>OX578142.1:15141026-16372413 GCA_951213105.1 Amaurobius ferox | reverse complement strand
AGGGTAAAGACCGGGGGGGTCTAGCTCCATGCGACTTTCTTTTACAAGAGCAGAATGGAATTTGACATGACCAGAGTGATGGAGCTGATTGGCGTTTCGGTTACGATCACATGGGATTCTTCAATTTCAAGTAAAAATAAGTGTAATAGTCAGCAATTTGTCGAAGGGTAAAGACCGGGGGGGGGGGTCCAGGCCCATTTGACTTTCTTTTACAAGAGCAGAATGGAATTTGACATGACCAGAGTGATGGAGCTGATTGGCGTTTCGGTTACGATCACATGGGATTATTCTATTTCAAGTAAAAATAAGTGTAATAGTCTGCAATTTGTCCAAGGGTAAAGACCGGGGGGGCCTAGCTCCATTCGACTTTCTTTTACAAGAGCAGAATGGAATTTGACATGACCAGAGTAATGGAGCTGATTGGCGTTTCGGTTACGATCACATGGGGTTCTTCAATTTCAAGTAAAAATAAGTGTAATAGTCAGCAATTTGTCGAAGGGTAAAGACCGGGGGGGGGTCTAGCTCCATTCGACTTTCTTTTACAAGAGCAGATTGGAATTTGACATGACCAGAGTGATGGAGCTGATTGGCGTTTCGGTTACGATCACATGGGGTTCTTCAATTTCAAGTAAAAATAAGTGTAATAGTCAGCAATTTGTCGAAGGGTAAAGACAGGGGGGGGTTTAGGCCAATTTGACTTTCTTTTACATGAGCAGAATGGAATTTGACATGACCAGAGTGATGGAGCTGATTGGCGTTTCGGTTACGAGCACATGGGATTCTTCAATTTCAAGTAAAAATAAGTGTAATAGTCAGCAATTTGTCGAAGGGTAAAGACCGTTGGGGTCTAGGTCCATTCGACTTTCTTTTGCTAGAGCAGAATGGAATTTGAAATGGCCAGATGGAGCTGATTGGCGTTTCGGTTACGATCACATGGGATTCTTCAATTTCAAGTAAAAATAAGTGTAATAGTCAGCAATTTGTCGAAGGGTAAAGACCGGGGGGGGTCTAGGCCCATTTGACTTTCTTTTACAAGAGCAGAATGGAATTTGACATGACCAGAGTGATGGAGCTGATTGGCGTTTCGGTTACGATCACATGGGATTATTCTATTTCAAGTAAAAATAAGTGTAATAGTCTGCAATTTGTCGAAGGGTAAAGACCGGGGGGGGGGGGTCTAGGTCCATTCGACTTTTTTTTACAAGAGCAGAATTTAATTTGACATGACCAGAGTAATGGAGCTGATTGGCGTTTCGGTTACGATCACATGGGGTTCTTCAATTTCAAGTAAAAATAAGTGTAATAGTCAGCAATTTGTCGAAGGGTAAAGACCGGGGGGGGTCTAGCTCCATTCGACTTTCTTTTACAAGAGCAGAATGGAATTTGACATGACCAGAGTGATGGAGCTGATTGGCGTTTCGGTTACGATCACATGGGGTTCTTCAATTTCAAGTAAAAATAAGTGTAATAGTCAGCAATTTGTCGAAGGGTAAAGACCGGGGGGGGTCTAGCTCCATTCGACTTTCTTTTACATGAGCAGAATGGAATTTGACATGACCAGAGTGATGGAGCTGATTGGCGTTTCGGTTACGAGCACATGGGATTCTTCAATTTCAAGTAAAGATAAGTGTAATAGTCAGCAATTTGTCGAAGGGTAAAGACCGGGGGGGTCTAGGTCCATTCGACTTTCTTTTGCTAGAGCAGAATGGAATTTGAAATGGCCAGATGGAGCTGATTGGCGTTTCGGTTACGATCACATGGGATTCTTCAATTTCAAGTAAAATTAAGTGTAATAGTCAGCAATTTGTCGAAGGGTAAAGACCGGGGAGGTCTAGGCCCATTTGACTTTCTTTTACAAGAGCAGACTGGAATTTGACATGACCAGAGTGATGGAGCTGATTGGCGTTTCGGTTACGATCACATGGGATTCTTCAATTGCAAGTAAAAATAAGTGTAATAGTCAGAAATTTGTCGAAGGTTAAAGACCGGGGGGGGGTCTAGCTCCATTCGACTTTCTTTTACAAGAGCAGAATGGAATTTGACATGACCAGAGTGATGGAGCTGATTGGCGTTTCGGTTACGATCACATGGGATTCTTCAATTTCAAGTAAAAATAAGTGTAATAGTCAGCAATTTGTCGAAGGGTAAAGACCGGGGGGGTCTAGGCCCATTTGACTTTCTTTTACAAGAGCAGAAAGGAATTTGACATGACCAGAGTGATGGGACTGATTGGCGTTTCGGTTACGATCACATGGGATTATTCTATTTCAAGTAAAAATAAGTGTAATAGTCTGCAATTTGTCGAAGGGTAAAGACCGGGGGGGGTCTAGGTCCATTCGATTTTCTTTTACTAGAGCAGAATGGAATTTGACATGACCAGAGTAATGGAGCTGATTGGCGTTTCGGTTACGATCACATGGGGTTCTTCAATTTCAAGTAAAAATAAGTGTAATAGTCAGCAATTTGTCGAAGGGTAAAGACCGGGGGGGGGTCTAGGCCCATTTGACTTTCTTTTACATGAGCAGAATGGAATTTGACATGACCAGAGTGATGGAGCTGATTGGCGTTTCGGTTACGAGCACATGGGATTCTTCAATTTCAAGTAAAAATAAGTGTAATAGTCAGCAATTTGTCGAAGGGTAAAGACCGGGGGGGTCTAGGTCCATTCGACTTTCTTTTGCAAGAGCAGAATGGAATTTGAAATGGCCAGATGGAGCTGATTGGCGTTTCGGTTACGATCACATGGGATTCTTCAATTTCAAGTAAAATTAAGTGTAATAGTCAGCAATTTGTCGAAGGGTAAAGACCGGGGAGGTCTAGGCCCATTTGACTTTCTTTTACAAGAGCAGAATGGAATTTGACATGACCAGAGTGATGGAGCTGATTGGCGTTTCGGTTACGATCACATGGGATTCTTCAATTGCAAGTAAAAATAAGTGTAATAGTCAGCAATTTGTCGAAGGGTAAAGCCCGGGGGGGTCTAGCTCCATTCGACTTTCTTTTACAAGAGTAGAATGGAATTTGACATGACCAGAGTGATGGAGCTGATTGGCGTTTCGGTTACGATCACATGGGATTCTTCAATTTCAAGTAAAAATAAGTGTAATAGTCAGCAATTTGTCGAAGGGTAAAGACCGGGGGGGGTCTAGGCCCTATTTGACTTTCTTTTACAAGAGCAGAATGGAATTTGACATGACCAGAGTGATGGAGCTGATTGGCGTTTCGGTTACGATCACATGGGATTATTCTATTTCAAGTAAAAATAAGTGTAATAGTCTGCAATTTGTCGAAGGGTAAAGACCGGGGGGGGTCTAGGTCCATTCGACTTTCTTTTACAAGAGTAGAATGGTATTTGACATGACCAGAGTGATGGAGCTGATTGGCGTTTCGGTTACGATCACATGGGATTCTTCAATTTCAAGTAAAAATAAGTGTAATAGTCAGCAATTTGTCGAAGGGTAAAGACCGGGGGGGGGGGTCTAGGCCCATTTGACTTTCTTTTACAAGAGTAGAATGGAATTTGACATGACCAGAGTGATGGAGCTGATTGGCGTTTCGGTTACGATCACATGGGATTATTCTATTTCAAGTAAAAATAAGTGTAACAGTCTGCAATTTGTCCAAGGGTAAAGACCGGGGGGTCTAGCTCCATTCGACTTTCTTTTACAAGAGCAGAATGGAATTTGACATGACCAGAGTGATGGAGCTGATTGGCGTTTCGGTTACGATCACATGGGGTTCTTCAATTTTAAGTAAAAATAAGTGTAATAGTCAGCAATTTGTCGAAGGGTAAAGACCGGGGGGGGTCTAGGCCCATTTGACTTTCTTTTACATGAGCAGAATGGAATTTGACATGACCAGAGTGATGGAGCTGATTGGCGTTTCGGTTACGATCACATGGGATTCTTCAATTGCAAGTAAAAATAAGTGTAATAGTCAGCAATTTGTCGAAGGGTAAAGACCGGGGGGGGGTCTAGCTCCATTCGACTTTCTTTTACAAGAGCAGAATGGAATTTGACATGACCAGAGTGATGGAGCTGATTGGCGTTTCGGTTACGATCACATGGGATTATTCTATTTCAAGTAAAAATAAGTGTAATAGTCTGCAATTTGTCCAAGGGTAAAGACCGGGGGGGTCTAGCTCCATTCGACTTTCTTTTACAAGAGCAGAATGGAATTTGACATGACCAGAGTGATGGAGCTGATTGGCGTTTCGGTTACGATCACATGGGGTTCTTCAATTTTAAGTAAAAATAAGTGTAATAGTCAGCAATTTGTCGAAGGGTAAAGACCGGGGGGGGTCTAGGCCCATTTGACTTTCTTTTACATGAGCAGAATGGAATTTGACATGACCAGAGTGATGGAGCTGATTGGCGTTTCGGTTACGATCACATGGGATTCTTCAATTGCAAGTAAAAATAAGTGTAATAGTCAGCAATTTGTCGAAGGGTAAAGACCGGGGGGGGGTTTAGCTCCATTCGACTTTCTTTTACAAGAGCAGAATGGAATTTGACATGACCAGAGTGATGGAGCTGATTGGCGTTTCGGTTACGATCACATGGGATTCTTCAATTTCAAGTAAAAATAAGTGTAATAGTCAGCAATTTGTCGAAGGGTAAAGACCGGGGGGGGGTCTAGGCCCATTTGACTTTCTTTTACAAGAGCAGAAAGGAATTTGACATGACCAGAGTGATGGAGCTGATTGGCGTTTCGGTTACGATCACATGGGATTATTCTATTTCAAGTAAAAATAAGTGTAATAGTCTGCAATTTGTCGAAGGGTAAAGA
This sequence comes from Amaurobius ferox, assembly GCA_951213105.1. Taxonomy (NCBI): domain Eukaryota; kingdom Metazoa; phylum Arthropoda; class Arachnida; order Araneae; family Amaurobiidae; genus Amaurobius; species Amaurobius ferox. The sequence goes on along the minus strand of OX578142.1, from coordinate 16,367,625 downwards.
CCGGGGGGGTCTAGGTCCATTCGACTTTCTTTTACAAGAGCAGAATGGAATTTGACATGACCAGAGTAATGGAGCTGATTGGCGTTTCGGTTACGATCACATGGGGTTCTTCAATTTCAAGTAAAAATAAGTGTAATAGTCAGCAATTTGTCGAAGGGTAAAGACCGGGGGGGGTCTAGGCCCATTTGACTTTCTTTTACATGAGCAGAATGGAAGTTGACATGACCAGAGTGATGGAGCTGATTGGCGTTTCGGTTACGAGCACATGGGATTCTTCAATTTCAAGTAAAAATAAGTGTAATAGTCAGCAATTTGTCGAAGGGTAAAGTCCGGGGGGGTCTAGGTCCATTCGACTTTCTTTTGCAAGAGCAGAATGGAATCTGAAATGGCCAGATGGAGCTGATTGGCGTTTCGGTTACGATCACATGGGATTCTTCAATTTCAAGTAAAATTAAGTGTAATAGTCAGCAATTTGTCGAAGGGTTAAGACCGGGGAGGTCTAGGCCCATTTGAATTTCTTTTACAAGAACAGAATGGAATTTGACATGACCAGAGTGATGGAGCTGATTGGCGTTTTGGTTACGATCACATGGGATTCTTCAATTGCAAGTAAAAATAAGTGTAATAGTCAGCAATTTGTCGAAGGGTAAAGACCGGGGGGGTCTAGCTCCATGCGACTTTCTTTTACAAGAGCAGAATGGAATTTGACATGACCAGAGTGATGGAGCTGATTGGCGTTTCGGTTACGATCACATGGGATTCTTCAATTTCAAGTAAAAATAAGTGTAATAGTCAGCAATTTGTCGAAGGGTAAAGACCGGGGGGGGGGGTCCAGGCCCATTTGACTTTCTTTTACAAGAGCAGAATGGAATTTGACATGACCAGAGTGATGGAGCTGATTGGCGTTTCGGTTACGATCACATGGGATTATTCTATTTCAAGTAAAAATAAGTGTAATAGTCTGCAATTTGTCCAAGGGTAAAGACCGGGGGGGTCTAGCTCCATTCGACTTTCTTTTACAAGAGCAGAATGGAATTTGACATGACCAGAGTGATGGAGCTGATTGGCGTTTCGGTTACGATCACATGGGATTCTTCAATTGCAAGTAAAAATAAGTGTAATAGTCAGCAATTTGTCAAAGGGTAAAGACCGGGGGGGGTATAGCTCCATTCGACTTTCTTTTACAAGAGCAGAATGGAATTTGACATGACCAGAGTGATGGAGCTGATTGGCGTTTCGGTTACGATCACATGGGATTCTTCAATTTCAAGTAAAAATAAGTGTAATAGTCAGCAATTTGTCGAAGGGTAAAGACCGGGGGGGGTCTACGCCCATTTGACTTTCTTTTACAAGAGCAGAATGGAATTTGACATGACCAGAGTGATGGAGCTGATTGGCGTTTCGGTTACGATCACATGGGGTTCTTCAATTTCAAGTAAAAATAAGTGTAATAGTCAGCAATTTGTCGAAGGGTAAAGACCGGGGGGGGGGGTCTAGCTCCATTCGACTTTCTTTTACAAGAGCAGAATGGAATTTGACATGACCAGAGTGATGGAGCTGATTGGCGTTTCGGTTACGATCACATGGGGTTCTTCAATTTCAAGTAAAAATAAGTGTAATAGTCAGCAATTTGTCGAAGGGTAAAGACCGGGGGGGGTCTAGGCCCATTTGACTTTCTTTTACATGAGCAGAATGGAATTTGACATGACCAGAGTGATGGAGCTGATTGGCGTTTCGGTTACGAGCACATGGGATTCTTCAATTTCAAGTAAAAATAAGTGTAATAGTCAGCAATTTGTCGAAGGGTAAAGACCGGGGGGGTCTAGGTCCATTCGACTTTCTTTTGCTAGAGCAGAATGGAATTTGAAATGGCCAGATGGAGCTGATTGGCGTTTCGGTTACGATCACATGGGATTCTTCAATTTCAAGTAAAATTAAGTGTAATAGTCAGCAATTTGTCGAAGGGTAAAGACCGGGGAGGTCTTGGCCCATTTGACTTTCTTTTACAAGAGCAGACTGGAATTTGACATGACCAGAGTGATGGAGCTGATTGGCGTTTCGGTTACGATCACATGGGATTCTTCAATTGCAAGTAAAAATAAGTGTAATAGTCAGAAATTTGTCGAAGGTTAAAGACCGGGGGGGGGGTCTAGCTCCATTCGACTTTCTTTTACAAGAGCAGAATGGAATTTGACATGACCAGAGTGATGGAGCTGATTGGCGTTTCGGTTACGATCACATGGGATTCTTCAATTTCAAGTAAAAATAAGTGTAATAGTCAGCAATTTGTCGAAGGGTAAAGACCGGGGGGGTCTAGGCCCATTTGACTTTCTTTTACAAGAGCAGAAAGGAATTTGACATGACCAGAGTGATGGAGCTGATTGGCGTTTCGGTTACGATCACATGGGATTATTCTATTTCAAGTAAAAATAAGTGTAATAGTCTGCAATTTGTCGAAGGGTAAAGACCGGGGGGGGGGTCTAGGTCCATTCGACTTTCTTTTACAAGAGCAGAATGGAATTTGACATGACCAGAGTGATGGAGCTGATTGGCGTTTCGGTTACGATCACATGGGATTCTTCAATTGCAAGTAAAAATAAGTGTAATAGTCAGCAATTTGTCGAAGGGTAAAGACCGGGGGGGGTCTAGCTCCATTCGACTTTCTTTTACAAGAGCAGAATGGAATTTGACATGACCAGAGTGATGGAGCTGTTTGGCGTTTCGGTTACGATCACATGGGATTCTTCAATTTCAAGTAAAAATAAGTGTAATAGTCAGCAATTTGTCGAAGGGTAAAGACCGGGGGGGTCTAGGCCCATTTGACTTTCTTTTACAAGAGCAGAATGGAATTTGACATGATCAGAGTGATGGAGCTGATTGGCGTTTCGGTTACGATCACATGGGATTATTCTATTTCAAGTAAAAATAAGTGTAATAGTCTGCAATTTGTCCAAGGGTAAAGACCGGGGGGGTCTAGCTCCATTCGACTTTCTTTTACAAGAGCAGAATGGAATTTGACATGACCAGAGTGATGGAGCTGATTGGCGTTTCGGTTACGATCACATGGGGTTCTTCAATTTTAAGTAAAAATAAGTGTAATAGTCAGCAATTTGTCGAAGGGTAAAGACCGGGGGGGTCTAGGCCCATTTGACTTTCTTTTACATGAGCAGAATGGAATTTGACATGACCAGAGTGATGGAGCTGATTGGCGTTTCGGTTACGATCACATGGGATTCTTCAATTGCAAGTAAAAATAAGTGTAATAGTCAGCAATTTGTCGAAGGGTAAAGACCGGGGGGGGGGGTTTAGCTCCATTCGACTTTCTTTTACAAGAGCAGAATGGAATTTGACATGACCAGAGTGATGGAGCTGATTGGCGTTTCGGTTACGATCACATGGGATTCTTCAATTTCAAGTAAAAATAAGTGTAATAGTCAGCAATTTGTCGAAGGGTAAAGACCGGGGGGGGGTCTAGGCCGATTTGACTTTCTTTTACAAGAGCAGAAGGGAATTTGACATGACCAGAGTGATGGAGCTGATTGGCGTTTCGGTTACGATCACATGGGATTATTCTATTTCAAGTAAAAATAAGTGTAATAGTCTGCAATTTGTCGAAGGGTAAAGACCGGGGGGGGGTCTAGGTCCATTCGACTTTCTTTTACAAGAGCAGAATTTAATTTGACAAGACCAGAGTAATGGAGCTGATTGGCGTTTCGGTTACGATCACATGGGGTTCTTCAATTTCAAGTAAAAATAAGTGTAATAGTCAGCAATTTGTCGAAGGGTAAAGAAAGGGGGGGTCTAGCTCCATTCGACTTTCTTTTACAAGAGCAGAATGGAATTTGACATGACCAGAGTGATGGAGCTGATTGGCGTTTCGGTTACGATCACATGGGGTTCTTCAATTTCAAGTAAAAATAAGTGTAATAGTCAGCAATTTGTCGAATGGTAAAGACCGGGGGGGGGTCTAGGCCCATTTGACTTTCTTTTACATGAGCAGAATGGAATTTGACATGACCAGAGTGATGGAGCTGATTGGCGTTTCGGTTACGAGCACATGGAATTCTTCAATTTCAAGTAAAAATAAGTGTAATAGTCAGCAATTTGTCGAAGGGTAAAGACCGGGGGGGGTCTAGGTCCATTCGACTTTCTTTTGCAAGAGCAGAATGGAATTTGAAATGGCCAGATGGAGCTGATTGGCGTTTCGGTTACGATCAAATGGGATTCTTCAATTTCAAGTAAAATTAAGTGTAATAGTCAGCAATTTGTCGAAGGGTAAAGACCGGGGAGGTCTAGGCCCATTTGACTTTCTTTTACAAGAGCAGAATGGAATTTGACATGACCAGAGTGATGGAGCTGATTGGCGTTTCGGTTACGATCACATGGGATTCTTCAATTTCAAGTAAAAATAAGTGTAATAGTCAGCAATTTGTCGAAGGGTAAAGACGGGGGGGGGGTCTAGGCCGATTTGACTTTCTTTTACAAGAGCAGAATGGAATTTGACATGACCAGGGTGATGGAGCTGATTGGCGTTTCGGTTACGATCACATGGGATTATTCTATTTCAAGTAAAAATAAGTGTAATAGTCTGCAATTTGTCGAAGGGTAAAGACCGGGGGGGGGGGTCTAGCTCCATTCGACTTTCTTTTACAAGAGCAGAATTTAATTTGACATGACCAGAGTAATGGAGCTGATTGGCGTTTCGGTTACGATCACATGGGGTTCTTCAATTTCAAGTAAAAATAAGTGTAATAGTCAGCAATTTGTCGAAGGGTAAAGACCGGGGGGTCTAGCTCCATTCGACTTTCTTTTACAAGAGCAGAATGGAATTTGACATGACCAGAGTGATGGAGCTGATTGGCGTTTCGGTTACGATCACATGGGGTTCTTCAATTTCAAGTAAAAATAAGTGTAATAGTCAGCAATTTGTCGAAGGGTAAAGACCGGGGGGGGGTCTAGGCCCATTTGACTTTCTTTTACATGAGCAGAATGGAATTTGACATGACCAGAGTGATGGAGCTGATTGGCGTTTCGGTTACGAGCACATGGGATTCTTCAATTTCAAGTAAAAACAAGTGTAATAGTCTGCAATTTGTCGAAGGGTAAAGACCGGGGGGGGTCTAGGTCCATTCGACTTTCTTTTGCAAGAGCAGAATGGAATTTGAAATGGCCAGATGGAGCTGATTGGCGTTTCGGTTACGATCACATGGGATTCTGTAATTTCAAGTAAAATTAAGTGTAATAATCAGCAATTTGTCGAAGGGTAAAGACCGGGGAGGTCTAGGCCCATTTGACTTTCTTTTACAAGAGCAGAATGGAATTTGACATGACCAGAGTGATGGAGCTGATTGGCGTTTCGGTTACGATCACATGGGATTCTTCAATTGCAAGTAAAAATAAGTGTAATAGTCAGCAATTTGTCGAAGGGTAAAGCCCGGGGGGGGTCTAGGCCCATTCGACTTTCTTTTACATGAGCAGAATGGAATTTGACATGACCAGAGTGATGGAGCTGATTGGCGTTTCGGTTACGATCACATGGGATTCTTCAATTTCAAGTAAAAATAAGTGTAATAGTCAGCAATTTGTCGAAGGGTAAAGACCGGGGGGGTCTAGGCCGATTTGACTTTCTTTTACAAGAGCAGAAGGGAATTTGACATGACCAGAGTGATGGAGCTGATTGGCGTTTCGGTTACGATCACATGGGATTATTCTATTTCAAGTAAAAATAAGTGTAATAGTCTGCAATTTGTCGAAGGGTAAAGACCGGGGGGGTCTAGGTCCATTCGACTTTCTTTTACAAGAGCATAATTTAATTTGACAAGACCAGAGTAATGGAGCTGATTGGCGTTTCGGTTACGATCACATGGGGTTCTTCAATTTCAAGTAAAAATAAGTGTAATAGTCAGCAATTTGTCGAAGGGTAAAGACCGGGGGGGTCTAGCTCCATTCGACTTTCTTTTACAAGAGCAGAATGGAATTTGACATGACCAGAGTGATGGAGCTGATTGGCGTTTCGGTTACGATCACATGGGGTTCTTCAATTTCAAGTAAAAATAAGTGTAATAGTCAGCAATTTGTCGAAGGGTAAAGACCGGGGGGGGGTCTAGGCCCATTTGACTTTCTTTTACATGAGCAGAATGGAACTTGACATGACCAGAGTGATGGAGCTGATTGGCGTTTCGGTTACGAGCACATGGAATTCTTCAATTTCAAGTAAAAATAAGTGTAATAGTCAGCAATTTGTCGAAGGGTAAAGACCGGGGGGGTCTAGGTCCATTCGACTTTCTTTTGCAAGAGCAGAATGGAATTTGAAATGGCCAGATGGAGCTGATTGGCGTTTCGGTTACGATCACATGGGATTCTTCAATTTCAAGTAAAATTAAGTGTAATAGTCAGCAATTTGTCGAAGGGTAAAGACCGGGGGGGTCTAGGTCCATTCGACTTTCTTTTACAAGAGCAGAAGGGAATTTGACATGACCAGAGTGATGGAGCTGATTGGCGTTTCGGTTACGATCACATGGGATTATTCTATTTCAAGTAAAAATAAGTGTAATAGTCTGCAATTTGTCGAAGGGTAAAGACCGGGGGGGGTCTAGGTCCATTCGACTTTCTTTTACAAGAGCAGAATTTAATTTGACAAGACCAGAGTAATGGAGCTGATTGGCGTTTCGGTTACGATCACATGGGGTTCTTCAATTTCAAGTAAAAATAAGTGTAATAGTCAGCAATTTGTCGAAGGGTAAAGACCGGGGGGGTCTAGCTCCATTCGACTTTCTTTTACAAGAGCAGAATGGAATTTGACATGACCAGAGTGATGGAGCTGATTGGCGTTTCGGTTACGATCACATGGGGTTCTTCAATTTCAAGTAAAAATAAGTGTAATAGTCAGCAATTTGTCGAAGGGTAAAGACCGGGGGGGGGTCTAGGCCCATTTGACTTTCTTTTACATGAGCAGAATGGAATTTGACATGACCAGAGTGATGGAGCTGATTGGCGTTTCGGTTACGAGCACATGGGATTCTTCAATTTAAAGTAAAAACAAGTGTAATAGTCAGCAATTTGTCGAAGGGTAAAGACCGGGGGGGGGTCTAGGTCCATTCGACTTTCTTTTGCAAGAGCAGAATGGAATTTGAAATGGCCAGATGGAGCTGATTGGCGTTTCGGTTACGATCACATGGGATTCTTCAATTTCAAGTAAAATTAAGTGTAATAGTCAGCAATTTGTCGAAGGGTAAAGACCGGGGAGGTCTAGGCCCATTTGACTTTCTTTTACAAGAGCAGAATGGAATTAGACATGACCAGAGTGATGGAGCTGATTGGCGTTTCGGTTACGATCACATGGGATTCTTCAATTGCAAGTAAAAATAAGTGTAATAGTCAGCAATTTGTCGAAGGGTAAAGACCGGGGGGGGGTCTAGGCCCTATTTGACTTTCTTTTACAAGAGCAGAATGGAATTTGACATGACCAGAGTGATGGAGCTGATTGGCGTTTCGGTTACGATCACATGGGATTATTCTATTTCAAGTAAAAATAAGTGTAATAGTCTGCAATTTGTCGAAGGGTAAAGACCGGGGGGGGGTCTAGGTCCATTCGACTTTCTTTTACAAGAGCAGAATGGAATTTGACATGACCAGGGTGATGGAGCTGATTGGCGTTTCGGTTACGATCACATGGGATTATTCTATTTCAAGTAAAAATAAGTGTAATAGTCTGCAATTTGTCGAAGGGTAAAGACCGGGGGGGGGTCTAGCTCCATTCGACTTTCTTTTACAAGAGCAGAATTTAATTTGACATGACCAGAGTAATGGAGCTGATTGGCGTTTCGGTTACGATCACATGGGGTTCTTCAATTTCAAGTAAAAATAAGTGTAATAGTCAGTAATTTGTCGAAGGGTAAAGACCGGGGGGGTCTAGCTCCATTCGACTTTCTTTTACAAGAGCAGAATGGAATTTGACATGACCAGAGTGATGGAGCTGATTGGCGTTTCGGTTACGATCACATGGGGTTCTTCAATTTCAAGTAAAAATAAGTGTAATAGTCAGCAATTTGTCGAAGGGTAAAGACCGGGGGGGGTCTAGGCCCATTTGACTTTCTTTTACATGAGCAGAATGGAATTTGACATGACCAGAGTGATGGAGCTGATTGGCGTTTCGGTTACGAGCACATGGGATTCTTCAATTTCAAGTAAAAACAAGTGTAATAGTCTGCAATTTGTCGAAGGGTAAAGACCGGGGGGGGGGTCTAGGTCCATTCGACTTTCTTTTGCAAGAGCAGAATGGAATTTGAAATGGCCAGATGGAGCTGATTGGCGTTTCGGTTACGATCACATGGGATTCTTCAATTTCAAGTAAAATTAAGTGTAATAGTCAGCAATTTGTCGAAGGGTAAAGACCGGGGAGGTCTAGACCCATTTGACTTTCTTTTACAAGAGCAGAATGGAATTTGACATGACCAGAGTGATGGAGCTGATTGGCGTTTCGGTTACGATCACATGGGATTCTTCAATTGCAAGTAAAAATAAGTGTAATAGTCAGCAATTTGTCGAAGGGTAAAGCCCGGGGGGAGGTCTAGGCCCATTCGACTTTCTTTTACATGAGCAGAATGGAATTTGACATGACCAGAGTGATGGAGCTGATTGGCGTTTCGGTTACGATTACATGGGATTCTTCAATTTCAAGTAAAAATAAGTGTAATAGTCAGCAATTTGTCGAAGGGTAAAGACCGGGGGGGGTCTAGGCCGATTTGACTTTCTTTTACAAGAGCAGAAGGGAATTTGACATGACCAGAGTGATGGAGCTGATTGGCGTTTCGGTTACGATCACATGGGATTATTCTATTTCAAGTAAAAATAAGTGTAATAGTCTGCAATTTGTCGAAGGGTAAAGACCGGGGGGGGGGTCTAGGTCCATTCGACTTTCTTTTACAAGAGCAGAATTTAATTTGACAAGACCAGAGTAATGGAGCTGATTGGCGTTTCGGTTACGATCACATGGGGTTCTTCAATTTCAAGTAAAAATAAGTGTAATAGTCAGCAATTTGTCGAAGGGTAAAGACCGGGGGGTCTAGCTCCATTCGACTTTCTTTTACAAGAGCAGAATGGAATTTGACATGACCAGAGTGATGGAGCTGATTGGCGTTTCGGTTACGATCACATGGGGTTCTTCAATTTCAAGTAAAAATAAGTGTAATAGTCAGCAATTTGTCGAAGGGTAAAGACCGGGGGGGGTCTAGGCCCATTTGACTTTCTTTTACATGAGCAGAATGGAATTTGACATGACCAGAGTGATGGAGCTGATTGGCGTTTCGGTTACGAGCACATGGGATTCTTCAATTTCAAGTAAAAACAAGTGTAATAGTCAGCAATTTGTCGAAGGGTAAAGACCGGGGGGGGGGTCTAGGTCCATTCGACTTTCTTTTGCAAGAGCAGAATGGAATTTGAAATGGCCAGATGGAGCTGATTGGCGTTTCGGTTACGATCACATGGGATTCTTCAATTTCAAGTAAAATTAAGTGTAATAGTCAGCAATTTGTCAAAGGGTAAAGACCGGGGAGGTCTAGGCCCATTTGACTTTCTTTTACAAGAGCAGAATGGAATTTGACATGACCAGAGTGATGGAGCTGATTGGCGTTTCGGTTACGATCACATGGGATTCTTCAATTGCAAGTAAAAATAAGTGTAATAGTCAGCAATTTGTCGAAGGGTAAAGCCCGGGGGGGTCTAGCTCCATTCGACTTTCTTTTACAAGAGCAGAATGGAATTTGACATGACCAGAGTGATGGAGCTGATTGGCGTTTCGGTTACGATCACATGGGATTCTTCAATTTCAAGTAAAAATAAGTGTAATAGTCAGCAATTTGTCGAAGGGTAAAGACCGGGGGGGGTTTAGCTCCATTCGACTTTCTTTTACAAGAGCAGAATGGAATTTGACATGACCAGAGTGATGGAGCTGATTGGCGTTTCGGTTACGATCACATGGGATTCTTCAATTTCAAGTAAAAATAAGTGTAATAGTCAGCAATTTGTCGAAGGGTAAAGACCGGGGGGGGGGTCTAGGCCCATTTGACTTTCTTTTACAAGAGCAGAATGGAATTTGACATGACCAGAGTGATGGAGCTGATTGGCGTTTCGGTTACGATCATATGGGATTATTCTATTTCAAGTAAAAATAAGTGTAATAGTCTGCAATTTGTCGAAGGGTAAAGACCGGGGGGGGTCTAGGTCCATTCGACTTTCTTTTACAAGAGCAGAATTTAATTTGACATGACCAGAGTAATGGAGCTGATTGGCGTTTCGGTTACGATCACATGGGGTTCTTCAATTTCAAGTAAAAATAAGTGTAATAGTCAGCAATTTGTCGAAGGGTAAAGACCGGGGGGGTCTAGCTCCATTCGACTTTCTTTTACAAGAGCAGAATGGAATTTGACATGACCAGAGTGATGGAGCTGATTGGCGTTTCGGTTACGATCACATGGGGTTCTTCAATTTCAAGTAAAAATAAGTGTAATAGTCAGCAATTTGTCGAAGGGTAAAGACCGGGGGGGGGTCTAGGCCCATTTGACTTTCTTTTACATGAGCAGAATGGAATTTGACATGACCAGAGTGATGGAGCTGATTGGCGTTTCGGTTACGAGCACATGGGATTCTTCAATTTCAAGTAAAAATAAGTGTAATAGTCAGCAATTTGTCGAAGGGTAAAGACCGGGGGGGGGTCTAGGTCCATTCGACTTTCTTTTACAAGAGCAGAATGGAATTTGACATGAGCAGAGTGATGGAGCTGATTGGCGTTTCGGTTACGATCACATGGGATTCTTCAATTTCAAGTAAAAATAAGTGTAATAGTCAGCAATTTGTCGAAGGGTAAAGACCGGGGGGGTCTAGGCCCTATTTGACTTTCTTTTACAAGAGCAGAATGGAATTTGACATGACCAGAGTGATGGAGCTGATTGGCGTTTCGGTTACGATCACATGGGATTATTCTATTTCAAGTAAAAATAAGTGTAATAGTCTGCAATTTGTCGAAGGGTAAAGACCGGGGGGGGTCTAGGTCCATTCGACTTTCTTTTACAAGAGCAGAATGGAATTTGACATGACCAAAGTGATGGAGCTGATTGGCGTTTCGATTACGATCACATGGGATTCTTCAATTTCAAGTAAAAATAAGTGTAATAGTCAGCAATTTGTCGAAGGGTAAAGACCGGGGGGGGTCTAGGCCCATTTGACTTTCTTTTACAAGAGCAGAATGGAATTTGACATGACCAGAGTGATGGAGCTGATTGGCGTTTCGGTTACGATCACATGGGATTATTCTATTTCAAGTAAAAATAAGTGTAATAGTCTGCAATTTGGCCAAGGGTAAAGACCGGGGGGTCTAGCTCCATTCGACTTTCTTTTACAAGAGCAGAATGGAATTTGACATGACCAGAGTGATGGAGCTGATTGGCGTTTCGGTTACGATCACATGGGGTTCTTCAATTTTAAGTAAAAATAAGTGTAATAGTCAGCAATTTGTCGAAGGGTAAAGACCGGGGGGGGGTTTAGGCCCATTTGACTTTCTTTTACATGAGCAGAATGGAATTTGACATGACCAGAGTGATGGAGCTGAATGGCGTTTCGGTTACGATCACATGGGATTCTTCAATTGCAAGTAAAAATAAGTGTAATAGTCAGCAATTTGTCGAAGGGTAAATACCGGGGGGGGGTCTAGCTCCATTCGACTTTCTTTTACAAGAGCAGAATGGAATTTGACATGACCAGAGTGATGGAACTGATTGGCGTTTCGGTTACGATCACATGGGATTCTTCAATTTCAAGTAAAAATAAGTGTAATAGTCAGCAATTTGTCGAAGGGTAAAGACCGGGGGGGTCTAGCTCCATTCGACTTTCTTTTACAAGAGCAGAATGGAATTTGACATGACCAGAGTGATGGAGCTGATTGGCGTTTCGGTTACGATCACATGGGGTTCTTCAATTTCAAGTAAAAATAAGTGTAATAGTCAGCAATTTGTCGAAGGGTAAAGACCGGGGGGGGGTCTAGGCCCATTTGACTTTCTTTTACATGAGCAGAATGGAATTTGACATGACCAGAGTGATGGAGCTGATTGGCGTTTCGGTTACGAGCACATGGGATTCTTCAATTTCAAGTAAAAATAAGTGTAATAGTCAGCAATTTGTCGAAGGGTAAAGCCCGGGGTTGTCTAGGTCCATTCGACTTTCTTTTGCAAGAGCAGAATGGAATTTGAAATGGCCAGATGGAGCTGATTGGCGTTTCGGTTACGAGCACATGGGATTCTTCAATTTCAAGTAAAATTAAGTGCAATAGTCAGCAATTTGTCGAAGGGTAAAGACCGGGGAGGTCTAGGCCCATTTGACTTTCTTTTACAAGAGCAGAATGGAATTTGACATGACCAGAGTGATGGAGCTGATTGGCGTTTCGGTTACGATCACATGGGATTCTTCAATTGCAAGTAAAAATAAGTGTAATAGTCAGCAATTTGTCGAAGGGTAAAGCCCGGGGGGGGTCTAGCTCCATTCGACTTTCTTTTACAAGAGCAGAATGGAATTTGACATGACCAGAGTGATGGAGCTGATTGGCGTTTCGGTTACGATCACATGGGATTCTTCAATTTCAAGTAAAAATAAGTGTAATAGTCAGCAATTTGTCGAAGGGTAAAGCCCGGGGGGGTCTAGGCCCTATTTGACTTTCTTTTACAAGAGCAGAATGGAATTTGACATGACCAGAGTGATGGAGCTGATTGGCGTTTCGGTTACGATCACATGGGATTATTCTATTTCAAGTAAAAATAAGTGTAATAGTCTGCAATTTGTCGAAGGGTAAAGACCGGGGGGGGTCTAGGTCCATTCGACTTTCTTTTACAAGAGCAGAATGGAATTTGACATGACCAGAGTGAAGGAGCTGATTGGCGTTTCGGTTACGATCACATGGGATTCTTCAATTTCAAGTAAAAATAAGTGTAATAGTCAGCAATTTGTCGAAGGGTAAAGACCGGGGGGGGTCTAGGCCCATTTGACTTTCTTTTACAAGAGCAGAATGGAATTTGACATGACCAGAGTTATGGAGCTGATTGGCGTTTCGGTTACGATCACATGGGATTATTCTATTTCAAGTAAAAATAAGTGTAATAGTCTGCAATTTGTCCAAGGGTAAAGACCGGGGGGTCTAGCTCCATTCGACTTTCTTTTACAAGAGCAGAATGGAATTTGACATGACCAGAGTGATGGAGCTGATTGGCGTTTCGGTTACGATCACATGGGGTTCTTCAATTTTAAGTAAAAATAAGTGTAATAGTCAGCAATTTGTCGAAGGGTAAAGACCGGGGGGGGTCTAGGCCCATTTGACTTTCTTTTACATGAGCAGAATGGAATTTGACATGACCAGAGTGATGGAGCTGAATGGCGTTTCGGTTACGATCACATGGGATTCTTCAATTGCAAGTAAAAATAAGTGTAATAGTCAGCAATTTGTCGAAGGGTAAAGACCGGGGGGGGTCTAGCTCCATTCGACTTTCTTTTACAAGAGCAGAATGGAATTTGACATGACCAGAGTGATGGAACTGATTGGCGTTTCGGTTACGATCACGTGGGATTCTTCAATTTCAAGTAAAAATAAGTGTAATAGTCAGCAATTTGTCGAAGGGAAAAGACCGGGGGGGGTCTAGGCCCATTTGACTTTCTTTTACAAGAGCAGAATGGAATTTGACATGACCAGAGTGATGGAGGTGATTGGCGTTTCGGTTACGATCACATGGGATTATTCTATTTCAAGTAAAAATAAGTGTAATAGTCTGCAATTTGTCGAAGGGTAAAGACCGGGGGGGGGGGTCTAGGTCCATTCGACTTTCTTTTACAAGAGCAGTATGGAATTTGACATGACCAGAGTAATGGAGCTGATTGGCGTTTCGGTTACGATCACATGGGGTTCTTCAATTTCAAGTAAAAATAAGTGTAATAGTCAGCAATTTGTCGAAGGGTAAAGACCGGGGGGGTCTAGCTCCATTCGACTTTCTTTTACAAGAGCAGAATGGAATTTGACATGACCAGAGTGATGGAGCTGATTGGCGTTTCGGTTACGATCACATGGGGTTCTTCAATTTCAAGTAAAAATAAGTGTAATAGTCAGCAATTTGTCGAAGGGTAAAGACCGGGGGGGGGTCTAGGCCCATTTGACTTTCTTTTACATGAGCAGAATGGAATTTGACATGACCAGAGTGATGGAGCTGATTGGCGTTTCGGTTACGAGCACATGGGATTCTTCAATTTCAAGTAAAAATAAGTGTAATAGTCAGCAATTTGTCGAAGGGTAAAGCCCGGGGTTGTCTAGGTCCATTCGACTTTCTTTTGCAAGAGCAGAATGGAATTTGAAATGGCCAGATGGAGCTGATTGGCGTTTCGTTTACGATCACATGGGATTCTTCAATTTCAAGTAAAATTAAGTGCAATAGTCAGCAATTTGTCGAAGGGTAAAGACCGGGGAGGTCTAGGCCCATTTGACTTTCTTTTACAAGAGCAGAATGGAATTTGACATGACCAGAGTGATGGAGCTGATTGGCGTTTCGGTTACGATCACATGGGATTCTTCAATTGCAAGTAAAAATAAGTGTAATAGTCAGCAATTTGTCGAAGGGTAAAGCCCGGGGGGGTCTAGCTCCATTCGACTTTCTTTTACAAGAGCAGAATGGAATTTGACATGACCAGAGTGATGGAGCTGATTGGCGTTTCGGTTACGATCACATGGGATTCTTCAATTTCAAGTAAAAATAAGTGTAATAGTCAGCAATTTGTCGAAGGGTAAAGCCCGGGGGGGGGTCTAGGCCCTATTTGACTTTCTTTTACAAGAGCAGAATGGAATTTGACATGACCAGAGTGATGGAGCTGATTGGCGTTTCGGTTACGATCACATGGGATTATTCTATTTCAAGTAAAAATAAGTGTAATAGTCTGCAATTTGTCGAAGGGTAAAGACCGGGGGGGTCTAGGTCCATTCGACTTTCTTTTACAAGAGCAGAATGGAATTTGACATGACCAGAGTGATGGAGCTGATTGGCGTTTCGGTTACGATCACATGGGATTCTTCAATTTCAAGTAAAAATAAGTGTAATAGTCAGCAATTTGTCGAAGGGTAAAGACCGGGGGGGGGGTCTAGGCCCATTTGACTTTCTTTTACAAGAGCAGAATGGAATTTGACATGACCAGAGTGATGGAGCTGATTGGCGTTTCGGTTACGATCACATGGGATTATTCTATTTCAAGTAAAAATAAGTGTAATAGTCTGCAATTTGTCCAAGGGTAAAGACCGGGGGGTCTAGCTCCATTCGACTTTCTTTTACAAGAGCAGAATGGAATTTGACATGACCAGAGTGATGGAGCTGATTGGCGTTTCGGTTACGATCACATGGGGTTCTTAAATTTTAAGTAAAAATAAGTGTAATAGTCAGCAATTTGTCGAAGGGTAAAGACCGGGGGGGGTCTAGGCCCATTTGACTTTCTTTTACATGAGCAGAATGGAATTTGACATGACCAGAGTGATGGAGCTGAATGGCGTTTCGGTTACGATCACATGGGATTCTTCAATTGCAAGTAAAAATAAGTGTAATAGTCAGCAATTTGTCGAAGGGTAAAGACCGGGGGGGGGTCTAGCTCCATTCGACTTTCTTTTACAAGAGCAGAATGGAATTTGACATGACCAGAGTGATGGAACTGATTGGCGTTTCGGTTACGATCACATGGGGTTCTTCAATTTCAAGTAAAAATAAGTGTAATAGTCAGCAATTTGTCGAAGTGTAAAGACCGGGGGGGGTCTAGGTCCATTCGACTTTCTTTTGCAAGAGCAGAATTGAATTTGAAATGGCCAGATGGAGCTGATTGGCGTTTCGGTTACGATCACATGGGATTCTTCAATTTCAAGTAAAATTAAGTGTAATAGTCAGCAATTTGTCGAAGGGTAAAGACCGGGGAGGTCTAGGCCCATTTAACTTTCTTTTACAAGAGCAGAATGGAATTTGACATGACCAGAGTGATGGAGCTGATTGGCGTTTCGGTTACGATCACATGGGATTCTTCAATTGCAAGTAAAAATAAGTGTAATAGTCAGCAATTTGTCGAAGGGTAAAGCCCGGGGGGGTCTAGCTCCATTCGACTTTCTTTTACAAGAGCAGAATGGAATTTGACATGACCAGAGTGATGGAGCTGATTGGCGTTTCGGTTACGATCACATGGGATTCTTCAATTTCAAGTAAAAATAAGTGTAATAGTCAGCAATTTGTCGAAGGGTAAAGACCGGGGGGGGGTCTAGGCCCATTTGACTTTCGTTTACAAGAGCAGAATGGAATTTGACATGACCAGAGTGATGGAGCTGATTGGCGTTTCGGTTACGATCACATGGGATTATTCTATTTCAAGTAAAAATAAGTGTAATAGTCTGCAATTTGTCGAAGGGTAAAGACCGGGGGGGGGTCTAGGTCCATTCGACTTTCTTTTACAAGAGCAGAATGGAATTTGACATGACCAGAGTATTGGAGCTGATTGGCGTTTCGGTTACGATCACATGGGGTTCTTCAATTTCAAGTAAAAATAAGTGTAATAGTCAGCAATTTGTCGAAGGGTAAAGACCGGGGGGGTCTAGCTCCATTCGACTTTCTTTTACAAGAGCAGATCGGAATTTGACATGACCAGAGTGATGGAGCTGATTGGCGTTTCGGTTACGATCACATGGGATTCTTCAATTTCAAGTAAAAATAAGTGTAATAGTCAGCAATTTGTCGAAGGGTAAAGACCGGGGGGGGGGTCTAGGCCCATTTGACTTTCTTTTACATGAGCAGAATGGAATTTGACATGACCAGAGTGATGGAGCTGATTGGCGTTTCGGTTACGAGCACATGGGACTCTTTAATTTCAAGTAAAAATAAGCGTAATAGTGAGCAATTTGTCGAAGGGTAAAGACCGGGGGTGGGGTCTAGGTCCATTCGACTTTCTTTTGCAAGAGCAAAATGGAATTTGACATGACCAGATGGAGCTGATTGGCGTTTCGGTTACGATCACATGGTATTCTTCAATTTCAAGTAAAAATAAGTGTAATTGTCAGCAATTTGTCGAAGGGTAAATACCGGGGGGGGGGGTCTAGGCCCATTTGACTTTCTTTTACAAGAGCAGAATGGAATTTGACATGACCAGAGTGATGGAGCTGATTGGCGTTTCGGTTACGATCACATGGGATTCTTCAATTTCAAGCAAAAATAAGTGTAATAGTCAGCAATTTGTCGAAGGGTAAAGACCGGGGGGGGTCTAGGCCCATTTGACTTTCTTTTACATGAGCAGAATGGAGTTTGACATGACCATAGTGATGGAGCTGATTGGCGTTTCGGTTACGAGCACATGGGATTCTTCAATTTCAAGTAAAAATAAGTGTAATAGTGAGCAATTTGTCGAAGGGTAAAGACCGGGGGTGGGGTCTAGGTCCATTCGACTTTCTTTTGCAAGAGCAAAATGGAATTTGACATGACCAGATGGAGCTGATTGGCGTTTCGGTTACGATCACATGGTATTCTTCAATTTCAAGTAAAAATAAGTGTAATTGTCAGCAATTTGTCGAAGGGTAAATACCGGGGGGGGGGGTCTAGGCCCATTTGACTTTCTTTTACAAGAGCAGAATGGAATTTGACATGACCAGAGTGATGGAGCTGATTGGCGTTTCGGTTACGATCACATGGGATTCTTCAATTTCAAGCAAAAATAAGTGTAATAGTCAGCAATTTGTCGAAGGGTAAAGACCGGGGGGGGGTCTAGGCCCATTTGACTTTCTTTTACATGAGCAGAATGGAGTTTGACATGACCATAGTGATGGAGCTGATTGGCGTTTCGGTTACGATCACATGGGATTCTTCAATTTCAAGTAAAAATAAGTGTAATAGTCAGCAATTTGTCGAAGGGTAAAGACCGGGGGTGGGGTCTAGGTCCATTCGACTTTCTTTTGCAAGAGCAGAATGGAATTTGACATGACCAGATGGAGCTGATTGGCGTTTCGGTTACGATCTCATGGGATTCTTCAATTTCAAGTAAAAATAAGTGTAATAGTCAGCAATTTGTCGAAGGGTAAAGACCGGGGGGGGGGTCTAGGCCCATTTGACTTTCTTTTACAAGAGCAGAATGAAATTTGACATGACCAGAGTGATGGAGCTGATTGGCGTTTCGGTTACGATCACATGGGATTACTCAATTTCAAGTAAAAATAAGTGTAATAGTCAGCAATTTGTCGAAGGGTAAAGACCGGGGGGGGGGTCTAGGTCTATTCGACTTTCTTTTACAAGAGCAGAATGGAATTTGACATGACCAGAGTGATGGAGCTTGTTGGCGTTTTGGTTACGATCACATGGGATTATTCAATTTCAAGTAAAAATAAGTGTAATAGTCAGCAATTTGTTGAAGGGTAAAGACCGGGGGGGGGTCTAGGTCCATTCGACTTTCTTTTACAAGAGCAGAATGGAATTTGACATGACCAGAGTGAGGGAGCTGACTGGCGTTTCGGTTACGATCGCATGGGATTTTTCAATTTCAAATATGTGTATAACTGTACAATTGACTCCTCTCTAACTCTTCTGAAGAAGCAAGATGTAAAGTTATTCAAATGTATTCCTTGCATGGATAGAGGGGTACAGCTTTTAGTATATCCAGGCTTCGATTTTTGGGTTCGGGCGTAGGTAGGTTCTTTTTGAAATTTAAAAATGATATAATTGGTGTCCGAGCTAACATATAGTGTGATATTGAATGTGATGTTTTTTTGGGGGGAGGGGGTTCCTCATTCGATCTTTAAGCATAATTTAGGGTAATTCGAGTGAATTTCTTATATGGTCAGAGTGGTCTAACTGGTAACTTTTCGGATTACAGTCCAGCTAGCTCGGTTTCGATCTCAATCCCCATCTATCCGCATGTGATTTGGATAAAAAAATATGTGCTTCCGATTTTGTTCCATAGATTTCAAATATTCAATTCAATGGAATTCCTTAGATTTGCCGATTTGTGTGGATGGTCGCAATTTAAGTGGATTGCATATCCTGTTTCTTTGGAATTTATTGTAACTATATTTGAGAAGTATAGTTTAATACACTAAGGACAGTCTGGAGTTTTCAGACCTTAGAGAACTTTTGAAAATATTATAGGAAAAAACGGAAATGGCTCCAGTGGGATGGTTTTGGATGTATAATATCTTTGTCTTCCTCAGATATTTTCATAATAGTTCTAAATATTAAAATATCGAAATTAGAACCACCCTTTCAAAATAGTTCCAAATATTGAAATATCGAAATTAGAACCACGTTTAAAAAAATTTGACGTGGATAGCAAGCGACTTTCCCTATATAATGCAATGGATTTATTTCTGTCTCAGTGAAACAATGATGTATAAGATCTCCGGCGTGATTTGGTAAATCGTGAACTTGCACAGAACTCTAGCCTCACATCATACGCCAAACGTCGTTTTATCGCCAGTTCTGGATTATTCTGGCAACATCTGCAATTGGAGGGAAAGACGAATTGTTTTAATAAAGGATATTGTTCATCAAGACCGATAATTTGATTGCATATCAGATTGCGTATGATAATTTCATTAGATACATTTGTATCAGATTATTTACTGCAATTCCAGAAATATTTTATAGTCAGTAATACTATTAAAATACATGTATTTAAGAACTTTGTGTACTGCATACAGATTGTTTAAAATTAGTTTAAGAAATGTCTGACACACACAACATATAATTTATTATTTGAATAAAACGATTTCATAAGAGATTTCGTAGTAAATATATGTGTAGAATCCTCATATTATTCAATTCTTATATAGTACAAGAACCCGTAACGAAATTTGAAGATTATTTGAAAGGAGGAAATATTTGTCATTTTAAAAATGCAAAATTTGTAACATTGTAAGGAAATTTGCTTGAAATTTTTAGGATTGTGGGAGCAATATATAATTGTTACTTTCCCGAAACACATAGTAAAATTTGCTTGTGGTACTAATCTTATATAAATCTGCTATTTATTTCTGAAACATCCTATATACTAAATGAAAAACACACGTCACAGACCATCCGATCTTCTAAAATGTTAAAGATAATTGTTTACAATTCCTTTGCATAATAAAAGCCTCTTTGTCATTATGCATAGTCATTTATTTAAAAAAGTTTCTAGCTCTAACTAAGCCCTATTTCTGAACTACCTTTTATGCCAAAAGTATTAGTCTAAAATAAATGGTCAAGTGGTACTAATCTTATATAAATCTGTTATTTATTTCTGAAACATCCTATATACTAAATGAAAAACACACGTCACAGACCATCCGATCTTCTAAAATGTTAAAGATAATTGTTTACAATTCCTTTGCATAATAAAAGCCTCTTTGTCATTATGCATAGTCATTTATTTAAAAAAGTTTCTAGCTCTAACTAAGCCCTATTTCTGAGCTACCTTTTATGCCAAAAGTATTAGTCTAAAATAAATGGTCAAGTGGTACTAATCTTATATAAATCTGTTATTTATTTCTGAATTATCGTATATACTAAATGAAAAACACACGTCACAGACCATCCGATCTTCTAAAATGTTAAAGATAATTGTTTAAAATTTCGTTGCATAATAAAAGCCCCTTTGTCATTATGCATAGTCATTTATTTAAAAAAGTTTCTAGCTCTAACTAAGCCCTAGTTCTGAGCTACCTTTTATGCCAAAAGTATTAGTCTAAAATAAATGGTCAAGTGGTACTAATCTTATATAAATCTGTTATTTATTTCTGAAACATCCTATATACTAAATGAAAAACACACGTCACAGACCATCCGATCTTCTAAAATGTTAAAGATAATTGTTTACAATTCCTTTGCATAATAAAAGCCTCTTTGTCATTATGCATAGTCATTTATTTAAAAAAGTTTCTAGCTCTAACTAAGTCCTAGTTCTGAGCTACCTTTTATGCCAAAAGTATTAGTCTAAAATAAATGGTCAAGTGGTACTAATCTTATATAAATCTGTTATTTATTTCTGAAACATCCTATATACTAAATGAAAAACACACGTCACAGACCATCCGATCTTCTAAAATGTTAAAGATAATTGTTTACAATTCCTTTGCATAATAAAAGCCTCTTTGTCATTATGCATAGTCATTTATTTAAAAAAGTTTCTAGCTCTAACTAAGTCCTAGTTCTGAGCTACCTTTTATGCCAAAAGTATTAGTCTAAAATAAATGGTCAAGTGGTACTAATCTTATATAAATCTGTTATTTATTTCTGAAACATCCTATATACTAAATGAAAAACACACGTCACAGACCATCCGATCTTCTAAAATGTTAAAGATAATTGTTTACAATTCCTTTGCATAATAAAAGCCTCTTTGTCATTATGCATAGTCATTTATTTAAAAAAGTTTCTAGCTCTAACTAAGCCCTAGTTCTGAGCTACCTTTTATGCCAAAAGTATTAGTCTAAAATAAATGGTCAAGTGGTACTAATCTTATATAAATCTGTTATTTATTTCTGAAACATCCTATATACTAAATGAAAAACACACGTCACAGACCATCCGATCTTCTAAAATGTTAAAGATAATTGTTTACAATTCCTTTGCATAATAAAAGCCTCTTTGTCATTATGCATAGTCATTTATTTAAAAAAGTTTCTAGCTCTAACTAAGTCCTAGTTCTGAGCTACCTTTTATGCCAAAAGTATTAGTCTAAAATAAATGGTCAAGTGGTACTAATCTTATATAAATCTGTTATTTATTTCTGAAACATCCTATATACTAAATGAAAAACACACGTCACAGACCATCCGATCTTCTAAAATGTTAAAGATAATTGTTTACAATTCCTTTGCATAATAAAAGCCTCTTTGTCATTATGCATAGTCATTTATTTAAAAAAGTTTCTAGCTCTAACTAAGTCCTAGTTCTGAGCTACCTTTTATGCCAAAAGTATTAGTCTAAAATAAATGGTCAAGTGGTACTAATCTTATATAAATCTGTTATTTATTTCTGAAACATCCTATATACTAAATGAAAAACACACGTCACAGACCATCCGATCTTCTAAAATGTTAAAGATAATTGTTTACAATTCCTTTGCATAATAAAAGCCTCTTTGTCATTATGCATAGTCATTTATTTAAAAAAGTTTCTAGCTCTAACTAAGCCCTAGTTCTGAGCTACCTTTTATGCCAAAAGTATTAGTCTAAAATAAATGGTCAAGTGGTACTAATCTTATATAAATCTGTTATTTATTTCTGAAACATCCTATATACTAAATGAAAAACACACGTCACAGACCATCCGATCTTCTAAAATGTTAAAGATAATTGTTTACAATTCCTTTGCATAATAAAAGCCTCTTTGTCATTATGCATAGTCATTTATTTAAAAAAGTTTCTAGCTCTAACTAAGTCCTAGTTCTGAGCTACCTTTTATGCCAAAAGTATTAGTCTAAAATAAATGGTCAAGTGGTACTAATCTTATATAAATCTGTTATTTATTTCTGAAACATCCTATATACTAAATGAAAAACACACGTCACAGACCATCCGATCTTCTAAAATGTTAAAGATAATTGTTTACAATTCCTTTGCATAATAAAAGCCTCTTTGTCATTATGCATAGTCATTTATTTAAAAAAGTTTCTAGCTCTAACTAAGTCCTAGTTCTGAGCTACCTTTTATGCCAAAAGTATTAGTCTAAAATAAATGGTCAAGTGGTACTAATCTTATATAAATCTGTTATTTATTTCTGAAACATCCTATATACTAAATGAAAAACACACGTCACAGACCATCCGATCTTCTAAAATGTTAAAGATAATTGTTTACAATTCCTTTGCATAATAAAAGCCTCTTTGTCATTATGCATAGTCATTTATTTAAAAAAGTTTCTAGCTCTAACTAAGTCCTAGTTCTGAGCTACCTTTTATGCCAAAAGTATTAGTCTAAAATAAATGGTCAAGTGGTACTAATCTTATATAAATCTGTTATTTATTTCTGAAACATCCTATATACTAAATGAAAAACACACGTCACAGACCATCCGATTTTCTAAAATGTTAAAGATAATTGTTTACAATTCCTTTGCATAATAAAAGCCTCTTTGTCATTATGCATAGTCATTTATTTAAAAAAGTTTCTAGCTCTAACTAAGTCCTAGTTCTGAGCTACCTTTTATGCCAAAAGTATTAGTCTAAAATAAATGGTCAAGTGGTACTAATCTTATATAAATCTGTTATTTATTTCTGAAACATCCTATATACTAAATGAAAAACACACGTCACAGACCATCCGATCTTCTAAAATGTTAAAGATAATTGTAAAAAATGTAAATAAATGTTAAAACTGATTGGCGTTTCGGTTACGATCACATGGGGTTCTTCAATTTTAAGTAAAAATAAGTGTAATAGTCAGCAATTTGTCGAAGGGTAAAGACCGGGGGGGGGGTCTAGGCCCATTTGACTTTCTTTTACATGAGCAGAATGGAATTTGACATGACCAGAGTGATGGAGCTGAATGGCGTTTCGGTTACGATCACATGGGATTCTTCAATTTCAAGTAAAAATAAGTGTAATAGTCAGCAATTTGTCGAAGGGTAAAGACCGGGGGGGGGTTTAGCTCCATTCGACTTTCTTTTACAAGAGCAGAATGGAATTTGACATGACCAGAGTGATGGAGCTGATTGGCGTTTCGGTTACGATCACATGGGATTCTTCAATTTCAAGTAAAAATAAGTGTAATAGTCAGCAATTTGTCGAAGGGTAAAGACCGGGGGGGGGTCTAGGCCCATTTGACTTTCTTTTACAAGAGCAGAATGGAATTTGACATGACCAGAGTGATGGAGCTGATTGGCGTTTCGGTTACGATCATATGGGATTATTCTATTTCAAGTAAAAATAAGTGTAATAGTCTGCAATTTGTCGAAGGGTAAAGACCGGGGGGGGGGTCTAGGTCCATTCGACTTTCTTTTACAAGAGCAGAATTTAATTTGACATGACCAGAGTAATGGAGCTGATTGGCGTTTCGGTTACGATCACATGGGGTTCTTCAATTTCAAGTAAAAATAAGTGTAATAGTCAGCAATTTGTCGAAGGGTAAAGACCGGGGGGGTCTAGCTCCATTCGACTTTCTTTTACAAGAGCAGAATGGAATTTGACATGACCAGAGTGATGGAGCTGATTGGCGTTTCGGTTACGATCACATGGGGTTCTTCAATTTCAAGTAAAAATAAGTGTAATAGTCAGCAATTTGTCGAAGGGTAAAGACCGGGGGGGGGTCTAGGCCCATTTGACTTTCTTTTACATGAGCAGAATGGAATTTGACATGACCAGAGTGATGGAGCTGATTGGCGTTTCGGTTACGAGCACATGGGATTCTTCAATTTCAAGTAAAAATAAGTGTAATAGTCAGCAATTTGTCGAAGGGTAAAGACCGGGGGGGGGGTCTAGGTCCATTCGACTTTCTTTTACAAGAGCAGAATGGAATTTGACATGAGCAGAGTGATGGAGCTGATTGGCGTTTCGGTTACGATCACATGGGATTCTTCAATTTCAAGTAAAAATAAGTGTAATAGTCAGCAATTTGTCGAAGGGTAAAGACCGGGGGGGTCTAGGCCCTATTTGACTTTCTTTTACAAGAGCAGAATGGAATTTGACATGACCAGAGTGATGGAGCTGATTGGCGTTTCGGTTACGATCACATGGGATTATTCTATTTCAAGTAAAAATAAGTGTAATAGTCTGCAATTTGTCGAAGGGTAAAGACCGGGGGGGGTCTAGGTCCATTCGACTTTCTTTTACAAGAGCAGAATGGAATTTGACATGACCAAAGTGATGGAGCTGATTGGCGTTTCGATTACGATCACATGGGATTCTTCAATTTCAAGTAAAAATAAGTGTAATAGTCAGCAATTTGTCGAAGGGTAAAGACCGGGGGGGGGTCTAGGCCCATTTGACTTTCTTTTACAAGAGCAGAATGGAATTTGACATGACCAGAGTGATGGAGCTGATTGGCGTTTCGGTTACGATCACATGGGATTATTCTATTTCAAGTAAAAATAAGTGTAATAGTCTGCAATTTGGCCAAGGGTAAAGACCGGGGGGTCTAGCTCCATTCGACTTTCTTTTACAAGAGCAGAATGGAATTTGACATGACCAGAGTGATGGAGCTGATTGGCGTTTCGGTTACGATCACATGGGGTTCTTCAATTTTAAGTAAAAATAAGTGTAATAGTCAGCAATTTGTCGAAGGGTAAAGACCGGGGGGGGGTCTAGGCCCATTTGACTTTCTTTTACATGAGCAGAATGGAATTTGACATGACCAGAGTGATGGAGCTGAATGGCGTTTCGGTTACGATCACATGGGATTCTTCAATTGCAAGTAAAAATAAGTGTAATAGTCAGCAATTTGTCGAAGGGTAAATACCGGGGGGGGGTCTAGCTCCATTCGACTTTCTTTTACAAGAGCAGAATGGAATTTGACATGACCAGAGTGATGGAACTGATTGGCGTTTCGGTTACGATCACATGGGATTCTTCAATTTCAAGTAAAAATAAGTGTAATAGTCAGCAATTTGTCGAAGGGTAAAGACCGGGGGGGGGTCTAGGCCCATTTGACTTTCTTTTACAAGAGCAGAATGGAATTTGACATGACCAGAGTGATGGAGCTGATTGGCGTTTCGGTTACGATCACATGGGATTCTTCAATTTCAAGTAAAAATAAGTGTAATAGTCAGCAATTTGTCGAAGGGTAAAGACCGGGGGGGTCTAGTTCCATTCGACTTTCTTTTACAAGAGCAGAATGGAATTTGACATGACCAGAGTGATGGAGCTGATTGGCGTTTCGGTTACGATCACATGGGGTTCTTCAATTTCAAGTAAAAATAAGTGTAATAGTCAGCAATTTGTCGAAGGGTAAAGACCGGGGGGGGGGTCTAGGCCCATTTGACTTTCTTTTACATGAGCAGAATGGAATTTGACATGACCAGAGTGATGGAGCTGATTGGCGTTTCGGTTACGAGCACATGGGATTCTTCAATTTCAAGTAAAAATAAGTGTAATAGTCAGCAATTTGTCGAAGGGTAAAGCCCGGGGTTGTCTAGGTCCATTCGACTTTCTTTTGCAAGAGCAGAATGGAATTTGAAATGGCCAGATGGAGCTGATTGGCGTTTCGGTTACGAGCACATGGGATTCTTCAATTTCAAGTAAAATTAAGTGCAATAGTCAGCAATTTGTCGAAGGGTAAAGACCGGGGAGGTCTAGGCCCATTTGACTTTCTTTTACAAGAGCAGAATGGAATTTGACATGACCAGAGTGATGGAGCTGATTGGCGTTTCGGTTACGATCACATGGGATTCTTCAATTGCAAGTAAAAATAAGTGTAATAGTCAGCAATTTGTCGAAGGGTAAAGCCCGGGGGGGGTCTAGCTCCATTCGACTTTCTTTTACAAGAGCAGAATGGAATTTGACATGACCAGAGTGATGGAGCTGATTGGCGTTTCGGTTACGATCACATGGGATTCTTCAATTTCAAGTAAAAATAAGTGTAATAGTCAGCAATTTGTCGAAGGGTAAAGCCCGGGGGGTCTAGGCCCTATTTGACTTTCTTTTACAAGAGCAGAATGGAATTTGACATGACCAGAGTGATGGAGCTGATTGGCGTTTCGGTTACGATCACATGGGATTATTCTATTTCAAGTAAAAATAAGTGTAATAGTCTGCAATTTGTCGAAGGGTAAAGACCGGGGGGGGTCTAGGTCCATTCGACTTTCTTTTACAAGAGCAGAATGGAATTTGACATGACCAGAGTGATGGAGCTGATTGGCGTTTCGGTTACGATCACATGGGATTCTTCAATTTCAAGTAAAAATAAGTGTAATAGTCAGCAATTTGTCGAAGGGTAAAGACCGGGGGGGGGTCTAGGCCCATTTGACTTTCTTTTACAAGAGCAGAATGGAATTTGACATGACCAGAGTGATGGAGCTGATTGGCGTTTCGGTTACGATCACATGGGATTATTCTATTTCAAGTAAAAATAAGTGTAATAGTCTGCAATTTGTCCAAGGGTAAAGACCGGGGGGTCTAGCTCCATTCGACTTTCTTTTACAAGAGCAGAATGGAATTTGACATGACCAGAGTGATGGAGCTGATTGGCGTTTCGGTTACGATCACATGGGGTTCTTCAATTTTAAGTAAAAATAAGTGTAATAGTCAGCAATTTGTCGAAGGGTAAAGACCGGGGGGGGTCTAGGCCCATTTGACTTTCTTTTACATGAGCAGAATGGAATTTGACATGACCAGAGTGATGGAGCTGAATGGCGTTTCGGTTACGATCACATGGGATTCTTCAATTGCAAGTAAAAATAAGTGTAATAGTCAGCAATTTGTCGAAGGGTAAAGACCGGGGGGGGTCTAGCTCCATTCGACTTTCTTTTACAAGAGCAGAATGGAATTTGACATGACCAGAGTGATGGAACTGATTGGCGTTTCGGTTACGATCACGTGGGATTCTTCAATTTCAAGTAAAAATAAGTGTAATAGTCAGCAATTTGTCGAAGGGAAAAGACCGGGGGGGGTCTAGGCCCATTTGACTTTCTTTTACAAGAGCAGAATGGAATTTGACATGACCAGAGTGATGGAGGTGATTGGCGTTTCGGTTACGATCACATGGGATTATTCTATTTCAAGTAAAAATAAGTGTAATAGTCTGCAATTTGTCGAAGGGTAAAGACCGGGGGGGGGGTCTAGGTCCATTCGACTTTCTTTTACAAGAGCAGTATGGAATTTGACATGACCAGAGTAATGGAGCTGATTGGCGTTTCGGTTACGATCACATGGGGTTCTTCAATTTCAAGTAAAAATAAGTGTAATAGTCAGCAATTTGTCGAAGGGTAAAGACCGGGGGGGTCTAGCTCCATTCGACTTTCTTTTACAAGAGCAGAATGGAATTTGACATGACCAGAGTGATGGAGCTGATTGGCGTTTCGGTTACGATCACATGGGGTTCTTCAATTTCAAGTAAAAATAAGTGTAATAGTCAGCAATTTGTCGAAGGGTAAAGACCGGGGGGGGGGTCTAGGCCCATTTGACTTTCTTTTACATGAGCAGAATGGAATTTGACATGACCAGAGTGATGGAGCTGATTGGCGTTTCGGTTACGAGCACATGGGATTCTTCAATTTCAAGTAAAAATAAGTGTAATAGTCAGCAATTTGTCGAAGGGTAAAGCCCGGGGTTGTCTAGGTCCATTCGACTTTCTTTTGCAAGAGCAGAATGGAATTTGAAATGGCCAGATGGAGCTGATTGGCGTTTCGTTTACGATCACATGGGATTCTTCAATTTCAAGTAAAATTAAGTGCAATAGTCAGCAATTTGTCGAAGGGTAAAGACCGGGGAGGTCTAGGCCCATTTGACTTTCTTTTACAAGAGCAGAATGGAATTTGACATGACCAGAGTGATGGAGCTGATTGGCGTTTCGGTTACGATCACATGGGATTCTTCAATTGCAAGTAAAAATAAGTGTAATAGTCAGCAATTTGTCGAAGGGTAAAGCCCGGGGGGGTCTAGCTCCATTCGACTTTCTTTTACAAGAGCAGAATGGAATTTGACATGACCAGAGTGATGGAGCTGATTGGCGTTTCGGTTACGATCACATGGGATTCTTCAATTTCAAGTAAAAATAAGTGTAATAGTCAGCAATTTGTCGAAGGGTAAAGCCCGGGGGGGGGTCTAGGCCCTATTTGACTTTCTTTTACAAGAGCAGAATGGAATTTGACATGACCAGAGTGATGGAGCTGATTGGCGTTTCGGTTACGATCACATGGGATTATTCTATTTCAAGTAAAAATAAGTGTAATAGTCTGCAATTTGTCGAAGGGTAAAGACCGGGGGGGTCTAGGTCCATTCGACTTTCTTTTACAAGAGCAGAATGGAATTTGACATGACCAGAGTGATGGAGCTGATTGGCGTTTCGGTTACGATCACATGGGATTCTTCAATTTCAAGTAAAAATAAGTGTAATAGTCAGCAATTTGTCGAAGGGTAAAGACCGGGGGGGGGTCTAGGCCCATTTGACTTTCTTTTACAAGAGCAGAATGGAATTTGACATGACCAGAGTGATGGAGCTGATTGGCGTTTCGGTTACGATCACATGGGATTATTCTATTTCAAGTAAAAATAAGTGTAATAGTCTGCAATTTGTCCAAGGGTAAAGACCGGGGGGTCTAGCTCCATTCGACTTTCTTTTACAAGAGCAGAATGGAATTTGACATGACCAGAGTGATGGAGCTGATTGGCGTTTCGGTTACGATCACATGGGGTTCTTCAATTTTAAGTAAAAATAAGTGTAATAGTCAGCAATTTGTCGAAGGGTAAAGACCGGGGGGGGTCTAGGCCCATTTGACTTTCTTTTACATGAGCAGAATGGAATTTGACATGACCAGAGTGATGGAGCTGAATGGCGTTTCGGTTACGATCACATGGGATTCTTCAATTGCAAGT
Source organism: Amaurobius ferox (assembly GCA_951213105.1). Lineage (NCBI taxonomy): Eukaryota > Metazoa > Arthropoda > Arachnida > Araneae > Amaurobiidae > Amaurobius > Amaurobius ferox. The sequence continues at coordinate 16,338,093 of OX578142.1, read as the reverse complement.
AAAAATAAGTGTAATAGTCAGCAATTTGTCGAAGGGTAAAGACCGGGGGGGGGGTCTAGCTCCATTCGACTTTCTTTTACAAGAGCAGAATGGAATTTGACATGACCAGAGTGATGGAACTGATTGGCGTTTCGGTTACGATCACATGGGGTTCTTCAATTTCAAGTAAAAATAAGTGTAATAGTCAGCAATTTGTCGAAGTGTAAAGACCGGGGGGGGGTCTAGGTCCATTCGACTTTCTTTTGCAAGAGCAGAATTGAATTTGAAATGGCCAGATGGAGCTGATTGGCGTTTCGGTTACGATCACATGGGATTCTTCAATTTCAAGTAAAATTAAGTGTAATAGTCAGCAATTTGTCGAAGGGTAAAGACCGGGGAGGTCTAGGCCCATTTAACTTTCTTTTACAAGAGCAGAATGGAATTTGACATGACCAGAGTGATGGAGCTGATTGGCGTTTCGGTTACGATCACATGGGATTCTTCAATTGCAAGTAAAAATAAGTGTAATAGTCAGCAATTTGTCGAAGGGTAAAGCCCGGGGGGGTCTAGCTCCATTCGACTTTCTTTTACAAGAGCAGAATGGAATTTGACATGACCAGAGTGATGGAGCTGATTGGCGTTTCGGTTACGATCACATGGGATTCTTCAATTTCAAGTAAAAATAAGTGTAATAGTCAGCAATTTGTCGAAGGGTAAAGACCGGGGGGGTCTAGCTCCATTCGACTTTCTTTTACAAGAGCAGAATGGAATTTGACATGACCAGAGTATTGGAGCTGATTGGCGTTTCGGTTACGATCACATGGGGTTCTTCAATTTCAAGTAAAAATAAGTGTAATAGTCAGCAATTTGTCGAAGGGTAAAGACCGGGGGGGTCTAGCTCCATTCGACTTTCTTTTACAAGAGCAGATCGGAATTTGACATGACCAGAGTGATGGAGCTGATTGGCGTTTCGGTTACGATCACATGGGATTCTTCAATTTCAAGTAAAAATAAGTGTAATAGTCAGCAATTTGTCGAAGGGTAAAGACCGGGGGGGGGTCTAGGCCCATTTGACTTTCTTTTACATGAGCAGAATGGAATTTGACATGACCAGAGTGATGGAGCTGATTGGCGTTTCGGTTACGAGCACATGGGATTCTTCAATTTCAAGTAAAAATAAGTGTAATAGTGAGCAATTTGTCGAAGGGTAAAGACCGGGGGTGGGGTCTAGGTCCATTCGACTTTCTTTTGCAAGAGCAAAATGGAATTTGACATGACCAGATGGAGCTGATTGGCGTTTCGGTTACGATCACATGGTATTCTTCAATTTCAAGTAAAAATAAGTGTAATTGTCAGCAATTTGTCGAAGGGTAAATACCGGGGGGGGGGTCTAGGCCCATTTGACTTTCTTTTACAAGAGCAGAATGGAATTTGACATGACCAGAGTGATGGAGCTGATTGGCGTTTCGGTTACGATCACATGGGATTCTTCAATTTCAAGCAAAAATAAGTGTAATAGTCAGCAATTTGTCGAAGGGTAAAGACCGGGGGGGGTCTAGGCCCATTTGACTTTCTTTTACATGAGCAGAATGGAGTTTGACATGACCATAGTGATGGAGCTGATTGGCGTTTCGGTTACGATCACATGGGATTCTTCAATTTCAAGTAAAAATAAGTGTAATAGTCAGCAATTTGTCGAAGGGTAAAGACCGGGGGTGGGGTCTAGGTCCATTCGACTTTCTTTTGCAAGAGCAGAATGGAATTTGACATGACCAGATGGAGCTGATTGGCGTTTCGGTTACGATCTCATGGGATTCTTCAATTTCAAGTAAAAATAAGTGTAATAGTCAGCAATTTGTCGAAGGGTAAAGACCGGGGGGGGGTCTAGGCCCATTTGACTTTCTTTTACAAGAGCAGAATGAAATTTGACATGACCAGAGTGATGGAGCTGATTGGCGTTTCGGTTACGATCACATGGGATTACTCAATTTCAAGTAAAAATAAGTGTAATAGTCAGCAATTTGTCGAAGGGTAAAGACCGGGGGGGGGGGTCTAGGTCTATTCGACTTTCTTTTACAAGAGCAGAATGGAATTTGACATGACCAGAGTGATGGAGCTTGTTGGCGTTTCGGTTACGATCACATGGGATTATTCAATTTCAAGTAAAAATAAGTGTAATAGTCAGCAATTTGTTGAAGGGTAAAGACCGGGGGGGGGTCTAGGTCCATTCGACTTTCTTTTACAAGAGCAGAATGGAATTTGACATGACCAGAGTGAGGGAGCTGACTGGCGTTTCGGTTACGATCGCATGGGATTTTTCAATTTCAAATATGTGTATAACTGTACAATTGACTCCTCTCTAACTCTTCTGAAGAAGCAAGATGTAAAGTTATTCAAATGTATTCCTTGCATGGATAGAGGGGTACAGCTTTTAGTATATCCAGGCTTCGATTTTTGGGTTCGGGCGTAGGTAGGTTCTTTTTGAAATTTAAAAATGATATAATTGGTGTCCGAGCTAACATATAGTGTGATATTGAATGTGATGTTTTTTTGGGGGGAGGGGGTTCCTCATTCGATCTTTAAGCATAATTTAGGGTAATTCGAGTGAATTTCTTATATGGTCAGAGTGGTCTAACTGGTAACTTTTCGGATTACAGTCCAGCTAGCTCGGTTTCGATCTCAATCCCCATCTATCCGCATGTGATTTGGATAAAAAAATATGTGCTTCCGATTTTGTTCCATAGATTTCAAATATTCAATTCAATGGAATTCCTTAGATTTGCCGATTTGTGTGGATGGTCGCAATTTAAGTGGATTGCATATCCTGTTTCTTTGGAATTTATTGTAACTATATTTGAGAAGTATAGTTTAATACACTAAGGACAGTCTGGAGTTTTCAGACCTTAGAGAACTTTTGAAAATATTATAGGAAAAAACGGAAATGGCTCCAGTGGGATGGTTTTGGATGTATAATATCTTTGTCTTCCTCAGATATTTTCATAATAGTTCTAAATATTAAAATATCGAAATTAGAACCACCCTTTCAAAATAGTTCCAAATATTGAAATATCGAAATTAGAACCACGTTTAAAAAAATTTGACGTGGATAGCAAGCGACTTTCCCTATATAATGCAATGGATTTATTTCTGTCTCAGTGAAACAATGATGTATAAGATCTCCGGCGTGATTTGGTAAATCGTGAACTTGCACAGAACTCTAGCCTCACATCATACGCCAAACGTCGTTTTATCGCCAGTTCTGGATTATTCTGGCAACATCTGCAATTGGAGGGAAAGACGAATTGTTTTAATAAAGGATATTGTTCATCAAGACCGATAATTTGATTGCATATCAGATTGCGTATGATAATTTCATTAGATACATTTGTATCAGATTATTTACTGCAATTCCAGAAATATTTTATAGTCAGTAATACTATTAAAATACATGTATTTAAGAACTTTGTGTACTGCATACAGATTGTTTAAAATTAGTTTAAGAAATGTCTGACACACACAACATATAATTTATTATTTGAATAAAACGATTTCATAAGAGATTTCGTAGTAAATATATGTGTAGAATCCTCATATTATTCAATTCTTATATAGTACAAGAACCCGTAACGAAATTTGAAGATTATTTGAAAGGAGGAAATATTTGTCATTTTAAAAATGCAAAATTTGTAACATTGTAAGGAAATTTGCTTGAAATTTTTAGGATTGTGGGAGCAATATATAATTGTTACTTTCCCGAAACACATAGTAAAATTTGCTTGTGGTACTAATCTTATATAAATCTGCTATTTATTTCTGAAACATCCTATATACTAAATGAAAAACACACGTCACAGACCATCCGATCTTCTAAAATGTTAAAGATAATTGTTTACAATTCCTTTGCATAATAAAAGCCTCTTTGTCATTATGCATAGTCATTTATTTAAAAAAGTTTCTAGCTCTAACTAAGCCCTATTTCTGAGCTACCTTTTATGCCAAAAGTATTAGTCTAAAATAAATGGTCAAGTGGTACTAATCTTATATAAATCTGTTATTTATTTCTGAAACATCCTATATACTAAATGAAAAACACACGTCACAGACCATCCGATCTTCTAAAATGTTAAAGATAATTGTTTACAATTCCTTTGCATAATAAAAGCCTCTTTGTCATTATGCATAGTCATTTATTTAAAAAAGTTTCTAGCTCTAACTAAGCCCTATTTCTGAGCTACCTTTTATGCCAAAAGTATTAGTCTAAAATAAATGGTCAAGTGGTACTAATCTTATATAAATCTGTTATTTATTTCTGAATTATCGTATATACTAAATGAAAAACACACGTCACAGACCATCCGATCTTCTAAAATGTTAAAGATAATTGTTTAAAATTTCGTTGCATAATAAAAGCCCCTTTGTCATTATGCATAGTCATTTATTTAAAAAAGTTTCTAGCTCTAACTAAGCCCTAGTTCTGAGCTACCTTTTATGCCAAAAGTATTAGTCTAAAATAAATGGTCAAGTGGTACTAATCTTATATAAATCTGTTATTTATTTCTGAAACATCCTATATACTAAATGAAAAACACACGTCACAGACCATCCGATCTTCTAAAATGTTAAAGATAATTGTTTACAATTCCTTTGCATAATAAAAGCCTCTTTGTCATTATGCATAGTCATTTATTTAAAAAAGTTTCTAGCTCTAACTAAGTCCTAGTTCTGAGCTACCTTTTATGCCAAAAGTATTAGTCTAAAATAAATGGTCAAGTGGTACTAATCTTATATAAATCTGTTATTTATTTCTGAAACATCCTATATACTAAATGAAAAACACACGTCACAGACCATCCGATCTTCTAAAATGTTAAAGATAATTGTTTACAATTCCTTTGCATAATAAAAGCCTCTTTGTCATTATGCATAGTCATTTATTTAAAAAAGTTTCTAGCTCTAACTAAGTCCTAGTTCTGAGCTACCTTTTATGCCAAAAGTATTAGTCTAAAATAAATGGTCAAGTGGTACTAATCTTATATAAATCTGTTATTTATTTCTGAAACATCCTATATACTAAATGAAAAACACACGTCACAGACCATCCGATCTTCTAAAATGTTAAAGATAATTGTTTACAATTCCTTTGCATAATAAAAGCCTCTTTGTCATTATGCATAGTCATTTATTTAAAAAAGTTTCTAGCTCTAACTAAGCCCTAGTTCTGAGCTACCTTTTATGCCAAAAGTATTAGTCTAAAATAAATGGTCAAGTGGTACTAATCTTATATAAATCTGTTATTTATTTCTGAAACATCCTATATACTAAATGAAAAACACACGTCACAGACCATCCGATCTTCTAAAATGTTAAAGATAATTGTTTACAATTCCTTTGCATAATAAAAGCCTCTTTGTCATTATGCATAGTCATTTATTTAAAAAAGTTTCTAGCTCTAACTAAGTCCTAGTTCTGAGCTACCTTTTATGCCAAAAGTATTAGTCTAAAATAAATGGTCAAGTGGTACTAATCTTATATAAATCTGTTATTTATTTCTGAAACATCCTATATACTAAATGAAAAACACACGTCACAGACCATCCGATCTTCTAAAATGTTAAAGATAATTGTTTACAATTCCTTTGCATAATAAAAGCCTCTTTGTCATTATGCATAGTCATTTATTTAAAAAAGTTTCTAGCTCTAACTAAGTCCTAGTTCTGAGCTACCTTTTATGCCAAAAGTATTAGTCTAAAATAAATGGTCAAGTGGTACTAATCTTATATAAATCTGTTATTTATTTCTGAAACATCCTATATACTAAATGAAAAACACACGTCACAGACCATCCGATCTTCTAAAATGTTAAAGATAATTGTTTACAATTCCTTTGCATAATAAAAGCCTCTTTGTCATTATGCATAGTCATTTATTTAAAAAAGTTTCTAGCTCTAACTAAGCCCTAGTTCTGAGCTACCTTTTATGCCAAAAGTATTAGTCTAAAATAAATGGTCAAGTGGTACTAATCTTATATAAATCTGTTATTTATTTCTGAAACATCCTATATACTAAATGAAAAACACACGTCACAGACCATCCGATCTTCTAAAATGTTAAAGATAATTGTTTACAATTCCTTTGCATAATAAAAGCCTCTTTGTCATTATGCATAGTCATTTATTTAAAAAAGTTTCTAGCTCTAACTAAGTCCTAGTTCTGAGCTACCTTTTATGCCAAAAGTATTAGTCTAAAATAAATGGTCAAGTGGTACTAATCTTATATAAATCTGTTATTTATTTCTGAAACATCCTATATACTAAATGAAAAACACACGTCACAGACCATCCGATCTTCTAAAATGTTAAAGATAATTGTTTACAATTCCTTTGCATAATAAAAGCCTCTTTGTCATTATGCATAGTCATTTATTTAAAAAAGTTTCTAGCTCTAACTAAGTCCTAGTTCTGAGCTACCTTTTATGCCAAAAGTATTAGTCTAAAATAAATGGTCAAGTGGTACTAATCTTATATAAATCTGTTATTTATTTCTGAAACATCCTATATACTAAATGAAAAACACACGTCACAGACCATCCGATCTTCTAAAATGTTAAAGATAATTGTTTACAATTCCTTTGCATAATAAAAGCCTCTTTGTCATTATGCATAGTCATTTATTTAAAAAAGTTTCTAGCTCTAACTAAGTCCTAGTTCTGAGCTACCTTTTATGCCAAAAGTATTAGTCTAAAATAAATGGTCAAGTGGTACTAATCTTATATAAATCTGTTATTTATTTCTGAAACATCCTATATACTAAATGAAAAACACACGTCACAGACCATCCGATCTTCTAAAATGTTAAAGATAATTGTTTACAATTCCTTTGCATAATAAAAGCCTCTTTGTCATTATGCATAGTCATTTATTTAAAAAAGTTTCTAGCTCTAACTAAGTCCTAGTTCTGAGCTACCTTTTATGCCAAAAGTATTAGTCTAAAATAAATGGTCAAGTGGTACTAATCTTATATAAATCTGTTATTTATTTCTGAAACATCCTATATACTAAATGAAAAACACACGTCACAGACCATCCGATCTTCTAAAATGTTAAAGATAATTGTTTACAATTCCTTTGCATAATAAAAGCCTCTTTGTCATTATGCATAGTCATTTATTTAAAAAAGTTTCTAGCTCTAACTAAGTCCTAGTTCTGAGCTACCTTTTATGCCAAAAGTATTAGTCTAAAATAAATGGTCAAGTGGTACTAATCTTATATAAATCTGTTATTTATTTCTGAAACATCCTATATACTAAATGAAAAACACACGTCACAGACCATCCGATCTTCTAAAATGTTAAAGATAATTGTTTACAATTCCTTTGCATAATAAAAGCCTCTTTGTCATTATGCATAGTCATTTATTTAAAAAAGTTTCTAGCTCTAACTAAGTCCTAGTTCTGAGCTACCTTTTATGCCAAAAGTATTAGTCTAAAATAAATGGTCAAGTGGTACTAATCTTATATAAATCTGTTATTTATTTCTGAAACATCCTATATACTAAATGAAAAACACACGTCACAGACCATCCGATCTTCTAAAATGTTAAAGATAATTGTTTACAATTCCTTTGCATAATAAAAGCCTCTTTGTCATTATGCATAGTCATTTATTTAAAAAAGTTTCTAGCTCTAACTAAGTCCTAGTTCTGAGCTACCTTTTATGCCAAAAGTATTAGTCTAAAATAAATGGTCAAGTGGTACTAATCTTATATAAATCTGTTATTTATTTCTGAAACATCCTATATACTAAATGAAAAACACACGTCACAGACCATCCGATCTTCTAAAATGTTAAAGATAATTGTTTACAATTCCTTTGCATAATAAAAGCCTCTTTGTCATTATGCATAGTCATTTATTTAAAAAAGTTTCTAGCTCTAACTAAGTCCTAGTTCTGAGCTACCTTTTATGCCAAAAGTATTAGTCTAAAATAAATGGTCAAGTGGTACTAATCTTATATAAATCTGTTATTTATTTCTGAAACATCCTATATACTAAATGAAAAACACACGTCACAGACCATCCGATCTTCTAAAATGTTAAAGATAATTGTTTACAATTCCTTTGCATAATAAAAGCCTCTTTGTCATTATGCATAGTCATTTATTTAAAAAAGTTTCTAGCTCTAACTAAGCCCTAGTTCTGAGCTACCTTTTATGCCAAAAGTATTAGTCTAAAATAAAAGGTCAAGTGGTACTAATCTTATATAAATCTGTTATTTATTTCTGAAACATCCTATATACTAAATGAAAAACACACGTCACAGACCATCCGATCTTCTAAAATGTTAAAGATAATTGTTTACAATTCCTTTGCATAATAAAAGCCTCTTTGTCATTATGCATAGTCATTTATTTAAAAAAGTTTCTAGCTCTAACTAAGTCCTAGTTCTGAGCTACCTTTTATGCCAAAAGTATTAGTCTAAAATAAATGGTCAAGTGGTACTAATCTTATATAAATCTGTTATTTATTTCTGAAACATCCTATATACTAAATGAAAAACACACGTCACAGACCATCCGATCTTCTAAAATGTTAAAGATAATTGTTTACAATTCCTTTGCATAATAAAAGCCTCTTTGTCATTATGCATAGTCATTTATTTAAAAAAGTTTCTAGCTCTAACTAAGTCCTAGTTCTGAGCTACCTTTTATGCCAAAAGTATTAGTCTAAAATAAATGGTCAAGTGGTACTAATCTTATATAAATCTGTTATTTATTTCTGAAACATCCTATATACTAAATGAAAAACACACGTCACAGACCATCCGATCTTCTAAAATGTTAAAGATAATTGTTTACAATTCCTTTGCATAATAAAAGCCTCTTTGTCATTATGCATAGTCATTTATTTAAAAAAGTTTCTAGCTCTAACTAAGTCCTAGTTCTGAGCTACCTTTTATGCCAAAAGTATTAGTCTAAAATAAATGGTCAAGTGGTACTAATCTTATATAAATCTGTTATTTATTTCTGAAACATCCTATATACTAAATGAAAAACACACGTCACAGACCATCCGATCTTCTAAAATGTTAAAGATAATTGTTTACAATTCCTTTGCATAATAAAAGCCTCTTTGTCATTATGCATAGTCATTTATTTAAAAAAGTTTCTAGCTCTAACTAAGTCCTAGTTCTGAGCTACCTTTTATGCCAAAAGTATTAGTCTAAAATAAATGGTCAAGTGGTACTAATCTTATATAAATCTGTTATTTATTTCTGAAACATCCTATATACTAAATGAAAAACACACGTCACAGACCATCCGATCTTCTAAAATGTTAAAGATAATTGTTTACAATTCCTTTGCATAATAAAAGCCTCTTTGTCATTATGCATAGTCATTTATTTAAAAAAGTTTCTAGCTCTAACTAAGTCCTAGTTCTGAGCTACCTTTTATGCCAAAAGTATTAGTCTAAAATAAATGGTCAAGTGGTACTAATCTTATATAAATCTGTTATTTATTTCTGAAACATCCTATATACTAAATGAAAAACACACGTCACAGACCATCCGATCTTCTAAAATGTTAAAGATAATTGTTTACAATTCCTTTGCATAATAAAAGCCTCTTTGTCATTATGCATAGTCATTTATTTAAAAAAGTTTCTAGCTCTAACTAAGTCCTAGTTCTGAGCTACCTTTTATGCCAAAAGTATTAGTCTAAAATAAATGGTCAAGTGGTACTAATCTTATATAAATCTGTTATTTATTTCTGAAACATCCTATATACTAAATGAAAAACACACGTCACAGACCATCCGATCTTCTAAAATGTTAAAGATAATTGTTTACAATTCCTTTGCATAATAAAAGCCTCTTTGTCATTATGCATAGTCATTTATTTAAAAAAGTTTCTAGCTCTAACTAAGTCCTAGTTCTGAGCTACCTTTTATGCCAAAAGTATTAGTCTAAAATAAATGGTCAAGTGGTACTAATCTTATATAAATCTGTTATTTATTTCTGAAACATCCTATATACTAAATGAAAAACACACGTCACAGACCATCCGATCTTCTAAAATGTTAAAGATAATTGTTTACAATTCCTTTGCATAATAAAAGCCTCTTTGTCATTATGCATAGTCATTTATTTAAAAAAGTTTCTAGCTCTAACTAAGTCCTAGTTCTGAGCTACCTTTTATGCCAAAAGTATTAGTCTAAAATAAATGGTCAAGTGGTACTAATCTTATATAAATCTGTTATTTATTTCTGAAACATCCTATATACTAAATGAAAAACACACGTCACAGACCATCCGATCTTCTAAAATGTTAAAGATAATTGTTTACAATTCCTTTGCATAATAAAAGCCTCTTTGTCATTATGCATAGTCATTTATTTAAAAAAGTTTCTAGCTCTAACTAAGCCCTAGTTCTGAGCTACCTTTTATGCCAAAAGTATTAGTCTAAAATAAATGGTCAAGTGGTACTAATCTTATATAAATCTGTTATTTATTTCTGAAACATCCTATATACTAAATGAAAAACACACGTCACAGACCATCCGATCTTCTAAAATGTTAAAGATAATTGTTTACAATTCCTTTGCATAATAAAAGCCTCTTTGTCATTATGCATAGTCATTTATTTAAAAAAGTTTCTAGCTCTAACTAAGTCCTAGTTCTGAGCTACCTTTTATGCCAAAAGTATTAGTCTAAAATAAATGGTCAAGTGGTACTAATCTTATATAAATCTGTTATTTATTTCTGAAACATCCTATATACTAAATGAAAAACACACGTCACAGACCATCCGATCTTCTAAAATGTTAAAGATAATTGTTTACAATTCCTTTGCATAATAAAAGCCTCTTTGTCATTATGCATAGTCATTTATTTAAAAAAGTTTCTAGCTCTAACTAAGTCCTAGTTCTGAGCTACCTTTTATGCCAAAAGTATTAGTCTAAAATAAATGGTCAAGTGGTACTAATCTTATATAAATCTGTTATTTATTTCTGAAACATCCTATATACTAAATGAAAAACACACGTCACAGACCATCCGATCTTCTAAAATGTTAAAGATAATTGTTTACAATTCCTTTGCATAATAAAAGCCTCTTTGTCATTATGCATAGTCATTTATTTAAAAAAGTTTCTAGCTCTAACTAAGCCCTAGTTCTGAGCTATTTTTTATGCCAAAAGTATTAGTCTAAAATAAATGGTCAAGTGGTACTAATCTTATATAAATCTGTTATTTATTTCTGAAACATCCTATATACTAAATGAAAAACACACGTCACAGACCATCCGATCTTCTAAAATGTTAAAGATAATTGTTTACAATTCCTTTGCATAATAAAAGCCTCTTTGTCATTATGCATAGTCATTTATTTAAAAAAGTTTCTAGCTCTAACTAAGTCCTAGTTCTGAGCTACCTTTTATGCCAAAAGTATTAGTCTAAAATAAATGGTCAAGTGGTACTAATCTTATATAAATCTGTTATTTATTTCTGAAACATCCTATATACTAAATGAAAAACACACGTCACAGACCATCCGATCTTCTAAAATGTTAAAGATAATTGTTTACAATTCCTTTGCATAATAAAAGCCTCTTTGTCATTATGCATAGTCATTTATTTAAAAAAGTTTCTAGCTCTAACTAAGTCCTAGTTCTGAGCTACCTTTTATGCCAAAAGTATTAGTCTAAAATAAATGGTCAAGTGGTACTAATCTTATATAAATCTGTTATTTATTTCTGAAACATCCTATATACTAAATGAAAAACACACGTCACAGACCATCCGATCTTCTAAAATGTTAAAGATAATTGTTTACAATTCCTTTGCATAATAAAAGCCTCTTTGTCATTATGCATAGTCATTTATTTAAAAAAGTTTCTAGCTCTAACTAAGTCCTAGTTCTGAGCTACCTTTTATGCCAAAAGTATTAGTCTAAAATAAATGGTCAAGTGGTACTAATCTTATATAAATCTGTTATTTATTTCTGAAACATCCTATATACTAAATGAAAAACACACGTCACAGACCATCCGATCTTCTAAAATGTTAAAGATAATTGTTTACAATTCCTTTGCATAATAAAAGCCTCTTTGTCATTATGCATAGTCATTTATTTAAAAAAGTTTCTAGCTCTAACTAAGTCCTAGTTCTGAGCTACCTTTTATGCCAAAAGTATTAGTCTAAAATAAATGGTCAAGTGGTACTAATCTTATATAAATCTGTTATTTATTTCTGAAACATCCTATATACTAAATGAAAAACACACGTCACAGACCATCCGATCTTCTAAAATGTTAAAGATAATTGTTTACAATTCCTTTGCATAATAAAAGCCTCTTTGTCATTATGCATAGTCATTTATTTAAAAAAGTTTCTAGCTCTAACTAAGTCCTAGTTCTGAGCTACCTTTTATGCCAAAAGTATTAGTCTAAAATAAATGGTCAAGTGGTACTAATCTTATATAAATCTGTTATTTATTTCTGAAACATCCTATATACTAAATGAAAAACACACGTCACAGACCATCCGATCTTCTAAAATGTTAAAGATAATTGTTTACAATTCCTTTGCATAATAAAAGCCTCTTTGTCATTATGCATAGTCATTTATTTAAAAAAGTTTCTAGCTCTAACTAAGTCCTAGTTCTGAGCTACCTTTTATGCCAAAAGTATTAGTCTAAAATAAATGGTCAAGTGGTACTAATCTTATATAAATCTGTTATTTATTTCTGAAACATCCTATATACTAAATGAAAAACACACGTCACAGACCATCCGATCTTCTAAAATGTTAAAGATAATTGTTTACAATTCCTTTGCATAATAAAAGCCTCTTTGTCATTATGCATAGTCATTTATTTAAAAAAGTTTCTAGCTCTAACTAAGTCCTAGTTCTGAGCTACCTTTTATGCCAAAAGTATTAGTCTAAAATAAATGGTCAAGTGGTACTAATCTTATATAAATCTGTTATTTATTTCTGAAACATCCTATATACTAAATGAAAAACACACGTCACAGACCATCCGATCTTCTAAAATGTTAAAGATAATTGTTTACAATTCCTTTGCATAATAAAAGCCTCTTTGTCATTATGCATAGTCATTTATTTAAAAAAGTTTCTAGCTCTAACTAAGTCCTAGTTCTGAGCTACCTTTTATGCCAAAAGTATTAGTCTAAAATAAATGGTCAAGTGGTACTAATCTTATATAAATCTGTTATTTATTTCTGAAACATCCTATATACTAAATGAAAAACACACGTCACAGACCATCCGATCTTCTAAAATGTTAAAGATAATTGTTTACAATTCCTTTGCATAATAAAAGCCTCTTTGTCATTATGCATAGTCATTTATTTAAAAAAGTTTCTAGCTCTAACTAAGCCCTAGTTCTGAGCTACCTTTTATGCCAAAAGTATTAGTCTAAAATAAATGGTCAAGTGGTACTAATCTTATATAAATCTGTTATTTATTTCTGAAACATCCTATATACTAAATGAAAAACACACGTCACAGACCATCCGATCTTCTAAAATGTTAAAGATAATTGTTTACAATTCCTTTGCATAATAAAAGCCTCTTTGTCATTATGCATAGTCATTTATTTAAAAAAGTTTCTAGCTCTAACTAAGTCCTAGTTCTGAGCTACCTTTTATGCCAAAAGTATTAGTCTAAAATAAATGGTCAAGTGGTACTAATCTTATATAAATCTGTTATTTATTTCTGAAACATCCTATATACTAAATGAAAAACACACGTCACAGACCATCCGATCTTCTAAAATGTTAAAGATAATTGTTTACAATTCCTTTGCATAATAAAAGCCTCTTTGTCATTATGCATAGTCATTTATTTAAAAAAGTTTCTAGCTCTAACTAAGTCCTAGTTCTGAGCTACCTTTTATGCCAAAAGTATTAGTCTAAAATAAATGGTCAAGTGGTACTAATCTTATATAAATCTGTTATTTATTTCTGAAACATCCTATATACTAAATGAAAAACACACGTCACAGACCATCCGATCTTCTAAAATGTTAAAGATAATTGTTTACAATTCCTTTGCATAATAAAAGCCTCTTTGTCATTATGCACAGTCATTTATTTAAAAAAGTTTCTAGCTCTAACTAAGCCCTAGTTCTGAGCTACCTTTTATGCCAAAAGTATTAGTCTAAAATAAATGGTCAAGTGGTACTAATCTTATATAAATCTGTTATTTATTTCTGAAACATCCTATATACTAAATGAAAAACACACGTCACAGACCATCCGATCTTCTAAAATGTTAAAGATAATTGTTTACAATTCCTTTGCATAATAAAAGCCTCTTTGTCATTATGCATAGTCATTTATTTAAAAAAGTTTCTAGCTCTAACTAAGTCCTAGTTCTGAGCTACCTTTTATGCCAAAAGTATTAGTCTAAAATAAATGGTCAAGTGGTACTAATCTTATATAAATCTGTTATTTATTTCTGAAACATCCTATATACTAAATGAAAAACACACGTCACAGACCATCCGATCTTCTAAAATGTTAAAGATAATTGTTTACAATTCCTTTGCATAATAAAAGCCTCTTTGTCATTATGCATAGTCATTTATTTAAAAAAGTTTCTAGCTCTAACTAAGTCCTAGTTCTGAGCTACCTTTTATGCCAAAAGTATTAGTCTAAAATAAATGGTCAAGTGGTACTAATCTTATATAAATCTGTTATTTATTTCTGAAACATCCTATATACTAAATGAAAAACACACGTCACAGACCATCCGATCTTCTAAAATGTTAAAGATAATTGTTTACAATTCCTTTGCATAATAAAAGCCTCTTTGTCATTATGCATAGTCATTTATTTAAAAAAGTTTCTAGCTCTAACTAAGTCCTAGTTCTGAGCTACCTTTTATGCCAAAAGTATTAGTCTAAAATAAATGGTCAAGTGGTACTAATCTTATATAAATCTGTTATTTATTTCTGAAACATCCTATATACTAAATGAAAAACACACGTCACAGACCATCCGATCTTCTAAAATGTTAAAGATAATTGTTTACAATTCCTTTGCATAATAAAAGCCTCTTTGTCATTATGCATAGTCATTTATTTAAAAAAGTTTCTAGCTCTAACTAAGTCCTAGTTCTGAGCTACCTTTTATGCCAAAAGTATTAGTCTAAAATAAATGGTCAAGTGGTACTAATCTTATATAAATCTGTTATTTATTTCTGAAACATCCTATATACTAAATGAAAAACACACGTCACAGACCATCCGATCTTCTAAAATGTTAAAGATAATTGTTTACAATTCCTTTGCATAATAAAAGCCTCTTTGTCATTATGCATAGTCATTTATTTAAAAAAGTTTCTAGCTCTAACTAAGTCCTAGTTCTGAGCTACCTTTTATGCCAAAAGTATTAGTCTAAAATAAATGGTCAAGTGGTACTAATCTTATATAAATCTGTTATTTATTTCTGAAACATCCTATATACTAAATGAAAAACACACGTCACAGACCATCCGATCTTCTAAAATGTTAAAGATAATTGTTTACAATTCCTTTGCATAATAAAAGCCTCTTTGTCATTATGCATAGTCATTTATTTAAAAAAGTTTCTAGCTCTAACTAAGTCCTAGTTCTGAGCTACCTTTTATGCCAAAAGTATTAGTCTAAAATAAATGGTCAAGTGGTACTAATCTTATATAAATCTGTTATTTATTTCTGAAACATCCTATATACTAAATGAAAAACACACGTCACAGACCATCCGATCTTCTAAAATGTTAAAGATAATTGTTTACAATTCCTTTGCATAATAAAAGCCTCTTTGTCATTATGCATAGTCATTTATTTAAAAAAGTTTCTAGCTCTAACTAAGCCCTAGTTCTGAGCTACCTTTTATGCCAAAAGTATTAGTCTAAAATAAATGGTCAAGTGGTACTAATCTTATATAAATCTGTTATTTATTTCTGAAACATCCTATATACTAAATGAAAAACACACGTCACAGACCATCCGATCTTCTAAAATGTTAAAGATAATTGTTTACAATTCCTTTGCATAATAAAAGCCTCTTTGTCATTATGCATAGTCATTTATTTAAAAAAGTTTCTAGCTCTAACTAAGCCCTAGTTCTGAGCTACCTTTTATGCCAAAAGTATTAGTCTAAAATAAATGGTCAAGTGGTACTAATCTTATATAAATCTGTTATTTATTTCTGAAACATCCTATATACTAAATGAAAAACACACGTCACAGACCATCCGATCTTCTAAAATGTTAAAGATAATTGTTTACAATTCCTTTGCATAATAAAAGCCTCTTTGTCATTATGCATAGTCATTTATTTAAAAAAGTTTCTAGCTCTAACTAAGTCCTAGTTCTGAGCTACCTTTTATGCCAAAAGTATTAGTCTAAAATAAATGGTCAAGTGGTACTAATCTTATATAAATCTGTTATTTATTTCTGAAACATCCTATATACTAAATGAAAAACACACGTCACAGACCATCCGATCTTCTAAAATGTTAAAGATAATTGTTTACAATTCCTTTGCATAATAAAAGCCTCTTTGTCATTATCCATAGTCATTTATTTAAAAAAGTTTCTAGCTCTAACTAAGTCCTAGTTCTGAGCTACCTTTTATGCCAAAAGTATTAGTCTAAAATAAATGGTCAAGTGGTACTAATCTTATATAAATCTGTTATTTATTTCTGAAACATCCTATATACTAAATGGAAAACACACGTCACAGACCATCCGATCTTCTAAAATGTTAAAGATAATTGTTTACAATTCCTTTGCATAATAAAAGCCTCTTTGTCATTATGCATAGTCATTTATTTAAAAAAGTTTCTAGCTCTAACTAAGTCCTAGTTCTGAGCTACCTTTTATGCCAAAAGTATTAGTCTAAAATAAATGGTCAAGTGGTACTAATCTTATATAAATCTGTTATTTATTTCTGAAACATCCTATATACTAAATGAAAAACACACGTCACAGACCATCCGATCTTCTAAAATGTTAAAGATAATTGTTTACAATTCCTTTGCATAATAAAAGCCTCTTTGTCATTATGCATAGTCATTTATTTAAAAAAGTTTCTAGCTCTAACTAAGTCCTAGTTCTGAGCTACCTTTTATGCCAAAAGTATTAGTCTAAAATAAATGGTCAAGTGGTACTAATCTTATATAAATCTGTTATTTATTTCTGAAACATCCTATATACTAAATGAAAAACACACGTCACAGACCATCCGATCTTCTAAAATGTTAAAGATAATTGTTTACAATTCCTTTGCATAATTAAAGCCTCTTTGTCATTATGCATAGTCATTTATTTAAAAAAGTTTCTAGCTCTAACTAAGTCCTAGTTCTGAGCTACCTTTTATGCCAAAAGTATTAGTCTAAAATAAATGGTCAAGTGGTACTAATCTTATATAAATCTGTTATTTATTTCTGAAACATCCTATATACTAAATGAAAAACACACGTCACAGACCATCCGATCTTCTAAAATGTTAAAGATAATTGTTTACAATTCCTTTGCATAATAAAAGCCTCTTTGTCATTATGCATAGTCATTTATTTAAAAAAGTTTCTAGCTCTAACTAAGCCCTAGTTCTGAGCTACCTTTTATGCCAAAAGTATTAGTCTAAAATAAATGGTCAAGTGGTACTAATCTTATATAAATCTGTTATTTATTTCTGAAACATCCTATATACTAAATGAAAAACACACGTCACAGACCATCCGATCTTCTAAAATGTTAAAGATAATTGTTTACAATTCCTTTGCATAATAAAAGCCTCTTTGTCATTATGCATAGTCATTTATTTAAAAAAGTTTCTAGCTCTAACTAAGCCCTAGTTCTGAGCTACCTTTTATGCCAAAAGTATTAGTCTAAAATAAATGGTCAAGTGGTACTAATCTTATATAAATCTGTTATTTATTTCTGAAACATCCTATATACTAAATGAAAAACACACGTCACAGACCATCCGATCTTCTAAAATGTTAAAGATAATTGTTTACAATTCCTTTGCATAATAAAAGCCTCTTTGTCATTATGCATAGTCATTTATTTAAAAAAGTTTCTAGCTCTAACTAAGTCCTAGTTCTGAGCTACCTTTTATGCCAAAAGTATTAGTCTAAAATAAATGGTCAAGTGGTACTAATCTTATATAAATCTGTTATTTATTTCTGAAACATCCTATATACTAAATGAAAAACACACGTCACAGACCATCCGATCTTCTAAAATGTTAAAGATAATTGTTTACAATTCCTTTGCATAATAAAAGCCTCTTTGTCATTATGCATAGTCATTTATTTAAAAAAGTTTCTAGCTCTAACTAAGTCCTAGTTCTGAGCTACCTTTTATGCCAAAAGTATTAGTCTAAAATAAATGGTCAAGTGGTACTAATCTTATATAAATCTGTTATTTATTTCTGAAACATCCTATATACTAAATGGAAAACACACGTCACAGACCATCCGATCTTCTAAAATGTTAAAGATAATTGTTTACAATTCCTTTGCATAATAAAAGCCTCTTTGTCATTATGCATAGTCATTTATTTAAAAAAGTTTCTAGCTCTAACTAAGTCCTAGTTCTGAGCTACCTTTTATGCCAAAAGTATTAGTCTAAAATAAATGGTCAAGTGGTACTAATCTTATATAAATCTGTTATTTATTTCTGAAACATCCTATATACTAAATGAAAAACACACGTCACAGACCATCCGATCTTCTAAAATGTTAAAGATAATTGTTTACAATTCCTTTGCATAATAAAAGCCTCTTTGTCATTATGCATAGTCATTTATTTAAAAAAGTTTCTAGCTCTAACTAAGCCCTAGTTCTGAGCTACCTTTTATGCCAAAAGTATTAGTCTAAAATAAATGGTCAAGTGGTACTAATCTTATATAAATCTGTTATTTATTTCTGAAACATCCTATATACTAAATGAAAAACACACGTCACAGACCATCCGATCTTCTAAAATGTTAAAGATAATTGTTTACAATTCCTTTGCATAATAAAAGCCTCTTTGTCATTATGCATAGTCATTTATTTAAAAAAGTTTCTAGCTCTAACTAAGCCCTAGTTCTGAGCTACCTTTTATGCCAAAAGTATTAGTCTAAAATAAATGGTCAAGTGGTACTAATCTTATATAAATCTGTTATTTATTTCTGAAACATCCTATATACTAAATGAAAAACACACGTCACAGACCATCCGATCTTCTAAAATGTTAAAGATAATTGTTTACAATTCCTTTGCATAATAAAAGCCTCTTTGTCATTATGCATAGTCATTTATTTAAAAAAGTTTCTAGCTCTAACTAAGTCCTAGTTCTGAGCTACCTTTTATGCCAAAAGTATTAGTCTAAAATAAATGGTCAAGTGGTACTAATCTTATATAAATCTGTTATTTATTTCTGAAACATCCTATATACTAAATGAAAAACACACGTCACAGACCATCCGATCTTCTAAAATGTTAAAGATAATTGTTTACAATTCCTTTGCATAATAAAAGCCTCTTTGTCATTATGCATAGTCATTTATTTAAAAAAGTTTCTAGCTCTAACTAAGTCCTAGTTCTGAGCTACCTTTTATGCCAAAAGTATTAGTCTAAAATAAATGGTCAAGTGGTACTAATCTTATATAAATCTGTTATTTATTTCTGAAACATCCTATATACTAAATGAAAAACACACGTCACAGACCATCCGATCTTCTAAAATGTTAAAGATAATTGTTTACAATTCCTTTGCATAATAAAAGCCTCTTTGTCATTATGCATAGTCATTTATTTAAAAAAGTTTCTAGCTCTAACTAAGCCCTAGTTCTGAGCTACCTTTTATGCCAAAAGTATTAGTCTAAAATAAATGGTCAAGTGGTACTAATCTTATATAAATCTGTTATTTATTTCTGAAACATCCTATATACTAAATGAAAAACACACGTCACAGACCATCCGATCTTCTAAAATGTTAAAGATAATTGTTTACAATTCCTTTGCATAATAAAAGCCTCTTTGTCATTATGCATAGTCATTTATTTAAAAAAGTTTCTAGCTCTAACTAAGCCCTAGTTCTGAGCTACCTTTTATGCCAAAAGTATTAGTCTAAAATAAATGGTCAAGTGGTACTAATCTTATATAAATCTGTTATTTATTTCTGAAACATCCTATATACTAAATGAAAAACACACGTCACAGACCATCCGATCTTCTAAAATGTTAAAGATAATTGTTTACAATTCCTTTGCATAATAAAAGCCTCTTTGTCATTATGCATAGTCATTTATTTAAAAAAGTTTCTAGCTCTAACTAAGTCCTAGTTCTGAGCTACCTTTTATGCCAAAAGTATTAGTCTAAAATAAATGGTCAAGTGGTACTAATCTTATATAAATCTGTTATTTATTTCTGAAACATCCTATATACTAAATGAAAAACACACGTCACAGACCATCCGATCTTCTAAAATGTTAAAGATAATTGTTTACAATTCCTTTGCATAATAAAAGCCTCTTTGTCATTATGCATAGTCATTTATTTAAAAAAGTTTCTAGCTCTAACTAAGTCCTAGTTCTGAGCTACCTTTTATGCCAAAAGTATTAGTCTAAAATAAATGGTCAAGTGGTACTAATCTTATATAAATCTGTTATTTATTTCTGAAACATCCTATATACTAAATGAAAAACACACGTCACAGACCATCCGATCTTCTAAAATGTTAAAGATAATTGTTTACAATTCCTTTGCATAATAAAAGCCTCTTTGTCATTATGCATAGTCATTTATTTAAAAAAGTTTCTAGCTCTAACTAAGTCCTAGTTCTGAGCTACCTTTTATGCCAAAAGTATTAGTCTAAAATAAATGGTCAAGTGGTACTAATCTTATATAAATCTGTTATTTATTTCTGAAACATCCTATATACTAAATGAAAAACACACGTCACAGACCATCCGATCTTCTAAAATGTTAAAGATAATTGTTTACAATTCCTTTGCATAATAAAAGCCTCTTTGTCATTATGCATAGTCATTTATTTAAAAAAGTTTCTAGCTCTAACTAAGTCCTAGTTCTGAGCTACCTTTTATGCCAAAAGTATTAGTCTAAAATAAATGGTCAAGTGGTACTAATCTTATATAAATCTGTTATTTATTTCTGAAACATCCTATATACTAAATGAAAAACACACGTCACAGACCATCCGATCTTCTAAAATGTTAAAGATAATTGTTTACAATTCCTTTGCATAATAAAAGCCTCTTTGTCATTATGCATAGTCATTTATTTAAAAAAGTTTCTAGCTCTAACTAAGCCCTAGTTCTGAGCTACCTTTTATGCCAAAAGTATTAGTCTAAAATAAATGGTCAAGTGGTACTAATCTTATATAAATCTGTTATTTATTTCTGAAACATCCTATATACTAAATGAAAAACACACGTCACAGACCATCCGATCTTCTAAAATGTTAAAGATAATTGTTTACAATTCCTTTGCATAATAAAAGCCTCTTTGTCATTATGCATAGTCATTTATTTAAAAAAGTTTCTAGCTCTAACTAAGCCCTAGTTCTGAGCTACCTTTTATGCCAAAAGTATTAGTCTAAAATAAATGGTCAAGTGGTACTAATCTTATATAAATCTGTTATTTATTTCTGAAACATCCTATATACTAAATGAAAAACACACGTCACAGACCATCCGATCTTCTAAAATGTTAAAGATAATTGTTTACAATTCCTTTGCATAATAAAAGCCTCTTTGTCATTATGCATAGTCATTTATTTAAAAAAGTTTCTAGCTCTAACTAAGTCCTAGTTCTGAGCTACCTTTTATGCCAAAAGTATTAGTCTAAAATAAATGGTCAAGTGGTACTAATCTTATATAAATCTGTTATTTATTTCTGAAACATCCTATATACTAAATGAAAAACACACGTCACAGACCATCCGATCTTCTAAAATGTTAAAGATAATTGTTTACAATTCCTTTGCATAATAAAAGCCTCTTTGTCATTATGCATAGTCATTTATTTAAAAAAGTTTCTAGCTCTAACTAAGTCCTAGTTCTGAGCTACCTTTTATGCCAAAAGTATTAGTCTAAAATAAATGGTCAAGTGGTACTAATCTTATATAAATCTGTTATTTATTTCTGAAACATCCTATATACTAAATGAAAAACACACGTCACAGACCATCCGATCTTCTAAAATGTTAAAGATAATTGTTTACAATTCCTTTGCATAATAAAAGCCTCTTTGTCATTATGCATAGTCATTTATTTAAAAAAGTTTCTAGCTCTAACTAAGTCCTAGTTCTGAGCTACCTTTTATGCCAAAAGTATTAGTCTAAAATAAATGGTCAAGTGGTACTAATCTTATATAAATCTGTTATTTATTGCTGAAACATCCTATATACTAAATGAAAAACACACGTCACAGACCATCCGATCTTCTAAAATGTTAAAGATAATTGTTTACAATTCCTTTGCATAATAAAAGCCTCTTTGTCATTATGCATAGTCATTTATTTAAAAAAGTTTCTAGCTCTAACTAAGCCCTAGTTCTGAGCTACCTTTTATGCCAAAAGTATTAGTCTAAAATAAATGGTCAAGTGGTACTAATCTTATATAAATCTGTTATTTATTTCTGAAACATCCTATATACTAAATGAAAAACACACGTCACAGACCATCCGATCTTCTAAAATGTTAAAGATAATTGTTTACAATTCCTTTGCATAATAAAAGCTTCTTTGTCATTATGCATAGTCATTTATTTAAAAAAGTTTCTAGCTCTAACTAAGCCCTAGTTCTGAGCTACCTTTTATGCCAAAAGTATTAGTCTAAAATAAATGGTCAAGTGGTACTAATCTTATATAAATCTGTTATTTATTTCTGAAACATCCTATATACTAAATGAAAAACACACGTCACAGACCATCCGATCTTCTAAAATGTTAAAGATAATTGTTTACAATTCCTTTGCATAATAAAAGCCTCTTTGTCATTATGCATAGTCATTTATTTAAAAAAGTTTCTAGCTCTAACTAAGTCCTAGATCTGAGCTACCTTTTATGCCAAAAGTATTAGTCTAAAATAAATGGTCAAGTGGTACTAATCTTATATAAATCTGTTATTTATTTCTGAAACATCCTATATACTAAATGAAAAACACACGTCACAGACCATCCGATCTTCTAAAATGTTAAAGATAATTGTTTACAATTCCTTTGCATAATAAAAGCCTCTTTGTCATTATGCATAGTCATTTATTTAAAAAAGTTTCTAGCTCTAACTAAGTCCTAGTTCTGAGCTACCTTTTATGCCAAAAGTATTAGTCTAAAATAAATGGTCAAGTGGTACTAATCTTATATAAATCTGTTATTTATTTCTGAAACATCCTATATACTAAATGAAAAACACACGTCACAGACCATCCGATCTTCTAAAATGTTAAAGATAATTGTTTACAATTCCTTTGCATAATAAAAGCCTCTTTGTCATTATGCATAGTCATTTATTTAAAAAAGTTTCTAGCTCTAACTAAGCCCTAGTTCTGAGCTACCTTTTATGCCAAAAGTATTAGTCTAAAATAAATGGTCAAGTGGTACTAATCTTATATAAATCTGTTATTTATTTCTGAAACATCCTATATACTAAATGAAAAACACACGTCACAGACCATCCGATCTTCTAAAATGTTAAAGATAATTGTTTACAATTCCTTTGCATAATAAAAGCCTCTTTGTCATTATGCATAGTCATTTATTTAAAAAAGTTTCTAGCTCTAACTAAGCCCTAGTTCTGAGCTACCTTTTATGCCAAAAGTATTAGTCTAAAATAAATGGTCAAGTGGTACTAATCTTATATAAATCTGTTATTTATTTCTGAAACATCCTATATACTAAATGAAAAACACACGTCACAGACCATCCGATCTTCTAAAATGTTAAAGATAATTGTTTACAATTCCTTTGCATAATAAAAGCCTCTTTGTCATTATGCATAGTCATTTATTTAAAAAAGTTTCTAGCTCTAACTAAGTCCTAGTTCTGAGCTACCTTTTATGCCAAAAGTATTAGTCTAAAATAAATGGTCAAGTGGTACTAATCTTATATAAATCTGTTATTTATTTCTGAAACATCCTATATACTAAATGAAAAACACACGTCACAGACCATCCGATCTTCTAAAATGTTAAAGATAATTGTTTACAATTCCTTTGCATAATAAAAGCCTCTTTGTCATTATGCATAGTCATTTATTTAAAAAAGTTTCTAGCTCTAACTAAGTCCTAGTTCTGAGCTACCTTTTATGCCAAAAGTATTAGTCTAAAATAAATGGTCAAGTGGTACTAATCTTATATAAATCTGTTATTTATTTCTGAAACATCCTATATACTAAATGAAAAACACACGTCACAGACCATCCGATCTTCTAAAATGTTAAAGATAATTGTTTACAATTCCTTTGCATAATAAAAGCCTCTTTGTCATTATGCATAGTCATTTATTTAAAAAAGTTTCTAGCTCTAACTAAGTCCTAGTTCTGAGCTACCTTTTATGCCAAAAGTATTAGTCTAAAATAAATGGTCAAGTGGTACTAATCTTATATAAATCTGTTATTTATTTCTGAAACATCCTATATACTAAATGAAAAACACACGTCACAGACCATCCGATCTTCTAAAATGTTAAAGATAATTGTTTACAATTCCTTTGCATAATAAAAGCCTCTTTGTCATTATGCATAGTCATTTATTTAAAAAAGTTTCTAGCTCTAACTAAGCCCTAGTTCTGAGCTACCTTTTATGCCAAAAGTATTAGTCTAAAATAAATGGTCAAGTGGTACTAATCTTATATAAATCTGTTATTTATTTCTGAAACATCCTATATACTAAATGAAAAACACACGTCACAGACCATCCGATCTTCTAAAATGTTAAAGATAATTGTTTACAATTCCTTTGCATAATAAAAGCCTCTTTGTCATTATGCATAGTCATTTATTTAAAAAAGTTTCTAGCTCTAACTAAGCCCTAGTTCTGAGCTACCTTTTATGCCAAAAGTATTAGTCTAAAATAAATGGTCAAGTGGTACTAATCTTATATAAATCTGTTATTTATTTCTGAAACATCCTATATACTAAATGAAAAACACACGTCACAGACCATCCGATCTTCTAAAATGTTAAAGATAATTGTTTACAATTCCTTTGCATAATAAAAGCCTCTTTGTCATTATGCATAGTCATTTATTTAAAAAAGTTTCTAGCTCTAACTAAGTCCTAGTTCTGAGCTACCTTTTATGCCAAAAGTATTAGTCTAAAATAAATGGTCAAGTGGTACTAATCTTATATAAATCTGTTATTTATTTCTGAAACATCCTATATACTAAATGAAAAACACACGTCACAGACCATCCGATCTTCTAAAATGTTAAAGATAATTGTTTACAATTCCTTTGCATAATAAAAGCCTCTTTGTCATTATGCATAGTCATTTATTTAAAAAAGTTTCTAGCTCTAACTAAGTCCTAGTTCTGAGCTACCTTTTATGCCAAAAGTATTAGTCTAAAATAAATGGTCAAGTGGTACTAATCTTATATAAATCTGTTATTTATTTCTGAAACATCCTATATACTAAATGAAAAACACACGTCACAGACCATCCGATCTTCTAAAATGTTAAAGATAATTGTTTACAATTCCTTTGCATAATAAAAGCCTCTTTGTCATTATGCATAGTCATTTATTTAAAAAAGTTTCTAGCTCTAACTAAGCCCTAGTTCTGAGCTACCTTTTATGCCAAAAGTATTAGTCTAAAATAAATGGTCAAGTGGTACTAATCTTATATAAATCTGTTATTTATTTCTGAAACATCCTATATACTAAATGAAAAACACACGTCACAGACCATCCGATCTTCTAAAATGTTAAAGATAATTGTTTACAATTCCTTTGCATAATAAAAGCCTCTTTGTCATTATGCATAGTCATTTATTTAAAAAAGTTTCTAGCTCTAACTAAGCCCTAGTTCTGAGCTACCTTTTATGCCAAAAGTATTAGTCTAAAATAAATGGTCAAGTGGTACTAATCTTATATAAATCTGTTATTTATTTCTGAAACATCCTATATACTAAATGAAAAACACACGTCACAGACCATCCGATCTTCTAAAATGTTAAAGATAATTGTTTACAATTCCTTTGCATAATAAAAGCCTCTTTGTCATTATGCATAGTCATTTATTTAAAAAAGTTTCTAGCTCTAACTAAGTCCTAGTTCTGAGCTACCTTTTATGCCAAAAGTATTAGTCTAAAATAAATGGTCAAGTGGTACTAATCTTATATAAATCTGTTATTTATTTCTGAAACATCCTATATACTAAATGAAAAACACACGTCACAGACCATCCGATCTTCTAAAATGTTAAAGATAATTGTTTACAATTCCTTTGCATAATAAAAGCCTCTTTGTCATTATGCATAGTCATTTATTTAAAAAAGTTTCTAGCTCTAACTAAGTCCTAGTTCTGAGCTACCTTTTATGCCAAAAGTATTAGTCTAAAATAAATGGTCAAGTGGTACTAATCTTATATAAATCTGTTATTTATTTCTGAAACATCCTATATACTAAATGAAAAACACACGTCACAGACCATCCGATCTTCTAAAATGTTAAAGATAATTGTTTACAATTCCTTTGCATAATAAAAGCCTCTTTGTCATTATGCATAGTCATTTATTTAAAAAAGTTTCTAGCTCTAACTAAGCCCTAGTTCTGAGCTACCTTTTATGCCAAAAGTATTAGTCTAAAATAAATGGTCAAGTGGTACTAATCTTATATAAATCTGTTATTTATTTCTGAAACATCCTATATACTAAATGAAAAACACACGTCACAGACCATCCGATCTTCTAAAATGTTAAAGATAATTGTTTACAATTCCTTTGCATAATAAAAGCCTCTTTGTCATTATGCATAGTCATTTATTTAAAAAAGTTTCTAGCTCTAACTAAGCCCTAGTTCTGAGCTACCTTTTATGCCAAAAGTATTAGTCTAAAATAAATGGTCAAGTGGTACTAATCTTATATAAATCTGTTATTTATTTCTGAAACATCCTATATACTAAATGAAAAACACACGTCACAGACCATCCGATCTTCTAAAATGTTAAAGATAATTGTTTACAATTCCTTTGCATAATAAAAGCCTCTTTGTCATTATGCATAGTCATTTATTTAAAAAAGTTTCTAGCTCTAACTAAGTCCTAGTTCTGAGCTACCTTTTATGCCAAAAGTATTAGTCTAAAATAAATGGTCAAGTGGTACTAATCTTATATAAATCTGTTATTTATTTCTGAAACATCCTATATACTAAATGAAAAACACACGTCACAGACCATCCGATCTTCTAAAATGTTAAAGATAATTGTTTACAATTCCTTTGCATAATAAAAGCCTCTTTGTCATTATGCATAGTCATTTATTTAAAAAAGTTTCTAGCTCTAACTAAGTCCTAGTTCTTAGCTACCTTTTATGCCAAAAGTATTAGTCTAAAATAAATGGTCAAGTGGTACTAATCTTATATAAATCTGTTATTTATTTCTGAAACATCCTATATACTAAATGAAAAACACACGTCACAGACCATCCGATCTTCTAAAATGTTAAAGATAATTGTTTACAATTCCTTTGCATAATAAAAGCCTCTTTGTCATTATGCATAGTCATTTATTTAAAAAAGTTTCTAGCTCTAACTAAGTCCTAGTTCTGAGCTACCTTTTATGCCAAAAGTATTAGTCTAAAATAAATGGTCAAGTGGTACTAATCTTATATAAATCTGTTATTTATTTCTGAAACATCCTATATACTAAATGAAAAACACACGTCACAGACCATCCGATCTTCTAAAATGTTAAAGATAATTGTTTACAATTCCTTTGCATAATAAAAGCCTCTTTGTCATTATGCATAGTCATTTATTTAAAAAAGTTTCTAGCTCTAACTAAGCCCTAGTTCTGAGCTACCTTTTATGCCAAAAGTATTAGTCTAAAATAAATGGTCAAGTGGTACTAATCTTATATAAATCTGTTATTTATTTCTGAAACATCCTATATACTAAATGAAAAACACACGTCACAGACCATCCGATCTTCTAAAATGTTAAAGATAATTGTTTACAATTCCTTTGCATAATAAAAGCCTCTTTGTCATTATGCATAGTCATTTATTTAAAAAAGTTTCTAGCTCTAACTAAGCCCTAGTTCTGAGCTACCTTTTATGCCAAAAGTATTAGTCTAAAATAAATGGTCAAGTGGTACTAATCTTATATAAATCTGTTATTTATTTCTGAAACATCCTATATACTAAATGAAAAACACACGTCACAGACCATCCGATCTTCTAAAATGTTAAAGATAATTGTTTACAATTCCTTTGCATAATAAAAGCCTCTTTGTCATTATGCATAGTCATTTATTTAAAAAAGTTTCTAGCTCTAACTAAGTCCTAGTTCTGAGCTACCTTTTATGCCAAAAGTATTAGTCTAAAATAAATGGTCAAGTGGTACTAATCTTATATAAATCTGTTATTTATTTCTGAAACATCCTATATACTAAATGAAAAACACACGTCACAGACCATCCGATCTTCTAAAATGTTAAAGATAATTGTTTACAATTCCTTTGCATAATAAAAGCCTCTTTGTCATTATCCATAGTCATTTATTTAAAAAAGTTTCTAGCTCTAACTAAGTCCTAGTTCTGAGCTACCTTTTATGCCAAAAGTATTAGTCTAAAATAAATGGTCAAGTGGTACTAATCTTATATAAATCTGTTATTTATTTCTGAAACATCCTATATACTAAATGGAAAACACACGTCACAGACCATCCGATCTTCTAAAATGTTAAAGATAATTGTTTACAATTCCTTTGCATAATAAAAGCCTCTTTGTCATTATGCATAGTCATTTATTTAAAAAAGTTTCTAGCTCTAACTAAGTCCTAGTTCTGAGCTACCTTTTATGCCAAAAGTATTAGTCTAAAATAAATGGTCAAGTGGTACTAATCTTATATAAATCTGTTATTTATTTCTGAAACATCCTATATACTAAATGAAAAACACACGTCACAGACCATCCGATCTTCTAAAATGTTAAAGATAATTGTTTACAATTCCTTTGCATAATAAAAGCCTCTTTGTCATTATGCATAGTCATTTATTTAAAAAAGTTTCTAGCTCTAACTAAGCCCTAGTTCTGAGCTACCTTTTATGCCAAAAGTATTAGTCTAAAATAAATGGTCAAGTGGTACTAATCTTATATAAATCTGTTATTTATTTCTGAAACATCCTATATACTAAATGAAAAACACACGTCACAGACCATCCGATCTTCTAAAATGTTAAAGATAATTGTTTACAATTCCTTTGCATAATAAAAGCCTCTTTGTCATTATGCATAGTCATTTATTTAAAAAAGTTTCTAGCTCTAACTAAGCCCTAGTTCTGAGCTACCTTTTATGCCAAAAGTATTAGTCTAAAATAAATGGTCAAGTGGTACTAATCTTATATAAATCTGTTATTTATTTCTGAAACATCCTATATACTAAATGAAAAACACACGTCACAGACCATCCGATCTTCTAAAATGTTAAAGATAATTGTTTACAATTCCTTTGCATAATAAAAGCCTCTTTGTCATTATGCATAGTCATTTATTTAAAAAAGTTTCTAGCTCTAACTAAGTCCTAGTTCTGAGCTACCTTTTATGCCAAAAGTATTAGTCTAAAATAAATGGTCAAGTGGTACTAATCTTATATAAATCTGTTATTTATTTCTGAAACATCCTATATACTAAATGAAAAACACACGTCACAGACCATCCGATCTTCTAAAATGTTAAAGATAATTGTTTACAATTCCTTTGCATAATAAAAGCCTCTTTGTCATTATGCATAGTCATTTATTTAAAAAAGTTTCTAGCTCTAACTAAGTCCTAGTTCTGAGCTACCTTTTATGCCAAAAGTATTAGTCTAAAATAAATGGTCAAGTGGTACTAATCTTATATAAATCTGTTATTTATTTCTGAAACATCCTATATACTAAATGAAAAACACACGTCACAGACCATCCGATCTTCTAAAATGTTAAAGATAATTGTTTACAATTCCTTTGCATAATAAAAGCCTCTTTGTCATTATGCATAGTCATTTATTTAAAAAAGTTTCTAGCTCTAACTAAGTCCTAGTTCTGAGCTACCTTTTATGCCAAAAGTATTAGTCTAAAATAAATGGTCAAGTGGTACTAATCTTATATAAATCTGTTATTTATTTCTGAAACATCCTATATACTAAATGAAAAACACACGTCACAGACCATCCGATCTTCTAAAATGTTAAAGATAATTGTTTACAATTCCTTTGCATAATAAAAGCCTCTTTGTCATTATGCATAGTCATTTATTTAAAAAAGTTTCTAGCTCTAACTAAGTCCTAGTTCTGAGCTACCTTTTATGCCAAAAGTATTAGTCTAAAATAAATGGTCAAGTGGTACTAATCTTATATAAATCTGTTATTTATTTCTGAAACATCCTATATACTAAATGAAAAACACACGTCACAGACCATCCGATCTTCTAAAATGTTAAAGATAATTGTTTACAATTCCTTTGCATAATAAAAGCCTCTTTGTCATTATGCATAGTCATTTATTTAAAAAAGTTTCTAGCTCTAACTAAGCCCTAGTTCTGAGCTACCTTTTATGCCAAAAGTATTAGTCTAAAATAAATGGTCAAGTGGTACTAATCTTATATAAATCTGTTATTTATTTCTGAAACATCCTATATACTAAATGAAAAACACACGTCACAGACCATCCGATCTTCTAAAATGTTAAAGATAATTGTTTACAATTCCTTTGCATAATAAAAGCCTCTTTGTCATTATGCATAGTCATTTATTTAAAAAAGTTTCTAGCTCTAACTAAGTCCTAGTTCTGAGCTACCTTTTATGCCAAAAGTATTAGTCTAAAATAAATGGTCAAGTGGTACTAATCTTATATAAATCTGTTATTTATTGCTGAAACATCCTATATACTAAATGAAAAACACACGTCACAGACCATCCGATCTTCTAAAATGTTAAAGATAATTGTTTACAATTCCTTTGCATAATAAAAGCCTCTTTGTCATTATGCATAGTCATTTATTTAAAAAAGTTTCTAGCTCTAACTAAGCCCTAGTTCTGAGCTACCTTTTATGCCAAAAGTATTAGTCTAAAATAAATGGTCAAGTGGTACTAATCTTATATAAATCTGTTATTTATTTCTGAAACATCCTATATACTAAATGAAAAACACACGTCACAGACCATCCGATCTTCTAAAATGTTAAAGATAATTGTTTACAATTCCTTTGCATAATAAAAGCTTCTTTGTCATTATGCATAGTCATTTATTTAAAAAAGTTTCTAGCTCTAACTAAGCCCTAGTTCTGAGCTACCTTTTATGCCAAAAGTATTAGTCTAAAATAAATGGTCAAGTGGTACTAATCTTATATAAATCTGTTATTTATTTCTGAAACATCCTATATACTAAATGAAAAACACACGTCACAGACCATCCGATCTTCTAAAATGTTAAAGATAATTGTTTACAATTCCTTTGCATAATAAAAGCCTCTTTGTCATTATGCATAGTCATTTATTTAAAAAAGTTTCTAGCTCTAACTAAGTCCTAGATCTGAGCTACCTTTTATGCCAAAAGTATTAGTCTAAAATAAATGGTCAAGTGGTACTAATCTTATATAAATCTGTTATTTATTTCTGAAACATCCTATATACTAAATGAAAAACACACGTCACAGACCATCCGATCTTCTAAAATGTTAAAGATAATTGTTTACAATTCCTTTGCATAATAAAAGCCTCTTTGTCATTATGCATAGTCATTTATTTAAAAAAGTTTCTAGCTCTAACTAAGTCCTAGTTCTGAGCTACCTTTTATGCCAAAAGTATTAGTCTAAAATAAATGGTCAAGTGGTACTAATCTTATATAAATCTGTTATTTATTTCTGAAACATCCTATATACTAAATGAAAAACACACGTCACAGACCATCCGATCTTCTAAAATGTTAAAGATAATTGTTTACAATTCCTTTGCATAATAAAAGCCTCTTTGTCATTATGCATAGTCATTTATTTAAAAAAGTTTCTAGCTCTAACTAAGCCCTAGTTCTGAGCTACCTTTTATGCCAAAAGTATTAGTCTAAAATAAATGGTCAAGTGGTACTAATCTTATATAAATCTGTTATTTATTTCTGAAACATCCTATATACTAAATGAAAAACACACGTCACAGACCATCCGATCTTCTAAAATGTTAAAGATAATTGTTTACAATTCCTTTGCATAATAAAAGCCTCTTTGTCATTATGCATAGTCATTTATTTAAAAAAGTTTCTAGCTCTAACTAAGCCCTAGTTCTGAGCTACCTTTTATGCCAAAAGTATTAGTCTAAAATAAATGGTCAAGTGGTACTAATCTTATATAAATCTGTTATTTATTTCTGAAACATCCTATATACTAAATGAAAAACACACGTCACAGACCATCCGATCTTCTAAAATGTTAAAGATAATTGTTTACAATTCCTTTGCATAATAAAAGCCTCTTTGTCATTATGCATAGTCATTTATTTAAAAAAGTTTCTAGCTCTAACTAAGTCCTAGTTCTGAGCTACCTTTTATGCCAAAAGTATTAGTCTAAAATAAATGGTCAAGTGGTACTAATCTTATATAAATCTGTTATTTATTTCTGAAACATCCTATATACTAAATGAAAAACACACGTCACAGACCATCCGATCTTCTAAAATGTTAAAGATAATTGTTTACAATTCCTTTGCATAATAAAAGCCTCTTTGTCATTATGCATAGTCATTTATTTAAAAAAGTTTCTAGCTCTAACTAAGTCCTAGTTCTGAGCTACCTTTTATGCCAAAAGTATTAGTCTAAAATAAATGGTCAAGTGGTACTAATCTTATATAAATCTGTTATTTATTTCTGAAACATCCTATATACTAAATGAAAAACACACGTCACAGACCATCCGATCTTCTAAAATGTTAAAGATAATTGTTTACAATTCCTTTGCATAATAAAAGCCTCTTTGTCATTATGCATAGTCATTTATTTAAAAAAGTTTCTAGCTCTAACTAAGTCCTAGTTCTGAGCTACCTTTTATGCCAAAAGTATTAGTCTAAAATAAATGGTCAAGTGGTACTAATCTTATATAAATCTGTTATTTATTTCTGAAACATCCTATATACTAAATGAAAAACACACGTCACAGACCATCCGATCTTCTAAAATGTTAAAGATAATTGTTTACAATTCCTTTGCATAATAAAAGCCTCTTTGTCATTATGCATAGTCATTTATTTAAAAAAGTTTCTAGCTCTAACTAAGCCCTAGTTCTGAGCTACCTTTTATGCCAAAAGTATTAGTCTAAAATAAATGGTCAAGTGGTACTAATCTTATATAAATCTGTTATTTATTTCTGAAACATCCTATATACTAAATGAAAAACACACGTCACAGACCATCCGATCTTCTAAAATGTTAAAGATAATTGTTTACAATTCCTTTGCATAATAAAAGCCTCTTTGTCATTATGCATAGTCATTTATTTAAAAAAGTTTCTAGCTCTAACTAAGCCCTAGTTCTGAGCTACCTTTTATGCCAAAAGTATTAGTCTAAAATAAATGGTCAAGTGGTACTAATCTTATATAAATCTGTTATTTATTTCTGAAACATCCTATATACTAAATGAAAAACACACGTCACAGACCATCCGATCTTCTAAAATGTTAAAGATAATTGTTTACAATTCCTTTGCATAATAAAAGCCTCTTTGTCATTATGCATAGTCATTTATTTAAAAAAGTTTCTAGCTCTAACTAAGTCCTAGTTCTGAGCTACCTTTTATGCCAAAAGTATTAGTCTAAAATAAATGGTCAAGTGGTACTAATCTTATATAAATCTGTTATTTATTTCTGAAACATCCTATATACTAAATGAAAAACACACGTCACAGACCATCCGATCTTCTAAAATGTTAAAGATAATTGTTTACAATTCCTTTGCATAATAAAAGCCTCTTTGTCATTATGCATAGTCATTTATTTAAAAAAGTTTCTAGCTCTAACTAAGTCCTAGTTCTGAGCTACCTTTTATGCCAAAAGTATTAGTCTAAAATAAATGGTCAAGTGGTACTAATCTTATATAAATCTGTTATTTATTTCTGAAACATCCTATATACTAAATGAAAAACACACGTCACAGACCATCCGATCTTCTAAAATGTTAAAGATAATTGTTTACAATTCCTTTGCATAATAAAAGCCTCTTTGTCATTATGCATAGTCATTTATTTAAAAAAGTTTCTAGCTCTAACTAAGCCCTAGTTCTGAGCTACCTTTTATGCCAAAAGTATTAGTCTAAAATAAATGGTCAAGTGGTACTAATCTTATATAAATCTGTTATTTATTTCTGAAACATCCTATATACTAAATGAAAAACACACGTCACAGACCATCCGATCTTCTAAAATGTTAAAGATAATTGTTTACAATTCCTTTGCATAATAAAAGCCTCTTTGTCATTATGCATAGTCATTTATTTAAAAAAGTTTCTAGCTCTAACTAAGCCCTAGTTCTGAGCTACCTTTTATGCCAAAAGTATTAGTCTAAAATAAATGGTCAAGTGGTACTAATCTTATATAAATCTGTTATTTATTTCTGAAACATCCTATATACTAAATGAAAAACACACGTCACAGACCATCCGATCTTCTAAAATGTTAAAGATAATTGTTTACAATTCCTTTGCATAATAAAAGCCTCTTTGTCATTATGCATAGTCATTTATTTAAAAAAGTTTCTAGCTCTAACTAAGTCCTAGTTCTGAGCTACCTTTTATGCCAAAAGTATTAGTCTAAAATAAATGGTCAAGTGGTACTAATCTTATATAAATCTGTTATTTATTTCTGAAACATCCTATATACTAAATGAAAAACACACGTCACAGACCATCCGATCTTCTAAAATGTTAAAGATAATTGTTTACAATTCCTTTGCATAATAAAAGCCTCTTTGTCATTATGCATAGTCATTTATTTAAAAAAGTTTCTAGCTCTAACTAAGTCCTAGTTCTGAGCTACCTTTTATGCCAAAAGTATTAGTCTAAAATAAATGGTCAAGTGGTACTAATCTTATATAAATCTGTTATTTATTTCTGAAACATCCTATATACTAAATGAAAAACACACGTCACAGACCATCCGATCTTCTAAAATGTTAAAGATAATTGTTTACAATTCCTTTGCATAATAAAAGCCTCTTTGTCATTATGCATAGTCATTTATTTAAAAAAGTTTCTAGCTCTAACTAAGCCCTAGTTCTGAGCTACCTTTTATGCCAAAAGTATTAGTCTAAAATAAATGGTCAAGTGGTACTAATCTTATATAAATCTGTTATTTATTTCTGAAACATCCTATATACTAAATGAAAAACACACGTCACAGACCATCCGATCTTCTAAAATGTTAAAGATAATTGTTTACAATTCCTTTGCATAATAAAAGCCTCTTTGTCATTATGCATAGTCATTTATTTAAAAAAGTTTCTAGCTCTAACTAAGCCCTAGTTCTGAGCTACCTTTTATGCCAAAAGTATTAGTCTAAAATAAATGGTCAAGTGGTACTAATCTTATATAAATCTGTTATTTATTTCTGAAACATCCTATATACTAAATGAAAAACACACGTCACAGACCATCCGATCTTCTAAAATGTTAAAGATAATTGTTTACAATTCCTTTGCAAAATAAAAGCCTCTTTGTCATTATGCATAGTCATTTATTTAAAAAAGTTTCTAGCTCTAACTAAGTCCTAGTTCTGAGCTACCTTTTATGCCAAAAGTATTAGTCTAAAATAAATGGTCAAGTGGTACTAATCTTATATAAATCTGTTATTTATTTCTGAAACATCCTATATACTAAATGAAAAACACACGTCACAGACCATCCGATCTTCTAAAATGTTAAAGATAATTGTTTACAATTCCTTTGCATAATAAAAGCCTCTTTGTCATTATGCATAGTCATTTATTTAAAAAAGTTTCTAGCTCTAACTAAGTCCTAGTTCTTAGCTACCTTTTATGCCAAAAGTATTAGTCTAAAATAAATGGTCAAGTGGTACTAATCTTATATAAATCTGTTATTTATTTCTGAAACATCCTATATACTAAATGAAAAACACACGTCACAGACCATCCGATCTTCTAAAATGTTAAAGATAATTGTTTACAATTCCTTTGCATAATAAAAGCCTCTTTGTCATTATGCATAGTCATTTATTTAAAAAAGTTTCTAGCTCTATCTAAGTCCTAGTTCTGAGCTACCTTTTATACCAAAAGTATTAGTCTAAAATAAATGGTCAAGTGGTACTAATCTTATATAAATCTGTTATTTATTTCTGAAACATCCTATATACTAAATGAAAAACACACGTCACAGACCATCCGATCTTCTAAAATGTTAAAGATAATTGTTTACAATTCCTTTGCATAATAAAAGCCTCTTTGTCATTATGCATAGTCATTTATTTAAAAAAGTTTCTAGCTCTAACTAAGCCCTAGTTCTGAGCTACCTTTTATGCCAAAAGTATTAGTCTAAAATAAATGGTCAAGTGGTACTAATCTTATATAAATCTGTTATTTATTTCTGAAACATCCTATATACTAAATGAAAAACACACGTCACAGACCATCCGATCTTCTAAAATGTTAAAGATAATTGTTTACAATTCCTTTGCATAATAAAAGCCTCTTTGTCATTATGCATAGTCATTTATTTAAAAAAGTTTCTAGCTCTAACTAAGCCCTAGTTCTGAGCTACCTTTTATGCCAAAAGTATTAGTCTAAAATAAATGGTCAAGTGGTACTAATCTTATATAAATCTGTTATTTATTTCTGAAACATCCTATATACTAAATGAAAAACACACGTCACAGACCATCCGATCTTCTAAAATGTTAAAGATAATTGTTTACAATTCCTTTGCATAATAAAAGCCTCTTTGTCATTATGCATAGTCATTTATTTAAAAAAGTTTCTAGCTCTAACTAAGTCCTAGTTCTGAGCTACCTTTTATGCCAAAAGTATTAGTCTAAAATAAATGGTCAAGTGGTAC
The DNA here is from genome assembly GCA_951213105.1 of Amaurobius ferox. Lineage (NCBI taxonomy): Eukaryota > Metazoa > Arthropoda > Arachnida > Araneae > Amaurobiidae > Amaurobius > Amaurobius ferox. The sequence continues at coordinate 16,300,849 of OX578142.1, read as the reverse complement.
TAATCTTATATAAATCTGTTATTTATTTCTGAAACATCCTATATACTAAATGAAAAACACACGTCACAGACCATCCGATCTTCTAAAATGTTAAAGATAATTGTTTACAATTCCTTTGCATAATAAAAGCCTCTTTGTCATTATCCATAGTCATTTATTTAAAAAAGTTTCTAGCTCTAACTAAGTCCTAGTTCTGAGCTACCTTTTATGCCAAAAGTATTAGTCTAAAATAAATGGTCAAGTGGTACTAATCTTATATAAATCTGTTATTTATTTCTGAAACATCCTATATACTAAATGGAAAACACACGTCACAGACCATCCGATCTTCTAAAATGTTAAAGATAATTGTTTACAATTCCTTTGCATAATAAAAGCCTCTTTGTCATTATGCATAGTCATTTATTTAAAAAAGTTTCTAGCTCTAACTAAGTCCTAGTTCTGAGCTACCTTTTATGCCAAAAGTATTAGTCTAAAATAAATGGTCAAGTGGTACTAATCTTATATAAATCTGTTATTTATTTCTGAAACATCCTATATACTAAATGAAAAACACACGTCACAGACCATCCGATCTTCTAAAATGTTAAAGATAATTGTTTACAATTCCTTTGCATAATAAAAGCCTCTTTGTCATTATGCATAGTCATTTATTTAAAAAAGTTTCTAGCTCTAACTAAGCCCTAGTTCTGAGCTACCTTTTATGCCAAAAGTATTAGTCTAAAATAAATGGTCAAGTGGTACTAATCTTATATAAATCTGTTATTTATTTCTGAAACATCCTATATACTAAATGAAAAACACACGTCACAGACCATCCGATCTTCTAAAATGTTAAAGATAATTGTTTACAATTCCTTTGCATAATAAAAGCCTCTTTGTCATTATGCATAGTCATTTATTTAAAAAAGTTTCTAGCTCTAACTAAGCCCTAGTTCTGAGCTACCTTTTATGCCAAAAGTATTAGTCTAAAATAAATGGTCAAGTGGTACTAATCTTATATAAATCTGTTATTTATTTCTGAAACATCCTATATACTAAATGAAAAACACACGTCACAGACCATCCGATCTTCTAAAATGTTAAAGATAATTGTTTACAATTCCTTTGCATAATAAAAGCCTCTTTGTCATTATGCATAGTCATTTATTTAAAAAAGTTTCTAGCTCTAACTAAGTCCTAGTTCTGAGCTACCTTTTATGCCAAAAGTATTAGTCTAAAATAAATGGTCAAGTGGTACTAATCTTATATAAATCTGTTATTTATTTCTGAAACATCCTATATACTAAATGAAAAACACACGTCACAGACCATCCGATCTTCTAAAATGTTAAAGATAATTGTTTACAATTCCTTTGCATAATAAAAGCCTCTTTGTCATTATGCATAGTCATTTATTTAAAAAAGTTTCTAGCTCTAACTAAGTCCTAGTTCTGAGCTACCTTTTATGCCAAAAGTATTAGTCTAAAATAAATGGTCAAGTGGTACTAATCTTATATAAATCTGTTATTTATTTCTGAAACATCCTATATACTAAATGAAAAACACACGTCACAGACCATCCGATCTTCTAAAATGTTAAAGATAATTGTTTACAATTCCTTTGCATAATAAAAGCCTCTTTGTCATTATGCATAGTCATTTATTTAAAAAAGTTTCTAGCTCTAACTAAGTCCTAGTTCTGAGCTACCTTTTATGCCAAAAGTATTAGTCTAAAATAAATGGTCAAGTGGTACTAATCTTATATAAATCTGTTATTTATTTCTGAAACATCCTATATACTAAATGAAAAACACACGTCACAGACCATCCGATCTTCTAAAATGTTAAAGATAATTGTTTACAATTCCTTTGCATAATAAAAGCCTCTTTGTCATTATGCATAGTCATTTATTTAAAAAAGTTTCTAGCTCTAACTAAGTCCTAGTTCTGAGCTACCTTTTATGCCAAAAGTATTAGTCTAAAATAAATGGTCAAGTGGTACTAATCTTATATAAATCTGTTATTTATTTCTGAAACATCCTATATACTAAATGAAAAACACACGTCACAGACCATCCGATCTTCTAAAATGTTAAAGATAATTGTTTACAATTCCTTTGCATAATAAAAGCCTCTTTGTCATTATGCATAGTCATTTATTTAAAAAAGTTTCTAGCTCTAACTAAGTCCTAGTTCTGAGCTACCTTTTATGCCAAAAGTATTAGTCTAAAATAAATGGTCAAGTGGTACTAATCTTATATAAATCTGTTATTTATTTCTGAAACATCCTATATACTAAATGAAAAACACACGTCACAGACCATCCGATCTTCTAAAATGTTAAAGATAATTGTTTACAATTCCTTTGCATAATAAAAGCCTCTTTGTCATTATGCATAGTCATTTATTTAAAAAAGTTTCTAGCTCTAACTAAGTCCTAGTTCTGAGCTACCTTTTATGCCAAAAGTATTAGTCTAAAATAAATGGTCAAGTGGTACTAATCTTATATAAATCTGTTATTTATTTCTGAAACATCCTATATACTAAATGAAAAACACACGTCACAGACCATCCGATCTTCTAAAATGTTAAAGATAATTGTTTACAATTCCTTTGCATAATAAAAGCCTCTTTGTCATTATGCATAGTCATTTATTTAAAAAAGTTTCTAGCTCTAACTAAGTCCTAGTTCTGAGCTACCTTTTATGCCAAAAGTATTAGTCTAAAATAAATGGTCAAGTGGTACTAATCTTATATAAATCTGTTATTTATTTCTGAAACATCCTATATACTAAATGAAAAACACACGTCACAGACCATCCGATCTTCTAAAATGTTAAAGATAATTGTTTACAATTCCTTTGCATAATAAAAGCCTCTTTGTCATTATGCATAGTCATTTATTTAAAAAAGTTTCTAGCTCTAACTAAGTCCTAGTTCTGAGCTACCTTTTATGCCAAAAGTATTAGTCTAAAATAAATGGTCAAGTGGTACTAATCTTATATAAATCTGTTATTTATTTCTGAAACATCCTATATACTAAATGAAAAACACACGTCACAGACCATCCGATCTTCTAAAATGTTAAAGATAATTGTTTACAATTCCTTTGCATAATAAAAGCCTCTTTGTCATTATGCATAGTCATTTATTTAAAAAAGTTTCTAGCTCTAACTAAGCCCTAGTTCTGAGCTACCTTTTATGCCAAAAGTATTAGTCTAAAATAAATGGTCAAGTGGTACTAATCTTATATAAATCTGTTATTTATTTCTGAAACATCCTATATACTAAATGAAAAACACACGTCACAGACCATCCGATCTTCTAAAATGTTAAAGATAATTGTTTACAATTCCTTTGCATAATAAAAGCCTCTTTGTCATTATGCATAGTCATTTATTTAAAAAAGTTTCTAGCTCTAACTAAGCCCTAGTTCTGAGCTACCTTTTATGCCAAAAGTATTAGTCTAAAATAAATGGTCAAGTGGTACTAATCTTATATAAATCTGTTATTTATTTCTGAAACATCCTATATACTAAATGAAAAACACACGTCACAGACCATCCGATCTTCTAAAATGTTAAAGATAATTGTTTACAATTCCTTTGCATAATAAAAGCCTCTTTGTCATTATGCATAGTCATTTATTTAAAAAAGTTTCTAGCTCTAACTAAGTCCTAGTTCTGAGCTACCTTTTATGCCAAAAGTATTAGTCTAAAATAAATGGTCAAGTGGTACTAATCTTATATAAATCTGTTATTTATTTCTGAAACATCCTATATACTAAATGAAAAACACACGTCACAGACCATCCGATCTTCTAAAATGTTAAAGATAATTGTTTACAATTCCTTTGCATAATAAAAGCCTCTTTGTCATTATGCATAGTCATTTATTTAAAAAAGTTTCTAGCTCTAACTAAGTCCTAGTTCTGAGCTACCTTTTATGCCAAAAGTATTAGTCTAAAATAAATGGTCAAGTGGTACTAATCTTATATAAATCTGTTATTTATTTCTGAAACATCCTATATACTAAATGGAAAACACACGTCACAGACCATCCGATCTTCTAAAATGTTAAAGATAATTGTTTACAATTCCTTTGCATAATAAAAGCCTCTTTGTCATTATGCATAGTCATTTATTTAAAAAAGTTTCTAGCTCTAACTAAGTCCTAGTTCTGAGCTACCTTTTATGCCAAAAGTATTAGTCTAAAATAAATGGTCAAGTGGTACTAATCTTATATAAATCTGTTATTTATTTCTGAAACATCCTATATACTAAATGAAAAACACACGTCACAGACCATCCGATCTTCTAAAATGTTAAAGATAATTGTTTACAATTCCTTTGCATAATAAAAGCCTCTTTGTCATTATGCATAGTCATTTATTTAAAAAAGTTTCTAGCTCTAACTAAGCCCTAGTTCTGAGCTACCTTTTATGCCAAAAGTATTAGTCTAAAATAAATGGTCAAGTGGTACTAATCTTATATAAATCTGTTATTTATTTCTGAAACATCCTATATACTAAATGAAAAACACACGTCACAGACCATCCGATCTTCTAAAATGTTAAAGATAATTGTTTACAATTCCTTTGCATAATAAAAGCCTCTTTGTCATTATGCATAGTCATTTATTTAAAAAAGTTTCTAGCTCTAACTAAGCCCTAGTTCTGAGCTACCTTTTATGCCAAAAGTATTAGTCTAAAATAAATGGTCAAGTGGTACTAATCTTATATAAATCTGTTATTTATTTCTGAAACATCCTATATACTAAATGAAAAACACACGTCACAGACCATCCGATCTTCTAAAATGTTAAAGATAATTGTTTACAATTCCTTTGCATAATAAAAGCCTCTTTGTCATTATGCATAGTCATTTATTTAAAAAAGTTTCTAGCTCTAACTAAGTCCTAGTTCTGAGCTACCTTTTATGCCAAAAGTATTAGTCTAAAATAAATGGTCAAGTGGTACTAATCTTATATAAATCTGTTATTTATTTCTGAAACATCCTATATACTAAATGAAAAACACACGTCACAGACCATCCGATCTTCTAAAATGTTAAAGATAATTGTTTACAATTCCTTTGCATAATAAAAGCCTCTTTGTCATTATGCATAGTCATTTATTTAAAAAAGTTTCTAGCTCTAACTAAGTCCTAGTTCTGAGCTACCTTTTATGCCAAAAGTATTAGTCTAAAATAAATGGTCAAGTGGTACTAATCTTATATAAATCTGTTATTTATTTCTGAAACATCCTATATACTAAATGAAAAACACACGTCACAGACCATCCGATCTTCTAAAATGTTAAAGATAATTGTTTACAATTCCTTTGCATAATAAAAGCCTCTTTGTCATTATGCATAGTCATTTATTTAAAAAAGTTTCTAGCTCTAACTAAGTCCTAGTTCTGAGCTACCTTTTATGCCAAAAGTATTAGTCTAAAATAAATGGTCAAGTGGTACTAATCTTATATAAATCTGTTATTTATTTCTGAAACATCCTATATACTAAATGGAAAACACACGTCACAGACCATCCGATCTTCTAAAATGTTAAAGATAATTGTTTACAATTCCTTTGCATAATAAAAGCCTCTTTGTCATTATGCATAGTCATTTATTTAAAAAAGTTTCTAGCTCTAACTAAGCCCTAGTTCTGAGCTACCTTTTATGCCAAAAGTATTAGTCTAAAATAAATGGTCAAGTGGTACTAATCTTATATAAATCTGTTATTTATTTCTGAAACATCCTATATACTAAATGAAAAACACACGTCACAGACCATCCGATCTTCTAAAATGTTAAAGATAATTGTTTACAATTCCTTTGCATAATGAAAGCCTCTTTGTCATTATGCATAGTCATTTATTTAAAAAAGTTTCTAGCTCTAACTAAGTCCTAGTTCTGAGCTACCTTTTATGCCAAAAGTATTAGTCTAAAATAAATGGTCAAGTGGTACTAATCTTATATAAATCTGTTATTTATTTCTGAAACATCCTATATACTAAATGAAAAACACACGTCACAGACCATCCGATCTTCTAAAATGTTAAAGATAATTGTTTACAATTCCTTTGCATAATAAAAGCCTCTTTGTCATTATGCATAGTCATTTATTTAAAAAAGTTTCTAGCTCTAACTAAGTCCTAGTTCTGAGCTACCTTTTATGCCAAAAGTATTAGTCTAAAATAAATGGTCAAGTGGTACTAATCTTATATAAATCTGTTATTTATTTCTGAAACATCCTATATACTAAATGAAAAACACACGTCACAGACCATCCGATCTTCTAAAATGTTAAAGATAATTGTTTACAATTCCTTTGCATAATAAAAGCCTCTTTGTCATTATGCATAGTCATTTATTTAAAAAAGTTTCTAGCTCTAACTAAGTCCTAGTTCTGAGCTACCTTTTATGCCAAAAGTATTAGTCTAAAATAAATGGTCAAGTGGTACTAATATAAATCTGTTATTTATTTCTGAAACATCCTATATACTAAATGAAAAACACACGTCACAGACCATCCGATCTTCTAAAATGTTAAAGATAATTGTTTACAATTCCTTTGCATAATAAAAGCCTCTTTGTCATTATGCATAGTCATTTATTTAAAAAAGTTTCTAGCTCTAACTAAGCCCTAGTTCTGAGCTACCTTTTATGCCAAAAGTATTAGTCTAAAATAAATGGTCAAGTGGTACTAATCTTATATAAATCTGTTATTTATTTCTGAAACATCCTATATACTAAATGAAAAACACACGTCACAGACCATCCGATCTTCTAAAATGTTAAAGATAATTGTTTGCAATTCCTTTGCATAATAAAAGCCTCTTTGTCATTATGCATAGTCATTTATTTAAAAAAGTTTCTAGCTCTAACTAAGTCCTAGTTCTGAGCTACCTTTTATGCCAAAAGTATTAGTCTAAAATAAATGGTCAAGTGGTACTAATCTTATATAAATCTGTTATTTATTTCTGAAACATCCTATATACTAAATGAAAAACACACGTCACAGACCATCCGATCTTCTAAAATGTTAAAGATAATTGTTTACAATTCCTTTGCATAATAAAAGCCTCTTTGTCATTATGCATAGTCATTTATTTAAAAAAGTTTCTAGCTCTAACTAAGCCCTAGTTCTGAGCTACCTTTTATGCCAAAAGTATTAGTCTAAAATAAATGGTCAAGTGGTACTAATCTTATATAAATCTGTTATTTATTTCTGAAACATCCTATATACTAAATGAAAAACACACGTCACAGACCATCCGATCTTCTAAAATGTTAAAGATAATTGTTTACAATTCCTTTGCATAATAAAAGCCTCTTTGTCATTATGCATAGTCATTTATTTAAAAAAGTTTCTAGCTCTAACTAAGTCCTAGTTCTGAGCTACCTTTTATGCCAAAAGTATTAGTCTAAAATAAATGGTCAAGTGGTACTAATCTTATATAAATCTGTTATTTATTTCTGAAACATCCTATATACTAAATGAAAAACACACGTCACAGACCATCCGATCTTCTAAAATGTTAAAGATAATTGTTTACAATTCCTTTGCATAATAAAAGCCTCTTTGTCATTATGCATAGTCATTTATTTAAAAAAGTTTCTAGCTCTAACTAAGCCCTAGTTCTGAGCTACCTTTTATGCCAAAAGTATTAGTCTAAAATAAATGGTCAAGTGGTACTTATCTTAAAAAATCTGTTATTTATTTCTGAAACATCCTATATACTAAATGAAAAACACACGTCACAGACCATCCGATCTTCTAAAATGTTAAAGATAATTGTTTACAATTCCTTTGCATAATAAAAGCCTCTTTGTCATTATGCATAGTCATTTATTTAAAAAAGTTTCTAGCTCTAACTAAGTCCTAGTTCTGAGCTACCTTTTATGCCAAAAGTATTAGTCTAAAATAAATGGTCAAGTGGTACTAATCTTATATAAATCTGTTATTTATTTCTGAAACATCCTATATACTAAATGAAAAACACACGTCACAGACCATCCGATCTTCTAAAATGTTAAAGATAATTGTTTACAATTCCTTTGCATAATAAAAGCCTCTTTGTCATTATGCATATTCATTTATTTAAAAAAGTTTCTAGCTCTAACTAAGTCCTAGTTCTGAGCTACCTTTTATGCCAAAAGTATTAGTCTAAAATAAATGGTCAAGTGGTACTAATCTTATATAAATCTGTTATTTATTTCTGAAACATCCTATATACTAAATGAAAAACACACGTCACGGACCATCCGATCTTCTAAAATGTTAAAGATAATTGTTTACAATTCCTTTGCATAATAAAAGCCTCTTTGTCATTATGCATAGTCATTTATTTAAAAAAGTTTCTAGCTCTAACTAAGCCCTAGTTCTGAGCTACCTTTTATGCCAAAAGTATTAGTCTAAAATAAATGGTCAAGTGGTACTAATCTTATATAAATCTGTTATTTATTTCTGAAACATCCTATATACTAAATGAAAAACACACGTCACAGACCATCCGATCTTCTAAAATGTTAAAGATAATTGTTTACAATTCCTTTGCATAATAAAAGCCTCTTTGTCATTATGCATAGTCATTTATTTAAAAAAGTTTCTAGCTCTAACTAAGCCCTAGTTCTGAGCTACCTTTTATGCCAAAAGTATTAGTCTAAAATAAATGGTCAAGTGGTACTAATCTTATATAAATCTGTTATTTATTTCTGAAACATCCTATATACTAAATGAAAAACACACGTCACAGACCATCCGATCTTCTAAAATGTTAAAGATAATTGTTTACAATTCCTTTGCATAATGAAAGCCTCTTTGTCATTATGCATAGTCATTTATTTAAAAAAGTTTCTAGCTCTAACTAAGTCCTAGTTCTGAGCTACCTTTTATGCCAAAAGTATTAGTCTAAAATAAATGGTCAAGTGGTACTAATCTTATATAAATCTGTTATTTATTTCTGAAACATCCTATATACTAAATGGAAAACACACGTCACAGACCATCCGATCTTCTAAAATGTTAAAGATAATTGTTTACAATTCCTTTGCATAATAAAAGCCTCTTTGTCATTATGCATAGTCATTTATTTAAAAAAGTTTCTAGCTCTAACTAAGTCCTAGTTCTGAGCTACCTTTTATGCCAAAAGTATTAGTCTAAAATAAATGGTCAAGTGGTACTAATCTTATATAAATCTGTTATTTATTTCTGAAACATCCTATATACTAAATGAAAAACACACGTCACAGACCATCCGATCTTCTAAAATGTTAAAGATAATTGTTTACAATTCCTTTGCATAATAAAAGCCTCTTTGTCATTATGCATAGTCATTTATTTAAAAAAGTTTCTAGCTCTAACTAAGTCCTAGTTCTGAGCTACCTTTTATGCCAAAAGTATTAGTCTAAAATAAATGGTCAAGTGGTACTAATCTTATATAAATCTGTTATTTATTTCTGAAACATCCTATATACTAAATGAAAAACACACGTCACAGACCATCCGATCTTCTAAAATGTTAAAGATAATTGTTTACAATTCCTTTGCATAATAAAAGCCTCTTTGTCATTATGCATAGTCATTTATTTAAAAAAGTTTCTAGCTCTAACTAAGTCCTAGTTCTGAGCTACCTTTTATGCCAAAAGTATTAGTCTAAAATAAATGGTCAAGTGGTACTAATCTTATATAAATCTGTTATTTATTTCTGAAACATCCTATATACTAAATGAAAAACACACGTCACAGACCATCCGATCTTCTAAAATGTTAAAGATAATTGTTTACAATTCCTTTGCATAATAAAAGCCTCTTTGTCATTATGCATAGTCATTTATTTAAAAAAGTTTCTAGCTCTAACTAAGCCCTAGTTCTGAGCTACCTTTTATGCCAAAAGTATTAGTCTAAAATAAATGGTCAAGTGGTACTAATCTTATATAAATCTGTTATTTATTTCTGAAACATCCTATATACTAAATGAAAAACACACGTCACAGACCATCCGATCTTCTAAAATGTTAAAGATAATTGTTTACAATTCCTTTGCATAATAAAAGCCTCTTTGTCATTATGCATAGTCATTTATTTAAAAAAGTTTCTAGCTCTAACTAAGCCCTAGTTCTGAGCTACCTTTTATGCCAAAAGTATTAGTCTAAAATAAATGGTCAAGTGGTACTAATCTTATATAAATCTGTTATTTATTTCTGAAACATCCTATATACTAAATGAAAAACACACGTCACAGACCATCCGATCTTCTAAAATGTTAAAGATAATTGTTTACAATTCCTTTGCATAATAAAAGCCTCTTTGTCATTATGCATAGTCATTTATTTAAAAAAGTTTCTAGCTCTAACTAAGTCCTAGTTCTGAGCTACCTTTTATGCCAAAAGTATTAGTCTAAAATAAATGGTCAAGTGGTACTAATCTTATATAAATCTGTTATTTATTTCTGAAACATCCTATATACTAAATGAAAAACACACGTCACAGACCATCCGATCTTCTAAAATGTTAAAGATAATTGTTTACAATTCCTTTGCATAATAAAAGCCTCTTTGTCATTATGCATAGTCATTTATTTAAAAAAGTTTCTAGCTCTAACTAAGTCCTAGTTCTGAGCTACCTTTTATGCCAAAAGTATTAGTCTAAAATAAATGGTCAAGTGGTACTAATCTTATATAAATCTGTTATTTATTTCTGAAACATCCTATATACTAAATGGAAAACACACGTCACAGACCATCCGATCTTCTAAAATGTTAAAGATAATTGTTTACAATTCCTTTGCATAATAAAAGCCTCTTTGTCATTATGCATAGTCATTTATTTAAAAAAGTTTCTAGCTCTAACTAAGTCCTAGTTCTGAGCTACCTTTTATGCCAAAAGTATTAGTCTAAAATAAATGGTCAAGTGGTACTAATCTTATATAAATCTGTTATTTATTTCTGAAACATCCTATATACTAAATGAAAAACACACGTCACAGACCATCCGATCTTCTAAAATGTTAAAGATAATTGTTTACAATTCCTTTGCATAATAAAAGCCTCTTTGTCATTATGCATAGTCATTTATTTAAAAAAGTTTCTAGCTCTAACTAAGCCCTAGTTCTGAGCTACCTTTTATGCCAAAAGTATTAGTCTAAAATAAATGGTCAAGTGGTACTAATCTTATATAAATCTGTTATTTATTTCTGAAACATCCTATATACTAAATGAAAAACACACGTCACAGACCATCCGATCTTCTAAAATGTTAAAGATAATTGTTTACAATTCCTTTGCATAATAAAAGCCTCTTTGTCATTATGCATAGTCATTTATTTAAAAAAGTTTCTAGCTCTAACTAAGCCCTAGTTCTGAGCTACCTTTTATGCCAAAAGTATTAGTCTAAAATAAATGGTCAAGTGGTACTAATCTTATATAAATCTGTTATTTATTTCTGAAACATCCTATATACTAAATGAAAAACACACGTCACAGACCATCCGATCTTCTAAAATGTTAAAGATAATTGTTTACAATTCCTTTGCATAATAAAAGCCTCTTTGTCATTATGCATAGTCATTTATTTAAAAAAGTTTCTAGCTCTAACTAAGTCCTAGTTCTGAGCTACCTTTTATGCCAAAAGTATTAGTCTAAAATAAATGGTCAAGTGGTACTAATCTTATATAAATCTGTTATTTATTTCTGAAACATCCTATATACTAAATGAAAAACACACGTCACAGACCATCCGATCTTCTAAAATGTTAAAGATAATTGTTTACAATTCCTTTGCATAATAAAAGCCTCTTTGTCATTATGCATAGTCATTTATTTAAAAAAGTTTCTAGCTCTAACTAAGTCCTAGTTCTGAGCTACCTTTTATGCCAAAAGTATTAGTCTAAAATAAATGGTCAAGTGGTACTAATCTTATATAAATCTGTTATTTATTTCTGAAACATCCTATATACTAAATGAAAAACACACGTCACAGACCATCCGATCTTCTAAAATGTTAAAGATAATTGTTTACAATTCCTTTGCATAATAAAAGCCTCTTTGTCATTATGCATAGTCATTTATTTAAAAAAGTTTCTAGCTCTAACTAAGCCCTAGTTCTGAGCTACCTTTTATGCCAAAAGTATTAGTCTAAAATAAATGGTCAAGTGGTACTAATCTTATATAAATCTGTTATTTATTTCTGAAACATCCTATATACTAAATGAAAAACACACGTCACAGACCATCCGATCTTCTAAAATGTTAAAGATAATTGTTTACAATTCCTTTGCATAATAAAAGCCTCTTTGTCATTATGCATAGTCATTTATTTAAAAAAGTTTCTAGCTCTAACTAAGCCCTAGTTCTGAGCTACCTTTTATGCCAAAAGTATTAGTCTAAAATAAATGGTCAAGTGGTACTAATCTTATATAAATCTGTTATTTATTTCTGAAACATCCTATATACTAAATGAAAAACACACGTCACAGACCATCCGATCTTCTAAAATGTTAAAGATAATTGTTTACAATTCCTTTGCATAATAAAAGCCTCTTTGTCATTATGCATAGTCATTTATTTAAAAAAGTTTCTAGCTCTAACTAAGTCCTAGTTCTGAGCTACCTTTTATGCCAAAAGTATTAGTCTAAAATAAATGGTCAAGTGGTACTAATCTTATATAAATCTGTTATTTATTTCTGAAACATCCTATATACTAAATGAAAAACACACGTCACAGACCATCCGATCTTCTAAAATGTTAAAGATAATTGTTTACAATTCCTTTGCATAATAAAAGCCTCTTTGTCATTATGCATAGTCATTTATTTAAAAAAGTTTCTAGCTCTAACTAAGTCCTAGTTCTGAGCTACCTTTTATGCCAAAAGTATTAGTCTAAAATAAATGGTCAAGTGGTACTAATCTTATATAAATCTGTTATTTATTTCTGAAACATCCTATATACTAAATGAAAAACACACGTCACAGACCATCCGATCTTCTAAAATGTTAAAGATAATTGTTTACAATTCCTTTGCATAATAAAAGCCTCTTTGTCATTATGCATAGTCATTTATTTAAAAAAGTTTCTAGCTCTAACTAAGTCCTAGTTCTGAGCTACCTTTTATGCCAAAAGTATTAGTCTAAAATAAATGGTCAAGTGGTACTAATCTTATATAAATCTGTTATTTATTGCTGAAACATCCTATATACTAAATGAAAAACACACGTCACAGACCATCCGATCTTCTAAAATGTTAAAGATAATTGTTTACAATTCCTTTGCATAATAAAAGCCTCTTTGTCATTATGCATAGTCATTTATTTAAAAAAGTTTCTAGCTCTAACTAAGCCCTAGTTCTGAGCTACCTTTTATGCCAAAAGTATTAGTCTAAAATAAATGGTCAAGTGGTACTAATCTTATATAAATCTGTTATTTATTTCTGAAACATCCTATATACTAAATGAAAAACACACGTCACAGACCATCCGATCTTCTAAAATGTTAAAGATAATTGTTTACAATTCCTTTGCATAATAAAAGCTTCTTTGTCATTATGCATAGTCATTTATTTAAAAAAGTTTCTAGCTCTAACTAAGCCCTAGTTCTGAGCTACCTTTTATGCCAAAAGTATTAGTCTAAAATAAATGGTCAAGTGGTACTAATCTTATATAAATCTGTTATTTATTTCTGAAACATCCTATATACTAAATGAAAAACACACGTCACAGACCATCCGATCTTCTAAAATGTTAAAGATAATTGTTTACAATTCCTTTGCATAATAAAAGCCTCTTTGTCATTATGCATAGTCATTTATTTAAAAAATTTTCTAGCTCTAACTAAGTCCTAGTTCTGAGCTACCTTTTATGCCAAAAGTATTAGTCTAAAATAAATGGTCAAGTGGTACTAATCTTATATAAATCTGTTATTTATTTCTGAAACATCCTATATACTAAATGAAAAACACACGTCACAGACCATCCGATCTTCTAAAATGTTAAAGATAATTGTTTACAATTCCTTTGCATAATAAAAGCCTCTTTGTCATTATGCATAGTCATTTATTTAAAAAAGTTTCTAGCTCTAACTAAGTCCTAGTTCTGAGCTACCTTTTATGCCAAAAGTATTAGTCTAAAATAAATGGTCAAGTGGTACTAATCTTATATAAATCTGTTATTTATTTCTGAAACATCCTATATACTAAATGAAAAACACACGTCACAGACCATCCGATCTTCTAAAATGTTAAAGATAATTGTTTACAATTCCTTTGCATAATAAAAGCCTCTTTGTCATTATGCATAGTCATTTATTTAAAAAAGTTTCTAGCTCTAACTAAGCCCTAGTTCTGAGCTACCTTTTATGCCAAAAGTATTAGTCTAAAATAAATGGTCAAGTGGTACTAATCTTATATAAATCTGTTATTTATTTCTGAAACATCCTATATACTAAATGAAAAACACACGTCACAGACCATCCGATCTTCTAAAATGTTAAAGATAATTGTTTACAATTCCTTTGCATAATAAAAGCCTCTTTGTCATTATGCATAGTCATTTATTTAAAAAAGTTTCTAGCTCTAACTAAGCCCTAGTTCTGAGCTACCTTTTATGCCAAAAGTATTAGTCTAAAATAAATGGTCAAGTGGTACTAATCTTATATAAATCTGTTATTTATTTCTGAAACATCCTATATACTAAATGAAAAACACACGTCACAGACCATCCGATCTTCTAAAATGTTAAAGATAATTGTTTACAATTCCTTTGCATAATAAAAGCCTCTTTGTCATTATGCATAGTCATTTATTTAAAAAAGTTTCTAGCTCTAACTAAGTCCTAGTTCTGAGCTACCTTTTATGCCAAAAGTATTAGTCTAAAATAAATGGTCAAGTGGTACTAATCTTATATAAATCTGTTATTTATTTCTGAAACATCCTATATACTAAATGAAAAACACACGTCACAGACCATCCGATCTTCTAAAATGTTAAAGATAATTGTTTACAATTCCTTTGCATAATAAAAGCCTCTTTGTCATTATGCATAGTCATTTATTTAAAAAAGTTTCTAGCTCTAACTAAGTCCTAGTTCTGAGCTACCTTTTATGCCAAAAGTATTAGTCTAAAATAAATGGTCAAGTGGTACTAATCTTATATAAATCTGTTATTTATTTCTGAAACATCCTATATACTAAATGAAAAACACACGTCACAGACCATCCGATCTTCTAAAATGTTAAAGATAATTGTTTACAATTCCTTTGCATAATAAAAGCCTCTTTGTCATTATGCATAGTCATTTATTTAAAAAAGTTTCTAGCTCTAACTAAGTCCTAGTTCTGAGCTACCTTTTATGCCAAAAGTATTAGTCTAAAATAAATGGTCAAGTGGTACTAATCTTATATAAATCTGTTATTTATTTCTGAAACATCCTATATACTAAATGAAAAACACACGTCACAGACCATCCGATCTTCTAAAATGTTAAAGATAATTGTTTACAATTCCTTTGCATAATAAAAGCCTCTTTGTCATTATGCATAGTCATTTATTTAAAAAAGTTTCTAGCTCTAACTAAGCCCTAGTTCTGAGCTACCTTTTATGCCAAAAGTATTAGTCTAAAATAAATGGTCAAGTGGTACTAATCTTATATAAATCTGTTATTTATTTCTGAAACATCCTATATACTAAATGAAAAACACACGTCACAGACCATCCGATCTTCTAAAATGTTAAAGATAATTGTTTACAATTCCTTTGCATAATAAAAGCCTCTTTGTCATTATGCATAGTCATTTATTTAAAAAAGTTTCTAGCTCTAACTAAGCCCTAGTTCTGAGCTACCTTTTATGCCAAAAGTATTAGTCTAAAATAAATGGTCAAGTGGTACTAATCTTATATAAATCTGTTATTTATTTCTGAAACATCCTATATACTAAATGAAAAACACACGTCACAGACCATCCGATCTTCTAAAATGTTAAAGATAATTGTTTACAATTCCTTTGCATAATAAAAGCCTCTTTGTCATTATGCATAGTCATTTATTTAAAAAAGTTTCTAGCTCTAACTAAGTCCTAGTTCTGAGCTACCTTTTATGCCAAAAGTATTAGTCTAAAATAAATGGTCAAGTGGTACTAATCTTATATAAATCTGTTATTTATTTCTGAAACATCCTATATACTAAATGAAAAACACACGTCACAGACCATCCGATCTTCTAAAATGTTAAAGATAATTGTTTACAATTCCTTTGCATAATAAAAGCCTCTTTGTCATTATGCATAGTCATTTATTTAAAAAAGTTTCTAGCTCTAACTAAGTCCTAGTTCTGAGCTACCTTTTATGCCAAAAGTATTAGTCTAAAATAAATGGTCAAGTGGTACTAATCTTATATAAATCTGTTATTTATTTCTGAAACATCCTATATACTAAATGAAAAACACACGTCACAGACCATCCGATCTTCTAAAATGTTAAAGATAATTGTTTACAATTCCTTTGCATAATAAAAGCCTCTTTGTCATTATGCATAGTCATTTATTTAAAAAAGTTTCTAGCTCTAACTAAGCCCTAGTTCTGAGCTACCTTTTATGCCAAAAGTATTAGTCTAAAATAAATGGTCAAGTGGTACTAATCTTATATAAATCTGTTATTTATTTCTGAAACATCCTATATACTAAATGAAAAACACACGTCACAGACCATCCGATCTTCTAAAATGTTAAAGATAATTGTTTACAATTCCTTTGCATAATAAAAGCCTCTTTGTCATTATGCATAGTCATTTATTTAAAAAAGTTTCTAGCTCTAACTAAGCCCTAGTTCTGAGCTACCTTTTATGCCAAAAGTATTAGTCTAAAATAAATGGTCAAGTGGTACTAATCTTATATAAATCTGTTATTTATTTCTGAAACATCCTATATACTAAATGAAAAACACACGTCACAGACCATCCGATCTTCTAAAATGTTAAAGATAATTGTTTACAATTCCTTTGCATAATAAAAGCCTCTTTGTCATTATGCATAGTCATTTATTTAAAAAAGTTTCTAGCTCTAACTAAGTCCTAGTTCTGAGCTACCTTTTATGCCAAAAGTATTAGTCTAAAATAAATGGTCAAGTGGTACTAATCTTATATAAATCTGTTATTTATTTCTGAAACATCCTATATACTAAATGAAAAACACACGTCACAGACCATCCGATCTTCTAAAATGTTAAAGATAATTGTTTACAATTCCTTTGCATAATAAAAGCCTCTTTGTCATTATGCATAGTCATTTATTTAAAAAAGTTTCTAGCTCTAACTAAGTCCTAGTTCTGAGCTACCTTTTATGCCAAAAGTATTAGTCTAAAATAAATGGTCAAGTGGTACTAATCTTATATAAATCTGTTATTTATTTCTGAAACATCCTATATACTAAATGAAAAACACACGTCACAGACCATCCGATCTTCTAAAATGTTAAAGATAATTGTTTACAATTCCTTTGCATAATAAAAGCCTCTTTGTCATTATGCATAGTCATTTATTTAAAAAAGTTTCTAGCTCTAACTAAGTCCTAGTTCTGAGCTACCTTTTATGCCAAAAGTATTAGTCTAAAATAAATGGTCAAGTGGTACTAATCTTATATAAATCTGTTATTTATTTCTGAAACATCCTATATACTAAATGAAAAACACACGTCACAGACCATCCGATCTTCTAAAATGTTAAAGATAATTGTTTACAATTCCTTTGCATAATAAAAGCCTCTTTGTCATTATGCATAGTCATTTATTTAAAAAAGTTTCTAGCTCTAACTAAGCCCTAGTTCTGAGCTACCTTTTATGCCAAAAGTATTAGTCTAAAATAAATGGTCAAGTGGTACTAATCTTATATAAATCTGTTATTTATTTCTGAAACATCCTATATACTAAATGAAAAACACACGTCACAGACCATCCGATCTTCTAAAATGTTAAAGATAATTGTTTACAATTCCTTTGCATAATAAAAGCCTCTTTGTCATTATGCATAGTCATTTATTTAAAAAAGTTTCTAGCTCTAACTAAGCCCTAGTTCTGAGCTACCTTTTATGCCAAAAGTATTAGTCTAAAATAAATGGTCAAGTGGTACTAATCTTATATAAATCTGTTATTTATTTCTGAAACATCCTATATACTAAATGAAAAACACACGTCACAGACCATCCGATCTTCTAAAATGTTAAAGATAATTGTTTACAATTCCTTTGCATAATAAAAGCCTCTTTGTCATTATGCATAGTCATTTATTTAAAAAAGTTTCTAGCTCTAACTAAGTCCTAGTTCTGAGCTACCTTTTATGCCAAAAGTATTAGTCTAAAATAAATGGTCAAGTGGTACTAATCTTATATAAATCTGTTATTTATTTCTGAAACATCCTATATACTAAATGAAAAACACACGTCACAGACCATCCGATCTTCTAAAATGTTAAAGATAATTGTTTACAATTCCTTTGCATAATAAAAGCCTCTTTGTCATTATCCATAGTCATTTATTTAAAAAAGTTTCTAGCTCTAACTAAGTCCTAGTTCTGAGCTACCTTTTATGCCAAAAGTATTAGTCTAAAATAAATGGTCAAGTGGTACTAATCTTATATAAATCTGTTATTTATTTCTGAAACATCCTATATACTAAATGGAAAACACACGTCACAGACCATCCGATCTTCTAAAATGTTAAAGATAATTGTTTACAATTCCTTTGCATAATAAAAGCCTCTTTGTCATTATGCATAGTCATTTATTTAAAAAAGTTTCTAGCTCTAACTAAGTCCTAGTTCTGAGCTACCTTTTATGCCAAAAGTATTAGTCTAAAATAAATGGTCAAGTGGTACTAATCTTATATAAATCTGTTATTTATTTCTGAAACATCCTATATACTAAATGAAAAACACACGTCACAGACCATCCGATCTTCTAAAATGTTAAAGATAATTGTTTACAATTCCTTTGCATAATAAAAGCCTCTTTGTCATTATGCATAGTCATTTATTTAAAAAAGTTTCTAGCTCTAACTAAGCCCTAGTTCTGAGCTACCTTTTATGCCAAAAGTATTAGTCTAAAATAAATGGTCAAGTGGTACTAATCTTATATAAATCTGTTATTTATTTCTGAAACATCCTATATACTAAATGAAAAACACACGTCACAGACCATCCGATCTTCTAAAATGTTAAAGATAATTGTTTACAATTCCTTTGCATAATAAAAGCCTCTTTGTCATTATGCATAGTCATTTATTTAAAAAAGTTTCTAGCTCTAACTAAGCCCTAGTTCTGAGCTACCTTTTATGCCAAAAGTATTAGTCTAAAATAAATGGTCAAGTGGTACTAATCTTATATAAATCTGTTATTTATTTCTGAAACATCCTATATACTAAATGAAAAACACACGTCACAGACCATCCGATCTTCTAAAATGTTAAAGATAATTGTTTACAATTCCTTTGCATAATAAAAGCCTCTTTGTCATTATGCATAGTCATTTATTTAAAAAAGTTTCTAGCTCTAACTAAGTCCTAGTTCTGAGCTACCTTTTATGCCAAAAGTATTAGTCTAAAATAAATGGTCAAGTGGTACTAATCTTATATAAATCTGTTATTTATTTCTGAAACATCCTATATACTAAATGAAAAACACACGTCACAGACCATCCGATCTTCTAAAATGTTAAAGATAATTGTTTACAATTCCTTTGCATAATAAAAGCCTCTTTGTCATTATGCATAGTCATTTATTTAAAAAAGTTTCTAGCTCTAACTAAGTCCTAGTTCTGAGCTACCTTTTATGCCAAAAGTATTAGTCTAAAATAAATGGTCAAGTGGTACTAATCTTATATAAATCTGTTATTTATTTCTGAAACATCCTATATACTAAATGAAAAACACACGTCACAGACCATCCGATCTTCTAAAATGTTAAAGATAATTGTTTACAATTCCTTTGCATAATAAAAGCCTCTTTGTCATTATGCATAGTCATTTATTTAAAAAAGTTTCTAGCTCTAACTAAGTCCTAGTTCTGAGCTACCTTTTATGCCAAAAGTATTAGTCTAAAATAAATGGTCAAGTGGTACTAATCTTATATAAATCTGTTATTTATTTCTGAAACATCCTATATACTAAATGAAAAACACACGTCACAGACCATCCGATCTTCTAAAATGTTAAAGATAATTGTTTACAATTCCTTTGCATAATAAAAGCCTCTTTGTCATTATGCATAGTCATTTATTTAAAAAAGTTTCTAGCTCTAACTAAGTCCTAGTTCTGAGCTACCTTTTATGCCAAAAGTATTAGTCTAAAATAAATGGTCAAGTGGTACTAATCTTATATAAATCTGTTATTTATTTCTGAAACATCCTATATACTAAATGAAAAACACACGTCACAGACCATCCGATCTTCTAAAATGTTAAAGATAATTGTTTACAATTCCTTTGCATAATAAAAGCCTCTTTGTCATTATGCATAGTCATTTATTTAAAAAAGTTTCTAGCTCTAACTAAGTCCTAGTTCTGAGCTACCTTTTATGCCAAAAGTATTAGTCTAAAATAAATGGTCAAGTGGTACTAATCTTATATAAATCTGTTATTTATTTCTGAAACATCCTATATACTAAATGAAAAACACACGTCACAGACCATCCGATCTTCTAAAATGTTAAAGATAATTGTTTACAATTCCTTTGCATAATAAAAGCCTCTTTGTCATTATGCATAGTCATTTATTTAAAAAAGTTTCTAGCTCTAACTAAGTCCTAGTTCTGAGCTACCTTTTATGCCAAAAGTATTAGTCTAAAATAAATGGTCAAGTGGTACTAATCTTATATAAATCTGTTATTTATTTCTGAAACATCCTATATACTAAATGAAAAACACACGTCACAGACCATCCGATCTTCTAAAATGTTAAAGATAATTGTTTACAATTCCTTTGCATAATAAAAGCCTCTTTGTCATTATGCATAGTCATTTATTTAAAAAAGTTTCTAGCTCTAACTAAGTCCTAGTTCTGAGCTACCTTTTATGCCAAAGTATTAGTCTAAAATAAATGGTCAAGTGGTACTAATCTTATATAAATCTGTTATTTATTTCTGAAACATCCTATATACTAAATGAAAAACACACGTCACAGACCATCCGATCTTCTAAAATGTTAAAGATAATTGTTTACAATTCCTTTGCATAATAAAAGCCTCTTTGTCATTATGCATAGTCATTTATTTAAAAAAGTTTCTAGCTCTAACTAAGCCCTAGTTCTGAGCTACCTTTTATGCCAAAAGTATTAGTCTAAAATAAATGGTCAAGTGGTACTAATCTTATATAAATCTGTTATTTATTTCTGAAACATCCTATATACTAAATGAAAAACACACGTCACAGACCATCCGATCTTCTAAAATGTTAAAGATAATTGTTTACAATTCCTTTGCATAATAAAAGCCTCTTTGTCATTATGCATAGTCATTTGTTTAAAAAAGTTTCTAGCTCTAACTAAGCCCTAGTTCTGAGCTACCTTTTATGCCAAAAGTATTAGTCTAAAATAAATGGTCAAGTGGTACTAATCTTATATAAATCTGTTATTTATTTCTGAAACATCCTATATACTAAATGAAAAACACACGTCACAGACCATCCGATCTTCTAAAATGTTAAAGATAATTGTTTACAATTCCTTTGCATAATAAAAGCCTCTTTGTCATTATGCATAGTCATTTATTTAAAAAAGTTTCTAGCTCTAACTAAGTCCTAGTTCTGAGCTACCTTTTATGCCAAAAGTATTAGTCTAAAATAAATGGTCAAGTGGTACTAATCTTATATAAATCTGTTATTTATTTCTGAAACATCCTATATACTAAATGAAAAACACACGTCACAGACCATCCGATCTTCTAAAATGTTAAAGATAATTGTTTACAATTCCTTTGCATAATAAAAGCCTCTTTGTCATTATGCATAGTCATTTATTTAAAAAAGTTTCTAGCTCTAACTAAGTCCTAGTTCTGAGCTACCTTTTATGCCAAAAGTATTAGTCTAAAATAAATGGTCAAGTGGTACTAATCTTATATAAATCTGTTATTTATTTCTGAAACATCCTATATACTAAATGGAAAACACACGTCACAGACCATCCGATCTTCTAAAATGTTAAAGATAATTGTTTACAATTCCTTTGCATAATAAAAGCCTCTTTGTCATTATGCATAGTCATTTATTTAAAAAAGTTTCTAGCTCTAACTAAGTCCTAGTTCTGAGCTACCTTTTATGCCAAAAGTATTAGTCTAAAATAAATGGTCAAGTGGTACTAATCTTATATAAATCTGTTATTTATTTCTGAAACATCCTATATACTAAATGAAAAACACACGTCACAGACCATCCGATCTTCTAAAATGTTAAAGATAATTGTTTACAATTCCTTTGCATAATAAAAGCCTCTTTGTCATTATGCATAGTCATTTATTTAAAAAAGTTTCTAGCTCTAACTAAGCCCTAGTTCTGAGCTACCTTTTATGCCAAAAGTATTAGTCTAAAATAAATGGTCAAGTGGTACTAATCTTATATAAATCTGTTATTTATTTCTGAAACATCCTATATACTAAATGAAAAACACACGTCACAGACCATCCGATCTTCTAAAATGTTAAAGATAATTGTTTACAATTCCTTTGCATAATAAAAGCCTCTTTGTCATTATGCATAGTCATTTATTTAAAAAAGTTTCTAGCTCTAACTAAGCCCTAGTTCTGAGCTACCTTTTATGCCAAAAGTATTAGTCTAAAATAAATGGTCAAGTGGTACTAATCTTATATAAATCTGTTATTTATTTCTGAAACATCCTATATACTAAATGAAAAACACACGTCACAGACCATCCGATCTTCTAAAATGTTAAAGATAATTGTTTACAATTCCTTTGCATAATAAAAGCCTCTTTGTCATTATGCATAGTCATTTATTTAAAAAAGTTTCTAGCTCTAACTAAGTCCTAGTTCTGAGCTACCTTTTATGCCAAAAGTATTAGTCTAAAATAAATGGTCAAGTGGTACTAATCTTATATAAATCTGTTATTTATTTCTGAAACATCCTATATACTAAATGAAAAACACACGTCACAGACCATCCGATCTTCTAAAATGTTAAAGATAATTGTTTACAATTCCTTTGCATAATAAAAGCCTCTTTGTCATTATGCATAGTCATTTATTTAAAAAAGTTTCTAGCTCTAACTAAGTCCTAGTTCTGAGCTACCTTTTATGCCAAAAGTATTAGTCTAAAATAAATGGTCAAGTGGTACTAATCTTATATAAATCTGTTATTTATTTCTGAAACATCCTATATACTAAATGAAAAACACACGTCACAGACCATCCGATCTTCTAAAATGTTAAAGATAATTGTTTACAATTCCTTTGCATAATAAAAGCCTCTTTGTCATTATGCATAGTCATTTATTTAAAAAAGTTTCTAGCTCTAACTAAGTCCTAGTTCTGAGCTACCTTTTATGCCAAAAGTATTAGTCTAAAATAAATGGTCAAGTGGTACTAATCTTATATAAATCTGTTATTTATTTCTGAAACATCCTATATACTAAATGAAAAACACACGTCACAGACCATCCGATCTTCTAAAATGTTAAAGATAATTGTTTACAATTCCTTTGCATAATAAAAGCCTCTTTGTCATTATGCATAGTCATTTATTTAAAAAAGTTTCTAGCTCTAACTAAGTCCTAGTTCTGAGCTACCTTTTATGCCAAAAGTATTAGTCTAAAATAAATGGTCAAGTGGTACTAATCTTATATAAATCTGTTATTTATTTCTGAAACATCCTATATACTAAATGAAAAACACACGTCACAGACCATCCGATCTTCTAAAATGTTAAAGATAATTGTTTACAATTCCTTTGCATAATAAAAGCCTCTTTGTCATTATGCATAGTCATTTATTTAAAAAAGTTTCTAGCTCTAACTAAGTCCTAGTTCTGAGCTACCTTTTATGCCAAAAGTATTAGTCTAAAATAAATGGTCAAGTGGTACTAATCTTATATAAATCTGTTATTTATTTCTGAAACATCCTATATACTAAATGAAAAACACACGTCACAGACCATCCGATCTTCTAAAATGTTAAAGATAATTGTTTACAATTCCTTTGCATAATAAAAGCCTCTTTGTCATTATGCATAGTCATTTATTTAAAAAAGTTTCTAGCTCTAACTAAGTCCTAGTTCTGAGCTACCTTTTATGCCAAAAGTATTAGTCTAAAATAAATGGTCAAGTGGTACTAATCTTATATAAATCTGTTATTTATTTCTGAAACATCCTATATACTAAATGAAAAACACACGTCACAGACCATCCGATCTTCTAAAATGTTAAAGATAATTGTTTACAATTCCTTTGCATAATAAAAGCCTCTTTGTCATTATGCATAGTCATTTATTTAAAAAAGTTTCTAGCTCTAACTAAGCCCTAGTTCTGAGCTACCTTTTATGCCAAAAGTATTAGTCTAAAATAAATGGTCAAGTGGTACTAATCTTATATAAATCTGTTATTTATTTCTGAAACATCCTATATACTAAATGAAAAACACACGTCACAGACCATCCGATCTTCTAAAATGTTAAAGATAATTGTTTACAATTCCTTTGCATAATAAAAGCCTCTTTGTCATTATGCATAGTCATTTGTTTAAAAAAGTTTCTAGCTCTAACTAAGCCCTAGTTCTGAGCTACCTTTTATGCCAAAAGTATTAGTCTAAAATAAATGGTCAAGTGGTACTAATCTTATATAAATCTGTTATTTATTTCTGAAACATCCTATATACTAAATGAAAAACACACGTCACAGACCATCCGATCTTCTAAAATGTTAAAGATAATTGTTTACAATTCCTTTGCATAATAAAAGCCTCTTTGTCATTATGCATAGTCATTTATTTAAAAAAGTTTCTAGCTCTAACTAAGTCCTAGTTCTGAGCTACCTTTTATGCCAAAAGTATTAGTCTAAAATAAATGGTCAAGTGGTACTAATCTTATATAAATCTGTTATTTATTTCTGAAACATCCTATATACTAAATGAAAAACACACGTCACAGACCATCCGATCTTCTAAAATGTTAAAGATAATTGTTTACAATTCCTTTGCATAATAAAAGCCTCTTTGTCATTATGCATAGTCATTTATTTAAAAAAGTTTCTAGCTCTAACTAAGTCCTAGTTCTGAGCTACCTTTTATGCCAAAAGTATTAGTCTAAAATAAATGGTCAAGTGGTACTAATCTTATATAAATCTGTTATTTATTTCTGAAACATCCTATATACTAAATGGAAAACACACGTCACAGACCATCCGATCTTCTAAAATGTTAAAGATAATTGTTTACAATTCCTTTGCATAATAAAAGCCTCTTTGTCATTATGCATAGTCATTTATTTAAAAAAGTTTCTAGCTCTAACTAAGTCCTAGTTCTGAGCTACCTTTTATGCCAAAAGTATTAGTCTAAAATAAATGGTCAAGTGGTACTAATCTTATATAAATCTGTTATTTATTTCTGAAACATCCTATATACTAAATGAAAAACACACGTCACAGACCATCCGATCTTCTAAAATGTTAAAGATAATTGTTTACAATTCCTTTGCATAATAAAAGCCTCTTTGTCATTATGCATAGTCATTTATTTAAAAAAGTTTCTAGCTCTAACTAAGCCCTAGTTCTGAGCTACCTTTTATGCCAAAAGTATTAGTCTAAAATAAATGGTCAAGTGGTACTAATCTTATATAAATCTGTTATTTATTTCTGAAACATCCTATATACTAAATGAAAAACACACGTCACAGACCATCCGATCTTCTAAAATGTTAAAGATAATTGTTTACAATTCCTTTGCATAATAAAAGCCTCTTTGTCATTATGCATAGTCATTTATTTAAAAAAGTTTCTAGCTCTAACTAAGCCCTAGTTCTGAGCTACCTTTTATGCCAAAAGTATTAGTCTAAAATAAATGGTCAAGTGGTACTAATCTTATATAAATCTGTTATTTATTTCTGAAACATCCTATATACTAAATGAAAAACACACGTCACAGACCATCCGATCTTCTAAAATGTTAAAGATAATTGTTTACAATTCCTTTGCATAATAAAAGCCTCTTTGTCATTATGCATAGTCATTTATTTAAAAAAGTTTCTAGCTCTAACTAAGTCCTAGTTCTGAGCTACCTTTTATGCCAAAAGTATTAGTCTAAAATAAATGGTCAAGTGGTACTAATCTTATATAAATCTGTTATTTATTTCTGAAACATCCTATATACTAAATGAAAAACACACGTCACAGACCATCCGATCTTCTAAAATGTTAAAGATAATTGTTTACAATTCCTTTGCATAATAAAAGCCTCTTTGTCATTATGCATAGTCATTTATTTAAAAAAGTTTCTAGCTCTAACTAAGTCCTAGTTCTGAGCTACCTTTTATGCCAAAAGTATTAGTCTAAAATAAATGGTCAAGTGGTACTAATCTTATATAAATCTGTTATTTATTTCTGAAACATCCTATATACTAAATGGAAAACACACGTCACAGACCATCCGATCTTCTAAAATGTTAAAGATAATTGTTTACAATTCCTTTGCATAATAAAAGCCTCTTTGTCATTATGCATAGTCATTTATTTAAAAAAGTTTCTAGCTCTAACTAAGCCCTAGTTCTGAGCTACCTTTTATGCCAAAAGTATTAGTCTAAAATAAATGGTCAAGTGGTACTAATCTTATATAAATCTGTTATTTATTTCTGAAACATCCTATATACTAAATGAAAAACACACGTCACAGACCATCCGATCTTCTAAAATGTTAAAGATAATTGTTTACAATTCCTTTGCATAATGAAAGCCTCTTTGTCATTATGCATAGTCATTTATTTAAAAAAGTTTCTAGCTCTAACTAAGTCCTAGTTCTGAGCTACCTTTTATGCCAAAAGTATTAGTCTAAAATAAATGGTCAAGTGGTACTAATCTTATATAAATCTGTTATTTATTTCTGAAACATCCTATATACTAAATGAAAAACACACGTCACAGACCATCCGATCTTCTAAAATGTTAAAGATAATTGTTTACAATTCCTTTGCATAATAAAAGCCTCTTTGTCATTATGCATAGTCATTTATTTAAAAAAGTTTCTAGCTCTAACTAAGTCCTAGTTCTGAGCTACCTTTTATGCCAAAAGTATTAGTCTAAAATAAATGGTCAAGTGGTACTAATCTTATATAAATCTGTTATTTATTTCTGAAACATCCTATATACTAAATGAAAAACACGCGTCACAGACCATCCGATCTTCTAAAATGTTAAAGATAATTGTTTACAATTCCTTTGCATAATAAAAGCCTCTTTGTCATTATGCATAGTCATTTATTTAAAAAAGTTTCTAGCTCTAACTAAGTCCTAGTTCTGAGCTACCTTTTATGCCAAAAGTATTAGTCTAAAATAAATGGTCAAGTGGTACTAATCTTATATAAATCTGTTATTTATTTCTGAAACATCCTATATACTAAATGAAAAACACACGTCACAGACCATCCGATCTTCTAAAATGTTAAAGATAATTGTTTACAATTCCTTTGCATAATAAAAGCCTCTTTGTCATTATGCATAGTCATTTATTTAAAAAAGTTTCTAGCTCTAACTAAGCCCTAGTTCTGAGCTACCTTTTATGCCAAAAGTATTAGTCTAAAATAAATGGTCAAGTGGTACTAATCTTATATAAATCTGTTATTTATTTCTGAAACATCCTATATACTAAATGAAAAACACACGTCACAGACCATCCGATCTTCTAAAATGTTAAAGATAATTGTTTACAATTCCTTTGCATAATAAAAGCCTCTTTGTCATTATGCATAGTCATTTATTTAAAAAAGTTTCTAGCTCTAACTAAGTCCTAGTTCTGAGCTACCTTTTATGCCAAAAGTATTAGTCTAAAATAAATGGTCAAGTGGTACTAATCTTATATAAATCTGTTATTTATTTCTGAAACATCCTATATACTAAATGAAAAACACACGTCACAGACCATCCGATCTTCTAAAATGTTAAAGATAATTGTTTACAATTCCTTTGCATAATAAAAGCCTCTTTGTCATTATGCATAGTCATTTATTTAAAAAAGTTTCTAGCTCTAACTAAGCCCTAGTTCTGAGCTACCTTTTATGCCAAAAGTATTAGTCTAAAATAAATGGTCAAGTGGTACTAATCTTATATAAATCTGTTATTTATTTCTGAAACATCCTATATACTAAATGAAAAACACACGTCACAGACCATCCGATCTTCTAAAATGTTAAAGATAATTGTTTACAATTCCTTTGCATAATAAAAGCCTCTTTGTCATTATGCATAGTCATTTATTTAAAAAAGTTTCTAGCTCTAACTAAGTCCTAGTTCTGAGCTACCTTTTATGCCAAAAGTATTAGTCTAAAATAAATGGTCAAGTGGTACTAATCTTATATAAATCTGTTATTTATTTCTGAAACATCCTATATACTAAATGAAAAACACACGTCACAGACCATCCGATCTTCTAAAATGTTAAAGATAATTGTTTACAATTCCTTTGCATAATAAAAGCCTCTTTGTCATTATGCATAGTCATTTATTTAAAAAGTTTCTAGCTCTAACTAAGCCCTAGTTCTGAGCTACCTTTTATGCCAAAAGTATTAGTCTAAAATAAATGGTCAAGTGGTACTTATCTTAAAAAATCTGTTATTTATTTCTGAAACATCCTATATACTAAATGAAAAACACACGTCACAGACCATCCGATCTTCTAAAATGTTAAAGATAATTGTTTACAATTCCTTTGCATAATAAAAGCCTCTTTGTCATTATGCATAGTCATTTATTTAAAAAAGTTTCTAGCTCTAACTAAGTCCTAGTTCTGAGCTACCTTTTATGCCAAAAGTATTAGTCTAAAATAAATGGTCAAGTGGTACTAATCTTATATAAATCTGTTATTTATTTCTGAAACATCCTATATACTAAATGAAAAACACACGTCACAGACCATCCGATCTTCTAAAATGTTAAAGATAATTGTTTACAATTCCTTTGCATAATAAAAGCCTCTTTGTCATTATGCATAGTCATTTATTTAAAAAAGTTTCTAGCTCTAACTAAGTCCTAGTTCTGAGCTACCTTTTATGCCAAAAGTATTAGTCTAAAATAAATGGTCAAGTGGTACTAATCATATATAAATCTGTTATTTATTTCTGAAAC
Source organism: Amaurobius ferox (assembly GCA_951213105.1). Lineage (NCBI taxonomy): Eukaryota > Metazoa > Arthropoda > Arachnida > Araneae > Amaurobiidae > Amaurobius > Amaurobius ferox. Next base: position 16,271,559 of record OX578142.1, on the reverse strand, counting down.
ATCCTATATACTAAATGAAAAACACACGTCACAGACCATCCGATCTTCTAAAATGTTAAAGATAATTGTTTACAATTCCTTTGCATAATAAAAGCCTCTTTGTCATTATGCATAGTCATTTATTTAAAAAAGTTTCTAGCTCTAACTAAGCCCTAGTTCTGAGCTACCTTTTATGCCAAAAGTATTAGTCTAAAATAAATGGTCAAGTGGTACTAATCTTATATAAATCTGTTATTTATTTCTGAAACATCCTATATACTAAATGAAAAACACACGTCACAGACCATCCGATCTTCTAAAATGTTAAAGATAATTGTTTACAATTCCTTTGCATAATAAAAGCCTCTTTGTCATTATGCATAGTCATTTATTTAAAAAAGTTTCTAGCTCTAACTAAGCCCTAGTTCTGAGCTACCTTTTATGCCAAAAGTATTAGTCTAAAATAAATGGTCAAGTGGTACTAATCTTATATAAATCTGTTATTTATTTCTGAAACATCCTATATACTAAATGAAAAACACACGTCACAGACCATCCGATCTTCTAAAATGTTAAAGATAATTGTTTACAATTCCTTTGCATAATGAAAGCCTCTTTGTCATTATGCATAGTCATTTATTTAAAAAAGTTTCTAGCTCTAACTAAGTCCTAGTTCTGAGCTACCTTTTATGCCAAAAGTATTAGTCTAAAATAAATGGTCAAGTGGTACTAATCTTATATAAATCTGTTATTTATTTCTGAAACATCCTATATACTAAATGGAAAACACACGTCACAGACCATCCGATCTTCTAAAATGTTAAAGATAATTGTTTACAATTCCTTTGCATAATAAAAGCCTCTTTGTCATTATGCATAGTCATTTATTTAAAAAAGTTTCTAGCTCTAACTAAGTCCTAGTTCTGAGCTACCTTTTATGCCAAAAGTATTAGTCTAAAATAAATGGTCAAGTGGTACTAATCTTATATAAATCTGTTATTTATTTCTGAAACATCCTATATACTAAATGAAAAACACACGTCACAGACCATCCGATCTTCTAAAATGTTAAAGATAATTGTTTACAATTCCTTTGCATAATAAAAGCCTCTTTGTCATTATGCATAGTCATTTATTTAAAAAAGTTTCTCGCTCTAACTAAGTCCTAGTTCTGAGCTACCTTTTATGCCAAAAGTATTAGTCTAAAATAAATGGTCAAGTGGTACTAATCTTATATAAATCTGTTATTTATTTCTGAAACATCCTATATACTAAATGAAAAACACACGTCACAGACCATCCGATCTTCTAAAATGTTAAAGATAATTGTTTACAATTCCTTTGCATAATAAAAGCCTCTTTGTCATTATGCATAGTCATTTATTTAAAAAAGTTTCTAGCTCTAACTAAGTCCTAGTTCTGAGCTACCTTTTATGCCAAAAGTATTAGTCTAAAATAAATGGTCAAGTGGTACTAATCTTATATAAATCTGTTATTTATTTCTGAAACATCCTATATACTAAATGAAAAACACACGTCACAGACCATCCGATCTTCTAAAATGTTAAAGATAATTGTTTACAATTCCTTTGCATAATAAAAGCCTCTTTGTCATTATGCATAGTCATTTATTTAAAAAAGTTTCTAGCTCTAACTAAGCCCTAGTTCTGAGCTACCTTTTATGCCAAAAGTATTAGTCTAAAATAAATGGTCAAGTGGTACTAATCTTATATAAATCTGTTATTTATTTCTGAAACATCCTATATACTAAATGAAAAACACACGTCACAGACCATCCGATCTTCTAAAATGTTAAAGATAATTGTTTACAATTCCTTTGCATAATAAAAGCCTCTTTGTCATTATGCATAGTCATTTATTTAAAAAAGTTTCTAGCTCTAACTAAGCCCTAGTTCTGAGCTACCTTTTATGCCAAAAGTATTGGTCTAAAATAAATGGTCAAGTGGTACTAATCTTATATAAATCTGTTATTTATTTCTGAAACATCCTATATACTAAATGAAAAACACACGTCACAGACCATCCGATCTTCTAAAATGTTAAAGATAATTGTTTACAATTCCTTTGCATAATAAAAGCCTCTTTGTCATTATGCATAGTCATTTATTTAAAAAAGTTTCTAGCTCTAACTAAGTCCTAGTTCTGAGCTACCTTTTATGCCAAAAGTATTAGTCTAAAATAAATGGTCAAGTGGTACTAATCTTATATAAATCTGTTATTTATTTCTGAAACATCCTATATACTAAATGAAAAACACACGTCACAGACCATCCGATCTTCTAAAATGTTAAAGATAATTGTTTACAATTCCTTTGCATAATAAAAGCCTCTTTGTCATTATGCATAGTCATTTATTTAAAAAAGTTTCTAGCTCTAACTAAGTCCTAGTTCTGAGCTACCTTTTATGCCAAAAGTATTAGTCTAAAATAAATGGTCAAGTGGTACTAATCTTATATAAATCTGTTATTTATTTCTGAAACATCCTATATACTAAATGGAAAACACACGTCACAGACCATCCGATCTTCTAAAATGTTAAAGATAATTGTTTACAATTCCTTTGCATAATAAAAGCCTCTTTGTCATTATGCATAGTCATTTATTTAAAAAAGTTTCTAGCTCTAACTAAGTCCTAGTTCTGAGCTACCTTTTATGCCAAAAGTATTAGTCTAAAATAAATGGTCAAGTGGTACTAATCTTATATAAATCTGTTATTTATTTCTGAAACATCCTATATACTAAATGAAAAACACACGTCACAGACCATCCGATCTTCTAAAATGTTAAAGATAATTGTTTACAATTCCTTTGCATAATAAAAGCCTCTTTGTCATTATGCATAGTCATTTATTTAAAAAAGTTTCTAGCTCTAACTAAGCCCTAGTTCTGAGCTACCTTTTATGCCAAAAGTATTAGTCTAAAATAAATGGTCAAGTGGTACTAATCTTATATAAATCTGTTATTTATTTCTGAAACATCCTATATACTAAATGAAAAACACACGTCACAGACCATCCGATCTTCTAAAATGTTAAAGATAATTGTTTACAATTCCTTTGCATAATAAAAGCCTCTTTGTCATTATGCATAGTCATTTATTTAAAAAAGTTTCTAGCTCTAACTAAGCCCTAGTTCTGAGCTACCTTTTATGCCAAAAGTATTAGTCTAAAATAAATGGTCAAGTGGTACTAATCTTATATAAATCTGTTATTTATTTCTGAAACATCCTATATACTAAATGAAAAACACACGTCACAGACCATCCGATCTTCTAAAATGTTAAAGATAATTGTTTACAATTCCTTTGCATAATAAAAGCCTCTTTGTCATTATGCATAGTCATTTATTTAAAAAAGTTTCTAGCTCTAACTAAGTCCTAGTTCTGAGCTACCTTTTATGCCAAAAGTATTAGTCTAAAATAAATGGTCAAGTGGTACTAATCTTATATAAATCTGTTATTTATTTCTGAAACATCCTATATACTAAATGAAAAACACACGTCACAGACCATCCGATCTTCTAAAATGTTAAAGATAATTGTTTACAATTCCTTTGCATAATAAAAGCCTCTTTGTCATTATGCATAGTCATTTATTTTAAAAAGTTTCTAGCTCTAACTAAGTCCTAGTTCTGAGCTACCTTTTATGCCAAAAGTATTAGTCTAAAATAAATGGTCAAGTGGTACTAATCTTATATAAATCTGTTATTTATTTCTGAAACATCCTATATACTAAATGAAAAACACACGTCACAGACCATCCGATCTTCTAAAATGTTAAAGATAATTGTTTACAATTCCTTTGCATAATAAAAGCCTCTTTGTCATTATGCATAGTCATTTATTTAAAAAAGTTTCTAGCTCTAACTAAGCCCTAGTTCTGAGCTACCTTTTATGCCAAAAGTATTAGTCTAAAATAAATGGTCAAGTGGTACTAATCTTATATAAATCTGTTATTTATTTCTGAAACATCCTATATACTAAATGAAAAACACACGTCACAGACCATCCGATCTTCTAAAATGTTAAAGATAATTGTTTACAATTCCTTTGCATAATAAAAGCCTCTTTGTCATTATGCATAGTCATTTATTTAAAAAAGTTTCTAGCTCTAACTAAGCCCTAGTTCTGAGCTACCTTTTATGCCAAAAGTATTAGTCTAAAATAAATGGTCAAGTGGTACTAATCTTATATAAATCTGTTATTTATTTCTGAAACATCCTATATACTAAATGAAAAACACACGTCACAGACCATCCGATCTTCTAAAATGTTAAAGATAATTGTTTACAATTCCTTTGCATAATAAAAGCCTCTTTGTCATTATGCATAGTCATTTATTTAAAAAAGTTTCTAGCTCTAACTAAGTCCTAGTTCTGAGCTACCTTTTATGCCAAAAGTATTAGTCTAAAATAAATGGTCAAGTGGTACTAATCTTATATAAATCTGTTATTTATTTCTGAAACATCCTATATACTAAATGAAAAACACACGTCACAGACCATCCGATCTTCTAAAATGTTAAAGATAATTGTTTACAATTCCTTTGCATAATAAAAGCCTCTTTGTCATTATGCATAGTCATTTATTTAAAAAAGTTTCTAGCTCTAACTAAGTCCTAGTTCTGAGCTACCTTTTATGCCAAAAGTATTAGTCTAAAATAAATGGTCAAGTGGTACTAATCTTATATAAATCTGTTATTTATTTCTGAAACATCCTATATACTAAATGGAAAACACACGTCACAGACCATCCGATCTTCTAAAATGTTAAAGATAATTGTTTACAATTCCTTTGCATAATAAAAGCCTCTTTGTCATTATGCATAGTCATTTATTTAAAAAAGTTTCTAGCTCTAACTAAGTCCTAGTTCTGAGCTACCTTTTATGCCAAAAGTATTAGTCTAAAATAAATGGTCAAGTGGTACTAATCTTATATAAATCTGTTATTTATTTCTGAAACATCCTATATACTAAATGAAAAACACACGTCACAGACCATCCGATCTTCTAAAATGTTAAAGATAATTGTTTACAATTCCTTTGCATAATAAAAGCCTCTTTGTCATTATGCATAGTCATTTATTTAAAAAAGTTTCTAGCTCTAACTAAGCCCTAGTTCTGAGCTACCTTTTATGCCAAAAGTATTAGTCTAAAATAAATGGTCAAGTGGTACTAATCTTATATAAATCTGTTATTTATTTCTGAAACATCCTATATACTAAATGAAAAACACACGTCACAGACCATCCGATCTTCTAAAATGTTAAAGATAATTGTTTACAATTCCTTTGCATAATAAAAGCCTCTTTGTCATTATGCATAGTCATTTATTTAAAAAAGTTTCTAGCTCTAACTAAGCCCTAGTTCTGAGCTACCTTTTATGCCAAAAGTATTAGTCTAAAATAAATGGTCAAGTGGTACTAATCTTATATAAATCTGTTATTTATTTCTGAAACATCCTATATACTAAATGAAAAACACACGTCACAGACCATCCGATCTTCTAAAATGTTAAAGATAATTGTTTACAATTCCTTTGCATAATAAAAGCCTCTTTGTCATTATGCATAGTCATTTATTTAAAAAAGTTTCTAGCTCTAACTAAGTCCTAGTTCTGAGCTACCTTTTATGCCAAAAGTATTAGTCTAAAATAAATGGTCAAGTGGTACTAATCTTATATAAATCTGTTATTTATTTCTGAAACATCCTATATACTAAATGAAAAACACACGTCACAGACCATCCGATCTTCTAAAATGTTAAAGATAATTGTTTACAATTCCTTTGCATAATAAAAGCCTCTTTGTCATTATGCATAGTCATTTATTTAAAAAAGTTTCTAGCTCTAACTAAGCCCTAGTTCTGAGCTACCTTTTATGCCAAAAGTATTAGTCTAAAATAAATGGTCAAGTGGTACTAATCTTATATAAATCTGTTATTTATTTCTGAAACATCCTATATACTAAATGAAAAACACACGTCACAGACCATCCGATCTTCTAAAATGTTAAAGATAATTGTTTACAATTCCTTTGCATAATAAAAGCCTCTTTGTCATTATGCATAGTCATTTATTTAAAAAAGTTTCTAGCTCTAACTAAGCCCTAGTTCTGAGCTACCTTTTATGCCAAAAGTATTAGTCTAAAATAAATGGTCAAGTGGTACTAATCTTATATAAATCTGTTATTTATTTCTGAAACATCCTATATACTAAATGAAAAACACACGTCACAGACCATCCGATCTTCTAAAATGTTAAAGATAATTGTTTACAATTCCTTTGCATAATAAAAGCCTCTTTGTCATTATGCATAGTCATTTATTTAAAAAAGTTTCTAGCTCTAACTAAGTCCTAGTTCTGAGCTACCTTTTATGCCAAAAGTATTAGTCTAAAATAAATGGTCAAGTGGTACTAATCTTATATAAATCTGTTATTTATTTCTGAAACATCCTATATACTAAATGAAAAACACACGTCACAGACCATCCGATCTTCTAAAATGTTAAAGATAATTGTTTACAATTCCTTTGCATAATAAAAGCCTCTTTGTCATTATGCATAGTCATTTATTTAAAAAAGTTTCTAGCTCTAACTAAGTCCTAGTTCTGAGCTACCTTTTATGCCAAAAGTATTAGTCTAAAATAAATGGTCAAGTGGTACTAATCTTATATAAATCTGTTATTTATTTCTGAAACATCCTATATACTAAATGAAAAACACACGTCACAGACCATCCGATCTTCTAAAATGTTAAAGATAATTGTTTACAATTCCTTTGCATAATAAAAGCCTCTTTGTCATTATGCATAGTCATTTATTTAAAAAAGTTTCTAGCTCTAACTAAGTCCTAGTTCTGAGCTACCTTTTATGCCAAAAGTATTAGTCTAAAATAAATGGTCAAGTGGTACTAATCTTATATAAATCTGTTATTTATTGCTGAAACATCCTATATACTAAATGAAAAACACACGTCACAGACCATCCGATCTTCTAAAATGTTAAAGATAATTGTTTACAATTCCTTTGCATAATAAAAGCCTCTTTGTCATTATGCATAGTCATTTATTTAAAAAAGTTTCTAGCTCTAACTAAGCCCTAGTTCTGAGCTACCTTTTATGCCAAAAGTATTAGTCTAAAATAAATGGTCAAGTGGTACTAATCTTATATAAATCTGTTATTTATTTCTGAAACATCCTATATACTAAATGAAAAACACACGTCACAGACCATCCGATCTTCTAAAATGTTAAAGATAATTGTTTACAATTCCTTTGCATAATAAAAGCTTCTTTGTCATTATGCATAGTCATTTATTTAAAAAAGTTTCTAGCTCTAACTAAGCCCTAGTTCTGAGCTACCTTTTATGCCAAAAGTATTAGTCTAAAATAAATGGTCAAGTGGTACTAATCTTATATAAATCTGTTATTTATTTCTGAAACATCCTATATACTAAATGAAAAACACACGTCACAGACCATCCGATCTTCTAAAATGTTAAAGATAATTGTTTACAATTCCTTTGCATAATAAAAGCCTCTTTGTCATTATGCATAGTCATTTATTTAAAAAAGTTTCTAGCTCTAACTAAGTCCTAGTTCTGAGCTACCTTTTATGCCAAAAGTATTAGTCTAAAATAAATGGTCAAGTGGTACTAATCTTATATAAATCTGTTATTTATTTCTGAAACATCCTATATACTAAATGAAAAACACACGTCACAGACCATCCGATCTTCTAAAATGTTAAAGATAATTGTTTACAATTCCTTTGCATAATAAAAGCCTCTTTGTCATTATGCATAGTCATTTATTTAAAAAAGTTTCTAGCTCTAACTAAGTCCTAGTTCTGAGCTACCTTTTATGCCAAAAGTATTAGTCTAAAATAAATGGTCAAGTGGTACTAATCTTATATAAATCTGTTATTTATTTCTGAAACATCCTATATACTAAATGAAAAACACACGTCACAGACCATCCGATCTTCTAAAATGTTAAAGATAATTGTTTACAATTCCTTTGCATAATAAAAGCCTCTTTGTCATTATGCATAGTCATTTATTTAAAAAAGTTTCTAGCTCTAACTAAGCCCTAGTTCTGAGCTACCTTTTATGCCAAAAGTATTAGTCTAAAATAAATGGTCAAGTGGTACTAATCTTATATAAATCTGTTATTTATTTCTGAAACATCCTATATACTAAATGAAAAACACACGTCACAGACCATCCGATCTTCTAAAATGTTAAAGATAATTGTTTACAATTCCTTTGCATAATAAAAGCCTCTTTGTCATTATGCATAGTCATTTATTTAAAAAAGTTTCTAGCTCTAACTAAGCCCTAGTTCTGAGCTACCTTTTATGCCAAAAGTATTAGTCTAAAATAAATGGTCAAGTGGTACTAATCTTATATAAATCTGTTATTTATTTCTGAAACATCCTATATACTAAATGAAAAACACACGTCACAGACCATCCGATCTTCTAAAATGTTAAAGATAATTGTTTACAATTCCTTTGCATAATAAAAGCCTCTTTGTCATTATGCATAGTCATTTATTTAAAAAAGTTTCTAGCTCTAACTAAGTCCTAGTTCTGAGCTACCTTTTATGCCAAAAGTATTAGTCTAAAATAAATGGTCAAGTGGTACTAATCTTATATAAATCTGTTATTTATTTCTGAAACATCCTATATACTAAATGAAAAACACACGTCACAGACCATCCGATCTTCTAAAATGTTAAAGATAATTGTTTACAATTCCTTTGCATAATAAAAGCCTCTTTGTCATTATGCATAGTCATTTATTTAAAAAAGTTTCTAGCTCTAACTAAGTCCTAGTTCTGAGCTACCTTTTATGCCAAAAGTATTAGTCTAAAATAAATGGTCAAGTGGTACTAATCTTATATAAATCTGTTATTTATTTCTGAAACATCCTATATACTAAATGAAAAACACACGTCACAGACCATCCGATCTTCTAAAATGTTAAAGATAATTGTTTACAATTCCTTTGCATAATAAAAGCCTCTTTGTCATTATGCATAGTCATTTATTTAAAAAAGTTTCTAGCTCTAACTAAGTCCTAGTTCTGAGCTACCTTTTATGCCAAAAGTATTAGTCTAAAATAAATGGTCAAGTGGTACTAATCTTATATAAATCTGTTATTTATTTCTGAAACATCCTATATACTAAATGAAAAACACACGTCACAGACCATCCGATCTTCTAAAATGTTAAAGATAATTGTTTACAATTCCTTTGCATAATAAAAGCCTCTTTGTCATTATGCATAGTCATTTATTTAAAAAAGTTTCTAGCTCTAACTAAGCCCTAGTTCTGAGCTACCTTTTATGCCAAAAGTATTAGTCTAAAATAAATGGTCAAGTGGTACTAATCTTATATAAATCTGTTATTTATTTCTGAAACATCCTATATACTAAATGAAAAACACACGTCACATACCATCCGATCTTCTAAAATGTTAAAGATAATTGTTTACAATTCCTTTGCATAATAAAAGCCTCTTTGTCATTATGCATAGTCATTTATTTAAAAAAGTTTCTAGCTCTAACTAAGCCCTAGTTCTGAGCTACCTTTTATGCCAAAAGTATTAGTCTAAAATAAATGGTCAAGTGGTACTAATCTTATATAAATCTGTTATTTATTTCTGAAACATCCTATATACTAAATGAAAAACACACGTCACAGACCATCCGATCTTCTAAAATGTTAAAGATAATTGTTTACAATTCCTTTGCATAATAAAAGCCTCTTTGTCATTATGCATAGTCATTTATTTAAAAAAGTTTCTAGCTCTAACTAAGTCCTAGTTCTGAGCTACCTTTTATGCCAAAAGTATTAGTCTAAAATAAATGGTCAAGTGGTACTAATCTTATATAAATCTGTTATTTATTTCTGAAACATCCTATATACTAAATGAAAAACACACGTCACAGACCATCCGATCTTCTAAAATGTTAAAGATAATTGTTTACAATTCCTTTGCATAATAAAAGCCTCTTTGTCATTATGCATAGTCATTTATTTAAAAAAGTTTCTAGCTCTAACTAAGTCCTAGTTCTGAGCTACCTTTTATGCCAAAAGTATTAGTCTAAAATAAATGGTCAAGTGGTACTAATCTTATATAAATCTGTTATTTATTTCTGAAACATCCTATATACTAAATGAAAAACACACGTCACAGACCATCCGATCTTCTAAAATGTTAAAGATAATTGTTTACAATTCCTTTGCATAATAAAAGCCTCTTTGTCATTATGCATAGTCATTTATTTAAAAAAGTTTCTAGCTCTAACTAAGCCCTAGTTCTGAGCTACCTTTTATGCCAAAAGTATTAGTCTAAAATAAATGGTCAAGTGGTACTAATCTTATATAAATCTGTTATTTATTTCTGAAACATCCTATATACTAAATGAAAAACACACGTCACAGACCATCCGATCTTCTAAAATGTTAAAGATAATTGTTTACAATTCCTTTGCATAATAAAAGCCTCTTTGTCATTATGCATAGTCATTTATTTAAAAAAGTTTCTAGCTCTAACTAAGCCCTAGTTCTGAGCTACCTTTTATGCCAAAAGTATTAGTCTAAAATAAATGGTCAAGTGGTACTAATCTTATATAAATCTGTTATTTATTTCTGAAACATCCTATATACTAAATGAAAAACACACGTCACAGACCATCCGATCTTCTAAAATGTTAAAGATAATTGTTTACAATTCCTTTGCATAATAAAAGCCTCTTTGTCATTATGCATAGTCATTTATTTAAAAAAGTTTCTAGCTCTAACTAAGTCCTAGTTCTGAGCTACCTTTTATGCCAAAAGTATTAGTCTAAAATAAATGGTCAAGTGGTACTAATCTTATATAAATCTGTTATTTATTTCTGAAACATCCTATATACTAAATGAAAAACACACGTCACAGACCATCCGATCTTCTAAAATGTTAAAGATAATTGTTTACAATTCCTTTGCATAATAAAAGCCTCTTTGTCATTATGCATAGTCATTTATTTAAAAAAGTTTCTAGCTCTAACTAAGTCCTAGTTCTGAGCTACCTTTTATGCCAAAAGTATTAGTCTAAAATAAATGGTCAAGTGGTACTAATCTTATATAAATCTGTTATTTATTTCTGAAACATCCTATATACTAAATGAAAAACACACGTCACAGACCATCCGATCTTCTAAAATGTTAAAGATAATTGTTTACAATTCCTTTGCATAATAAAAGCCTCTTTGTCATTATGCATAGTCATTTATTTAAAAAAGTTTCTAGCTCTAACTAAGCCCTAGTTCTGAGCTACCTTTTATGCCAAAAGTATTAGTCTAAAATAAATGGTCAAGTGGTACTAATCTTATATAAATCTGTTATTTATTTCTGAAACATCCTATATACTAAATGAAAAACACACGTCACAGACCATCCGATCTTCTAAAATGTTAAAGATAATTGTTTACAATTCCTTTGCATAATAAAAGCCTCTTTGTCATTATGCATAGTCATTTATTTAAAAAAGTTTCTAGCTCTAACTAAGCCCTAGTTCTGAGCTACCTTTTATGCCAAAAGTATTAGTCTAAAATAAATGGTCAAGTGGTACTAATCTTATATAAATCTGTTATTTATTTCTGAAACATCCTATATACTAAATGAAAAACACACGTCACAGACCATCCGATCTTCTAAAATGTTAAAGATAATTGTTTACAATTCCTTTGCATAATAAAAGCCTCTTTGTCATTATGCATAGTCATTTATTTAAAAAAGTTTCTAGCTCTAACTAAGTCCTAGTTCTGAGCTACCTTTTATGCCAAAAGTATTAGTCTAAAATAAATGGTCAAGTGGTACTAATCTTATATAAATCTGTTATTTATTTCTGAAACATCCTATATACTAAATGAAAAACACACGTCACAGACCATCCGATCTTCTAAAATGTTAAAGATAATTGTTTACAATTCCTTTGCATAATAAAAGCCTCTTTGTCATTATGCATAATCATTTATTTAAAAAAGTTTCTAGCTCTAACTAAGTCCTAGTTCTGAGCTACCTTTTATGCCAAAAGTATTAGTCTAAAATAAATGGTCAAGTGGTACTAATCTTATATAAATCTGTTATTTATTTCTGAAACATCCTATATACTAAATGAAAAACACACGTCACAGACCATCCGATCTTCTAAAATGTTAAAGATAATTGTTTACAATTCCTTTGCATAATAAAAGCCTCTTTGTCATTATGCATAGTCATTTATTTAAAAAAGTTTCTAGCTCTAACTAAGCCCTAGTTCTGAGCTACCTTTTATGCCAAAAGTATTAGTCTAAAATAAATGGTCAAGTGGTACTAATCTTATATAAATCTGTTATTTATTTCTGAAACATCCTATATACTAAATGAAAAACACACGTCACAGACCATCCGATCTTCTAAAATGTTAAAGATAATTGTTTACAATTCCTTTGCATAATAAAAGCCTCTTTGTCATTATGCATAGTCATTTATTTAAAAAAGTTTCTAGCTCTAACTAAGCCCTAGTTCTGAGCTACCTTTTATGCCAAAAGTATTAGTCTAAAATAAATGGTCAAGTGGTACTAATCTTATATAAATCTGTTATTTATTTCTGAAACATCCTATATACTAAATGAAAAACACACGTCACAGACCATCCGATCTTCTAAAATGTTAAAGATAATTGTTTACAATTCCTTTGCATAATAAAAGCCTCTTTGTCATTATGCATAGTCATTTATTTAAAAAAGTTTCTAGCTCTAACTAAGTCCTAGTTCTGAGCTACCTTTTATGCCAAAAGTATTAGTCTAAAATAAATGGTCAAGTGGTACTAATCTTATATAAATCTGTTATTTATTTCTGAAACATCCTATATACTAAATGAAAAACACACGTCACAGACCATCCGATCTTCTAAAATGTTAAAGATAATTGTTTACAATTCCTTTGCATAATAAAAGCCTCTTTGTCATTATGCATAGTCATTTATTTAAAAAAGTTTCTAGCTCTAACTAAGTCCTAGTTCTGAGCTACCTTTTATGCCAAAAGTATTAGTCTAAAATAAATGGTCAAGTGGTACTAATCTTATATAAATCTGTTATTTATTTCTGAAACATCCTATATACTAAATGAAAAACACACGTCACAGACCATCCGATCTTCTAAAATGTTAAAGATAATTGTTTACAATTCCTTTGCATAATAAAAGCCTCTTTGTCATTATGCATAGTCATTTATTTAAAAAAGTTTCTAGCTCTAACTAAGTCCTAGTTCTGAGCTACCTTTTATGCCAAAAGTATTAGTCTAAAATAAATGGTCAAGTGGTACTAATCTTATATAAATCTGTTATTTATTTCTGAAACATCCTATATACTAAATGAAAAACACACGTCACAGACCATCCGATCTTCTAAAATGTTAAAGATAATTGTTTACAATTCCTTTGCATAATAAAAGCCTCTTTGTCATTATGCATAGTCATTTATTTAAAAAAGTTTCTAGCTCTAACTAAGTCCTAGTTCTGAGCTACCTTTTATGCCAAAAGTATTAGTCTAAAATAAATGGTCAAGTGGTACTAATCTTATATAAATCTGTTATTTATTTCTGAAACATCCTATATACTAAATGAAAAACACACGTCACAGACCATCCGATCTTCTAAAATGTTAAAGATAATTGTTTACAATTCCTTTGCATAATAAAAGCCTCTTTGTCATTATGCATAGTCATTTATTTAAAAAAGTTTCTAGCTCTAACTAAGTCCTAGTTCTGAGCTACCTTTTATGCCAAAAGTATTAGTCTAAAATAAATGGTCAAGTGGTACTAATCTTATATAAATCTGTTATTTATTTCTGAAACATCCTATATACTAAATGAAAAACACACGTCACAGACCATCCGATCTTCTAAAATGTTAAAGATAATTGTTTACAATTCCTTTGCATAATAAAAGCCTCTTTGTCATTATGCATAGTCATTTATTTAAAAAAGTTTCTAGCTCTAACTAAGTCCTAGTTCTGAGCTACCTTTTATGCCAAAAGTATTAGTCTAAAATAAATGGTCAAGTGGTACTAATCTTATATAAATCTGTTATTTATTTCTGAAACATCCTATATACTAAATGAAAAACACACGTCACAGACCATCCGATCTTCTAAAATGTTAAAGATAATTGTTTACAATTCCTTTGCATAATAAAAGCCTCTTTGTCATTATGCATAGTCATTTATTTAAAAAAGTTTCTAGCTCTAACTAAGTCCTAGTTCTGAGCTACCTTTTATGCCAAAAGTATTAGTCTAAAATAAATGGTCAAGTGGTACTAATCTTATATAAATCTGTTATTTATTTCTGAAACATCCTATATACTAAATGAAAAACACACGTCACAGACCATCCGATCTTCTAAAATGTTAAAGATAATTGTTTACAATTCCTTTGCATAATAAAAGCCTCTTTGTCATTATGCATAGTCATTTATTTAAAAAAGTTTCTAGCTCTAACTAAGTCCTAGTTCTGAGCTACCTTTTATGCCAAAAGTATTAGTCTAAAATAAATGGTCAAGTGGTACTAATCTTATATAAATCTGTTATTTATTTCTGAAACATCCTATATACTAAATGAAAAACACACGTCACAGACCATCCGATCTTCTAAAATGTTAAAGATAATTGTTTACAATTCCTTTGCATAATAAAAGCCTCTTTGTCATTATGCATAGTCATTTATTTAAAAAAGTTTCTAGCTCTAACTAAGCCCTAGTTCTGAGCTACCTTTTATGCCAAAAGTATTAGTCTAAAATAAATGGTCAAGTGGTACTAATCTTATATAAATCTGTTATTTATTTCTGAAACATCCTATATACTAAATGAAAAACACACGTCACAGACCATCCGATCTTCTAAAATGTTAAAGATAATTGTTTACAATTCCTTTGCATAATAAAAGCCTCTTTGTCATTATGCATAGTCATTTATTTAAAAAAGTTTCTAGCTCTAACTAAGCCCTAGTTCTGAGCTACCTTTTATGCCAAAAGTATTAGTCTAAAATAAATGGTCAAGTGGTACTAATCTTATATAAATCTGTTATTTATTTCTGAAACATCCTATATACTAAATGAAAAACACACGTCACAGACCATCCGATCTTCTAAAATGTTAAAGATAATTGTTTACAATTCCTTTGCATAATAAAAGCCTCTTTGTCATTATGCATAGTCATTTATTTAAAAAAGTTTCTAGCTCTAACTAAGTCCTAGTTCTGAGCTACCTTTTATGCCAAAAGTATTAGTCTAAAATAAATGGTCAAGTGGTACTAATCTTATATAAATCTGTTATTTATTTCTGAAACATCCTATATACTAAATGAAAAACACACGTCACAGACCATCCGATCTTCTAAAATGTTAAAGATAATTGTTTACAATTCCTTTGCATAATAAAAGCCTCTTTGTCATTATCCATAGTCATTTATTTAAAAAAGTTTCTAGCTCTAACTAAGTCCTAGTTCTGAGCTACCTTTTATGCCAAAAGTATTAGTCTAAAATAAATGGTCAAGTGGTACTAATCTTATATAAATCTGTTATTTATTTCTGAAACATCCTATATACTAAATGAAAAACACACGTCACAGACCATCCGATCTTCTAAAATGTTAAAGATAATTGTTTACAATTCCTTTGCATAATAAAAGCCTCTTTGTCATTATGCATAGTCATTTATTTAAAAAAGTTTCTAGCTCTAACTAAGCCCTAGTTCTGAGCTACCTTTTATGCCAAAAGTATTAGTCTAAAATAAATGGTCAAGTGGTACTAATCTTATATAAATCTGTTATTTATTTCTGAAACATCCTATATACTAAATGAAAAACACACGTCACAGACCATCCGATCTTCTAAAATGTTAAAGATAATTGTTTACAATTCCTTTGCATAATAAA
Source organism: Amaurobius ferox (assembly GCA_951213105.1). NCBI lineage: Eukaryota > Metazoa > Arthropoda > Arachnida > Araneae > Amaurobiidae > Amaurobius > Amaurobius ferox. The sequence goes on along the minus strand of OX578142.1, from coordinate 16,255,595 downwards.
AGCCTCTTTGTCATTATGCATAGTCATTTATTTAAAAAAGTTTCTAGCTCTAACTAAGCCCTAGTTCTGAGCTACCTTTTATGCCAAAAGTATTAGTCTAAAATAAATGGTCAAGTGGTACTAATCTTATATAAATCTGTTATTTATTTCTGAAACATCCTATATACTAAATGAAAAACACACGTCACAGACCATCCGATCTTCTAAAATGTTAAAGATAATTGTTTACAATTCCTTTGCATAATAAAAGCCTCTTTGTCATTATGCATAGTCATTTATTTAAAAAAGTTTCTAGCTCTAACTAAGTCCTAGTTCTGAGCTACCTTTTATGCCAAAAGTATTAGTCTAAAATAAATGGTCAAGTGGTACTAATCTTATATAAATCTGTTATTTATTTCTGAAACATCCTATATACTAAATGAAAAACACACGTCACAGACCATCCGATCTTCTAAAATGTTAAAGATAATTGTTTACAATTCCTTTGCATAATAAAAGCCTCTTTGTCATTATGCATAGTCATTTATTTAAAAAAGTTTCTAGCTCTAACTAAGTCCTAGTTCTGAGCTACCTTTTATGCCAAAAGTATTAGTCTAAAATAAATGGTCAAGTGGTACTAATCTTATATAAATCTGTTATTTATTTCTGAAACATCCTATATACTAAATGAAAAACACACGTCACAGACCATCCGATCTTCTAAAATGTTAAAGATAATTGTTTACAATTCCTTTGCATAATAAAAGCCTCTTTGTCATTATGCATAGTCATTTATTTAAAAAAGTTTCTAGCTCTAACTAAGTCCTAGTTCTGAGCTACCTTTTATGCCAAAAGTATTAGTCTAAAATAAATGGTCAAGTGGTACTAATCTTATATAAATCTGTTATTTATTTCTGAAACATCCTATATACTAAATGAAAAACACACGTCACAGACCATCCGATCTTCTAAAATGTTAAAGATAATTGTTTACAATTCCTTTGCATAATAAAAGCCTCTTTGTCATTATGCATAGTCATTTATTTAAAAAAGTTTCTAGCTCTAACTAAGTCCTAGTTCTGAGCTACCTTTTATGCCAAAAGTATTAGTCTAAAATAAATGGTCAAGTGGTACTAATCTTATATAAATCTGTTATTTATTTCTGAAACATCCTATATACTAAATGAAAAACACACGTCACAGACCATCCGATCTTCTAAAATGTTAAAGATAATTGTTTACAATTCCTTTGCATAATAAAAGCCTCTTTGTCATTATGCATAGTCATTTATTTAAAAAAGTTTCTAGCTCTAACTAAGTCCTAGTTCTGAGCTACCTTTTATGCCAAAAGTATTAGTCTAAAATAAATGGTCAAGTGGTACTAATCTTATATAAATCTGTTATTTATTTCTGAAACATCCTATATACTAAATGAAAAACACACGTCACAGACCATCCGATCTTCTAAAATGTTAAAGATAATTGTTTACAATTCCTTTGCATAATAAAAGCCTCTTTGTCATTATGCATAGTCATTTATTTAAAAAAGTTTCTAGCTCTAACTAAGTCCTAGTTCTGAGCTACCTTTTATGCCAAAAGTATTAGTCTAAAATAAATGGTCAAGTGGTACTAATCTTATATAAATCTGTTATTTATTTCTGAAACATCCTATATACTAAATGAAAAACACACGTCACAGACCATCCGATCTTCTAAAATGTTAAAGATAATTGTTTACAATTCCTTTGCATAATAAAAGCCTCTTTGTCATTATGCATAGTCATTTATTTAAAAAAGTTTCTAGCTCTAACTAAGTCCTAGTTCTGAGCTACCTTTTATGCCAAAAGTATTAGTCTAAAATAAATGGTCAAGTGGTACTAATCTTATATAAATCTGTTATTTATTTCTGAAACATCCTATATACTAAATGAAAAACACACGTCACAGACCATCCGATCTTCTAAAATGTTAAAGATAATTGTTTACAATTCCTTTGCATAATAAAAGCCTCTTTGTCATTATGCATAGTCATTTATTTAAAAAAGTTTCTAGCTCTAACTAAGCCCTAGTTCTGAGCTACCTTTTATGCCAAAAGTATTAGTCTAAAATAAATGGTCAAGTGGTACTAATCTTATATAAATCTGTTATTTATTTCTGAAACATCCTATATACTAAATGAAAAACACACGTCACAGACCATCCGATCTTCTAAAATGTTAAAGATAATTGTTTACAATTCCTTTGCATAATAAAAGCCTCTTTGTCATTATGCATAGTCATTTATTTAAAAAAGTTTCTAGCTCTAACTAAGCCCTAGTTCTGAGCTACCTTTTATGCCAAAAGTATTAGTCTAAAATAAATGGTCAAGTGGTACTAATCTTATATAAATCTGTTATTTATTTCTGAAACATCCTATATACTAAATGAAAAACACACGTCACAGACCATCCGATCTTCTAAAATGTTAAAGATAATTGTTTACAATTCCTTTGCATAATAAAAGCCTCTTTGTCATTATGCATAGTCATTTATTTAAAAAAGTTTCTAGCTCTAACTAAGTCCTAGTTCTGAGCTACCTTTTATGCCAAAAGTATTAGTCTAAAATAAATGGTCAAGTGGTACTAATCTTATATAAATCTGTTATTTATTTCTGAAACATCCTATATACTAAATGAAAAACACACGTCACAGACCATCCGATCTTCTAAAATGTTAAAGATAATTGTTTACAATTCCTTTGCATAATAAAAGCCTCTTTGTCATTATGCATAGTCATTTATTTAAAAAAGTTTCTAGCTCTAACTAAGTCCTAGTTCTGAGCTACCTTTTATGCCAAAAGTATTAGTCTAAAATAAATGGTCAAGTGGTACTAATCTTATATAAATCTGTTATTTATTTCTGAAACATCCTATATACTAAATGGAAAACACACGTCACAGACCATCCGATCTTCTAAAATGTTAAAGATAATTGTTTACAATTCCTTTGCATAATAAAAGCCTCTTTGTCATTATGCATAGTCATTTATTTAAAAAAGTTTCTAGCTCTAACTAAGTCCTAGTTCTGAGCTACCTTTTATGCCAAAAGTATTAGTCTAAAATAAATGGTCAAGTGGTACTAATCTTATATAAATCTGTTATTTATTTCTGAAACATCCTATATACTAAATGAAAAACACACGTCACAGACCATCCGATCTTCTAAAATGTTAAAGATAATTGTTTACAATTCCTTTGCATAATAAAAGCCTCTTTGTCATTATGCATAGTCATTTATTTAAAAAAGTTTCTAGCTCTAACTAAGCCCTAGTTCTGAGCTACCTTTTATGCCAAAAGTATTAGTCTAAAATAAATGGTCAAGTGGTACTAATCTTATATAAATCTGTTATTTATTTCTGAAACATCCTATATACTAAATGAAAAACACACGTCACAGACCATCCGATCTTCTAAAATGTTAAAGATAATTGTTTACAATTCCTTTGCATAATAAAAGCCTCTTTGTCATTATGCATAGTCATTTATTTAAAAAAGTTTCTAGCTCTAACTAAGCCCTAGTTCTGAGCTACCTTTTATGCCAAAAGTATTAGTCTAAAATAAATGGTCAAGTGGTACTAATCTTATATAAATCTGTTATTTATTTCTGAAACATCCTATATACTAAATGAAAAACACACGTCACAGACCATCCGATCTTCTAAAATGTTAAAGATAATTGTTTACAATTCCTTTGCATAATAAAAGCCTCTTTGTCATTATGCATAGTCATTTATTTAAAAAAGTTTCTAGCTCTAACTAAGTCCTAGTTCTGAGCTACCTTTTATGCCAAAAGTATTAGTCTAAAATAAATGGTCAAGTGGTACTAATCTTATATAAATCTGTTATTTATTTCTGAAACATCCTATATACTAAATGAAAAACACACGTCACAGACCATCCGATCTTCTAAAATGTTAAAGATAATTGTTTACAATTCCTTTGCATAATAAAAGCCTCTTTGTCATTATGCATAGTCATTTATTTAAAAAAGTTTCTAGCTCTAACTAAGTCCTAGTTCTGAGCTACCTTTTATGCCAAAAGTATTAGTCTAAAATAAATGGTCAAGTGGTACTAATCTTATATAAATCTGTTATTTATTTCTGAAACATCCTATATACTAAATGAAAAACACACGTCACAGACCATCCGATCTTCTAAAATGTTAAAGATAATTGTTTACAATTCCTTTGCATAATAAAAGCCTCTTTGTCATTATGCATAGTCATTTATTTAAAAAAGTTTCTAGCTCTAACTAAGTCCTAGTTCTGAGCTACCTTTTATGCCAAAAGTATTAGTCTAAAATAAATGGTCAAGTGGTACTAATCTTATATAAATCTGTTATTTATTTCTGAAACATCCTATATACTAAATGGAAAACACACGTCACAGACCATCCGATCTTCTAAAATGTTAAAGATAATTGTTTACAATTCCTTTGCATAATAAAAGCCTCTTTGTCATTATGCATAGTCATTTATTTAAAAAAGTTTCTAGCTCTAACTAAGCCCTAGTTCTGAGCTACCTTTTATGCCAAAAGTATTAGTCTAAAATAAATGGTCAAGTGGTACTAATCTTATATAAATCTGTTATTTATTTCTGAAACATCCTATATACTAAATGAAAAACACACGTCACAGACCATCCGATCTTCTAAAATGTTAAAGATAATTGTTTACAATTCCTTTGCATAATGAAAGCCTCTTTGTCATTATGCATAGTCATTTATTTAAAAAAGTTTCTAGCTCTAACTAAGTCCTAGTTCTGAGCTACCTTTTATGCCAAAAGTATTAGTCTAAAATAAATGGTCAAGTGGTACTAATCTTATATAAATCTGTTATTTATTTCTGAAACATCCTATATACTAAATGAAAAACACACGTCACAGACCATCCGATCTTCTAAAATGTTAAAGATAATTGTTTACAATTCCTTTGCATAATAAAAGCCTCTTTGTCATTATGCATAGTCATTTATTTAAAAAAGTTTCTAGCTCTAACTAAGTCCTAGTTCTGAGCTACCTTTTATGCCAAAAGTATTAGTCTAAAATAAATGGTCAAGTGGTACTAATCTTATATAAATCTGTTATTTATTTCTGAAACATCCTATATACTAAATGAAAAACACACGTCACAGACCATCCGATCTTCTAAAATGTTAAAGATAATTGTTTACAATTCCTTTGCATAATAAAAGCCTCTTTGTCATTATGCATAGTCATTTATTTAAAAAAGTTTCTAGCTCTAACTAAGTCCTAGTTCTGAGCTACCTTTTATGCCAAAAGTATTAGTCTAAAATAAATGGTCAAGTGGTACTAATCTTATATAAATCTGTTATTTATTTCTGAAACATCCTATATACTAAATGAAAAACACACGTCACAGACCATCCGATCTTCTAAAATGTTAAAGATAATTGTTTACAATTCCTTTGCATAATAAAAGCCTCTTTGTCATTATGCATAGTCATTTATTTAAAAAAGTTTCTAGCTCTAACTAAGCCCTAGTTCTGAGCTACCTTTTATGCCAAAAGTATTAGTCTAAAATAAATGGTCAAGTGGTACTAATCTTATATAAATCTGTTATTTATTTCTGAAACATCCTATATACTAAATGAAAAACACACGTCACAGACCATCCGATCTTCTAAAATGTTAAAGATAATTGTTTACAATTCCTTTGCATAATAAAAGCCTCTTTGTCATTATGCATAGTCATTTATTTAAAAAAGTTTCTAGCTCTAACTAAGTCCTAGTTCTGAGCTACCTTTTATGCCAAAAGTATTAGTCTAAAATAAATGGTCAAGTGGTACTAATCTTATATAAATCTGTTATTTATTTCTGAAACATCCTATATACTAAATGAAAAACACACGTCACAGACCATCCGATCTTCTAAAATGTTAAAGATAATTGTTTACAATTCCTTTGCATAATAAAAGCCTCTTTGTCATTATGCATAGTCATTTATTTAAAAAAGTTTCTAGCTCTAACTAAGCCCTAGTTCTGAGCTAACTTTTATGCCAAAAGTATTAGTCTAAAATAAATGGTCAAGTGGTACTAATCTTATATAAATCTGTTATTTATTTCTGAAACATCCTATATACTAAATGAAAAACACACGTCACAGACCATCCGATCTTCTAAAATGTTAAAGATAATTGTTTACAATTCCTTTGCATAATAAAAGCCTCTTTGTCATTATGCATAGTCATTTATTTAAAAAAGTTTCTAGCTCTAACTAAGTCCTAGTTCTGAGCTACCTTTTATGCCAAAAGTATTAGTCTAAAATAAATGGTCAAGTGGTACTAATCTTATATAAATCTGTTATTTATTTCTGAAACATCCTATATACTGAATGAAAAACACACGTCACAGACCATCCGATCTTCTAAAATGTTAAAGATAATTGTTTACAATTCCTTTGCATAATAAAAGCCTCTTTGTCATTATGCATAGTCATTTATTTAAAAAAGTTTCTAGCTCTAACTAAGCCCTAGTTCTGAGCTACCTTTTATGCCAAAAGTATTAGTCTAAAATAAATGGTCAAGTGGTACTTATCTTAAAAAATCTGTTATTTATTTCTGAAACATCCTATATACTAAATGAAAAACACACGTCACAGACCATCCGATCTTCTAAAATGTTAAAGATAATTGTTTACAATTCCTTTGCATAATAAAAGCCTCTTTGTCATTATGCATAGTCATTTATTTAAAAAAGTTTCTAGCTCTAACTAAGTCCTAGTTCTGAGCTACCTTTTATGCCAAAAGTATTAGTCTAAAATAAATGGTCAAGTGGTACTAATCTTATATAAATCTGTTATTTATTTCTGAAACATCCTATATACTAAATGAAAAACACACGTCACAGACCATCCGATCTTCTAAAATGTTAAAGATAATTGTTTACAATTCCTTTGCATAATAAAAGCCTCTTTGTCATTATGCATAGTCATTTATTTAAAAAAGTTTCTAGCTCTAACTAAGTCCTAGTTCTGAGCTACCTTTTATGCCAAAAGTATTAGTCTAAAATAAATGGTCAAGTGGTACTAATCTTATATAAATCTGTTATTTATTTCTGAAACATCCTATATACTAAATGAAAAACACACGTCACAGACCATCCGATCTTCTAAAATGTTAAAGATAATTGTTTACAATTCCTTTGCATAATAAAAGCCTCTTTGTCATTATGCATAGTCATTTATTTAAAAAAGTTTCTAGCTCTAACTAAGCCCTAGTTCTGAGCTACCTTTTATGCCAAAAGTATTAGTCTAAAATAAATGGTCAAGTGGTACTAATCTTATATAAATCTGTTATTTATTTCTGAAACATCCTATATACTAAATGAAAAACACACGTCACAGACCATCCGATCTTCTAAAATGTTAAAGATAATTGTTTACAATTCCTTTGCATAATAAAAGCCTCTTTGTCATTATGCATAGTCATTTATTTAAAAAAGTTTCTAGCTCTAACTAAGCCCTAGTTCTGAGCTACCTTTTATGCCAAAAGTATTAGTCTAAAATAAATGGTCAAGTGGTACTAATCTTATATAAATCTGTTATTTATTTCTGAAACATCCTATATACTAAATGAAAAACACACGTCACAGACCATCCGATCTTCTAAAATGTTAAAGATAATTGTTTACAATTCCTTTGCATAATGAAAGCCTCTTTGTCATTATGCATAGTCATTTATTTAAAAAAGTTTCTAGCTCTAACTAAGTCCTAGTTCTGAGCTACCTTTTATGCCAAAAGTATTAGTCTAAAATAAATGGTCAAGTGGTACTAATCTTATATAAATCTGTTATTTATTTCTGAAACATCCTATATACTAAATGAAAAACACACGTCACAGACCATCCGATCTTCTAAAATGTTAAAGATAATTGTTTACAATTCCTTTGCATAATAAAAGCCTCTTTGTCATTATGCATAGTCATTTATTTAAAAAAGTTTCTAGCTCTAACTAAGCCCTAGTTCTGAGCTACCTTTTATGCCAAAAGTATTAGTCTAAAATAAATGGTCAAGTGGTACTAATCTTATATAAATCTGTTATTTATTTCTGAAACATCCTATATACTAAATGAAAAACATACGTCACTGACCATCCGATCTTCTAAAATGTTAAAGATAATTGTTTACAATTCCTTTGCATATTAAAAGCCTCTTTGTCATTATGCATAGTCATTTATTTAAAAAAGTTTCTAGCTCTAACTAAGTCCTAGTTCTGAGCTACCTTTTATGCCAAAAGTATTAGTCTAAAATAAATGGTCAAGTGGTACTAATCTTATATAAATCTGTTATTTATTTCTGAAACATCCTATATACTAAATGAAAAACACACGTCACAGACCATCCGATCTTCTAAAATGTTAAAGATAATTGTTTACAATTCCTTTGCATAATAAAAGCCTCTTTGTCATTATGCATAGTCATTTATTTAAAAAAGTTTCTAGCTCTAACTAAGTCCTAGTTCTGAGCTACCTTTTATGCCAAAAGTATTAGTCTAAAATAAATGGTCAAGTGGTACTAATCTTATATAAATCTGTTATTTATTTCTGAAACATCCTATATACTAAATGAAAAACACACGTCACAGACCATCCGATCTTCTAAAATGTTAAAGATAATTGTTTACAATTCCTTTGCATAATAAAAGCCTCTTTGTCATTATGCATAGTCATTTATTTAAAAAAGTTTCTAGCTCTAACTAAGTCCTAGTTCTGAGCTACCTTTTATGCCAAAAGTATTAGTCTAAAATAAATGGTCAAGTGGTACTAATATAAATCTGTTATTTATTTCTGAGACATCCTATATACTAAATGAAAAACACACGTCACAGACCATCCGATCTTCTAAAATGTTAAAGATAATTGTTTACAATTCCTTTGCATAATAAAAGCCACTTTGTCATTATGCATAGTCATTTATTTAAAAAAGTTTCTAGCTCTAACTAAGCCCTAGTTCTGAGCTACCTTTTATGCCAAAAGTATTAGTCTAAAATAAATGGTCAAGTGGTACTAATCTTATATAAATCTGTTATTTATTTCTGAGACATCCTATATACTAAATGAAAAACACACGTCACAGACCATCCGATCTTCTAAAATGTTAAAGATAATTGTTTACAATTCCTTTGCATAATAAAAGCCTCTTTGTCATTATGCATAGTCATTTATTTAAAAAAGTTTCTAGCTCTAACTAAGTCCTAGTTCTGAGCTACCTTTTATGCCAAAAGTATTAGTCTAAAATAAATGGTCAAGTGGTACTAATCTTATATAAATCTGTTATTTATTTCTGAAACATCCTATATACTAAATGAAAAACACACGTCACAGACCATCCGATCTTCTAAAATGTTAAAGATAATTGTTTACAATTCCTTTGCATAATAAAAGCCTCTTTGTCATTATGCATAGTCATTTATTTAAAAAAGTTTCTAGCTCTAACTAAGTCCTAGTTCTGAGCTACCTTTTATGCCAAAAGTATTAGTCTAAAATAAATGGTCAAGTGGTACTAATCTTATATAAATCTGTTATTTATTTCTGAAACATCCTATATACTAAATGAAAAACACACGTCACAGACCATCCGATCTTCTAAAATGTTAAAGATAATTGTTTACAATTCCTTTGCATAATAAAAGCCTCTTTGTCATTATGCATAGTCATTTATTTAAAAAAGTTTCTAGCTCTAACTAAGTCCTAGTTCTGAGCTACCTTTTATGCCAAAAGTATTAGTCTAAAATAAATGGTCAAGTGGTACTAATCTTATATAAATCTGTTATTTATTTCTGAAACATCCTATATACTAAATGAAAAACACACGTCACAGACCATCCGATCTTCTAAAATGTTAAAGATAATTGTTTACAATTCCTTTGCATAATAAAAGCCTCTTTGTCATTATGCATAGTCATTTATTTAAAAAAGTTTCTAGCTCTAACTAAGCCCTAGTTCTGAGCTACCTTTTATGCCAAAAGTATTAGTCTAAAATAAATGGTCAAGTGGTACTAATCTTATATAAATCTGTTATTTATTTCTGAAACATCCTATATACTAAATGAAAAACACACGTCACAGACCATCCGATCTTCTAAAATGTTAAAGATAATTGTTTACAATTCCTTTGCATAATAAAAGCCTCTTTGTCATTATGCATAGTCATTTATTTAAAAAAGTTTCTAGCTCTAACTAAGTCCTAGTTCTGAGCTACCTTTTATGCCAAAAGTATTAGTCTAAAATAAATGGTCAAGTGGTACTAATCTTATATAAATCTGTTATTTATTTCTGAAACATCCTATATACTAAATGAAAAACACACGTCACAGACCATCCGATCTTCTAAAATGTTAAAGATAATTGTTTACAATTCCTTTGCATAATAAAAGCCTCTTTGTCATTATGCATAGTCATTTATTTAAAAAAGTTTCTAGCTCTAACTAAGCCCTAGTTCTGAGCTACCTTTTATGCCAAAAGTATTAGTCTAAAATAAATGGTCAAGTGGTACTAATCTTATATAAATCTGTTATTTATTTCTGAAACATCCTATATACTAAATGAAAAACACACGTCACAGACCATCCGATCTTCTAAAATGTTAAAGATAATTGTTTACAATTCCTTTGCATAATAAAAGCCTCTTTGTCATTATGCATAGTCATTTATTTAAAAAAGTTTCTAGCTCTAACTAAGTCCTAGTTCTGAGCTACCTTTTATGCCAAAAGTATTAGTCTAAAATAAATGGTCAAGTGGTACTAATCTTATATAAATCTGTTATTTATTTCTGAAACATCCTATATACTAAATGAAAAACACACGTCACAGACCATCCGATCTTCTAAAATGTTAAAGATAATTGTTTACAATTCCTTTGCATAATAAAAGCCTCTTTGTCATTATGCATAGTCATTTATTTAAAAAAGTTTCTAGCTCTAACTAAGCCCTAGTTCTGAGCTACCTTTTATGCCAAAAGTATTAGTCTAAAATAAATGGTCAAGTGGTACTAATCTTATATAAATCTGTTATTTATTTCTGAAACATCCTATATACTAAATGAGAAACACACGTCACAGACCATCCGATCTTCTAAAATGTTAAAGATAATTGTTTACAATTCCTTTGCATAATAAAAGCCTCTTTGTCATTATGCATAGTCATTTATTTAAAAAAGTTTCTAGCTCTAACTAAGTCCTAGTTCTGAGCTACCTTTTATGCCAAAAGTATTAGTCTAAAATAAATGGTCAAGTGGTACTAATCTTATATAAATCTGTTATTTATTTCTGAAACATCCTATATACTAAATGAAAAACACACGTCACAGACCATCCGATCTTCTAAAATGTTAAAGATAATTGTTTACAATTCCTTTGCATAATAAAAGCCTCTTTGTCATTATGCATAGTCATTTATTTAAAAAAGTTTCTAGCTCTAACTAAGTCCTAGTTCTGAGCTACCTTTTATGCCAAAAGTATTAGTCTAAAATAAATGGTCAAGTGGTACTAATCTTATATAAATCTGTTATTTATTTCTGAAACATCCTATATACTAAATGAAAAACACACGTCACAGACCATCCGATCTTCTAAAATGTTAAAGATAATTGTTTACAATTCCTTTGCATAATAAAAGCCTCTTTGTCATTATGCATAGTCATTTATTTAAAAAAGTTTCTAGCTCTAACTAAGCCCTAGTTCTGAGCTACCTTTTATGCCAAAAGTATTAGTCTAAAATAAATGGTCAAGTGGTACTAATCTTATATAAATCTGTTATTTATTTCTGAAACATCCTATATACTAAATGAAAAACACACGTCACAGACCATCCGATCTTCTAAAATGTTAAAGATAATTGTTTACAATTCCTTTGCATAATAAAAGCCTCTTTGTCATTATGCATAGTCATTTATTTAAAAAAGTTTCTAGCTCTAACTAAGCCCTAGTTCTGAGCTACCTTTTATGCCAAAAGTATTAGTCTAAAATAAATGGTCAAGTGGTACTAATCTTATATAAATCTGTTATTTATTTCTGAAACATCCTATATACTAAATGAAAAACACACGTCACAGACCATCCGATCTTCTAAAATGTTAAAGATAATTGTTTACAATTCCTTTGCATAATGAAAGCCTCTTTGTCATTATGCATAGTCATTTATTTAAAAAAGTTTCTAGCTCTAACTAAGTCCTAGTTCTGAGCTACCTTTTATGCCAAAAGTATTAGTCTAAAATAAATGGTCAAGTGGTACTAATATAAATCTGTTATTTATTTCTGAAACATCCTATATACTAAATGAAAAACACACGTCACAGACCATCCGATCTTCTAAAATGTTAAAGATAATTGTTTACAATTCCTTTGCATAATAAAAGCCTCTTTGTCATTATGCATAGTCATTTATTTAAAAAAGTTTCTAGCTCTAACTAAGCCCTAGTTCTGAGCTACCTTTTATGCCAAAAGTATTAGTCTAAAATAAATGGTCAAGTGGTACTAATCTTATATAAATCTGTTATTTATTTCTGAAACATCCTATATACTAAATGAAAAACACACGTCACAGACCATCCGATCTTCTAAAATGTTAAAGATAATTGTTCACAATTCCTTTGCATATTAAAAGCCTCTTTGTCATTATGCATAGTCATTTATTTAAAAAAGTTTCTAGCTCTAACTAAGTCCTAGTTCTGAGCTACCTTTTATGCCAAAAGTATTAGTCTAAAATAAATGGTCAAGTGGTACTAATCTTATATAAATCTGTTATTTATTTCTGAAACATCCTATATACTAAATGAAAAACACACGTCACAGACCATCCGATATTCTAAAATGTTAAAGATAATTGTTTACAATTCCTTTGCATAATAAAAGCCTCTTTGTCATTATGCATAGTCATTTATTTAAAAAAGTTTCTAGCTCTAACTAAGTCCTAGTTCTGAGCTACCTTTTATGCCAAAAGTATTAGTCTAAAATAAATGGTCAAGTGGTACTAATCTTATATAAATCTGTTATTTATTTCTGAAACATCCTATATACTAAATGAAAAACACACGTCACAGACCATCCGATCTTCTAAAATGTTAAAGATAATTGTTTACAATTCCTTTGCATAATAAAAGCCTCTTTGTCATTATGCATAGTCATTTATTTAAAAAAGTTTCTAGCTCTAACTAAGTCCTAGTTCTGAGCTACCTTTTATGCCAAAAGTATTAGTCTAAAATAAATGGTCAAGTGGTACTAATCTTATATAAATCTGTTATTTATTTCTGAGACATCCTATATACTAAATGAAAAACACACGTCACAGACCATCCGATCTTCTAAAATGTTAAAGATAATTGTTTACAATTCCTTTGCATAATAAAAGCCTCTTTGTCATTATGCATAGTCATTTATTTAAAAAAGTTTCTAGCTCTAACTAAGCCCTAGTTCTGAGCTACCTTTTATGCCAAAAGTATTAGTCTAAAATAAATGGTCAAGTGGTACTAATCTTATATAAATCTGTTATTTATTTCTGAGACATCCTATATACTAAATGAAAAACACACGTCACAGACCATCCGATCTTCTAAAATGTTAAAGATAATTGTTTACAATTCCTTTGCATAATAAAAGCCTCTTTGTCATTATGCATAGTCATTTATTTAAAAAAGTTTCTAGCTCTAACTAAGTCCTAGTTCTGAGCTACCTTTTATGCCAAAAGTATTAGTCTAAAATAAATGGTCAAGTGGTACTAATCTTATATAAATCTGTTATTTATTTCTGAAACATCCTATATACTAAATGAAAAACACACGTCACAGACCATCCGATCTTCTAAAATGTTAAAGATAATTGTTTACAATTCCTTTGCATAATAAAAGCCTCTTTGTCATTATGCATAGTCATTTATTTAAAAAAGTTTCTAGCTCTAACTAAGTCCTAGTTCTGAGCTACCTTTTATGCCAAAAGTATTAGTCTAAAATAAATGGTCAAGTGGTACTAATCTTATATAAATCTGTTATTTATTTCTGAAACATCCTATATACTAAATGAAAAACACACGTCACAGACCATCCGATCTTCTAAAATGTTAAAGATAATTGTTTACAATTCCTTTGCATAATAAAAGCCTCTTTGTCATTATGCATAGTCATTTATTTAAAAAAGTTTCTAGCTCTAACTAAGTCCTAGTTCTGAGCTACCTTTTATGCCAAAAGTATTAGTCTAAAATAAATGGTCAAGTGGTACTAATCTTATATAAATCTGTTATTTATTTCTGAAACATCCTATATACTAAATGAAAAACACACGTCACAGACCATCCGATCTTCTAAAATGTTAAAGATAATTGTTTACAATTCCTTTGCATAATAAAAGCCTCTTTGTCATTATGCATAGTCATTTATTTAAAAAAGTTTCTAGCTCTAACTAAGCCCTAGTTCTGAGCTACCTTTTATGCCAAAAGTATTAGTCTAAAATAAATGGTCAAGTGGTACTAATCTTATATAAATCTGTTATTTATTTCTGAAACATCCTATATACTAAATGAAAAACACATGTCACAGACCATCCGAATCTTCTAAAATGTTAAAGATAATTGTTTAAAATTCCGTTGCATAATAAAAGCCCCTTTGTCATTATGCATAGTCATTTATTTAAAAAGAATCAGCCCCCAGTTGCATGGTGCTGTGCTCCATGATCGTAGTTCCTGCGCTCCATGATCATAGTCTCTGCGCTCCACGACGCATCGTGTAGCATTTAAAATGACTGGTGTTCTCCTTCACGAGCTGGAACTGTATTTTCTGTTTAGATACTGAAAGTTGTGTACAAAGATGCCTTTGAGACGTACTCGACGGCCTTATGAACGATTGTCAGATTTAGAGAGAAGTCGCATCATTGGTCTAGGGGAAGCTGGTTTGTTCATCAGACGTATGAGTCGCCATCTTGGTTGGAGCGATATGGTAGTTGTTTGGTGTTGGCAATAATGATCGGATAAGGAACATCTAACCGCCGTAGAGGCTCAGGATACCCTAGACGGAGGATGCTCGAGAGGATCGGGCAGTCAGGAGAGGAGCCACGTGCACACCAATGGCGTCGCCAACAGCCATTCGATGATATTTGCCATCCTCCATACATCCTGTATCAATGGATGTTATTCAGAGACGATTGGCAGAAGGTGGGTTTAGGTGTCGATGTCCATTAAGACACCTTCCACTGACCCTTCAACATAGGCAGAGCCGTTTGGATTGGTGCTGATTTCGACCAGCCTAGACAGTCCTTTTTCTCTCTCAGTGTTAATGTCTGCCGTATACGTGTGTGGAGGGGGACAGGTCAGGGTTCGATTGGTCAAATTGATTAGCGCCCCAATCCCGCATTTGTTGTCGAGCAGCAAACGGCCATCACACGCGTTGTAACAGTCTGGGGAGCCATCTCGTGGGACAGCCCAGTGGTTAGCGCGTGGGGATTGCACTCAGATGACCCGAGTCCGATCCCCGCCTCTGCCCAAAATGTCCCCGTGTTAACACGAAGAACGGAAACGTTAAATATATGGGTCCGTAAGTCCTTCGGAGATGTTGGTGGTAGGGGAAGGAAGGTACGGTCCCTGTGGATGCATAAGTCTTCATAAAGACTATGTAGGTAAATTTAATTTTAAATAATAAATCTAGGCTTGATAAGTTTAAAGATGTAATTGACACACCGTGTGTGTGTCTGAGGAACTTATAATAATTCCAATATCTCATAAATTCATTTGAAAAATCTAATTTTTAGCCATAATTTGAGTCTATTGCGTTAAAAGATTGTAAAATTTATCGAGGTCATATATTATTTTTATTACAGAAGACAATCTGTGTATATATTTGTCTAAAATTTTTTTACTTAGCAACTACATTAAAGAAAATACTATGTTGGTGCTCCCTAACAGAATGTAACATATGTGCAAAAGCTTTTTGGAAGAGTTTCATATATTACTGGTGCTCTCTGATAGTAAAGTGTTAATGCTGTTGATTGGTATTTCTAGAAATTGATGCTAATTTTTCAAATTCAGATTTTCTAGTAATTTAAATGATTAACGAAAACTTATATAGCAAGCAGTGAAGAAGTATGGTGGTATAATTTCGAAAATATAAAGTATACGTACGTTGTGTTCTAACCGTAGAACAAGAGCTCTTCTTCCATCAGCCATTGGTTGAGAATAATTTCGTTGCTGTTCCAGACATATATTAGGAGGCACACCTCTTTCCACAACAAGCACTATACGTGCCCACTGAAATCATTTAATTATGTTACAATTATTAGCGTACACATTTTGCATATATTGTGCAAAAGTACTAGGAAAAAATATCAGTAGTTATCTGTAAATAAACGGATTATAAGTGAAACAGTATAAAAGTAATTAAATAGGCAAATTTTATGGAGTACATTTTTAATATCTAGTGAAATTAATAATTCCCTGAAACAGAATTTTTAAGAAATTAAATAAAATATGAAATACATTTTCAGAAATAAAATAAAATTTAATTGAAAATTAATTTTCAGAGATATAGAATTATATAAAATGGATGACATTTCTTCAAAATTGCCAAATTGGAAATACTTTTCTAAATTTATAGCACCCAAGAGTGACAGACAGAGAGAGATATTGGCATTTTTATGTATACTTTTATCAATACATACATCTACAAATCTTTACCCGTGTTTCTACAACAAATTTTATACATTTGTAGAATAAGTGTTCATGATTTATTATACACCGGTACTCAAAATTAATAATACGTCTGGTACATAGCAAAAAGACAAAAGTTACACATTTTGATTGTAATATCATAGATGAGATAAGAAGTGGGCTTTTGAGATAGGAATCCAAAAATCTACTCGAAAATCCGTGCAGAAAAACAATTTTTAATTTTTTAAATTTAAAATGAAAAAGGTTTCATTTTATTAAGCGAGTAATTAGTTCATACATATTTTTTCTCAAAGCGAATAAAGCCATATTCAAGTTCTAAACTTAACCGTTCTCAAGAAAATTGCAGTTTTTAGGATTTTTTAATGGCGCGCCATTCAAAATAACACCATATGAGTTAGTTATTTTATTGCAATTTCTGACGAGATATCAAGTAAACAGAGTTTCAGAATGCCATAAAAGCAGTTTAAAGATATAGCAGAAATTTTAGTATACTAATATAGCATTATTTCGAATATCTCTGTCATAAAAGTCCTAAATGGAAAAATTCTCAACACGTCTCCTTCTTGATTCTTGTGTTGATACTTTATAGATTTTTGACAATAATTTCATTGGGTGTTTCCAGGCTAGCTATGCTATTAAAAGGACGGCCATTTTGATTGATCCACCTAAAAATTAAAGAAAAATATTAATTACTAGTAATTAAGTCTGTCATAGACAGGGAAACTAAAACTCTTAAAATATAGAGTATGCAACTTTTTTTAATAAGATTAATTTTATTTAAAAATATATGGTGCTTAATGTTACAAAATAGGCTCAGTTATGTTTTGTGTCGTGGTCGATACTATAATTATGCAAAGTTTCAGCCCCTCCAGGAGGTTTTGAGAGCCTGGAAAGTTGTTTTAACTCCCCATTTTCTTCATCTTACTGGGGAGAGAATCTAAAATTTTGCTCTGCTAGGTTGTGTACTGTAGTCGATACTATAAGAGTGCAATGTATTCATCCTTCTAAGTTAAAAGAAGGGGTTCTGGACGATCCGTGAAAGATTTTTAAACCCCCATTTTCTCCATCCTAGGGAGAGGTTCAGAAATCCGGCTATGTTAGGTTTTGTACCGTAGTCAGTGCCGGATTTAACCATAGTCACTCTGGAAGCACGCACAGAAAATTTTGCCGCATTAAAATTTCTTTTTATTCCACTGTTTATTTCCACTGTGTGCATGCCCTATAATACTCGTACATAACAATTTGGATTGATAGAACTAAAAAATTTTGTTTTACACTAAAAAATAAAACTTTAACAATACAAATTTTAACAAGCTTGCAATAATACAGTAATATTTAACAATTTCCTAATATGTTTGTATTGAGATATAATCTTCAATAATCTGATAGATATAATCTTAGAGATATAATCTTAGTATTAGTTTCCTAATAATGTTTGTATTGAGATATAATCTTAGTGAAGTAATATGTAACAATTTCCTAATATTATAGTTTGTATTGAGATATAATCTTAGTGAAGTAATATATAACAATTTCCTAATATTATAGTTTGTTTTGAGATATAATCTTAGTGAAGTAATATATAACAATTTCCTAATATTGAAGTTTGTATTGAGATATAATCTTAGTGAAGTAATATGTAACAATTTCCTAATATTATAGTTTGTATTGAGATATAATCTTATAGTGAAGTGTTTCAATCATCGTGTAAAACTTTACCTGCCAATTAATCCCATACCAGATTATCTGCATGGGCTTGGATGTAAATAGTGCAGGTCTTCATTACACTGTAGTTCTTTCTCCAATGTTTTGAATTGAAAAACCGATCAAATATGAATAGTTGTTATCCATGTTTTTAACTTCACATTTTTGGCGCTTGACTGTGGATTGAATTTTGCCGCCCGAAGCTCTACTCGCCTGACATGGCTAAGAATATTTATATACTACAATATTTAAAGCATTTTTACTGAAGCCATTGCACAAATTTTCAAATATTCCTTAAAGCTGAAATTTCTTTAGAACAGTTAATTTTAGAAGTCGTCGAAGTGATTTCTTGTGCTAAAATACACTGGCGGAAAATAAAATCCCAACACCAAGAAGGAGTTGTGCTAGATAAACGAAATTTGGGAGGAGCGTTTTTGCACATATGGAAGATGACGCCTATTCAAATTTCGCGCTAGACGAATAAGAGTGGCCACTATTATTTTGCAAATCACGTTTGCTTTAAATACGCGCTTCGTGAGCGTTATTTATCGTCTGGATTGGACGTTATGAGCTAGGTTTGAGTCAAGAATGTCTTTAAGGAGACGATGAAGGCAGTATCAGCAGCTTAGTGAGTTTGAACGAGGCTGTATAATAGGGCTACGAGAAGGTGGATTTTCTTTTCGCGATATTTCAGAAAGACTTGGCAGGAATGTATACACAAGAAGATCAGGGTCTAGCCACACACGGGCCATTACTGAGAGGGAAGACCGCCGTATTCGCCGCATGGCTGTGGCGGATCGTACTTCATCTGCAGCAGCAATTAGAGCTTCTGTTGGCCCCAGAGTGACACAACGAACTGTAAGAAATCGATTACTTGAGGAACAGCTCCAAACCAGATGGCCTGTAGCGTTCATACCACTAACTCCGAATCACTGCCATCTGCGACGTCAGTGGTGTCAAGCTAGAGCTCATTGGAGGGTGTAGTGGAGATCTGTTGTATTCTCAGATGAGAGCCGTTTCTGTCTTGGTGCCAGTGATGGTCGTATGTTGGTAAGAAGGAGGCCAGGTGATCGCTTGGAACCAAGCTGTCTGTAGCGTAGACACACTGGACCTACACCTGGAGTTATGGTCTGGGGAGCCATTTCCTATGACGGCAGGAGCACTCTCGTCATTATCCCAAATACCTTGACAGCAAATTTGTACATCAGACTGCTGATTGAACCGGTTGTGCTGCCATTCATGAGCAGTATTCAAGAGGGTGTTTTTTCCAGTAGGATCACGCTCGTCTTCATACCGTTGCTGTCACCCAACGTGCTCTACAAAGAGTCGACATGTTGCCTAGGCCAGCGAGATCACCAGATCTTTCTTCCATAGAGCACGTATGGGACATTATTGGAAGACAAATCCAGCGTCATCCACAACCAGCAGATTTTAGATCACCTTCTGACCAAGTGCAACAGGCATGGAACTCCATCCCACAAAATGACATACGGCACCTGTACGACACAATACATGCACGTTTACATGCTTGCATTCAAAATCGTGGCGACTACAGCGGTTATTAATGTACCACCATTTCACATTTGAAATGGCGCTTCTCGCGCATACTGTGACCTTGAAACTTTAATCAAATAAATATGGTACCTACATAATTGCTTTGCTTAAAGTTCATTCCTCTAAACTAATTTCTTCTTGGTGTTGTGATTTTATTTTCCGCCAGTATATGTAAATCTATCAACCTTGGTCACAGCTAGTCAAAAGTTTTGGAATTTCAAAGCGATAACAAGGTTAGGCTGTTTAAAATGGCGTTAGTTTGGAGATCCCAATCCTAAGAAATTTTCGTGTATAAATATATGTATGCTATTTATTTACTTATTTACTTTTTCTACAAATCCTAATTCAACACCAACTATTAGCGTCTATGAGATTTTAAAAGGTTCAGTTTCCATTTAAAAGATCGCTTGTTTTTAATATTATTCGATACTTTCAGTCGAAGGGTATAATGTATGTATGCTATTTATTTACTTACTTACTTTTCCAAAAATCCTAATTCAACACCAAATATTAGCGTCTATTCGATTTTAAAATGTTCAGTTTTTATTTAAAAGATCGCTTCTTTTTAATATTATTCGACACTTTCAATCGAAGTGTATAAATGTATGTATGCTATTTATTTACTTTTTCTAAAAATCCTAATTCAACACCAAATATTAGCGTCTATGCGATTTTAAAAGATTCAGTTTTTATTTAAAAGATCGCTTTTTTTTAATATTATTCGATACTGACAATTGAAGTGTATAAATGTATGTATGCTATTTATTCACTTATTTATTTTTTCTAAAAATCCTAATTCAACACCAAATATTAGCGTCTATGCGATTTTAAAAGGTTCAGTTTTTATTTAAAAGATCGCTTCTTTTTAATATTATTCGATACTTTCAATTGAAGTGTATAAATGTATGTATGCTATTTATTCACTTATTTATTTTTCCTAAAAATCCTAATTCAACACCAAATATTAGCGGCTGTGCGATTTTAAAAGGTTCAGTTTTTATTTAAAAGATCGCTTCTTTTTAATATTATTCGATACTTTCAATTGAAGTGTATAAATGTATGTATGCTATTTATTCACTTATTTATTTTTTCTAAAAATCCTAATTCAACACCAAATATTAGCGTCTATGCGATTTTAAAAGTTTCAGTTTTTATTTAAAAGATCGCTTCTTTTTAATATTATTCGATACTTTCACTCGAAGTTTCGCTTTACACATGTTTCACAGTGTTGAAGGTTATAGATTCTTAAAATATCAGCTCCTTTACTGGTCTGTCTACTATCTTTAAGAATTGATTCGTTTTACGCCTCACCTACAGTCACGAAATTTCGACATTCCTATTGGTATGTCAACGATGTCCCTGCAATTAGACATTAAATGAATTACACTTTTTAAAAATAGTAATCATGTATCACTAGATTTATCATTCATATTTTAATTAAATGAATTACACTTTTTAAAAATAGTAATCATGTATCACTAGATTTATCATTCATATTTTAATGATAATGAAATTTTCTACACTTCCCACAGAGCATTCTTTCATTTAAATTTAACGTTAAAAATTTGATATCATTAAAAATTTTATGATTCTTTTCTGTATTTAATAAAAATAATAGTTAAGTGGCATTCGATTTACTAAAATTCGTGAAAATTTGTAAAATACTCCAATTTAAGGGTCTAAGACCTCCTGGCCCCCTAATTACCGCAAAATTCGCTATGTATCATGTAATTCTGTAAAGAAAGACGACATTTATTCAAAATTGAAAGTCGTTCTAGTAATTGAAAACGAAAAGGGGTTATAGTATTCCCTATTTATCCGAAAATTCGCTAAGTACCATACTATTCTGTGGGAAAAGACGGCAAAAAAACCAAGTCGTTATCGCAATTTTAAACAAAAAGGGGTCTTACGATTATATAGTTTCCCCAAAATTCAGTAAGTACCATACAATTTACTAAATTCATTCAAATATCTTAATTTTAAAACGTTAAAAATTATTATTGTCCGTATTTATTAAAAATAATCGCCAAGTGCTATTCGATTTACTAAAATTCGTGAAATTTTGTAAAATACTCCAATTGAAGGATATTATAAGGGCCCTGGTCCATTAATTGGGAAAAATGTGCTAAGTATCACATAATTCACGAGACTTTTATTCCAGAAAAGTCCAAGTCGTTATCTACCCAAAGAGGACCTTAAGCGCCCTGAACCCCCTCGTTCCATTTCTTAAAACGCGGTATATTGTCGAAAATCCAAGTCCCTGTTTTTAAAATAGGGATGTTGTACTTCCTTCACTCCCTAGTTCCCCGAAAATCCGCTAAGTACCATGTAATTTACTAAATCCATTAAAACATTGAAAATTTAGAGTCTTGAACTACTTGGAGTACCGAAAACTCTCCTCAAGTTCGCCGAAAATTCACAAAGTACCATATAATTCACTAAATTCATTCAAAAATCGCAACTTTTGAAGGAAAATGAATCTTATATCCCCTGTAACACCGAAAACGCGCCCCTACTTCCTCAAACATCCGCTAGGGGGCAGCATCTTATCATTCATACACCCGTTATGTCCAATATTGACATTAGGTCACCGTTCCAATATTAATATAGTCAAAGTTTGCATTAAGTCACTGGTTCGAAGTTCACATGATGACGTCATCGATCAGATTAACAGATTAAACACCTATAGGCACCGACCCGAAGGTTTACAGTATTTACAGTCTATGGTGGAGGAATATCTGCCAAAACCAGAAATCAAAACTTAATGCCAAGATAAAAATGATAAACAATCATATACAATATGTTTGTCTATACTAGATACAGATAGTGTTTCACAAATATTTCACATCCATAAACACTATGTGCAGAACTGTTTCAAATAAGAGCAACGATATATATAAAAATATTTATAAAATTAGTTATTACATATATAAAATGCCACGAATAATTTTCAAAGATATATACATATACAGGGTGTCCCATCAAGACCGCCCAAACTCTGCACAGCCAGATTCCTCGCTTGGAATACATAAAAATTGGCCAAAGAACTGTAACTCTACGACCCATAGTTTTCGAGAAAAATGCGAGAGAAAACTATGACGTCATATCCGGTGTACGAAAAAACAACTTTATTGGAAACATGAACATCGGTATTTGCATATGTTTACATAGGAAGATGTTCAAAATGTCCACCGCGCTAATCGAGGCATGCATGAGCTCGCAGTGGAATGGCTGATTGCACACGTTGCAGTGGAATGGCTGACTGCACACGTTGCAGTGGAATGGCTGACTGCACACGTTGCAGCAGCGTGGTGTCTACAAAAGTACACGCAGCGTGAAGACGCGCAACTAAGTCACTTTCTGCAGTAACTAGGTCTCGATATACCAATTCCTTCAAGCCAAGCCAAGACGCTTCATTACGGCCTGCCTGGGACCGAAGGTCCCTCACGACCACATCGAACGTAAAAAAGTCCACTTTAGATGAATTGGTGTAATAGCAATATGCGTTGATGGCACTCATCTGCTTGAGGGTGCTGCGAAGTGGTCAGAGGCGGCTGATGTTTATGCAGCCTTCGTCTTGGGATGGCTGAAGTACATCAGCTGTGACTGGAAGAGAACGGGAGGGCGGGGCCAAGGGAGAGCGGGCCAATAGAAAAGGCGTAAGTCTATCAGTACAGTTAATGCTGTACAGGGAATGCAGATTTAACTTATTTAAAAATATAAGTAAATTACAGTTTAAAGTTGCAAATTCAATTTAATTTGTGGTAGACATACAAGAAATTTTAGTTTAGTTTAAGTTAAAGTTTAGTTTAGGATTCAAATGAGAAGGTTAATAGTTTTGGAAGTACATGTGAAGAAAAAAGGGCGGCCCCATAGGAAGAAATCCAAAGGTGTCAGATCTGGCGATCGTGGCTGCCATAAAACCAGACCCCCACGTCCGGTTTTATGTTATATCGATATTCATGTTTCCAATAAAGTTGTTTTTTTTGTACAACGGATATAACGTCATACTTTTCTCTTCACATTTTTCTCGAAAACTATGGGTCGTTGAGGTACAGTTCTTTGGCCAATTTTTATGTATTCCAAGCGAAGAATCTGGCTGTGCAGAGTTTAGGCAGCCTTGATGGGATACCCTGTATATACAGGGTGTCGCAAAAGCATTGACCTCTGCTATTAGTCCTTAAATATTGATCTTAGACATATATAATAAATTAAAAAGTTGCGTAAAAAAGGTACATAATTTTTAAAAATCGATAAAAATTTTCAGGGGATTAAATTTGAAGAAATCCAAAATGCAAATTTTTATACGGCCCCCGTACAAAAACATTTTCAATGAGTAAAATGTGCCCATTTACTAATAAGGTAATGTACAAAATTTCAGCATTTTATCATAAAAAGTCCCAGAGATGCGTTTAAACAAAGTTGGTGAGGGATTAATCACAAATTAAAATGTAAATGTTTAAAGCAAGCGTGCAAATGACGCAACGCAGAAATGCATCATAGGCAAATAATATCTGCCTCTCATCTTTAATGGATCTTTGGCATGGATGGAAAACATGCTGAACAAGCTTTGTAATTTTTGTGTAAAGTTATTATTTCTACACAGTGTAGATACTTTTGTACCAATAAATAGCAAAATTATTATTTATTTATGTAATCATTGTTTTCTCTCGTCATTTCTGTATGACCCCCTGAAACGCGATCTGGCGACATGATTATTCCCTCTAAGAATCCATGTCGATGGATCGAAAAGTGGTTTAATTCAGAATATTTGTCCTTTCATATCTCTGGGACTTTTTATGATAAAATGCTGAAATTTTGTACATCACCTTATTAGTGTATGGGGCATATTTTACCACATTGGAAATGTTTTTGTACGGGGCCGTATAAAAATTTAAATTTCGTATTTCTTAAAATTTAATTCCCTTGAAAATATTAATCGATTTCATAAAATTCTGTACCTTTTTTACGCAACTTTGTAATTTATTATATATGTTTAAGATCAATATTTAAGGAATAAAAGCCGAGGTCAATGTTTTTGGGACACCCTGTATATACGGACATATACAGGGTATATATATACACACATATATATATAATTCAATGAAAGAATGAACAGTAACAAAAAGTGGTTGTGGGGGAGGGCTGACCCCCACTCCCCGGTTAAAAGCATGCTTTGAGTGCCGTGGCAAAAACTCCCGGAAAACCGGCACCGTTCATAGAAAGTCCTTGCGACTAAAGTAATTGCCGAAAATTAAGACACAGAAATTAATTAAAATCCAAAAGAAATACCTTATATGTAAAACCAATCGAAACCACCTCACGCCAACACCACCAATATATCCATCGAACTCAACACACAAACGCTCTACCCCATCCCCTGCATCAACAGAATAACTCCGAGAACCGAGGAATCTCCGATTATATACTGTATACCGTTGCCGCAGATTCAACTAAAAATCCGTTAATCTTAATTTGCACTCTTGTATATCGATATTGTAAAAATCCGATGCGATACCACAATCACAAAGGAATCCCCTGGGATATCCAACCCTACGGGCTTCCCCAAAGTATCTTTTCAAATACTAATATTGGTGTTCTGTCTTTGTGTTCAATCTTTTACTTCTGATCAGATAATTCCTAATGACGTTTCTAAACACTCGTTTATTTAGATTAGATGTCCATATATATATATATATATATAAAATCAGTAGCGGCTCGTCAATAAGTGATGCAGAGCTGCAGCACCCTCTGTAATTTATTTCAAAATATATATTTTTATTTATTTATCGCATGTGTATAATTTTACGACATAGAGTTGGCACTTGCACTGAATGAATGCAGATTGAAGCTCATAAACAAATTTTTGCGGCCGCAACGTAAGTGGGAAGATCAATTTCCGTATGAATGTTTTCAAAGAGTGTGGGGAAAGTGGCTTTCGAGCTGCAAAACTCACAACTCACTTTCCCCGCTAAAAGGCTTGGTGCGCATGCTTAAAGTGATGAGTAGAGGGGAAGGAGTTGCCTGTCTTAATGATCGCGGCGTGCTGCATCGT
The DNA here is from genome assembly GCA_951213105.1 of Amaurobius ferox. Lineage (NCBI taxonomy): Eukaryota > Metazoa > Arthropoda > Arachnida > Araneae > Amaurobiidae > Amaurobius > Amaurobius ferox. The sequence goes on along the minus strand of OX578142.1, from coordinate 16,229,599 downwards.
CACTACCAATAGTAGAAGCCGAACTACTGACCCCCACGCACTTCGAATTGTAGGAGCTGTAGGCCCAAATATGGCCTTCGAATTTCCCCGCCTGATCTTTTCTGGCGAATTCTCCCCTAGTAGCCCACACAAAGAAGTATGTGCAGTACGTGGGCTAGTGGATATACTACGGTTTTTTTTTAGTCAATGGTCCTTTATCGTATTTTAGTGTCTAATAAGTTAGTTCATGATTTAATAAGGATTTTGACATGCATACCTTTGATTACATACCTTATTACATTGGATGTATAGTACATATTGCATTTGGATATTACAAATGCTCTTTAGAAGTAAGTGCTTACCATTTTTTGCTTATTATCATGTCTTTTAAAATTACTTAGAATTTTAAATATATGGCATTTAAATTATATTTTTCTTTCTTGTCTAAATTTCTTTTCAATTAAAGCTAACTGGATTCTAAATTGTTCTGTTGCTAATTATAACGTCAACAAACCTTTTAGAGTTTTCTTAGTTTGTTTTAAAATTTTATTGCTGTCACATTAATTAAGTAAACTGCCTAGACACTTGTAAAATTAAGCTTTGTTAAATAATTGTGAAGTACTTAAAATCATTCAACGTTTAAAATGCATATTTCATCAGGTTAGCTTGTGCCATTTATTGCATTTGTCTAGTGTACTTAATATGTTGTCATAAATGATTCAGTTTCCTGCAAATATTATGTTGTTAGTTGTGTGATATTTTATAATAGACTAGCAGTATGTCCGTTCTTCGTACTGATTATATAATACAAGAAACTTAAAATTCAGAATTTGATGTGAAATTTTAATATTTGGAGTCTCTATTTTTGAAATTTTATAATAATTCTAATGAAAAGAAAATAGGTCAGTTCTACCGTGCTGAGATAGTAAACAGGCAGATAGATGTACAATATTCAATTTTATGCATACTGTTAATAAGCAGATATACCGGACATTGCGCATGATTTAAAATATGTGCAAATTCCTGCAGTATTCTAAATGACATTCTTACTCAAAACATTCTATTAAAATATTTCATTTAATTATCCTTCTCTTAATTCTTCTAAATTTAATTCTCTTTTCTGTGTTTTCTATACAAAATTATCTTCACAAGCAGATGCGAAGAATAAAACATCCTCGTTTGAAAACAAATTATAAAATATATATGAAATTGGATCAATATTTACTAAAATGAAAGCGCTAAAATGGTATAAAAATGGTTATAAATTTTTTTTTATATCAATTTCTTTATTATTTAAATCGGAAAAAATTTAATTATAATCGTCTGCCTAATAAACACATTTGATTTAATTGCTTTGCATCATGATATAATTTTCTTAATAAATTTGCAGAAAATATATCATCCGCATAATTCTATTTTTATGGAAGGTTTAATTGTGGGACTTTTATTCATATCTCGACAATCCTTTGTCCTAGAAACTCGAAACATGAACTAAATTTTAAGTAGGGCTATTTTAAGGCTACCCACAAAATTTTCATGAAATTCGATGCAGCAGTTCTACCGTGATGATGAGATAAATAAAGACACAGACAGATATAAGTATTTTAAATTTTATTTATATAGATAAAAAAATATCATTATCTTTTTAAGATATTGCCAATAGTAAGAAATCGTAGCAATAAAAATGTTACACTAAAGTTATGAATGTAAAATAATGTAAAATGTAATATTTCACACATCAAATAACATATTTTTAACAGTTTGATAAGTAAGTAATTGCATATAAAAGATTTAGTATCTTAATATATTGTTTGTATATTTTTTATTATTTGTTATGGCGCGCTGAAATTTTAAAAGAATGGGTGAAGAAGTCATTTGTGTTTAGGTTGTGCACATTTTTTTTATGTAGCGAGTTATTATGTTATTGAAAATTGTTAAAATTACTTGGAATAAAGCAAAGTTACCAACTTACAATTTCAAGTTACCATTGCATATTTCATTATATTATAGTTAATGTTATTTTAATAATACAAAGCTAATTTAATCGTTCTTATATTTTCACTTCACTGGAATTGTAAATGAAATATTAGTACCAAAAAGTTCTATTATGCAGCTTTATTAAATTTTTAAAGTCCCTGAGGTATTTCAAACTCTATAATTAAGTAAAAATGTTTACAATTTGTTAACGTGTGGTAGTAAACAAGAAAGATCAATCATGCTTAAAGCATTGATTATGAAACACTTTCCAACTTCAATGCAATTTTATTTAAAAAAGTCGAAAATGCAATACATTCCTCGGTAATATTTTAAAACTTATCACAATACTACATTGATTTATTATATTTGAAAACTTAAACCTTCATTGAAAAAAATGAACTTCATTCAAATGACGGCATTGAAATATAAATTGCCTGGTTTAGATATCTCTAAAATGCAATACATTCCACGGTAATATTTTTAAAACTATCATAATACTACGATAATTTATTATATTTGAAAACTTCATCGAAAACAACTGAAATAAATTCAAATGACGTCATAGAAAAAATAACACGCCTCGATCTCTCTATAAAAGCAGGATTTCATTCATAACTTTCTCCATTTCATTCATCACAATACTATAATAATTTATTTTATTTAAAAATTAACACCATGGAGCTACAATTCATAAACTTTATGCTTAAAACTTCATCGAAAAAAATCGTCCTTCTGTTTATAAAATCAATTAATATTCCATTCATATCAGCCATGCAGACTCCATGGACTGAATTATTTTGTGTTAAAGAAATACAGTAATTCTAATATACAACTCATTCTACATATTTTGCTGTTTACATTTTACATAGGTGAAAAATAGGCTTAGTTGTAGAAATTATCAAATTTGAATGAGAATTTAAACTCAAATATATTGTCATTGTGTTGTTTTAGTATGTAGATGCACAGAATTTAAGCAAAAATAAAGTAGTTTTAGGACGGATACAACACTGAATATGAATTAAAAAGAACTTTAAAAAATCACGATTTTGAAACAAGATGGATGCCATATATCATTTTGAAGTGGGTCATGTGATCGTTTCATATCATGGTCACGTGATCGTTTCATATAAGATGTGTAATTATTATTTTAATTTTTATTTAAAAAACTACTGAATATATTTCGCTGAATTTTTTTTTATATGTTTTATGGAACAGTTTGACTATTACCTAAAATTTTCGAAGCAATTTGTGAATTTTAAATCCGCTTAAAAAATGTTTGAAAAATTAGGTCCCATAGGGCTCAATGTATTTCATTTTTTCAACCCGGGTTCAATCCAAAACTAATTGGGTGATATTATTCATTTATATTCCCATAGGTCCTACAGACCGTCTGAACAACATACTAAAATTTCATTTTGATTAAGTCATTTTTACGGCAGTTATGGTGCTAACGGACAGACAGACAGACAGACAGACAGATAGACAGAATGAACAAAGTCATAAACACTTTTCAACTTTGTTGTTAAGTGTTAAAAAAGGAATATAAGATGTGCTATATTAGAAAACCCGAACTTCTACAAATTATAGTGCATAGGTTAATGAATGACATTCAACTAGTATTTTACCTTAATTCTAAATCATTTTACAATTTATAACAACAACAAAAAATGAATAAAATAAAATGAAATAAAAATAAATAACCACGTAATCATATTAAAAGTTAAATTCTGAGTTTCTTTTTAATGATTATCGTCTGTTCTTTCGAATGAGTATATGAGTTTCTTTTTATGATATTTGAAGATATAGTATACAGTAATCATTTTAGTTTCTGCATACTTCATCTGTAAGTACGCATACTTTAGCTGGATGTACTGAAGAATTATTCAAATAAAATACCTGATTAAGCAATAAATATACAGGATTCTTTTTCAAACTTTTATTCAAACACTGACTAACTGAATGGAATCCATTCATCTTTGCCCCCGAAGTGAATTTGAGTCATTATAAATATTTTATTTTAAAGAAATGTACATCAATATTAATCTTTTAAATCACCCATTTTAATGTACATTATCGAAAATACTTCCAAATTTCATGAATATTATTTCCTTTACTGACAAATTATTATTCCTTTACATCGAACAAAGAATTAAAAGGAAAGCTCCGATCGCGATCTGGAAGAGCTACTCGCAATGGGCCTACAAGCCGAGACGTCAAAAGTTAGTGTTCTCTATTCTCGGAGGTAACGGCTGCATCCGATCGTCACCTCCGAGATCAGACCCCCTTCGTTTATTGGACACTGTTTACGGAGCCCCTTGCCTCTATGGGCTGTATCTCTTGTGTGATATGCATGATATAAAATACACTATGCTCCCTAAGGCAAAATGGGTGCTGCATCAATATAGAGTAGACTTTTCCATAAAGTTCTCCTAAGAGAATAGGTGAATTTCAATTGGCTCCCGAGTAGGAGTAACCGGATTTGGTTTTGGTTTCTGATTTCGATTTCAATTTGCAGCTCATATTTCTTTTCATTAAGTTGGGTTTTCCCTTGGACATAACTTATCAGTAAGCACAATTTTTTTTCAGTTGTAATCAAATGAAGAGGGTAAAAAAGAAAAGGTTACGTAATTGAAGATTCTGTATGAAATCTTGCTTATATTTTAATTTTAATTTTAGTTTAGAATAGTGGTCGCCCTGGGGCGATTTCTGAAATTCCACTAGTGGGGGTCATACATTTTTAAATTTTGCAGCTTTTGATTAGGTATTAAAGAGATGTTACTGTAAAATTTAATTGCTAATTTCTTTAATTTCTTTTTTAATGGGTCTCACTCCAAAGTCCCGGTGGATGACATCATTTCTCAGGTATCTTGGGGCTTTCCTTATGGATCTTAGGATTAGATTTTGAATAGTTTGTAGTTTTTTTAAATTGATCTTTGAGGCAAAGCTCCAGACAACAGCTCCGTACAGCAGGACTGGTCTCAGCACAGTTTTGTAAAGGGTGATTTTGTTTGTGTAATTTACGTGTGGGGAGTGTAGGATTGTATATAATTTAGTTCTGTCGATGTGATATTTTTTAATTGCATTTAGGATGTGTTGTTTAAATGTTAGTTTTTTTGTGAAAGAGTATTCCAAGGTATTTACAAGTGTGTACGTAAGGAATGTTGGTATCGTTTATGTTGATGAGGGGGGCGGGGGAGCTTTTTCTTTTTTTGGTGAACAGAATGCTGCTTGTTTTCTTGGCGTTTATTTTAATTTTCCAATTCTGAAACCAGGAGGAGAGTGTTAGTATGTGTTTCTGAAGGCGACAGTTCACGAAATTTGAGTTTGTTGATCTGGTGTATATGGCAGTTTCGTCCGCATAGAGAGCAATATGTGTGTTTGGGGATTTTGGAATATGGTTGATATAAATGTTAAAGAGTGTTGGGGCCAATTGGGAGCCCTGTAGGACCCCAGCACTGATAGGTCTGTGTGTTGAGTAAGTGTTGTTGTAGCGGACAGTGAATGATCTGCAGCGAAGGTAAGAGCGAAGGCATCTGGAAAGTTCAGCTTAATTAATTTGAAGATTAAAGCCTCGAACTAGATGCGATCGAATGCCTTCGCTACGTCCAAAAGTATAACTCCAGTTGTTAGTCCCAAGTTCATTCCTTCGGATATGAATTCAGTAATCCTTAGCAACTGGTGTGTTGTAGAATGTGATGGGAGGAAGCCAAATTGTTCAGGTATAATGATGTTTTGTTGTGTGATGAATTGTTTGAGTCGTGTATGTATAATGCGCTCGGTAATTTTACTAATTGTAGTGAGAAGTGTGATGCGCCTGTAAGTTTGTGGACTGGAGGGATTCTCTCCTAGCTTCAGAATTGGAATAATTACACCGACTTTCCATTTGTAGGGGAAGTAATTGAATTTTAAGATTACATTCATTAGCAGGGTGAGGAAATAAATAATGTTAAAAAATAGGGATGGATTTTAAGGCTTTATTTCTAATTTCGTCGATTACAGGAGATTTCCTGGCTTTAAGCTTTTCAATTTCAGTTATTACTTCGGAAGGAGTAGTGGGATTTTAAGTAGTTCGACAATTTCACCGTGTTGTTGATTTGAAATTCAGTGTTAGGACAATTTAGATCCTTATTAATTGTAAATTGTGTCTCGTAATTATCGGCAAGGGAATTAGTAACATCAGTATTTGTGTGTTATTAGCCTGAATGTGAGTGAGTTTATTTGGATTGTTTTTCATTATTTTATAGAAGTTCTAGATGGAGTTGTCTGTGGGAGCAAGTGAACTAATGACATTTTCCCAATCATTTTCCTTGTGTTGTATTTTAATTTTGACTAGGCGATTTAAACTGTTTAATTTGTTTTCAGTAGATGGGTGTCTATTCATTTGCCAGAGTTTTCTCGTTTGATTTCTTTCCTTGATGATCCTTTTGATGGCAAGGGGAAGTTTGTGGTGAAAGGGAGAGGGGCGGGCGTATATGGTGGCGGCGGCTATGGCTTTACGTATTTCAAGGGTCAAGGTGTTAGCATTTTTTTCAATGCCGTTGGTGTTATTGTAATTTGCATAGATTAAGTGGGAGTCGGCTAGAATTTTAGAAAAATTTTTCCAGTTCACTGATTTTAGAGAGGGTGTGATAGGTATATTATGGGCGTGATAAAGTGTGAGTTTTACTGGGAGATGATCGGGGCTTAATTCATTTAGAGTTTCTGTTTCATGTTAGAAGGGGATGTTACTTGCGAGGGCAAAATCAATTGTGGAGTCGTGCGAATTTACATTAAGGTGGGTGTGAGATGAGGGGAAAATGTGTCTGAAATTATTTTTAGCTATGTAGTTGTTGATCTCGCTTCTATATTCATTTTGCCTCCTGCAGTTCCAATTCTTATGGTGCGCATTATAGTCACTCATGAGAATGACGCAATCGTGCAATCTGAATAGTGAGGAGAAGTCGTCTTGTGTGTCGTGATTAGATTTGTGTCTGGCATAAGTAGAGCCAAATAAAATGCTGGGGGAGTTTTGGATTTTAAATTTATTGATGGTATGCTGTTCTATTACATTTGTGTCTATACTGGGGAGGTGGGTATGTTGTAGATTGCTTTTAATATAGATTGCTATGCCACCGTTGGGCTGATTGCTTATTTCTCCAGAAGTGTGATAGCGTTTATAATTCGGGATGTGTATTCTGGTGTTGTAATTAGTTCTGGTTTCCTGTATGAGAATGATGTAAGGGTTTGGGTCCTGTGCTAAGTCCCGCAGTTCATTTATTTTTGAGCCCAGGAGATGATGTTGAAAGCATTTGAGCATTTTTTTTTGGGGGGGGGGGTCATGGAGAGATGATATTAAATTGATTAAAATATTTATCGATAAGGACTAGAATATCTAGGCCCTTATCAATAATGGATTTTTTGGTTGGAAAGATTTTTTGAACGTCTTTAAGGAGCGATATGATGAATTTTAGGTTGAGAGCTTTAAACGTTGTTTGGAATTCTTTCAGGATTTGCACTATGTCTTTAATTGAGAAGGGGATTTCGTTTTCAGCATTGGATTCATTATTATTTTTCTCTGAATTTTGGTTTTCCTTGTCCATGGGGACCGATTCACGTTGGGGGGGGGGGAGTAATCGCCTCGTTGGTAAGGGGAATTCCTATACTTATGGGATCGGAGAGACGTAGGTTTGAGGTTTCCGTTCTCGTTTGGATGTTTTCAGGCAGTCTGGGTTCTTGGGTATTTAGAATTGTATTTTGCCTTTGGGGGGGGGGGCAGTAATGTCCGATGCTAAGGTTTCTTCATTTGATTTTGTCGTTGCGTGGGTGACTGGCTGCGAGGTATTTGGGGTGGAGGTTATCTGTATCTACGGTCTTCTTCTGTTCCCTTCCAGTTGAATTTTGAGTGTGGGTGCTTGAGGGGGGAGGCTCTTGGAAGTTTAAGCTGGAGTTTTGGGTTTTCGGTAAGATTTCCATCAGTTTACGGACGGTGGGGATGTCTTGCATCTGCTTTCAGGGAATGATCTATCTGTCCACGCATTGTCTTGGACTGGGCTGAAAGTACGCGGGGAGGGGTGTAATTTCTTTGGGTACGGCTGGGGGTATTGGGCCTCATATTTTCCCTACGAGACGGGGTGTATTTTGGACGTTTAGCCATTTCGTTTCGTATAAGTGTAGGGGGTTTTAGGGCAATCTCTGTAGTTCGCAGGGTGGGAACCAGCGCAATTTGCGCATTTAGCTGGGGTGGAGGTGGGTTTTTGCACTCCTTGGTCGTGTGATCTCTTACACATTTCAGGCATTTATAGTCTCGCGTACATCCGAGGCTTGAGTGTTGGCATTTCTGGCATCTATAGCATTGTTTATATCTTTTGGGTGTGAACGGTGCAATTTTGGCGTATATGTAGTTGATATGCTTTAATTTGTAAATGTCTTCCAGTTTCGATTTGAGAGGCAAGATTATGAGGAAGTTGGGGAGCGGTTGCTTGTTTTTAAGGATTTTCATTTGGGGATACTCTTATTACCGGGAAGCCCTGAGATTCTAAGAACTCTTTCATTTCTTAGGGGGGTAGGTGGGTTGGAGGGCTTTCACAACTACTTTTAATTAGCGGCCACTTTTCATAATTGAGTTAAATTTATAATTATTGTCTATGATATGTTTTTGAATTCTTCCATAGTGGTCATCTTTAGTTGTGAAAATTCTTAACATTTCATCAGTGAATTTTGCTCTTGCATCGTCATCTGTGATTTCAGCTATCTCTCTCATAACCTTTTTAGGATTATCATCGAGCTCTGCAAAAATAGTTCAGGGTGGGTGTTCAGATCTGCGGATTATTTTTCTGCTGGCTGGGATTGTTTCTCTATATCTTTTTGTGTGTGGGGGGGAGGGCATTTTTCTTGCATTATGGGGTTCTGCGATTCTTTTGAATCAGAGAAGTTACTTTCACTTTCCGTGTCATCCGTGTCGAAGACCTTGGAGTGTTTTTAATTTAAGTCTGCATTTTTTTTTTTGGGGGGGGGGGGTAGTTATTTCCAGTGGAATCTCTTTTCCTTTTATTATCTCTCTTCTATTTTTATTTTTATTTACAACTCTAAGTCCCTTTTCATTGTTATTATCATTGACGGAATGGCTGTCCGAATGAACGGTATCGCTTCAGTTCTCATTTGAGTAGGTTGCCCACTGTGAGTAGGTTTCCCAGATCGCGATCGGAGCTTTTGCTATTTGTTCCCCTTTCGTTTCTCTGTTCGATGTAAAGGAATAATAATGTGTCAGTAAAGCAATAATATTAATTAAATTTGGAAGTTTAAAATTTTCTTCAAATCGTAGAACAAACAAAGTGAAACGTAAGGAAATGCTGTACTTATGCTTGTCCATAAATAAATCGATAATTTACATTAAAATGGGCGATTTAAAAGATTAATATTGCTGTAAATTTCCTTAAAATAAAATATTTATTATGACCCAAATTCACTCTGTGAGCAAAGATGAATGGATTCCATTCAGTTAGTCAGTGATGTTTTAATAAAAGTTTGAAAAATAACTCTGTGTATTTATTGCTTAATCAGTCATTTTATTTAACTTATTTTTCAGTACATTCAGCTAAAGTATGCGTACTTACAACTGAAGTATGCTGAAACTAAAATGATTACTGAATACTATCTTTTTCTTTGAATATCATAAGATAATCATAAAAAATAAACTCAGAATTTAACTTTAAATATGCTTATTTGTTTATTTTATTTTATATATTTTTTGTTGTTGCTATTTTTGTAAATTGTAAATTGATTTAGAATTAAGATAAAATACTAGTTGAATGTCGTTCATTAACCTATGCACTATAATCTATAGAAGTTCATGTTTTCGAATATAGCACATCTTATATTCTTTTTTTTACTACCACACATTAAGAAATTGTAAAATGTTTGAAATTCCTCAGGGGCTTTGCAAATTTAATAAAGCTGTATAATAGAACTTTTTGGCATTAATATTTCATTTACAATTCCATTGAATTGAAAATGTAAGAAAGATTAAATTATTTTTGTATTATTAAAATAACATTAACTAATATAATGAAATATGCAATGGTATCTTGAAATTGTAAGTTGGTTGCTTTACTTTTTCCAAGTAATTTTAACAATTTTCAATAACATAAAAACTCGCTAGATTAAAACAATGTACACAACCTGAACACAAATGACTTCTTAACCCATTCTTTTAAAATTTTAGCATGCCATAACAAATAATAAAAAAATATGCAATATATTACGATACTGAATGTTTTACATGCAATTAATTACTTGTCAAACGGTTAAAATATGCTATTTGATGTATGAAATATTACACTTTATTATTTTACTTTCATAACTTTAGTGTAGCATTTTTGTTGCTACGATTTCTTACTATTGACAATATCTAAAAAAGAGAATGAAATTTTTTATCTATATAAATATAATTGAAAATAGATCTATCTGTCTGTGTGCTTATCTATCTCATCATCACGGTAGAACAGCTGCATCGAATTTCATGAAAATTTTGTGGGTAGCCTTGAAATAGCCCCACTTAAAATTTAGTCCATGTTTCGAGTTTCTAGGACCAGGGATTGTCGAGATATGAATAAAAATCCCACAATTAAACCTTCCATAGAAATAGCATTATGCAGATGATATATGTTCCGTAAATTTATTAAGAAAATTATATCATGATGCTTAGCAACGCAATTAAATCAAATGCGTTTATTAGACAGACGATTATTATTAATTTTTTCCGATTTAAATAGTAAAGAAATTGACATAAAAGAAAATTTTATAAATGATCGGAATTTCATCTTTTGCTAGATTACATCAATTGCAGCTTTCGGGATTAAATATTACGGGAATTAATGACATTTTCAATTTAATACCTCATATGTTTTATTTTGGCAAAAACTCATGATGTGTTTAGTTAATTAATCCATATATTGTGTTTAGTTAATTAATTCATATATTGCGTTCAATCAATGAACTCATATATTGTGCTTAGCCAAATGTTGAAACAGAACAAAAATGATAATACCATTTTAGCACTTTCATTTTAGTATATATTGATCCAATTTTATATATATTTTATAATTTGTTTGCAAACGGTATTAGTATGTTTTATCCTGCAGATCTGCTTGTGAAGATAATTATGTATAGAAAACACAGAACCAGTCCACAGAAATTTAGAAGAATTAAGTGAAAGGAGAATTAAATGCAATATTTTAATAGAATGTTTTGAGCAACAATGCCATTTATAATACTGCAGGAATTTGCACATATTTTAAATCATGAGCAATGTCGGGCATATCTGCTATTAACAGAATACATAAAATTGTAAGCTATGCATCTATCTGTTTATTATCTCAGAACGGTAGAACTCACCTATTTTCTTTTCGTTAGAATTATTATAAAATTTCAAAAATAAAGACTTCAGATATTAAAACCTCCCTGCAAATTCTGAATTTTTAGTTTCTTGTATTATATAATCAGTAAAAAGAACGGGCATACTGCTAGTCTATTATCAAATATCACAAAACTAACAACATTATCAAAATAATTTTAAAATATTTGCAGGAAACTGAATAATTTATGACAACAAATTAAGTACACAAGGCAAATGAAATGAATGACACAAGCTAATCTGATAAAATATACATTTTAAACACTGACTGATTTTAAATACTTCACAATTATTTAACAAAGCTTAATTTTACAAGTGCCTAGGCAATTTACAAGTGCCTAGGCCTTTCTTAATTAATGTGACAACAATAAAATGTCAAAAGAAGCTAAGAAAACTCTAAAAGGTTTGTTGACGTTATAATTAGAAACAAAACAATTTAGAATCCAGTTATCTTTAATTGAAAAGAAATGTAGACAAGAAGGAATAATATAATTTAAATAATGTAAATGCCATATATTTAAAATTATAAGTAATTTTAAATGACAAGATAAGAAGCAAAAAATGGTAAGCACTTACTTCTAAAGAGTATTTGCAATATGTAGTAGTGTATCTAATGTATTAATTAATGTATCCAATGTAATAAGGTGTGGAATCAAAGGTGTGCAGATCAAAATCCTTATTAAATCATGGAAATAACAAATTAGACACTCACAAAATACAATAAAGGAATTTAGTCTAGAAAAAAATCCATTGGCCGTTAGCGTTACATTCACTAGACCACGTACCACTTTGTGTGGGCTGGGCAAGAATTTTTCAGAACAGATCAGGCGAAATTCGAAGGCCAGATTTGGGCCTACAGACGACGACGCGGTTCATTTTCGGGGAGGGGGGGGGGTGAGGGCTCCTGCTTCTACTCTCGGAGGTGAAGATCTGATTCAGTTCCATCTAGAGCTTTATTTGTATGGCACGTGTTTGAATTCCTGTTTACGAGTCAGAAACTGTTAGTTTATATTGCTTGTTTGTTTCTTTTGGAATAAATGACGGTTTAATTAATGTCTGTGTGTTTAGAAGCTGTGTGTTTAGTTTTTATTCAACTATGAGTCTGTTGGCTTTACAGAAAATTGCTTTCTCAGGATTGTCTTTGCGGGAGAAAAATTGCATGAAAAGTAATGGTCGTCCTCTGCCGGACTTAATTATTCAAACATCGTCGAGCAGAAAGAGTGCTTACCAAAGAAAATGTAATCGAGAAATTTATGTTAAATACGACTGGTTATTCGGTTGTGACACGAGAAATACACTGTTTTGTTTCCCATGCTTGCTTTACGGTGGGGATTTTGCTTGGACTAAAACGGGGTAAAGGACTTATGTCACCTACCTGAAAAACAGAAAAAGCATGAGAGCTCTGTGAAACACATAAAAAATGTCATTGATTTGGCTTGGGAAAATAAATATAGCTACCCAATTAAGCGAAGGATATAGATTAAGCATAGTCAAGTACAACGAGGGAGTGCCAAAAAACAGAGAGATACACTAAAAAATATTTGAATGCATTAAGTTTTGTTTGAAGTTTGAACTACCATTACATGGTCACGACGAAAGCTCTGAATCTGCTAACCCTGGAGTTTTTCGAGGATTACTAGAATTTGGTGGCAAGCTTGATGGAAACTTAAAATCACATTTTGAAACAGCCTCTGTGTTTAAAGGAAACTCAAAGACACTTTAAAACGAGTTATTGGATTATATTTTGAAAGTATGCCGAACTGAAATAATTGATGAAATCAGTCGTGCAAAATTTCTAGCTGTCATGGTAGATGACACAACAGATGTTTCTGAGAAAACTCAGAAGTAATTGTGTTTTGCTACGAAAACGAAGGCGAAGTGTATTAAAGATTTTGGGGATTTCACAACCCCCAATCACAAGATGCAAAGGGTTTGTCACAGTATATTTTGGAACAACTGGATGTGGTATTGAAAGATGACTTTGAGAAGCTTATAGCTCAAACTTATGATGGTGCTGCTGTAATGACTGGAGAAAAGAGTGGATTACAAACCAAAATTAAAGAAAGTTACAGTAATGCTCATTTTATTCACTGTTATGTACATCAGCTGAATTTAATTATGCAAAAAGCAACATCTCAAAATTCACAAGTGCGTATATTTTTTAGTAGTTTAAACGCAATACGAACTTTTTTTCTCCCGATCACCACAACGCCTTTCTGCGATAGACTTGGTTTGCAAAAGAATCCCACGAGGTTCCAACACTAGATGGAATTTTAATTCTAGGGTCGTCAGTACTGTTTACGAAAATATTAACGAGTTAAAAGAATGCTTTGAAGTACTGCAGAAGTCAAAGAACGCTACTACAGTCCAGGCAACTTCGGGACTTCTACGTATGCTGAATGACCAAACTTTCCTCTCTTGGCTTTCATTCTTCCACCGTATCATGCCACATGTTGATCTGCTGTATGATCAACTTCAAAATCACAATGCGAACTCTTCCACTGTCCATTCTGCGTTAGAGTATTTCTATCGTGCAATTTTAATAATAAAGGATCAAATCACTTTATCCCCATTAGAAATATTAAGAGAATCAACTGAAGTTACAAAGCGAAAACGAAATGAAGATCTAGCCATTATGGCTAAAGAAGTCTGTGACACAGTTTGTGTCCAGGCAAAAGAACGATTTAAATTTACTGGGCACCTTTCAGCTGCAAAATTGTTGGCGTCCGAACAATTTTCTTATTTTTCTGAAGAATTTCCTTCAAAGGAATTAGATGAAACAGTATTAGCATATCCTATGCTGAAAAAAGAGAAACTAAGAACAGAACTTTCTGTTCTTTATGAGCGAAAATAATTTTCAAGTTCTGCAACTAATCTTCACATTTCTAAATCTTCACAAATTGATTATAGCAGCGGACTTCAGAATTCACTTGGTGAAGTGAGCTGTTTACTAAAAATTGTCCTTATAATACCAATGACAACATTGGAACAAGAACGATGTTTCTCTACGCTGAAGAGAATAAAGACCCTTTTAAGAAACAACACGTTTGAAGATCGACTATCAGCGCTAGCTATGCTCAGTACAGGGAACAGCTTAATGGACAAAATTATAAACTTCAATGAAAAAGTTATTGAAGAGTTCGTTAGTCGAAAAGATAGGGGAATGTCCTTTGTATGTAATTAAATAAAATATTTATCAGTATGTTGTTATGTAAATTATATTATATTACTGTATAAAAAAGCTAGTTTAGTATAAGATACAATTTATTTGCAGCTTTACCCCAACTCACGAGCAGCCACTGTACAAAATATATATATATACAAAACTACTTATGCAAACATACATACAAAACTATATATACAGCATATACATACAAATCTCACAGATTATCATGGCTTTCAATACTAGATTGATACATATAATGATATTTGCAATGATTAAAACAAATGTGAATTTAAAAGTAATTTGATTGCAGTCTATATAACAAAATTTACAAGTACTACGATTAAATATGCAATAAACAGTGAGCACATGTGTGGAAGTTACCAGTAATAATTCACAGGATATGTTCGTTTTCCTCTAGGAATTGAATGATAGATTTTATTCTCTGTTTAGCTCAGCTATTACCCAGACGGCTTTTGGCAAATATTGGCATATGTTGTTTGCTGGGCCTTTTAAGGTAATAATTCTTTATAAGTTGGCAATCAAATGCGAAATGCTTCGGAGATCCTATTTAACCACAAATACAGTTTTCGGTGTCTTTCTTTTGAATTTTGTAAAGATAGGTTGAGAAACAGCCATGCACCGAGAAAAACTGTACCAATTTTCTGCTGCAAATCAGTTGCTCTTGAGATACTCTGGGAAGATAGTTGAAAGTTTCTCTTCCTTTCTCACTTTCATTCCACTGATGTTGCCACTCTTGTATGGTATTAATATTTAGATGTGACCTTAGCGACGAACAGGGATATGGTGAGTTTGTACTTTGAACAGAGATATCTGACGTCGCCTCAAAAGCTAGACAGTCTGCAACTTCATTTCCCAGAACACTCGAGTGACCTTTAACCCATCCTATAAAAAGCTTTTGATGGATTCTGTTGGTTATGATAGTTATAATTTGATGAGCTATCGGATTCTTCGTTTGATATTGTTTAAGAGTTTCGATACTCGATAGACTGTCAGAGTAAATAAAAATTCTTATGCAAACTTGTGGTATTCCAAAATAAAGCTTTCTTTATTGCGAGCTGCCTGGAAGACGCTATTTTCATAGTGTAGACGAGTTGACTACTTGTGGACACATGCCACCGTAAAAAGCACAGTAGGCTGATGCTGTTCCAGAATCAGTTCTAGAGCCCTCCGTATAAATATTTATGTAATTAGATATTTCTTGTGATGACTTAGCAAAGTGTAAGCGAATGTTACCTATTGCTGGGTCCGTTAATCTTTTTTTATTCGTAATCCTTGTGATCATAATAAAGATTATTCCATTGTACCGTTTGTTTTAAGCTTGTTACTTGCGCTGTGATGGCTTCTTTTTGCGCTGTCAATGTATTTGGGGGGATACCGGTAAGCACTTATAGCGCTACTGTAGATGTTGTGCCATAAGATCTTGAAATCTGTAGAAGAGTTATCCTTTGAATTGATTCTAGTTTTCTGTTCATGGTTCAGTTTTCTGTAGCATGGATGTTCACGTTTAAGGCCTAACTACTCGTAGCATAGCACAGAATCCTTTCTGTTACTGATAGATACCATGTTAAGATCTTAGAATTTATGCCTCACCTAGATGGTGCTTGTCTTCTGGCATTATGAATTTGGCAGCCAATCATTGTTCGCAGGTTTTCAATGTGTGGAATCTACGATATATGTTTATCAATTATAATTCCAAAATACATGATTTTCTTTGGTTTTGGTATGCCAATACCTTTCATCTTGAAGATAGGCTTCCTTTTCAATTGAGATGGTTTTCCTATCATTAAAGCTGAAGTTTTTGTTGATGAAATTGATAGTTGGAGCTCCTCACAAAGATCTGAAAATGTTTCTATGTCGGCATTAGTTGTATCTTCCAAAAGTCTACGTGAACTGCCTCCTGATACCAGCATAAAGTCATCTGCATACGCCAAAAGCTGTGTTTCTGGAATACGGAATTTAGTAAGAATGATATCAGCCATTATTGACCATAGTAAGAGTCCTAAGCAAGAGCCTTGTGGACATCCACCATAGACTTGAATATCTTTCCAAGATGTTCCTGAATTAAGTCTAATTGCCCTATCTTTCAGATAACTACTTATGATATTCTGTAAATAAGATGGACAATTTATCTATTGTATTTGTTTTAATAAGATGGACCAGTTCATTCTATCAAATGCACTTTGTATGTCAAATGATACTAAGGCAGTGTAGTTTCTTTCGGATATATTGTCTTCTATACATGACAGGACGTATGCCAGTGCTGTTTCAGCAGAGTGACCCTCTCGAAAGCCATGTTGATGTTTGTTCATAAGACCATTCAGTTCTAGAAAGTGTACCATTCTCTTATGAATAATTTTTTTTAATACTTTTGACAAAGTTAGTAGAAGACATACCGGCCGATATAAGCGCTTCGGGGTAGGATCCTTGTTAGGCTTCAGAAAGAAAATAACTTCTCCAATTTTTCAGACTTTTGGGAAATATCCCAGAGATAGGCATTTACACATCAATGTTTCTATCGTTATTGGCATGACTGTAAAGACTTCTTTCAGAATTCGCATATCGATATTGTCTATTCCGGGGGCCTTGTTAGAGCTAAGTGAATAAAGTGCGCTTTTCACTTCCTCTAATGATAGAAAGTATGAGTAATAGTCGGAAGTGCTTTCTCCTGTCTTACGAGAAAGTGTGCTATTTGTCTGGGTTGGTTTTTTCGTAATGAAAAGAGAATCTGCCAGATGTTGTAACACATTCTCTCGATCTAAATGTATTGCTTGTGGCACCAGGTCGTATGCAGCTTCTTCCGATTTGAATGATTTGTTTTAGGCCATTTTAAAAGCTACATCATACTTTTTACTGGTTTTTTTGCAAAATGCTTTTCATTTTTGCTTGTAGTATGGATTTTTTACATACAGCTTTCTCCCTTCTGTATTGTTGAATGTTAAATACATTTGGATAGTGTTTTTGTCTATTGCAGAAAGTTTTCAAACAATTTCGTGTACAAGTGAGCAGAGAAGACCACCACTTGAGTTTTGGTTCATGGGATATATTCTTTTTTTTATATGCATTGTCACATGCTGCTTGGATACGATCAGTCAATTTTTCTATAAATTTCTCTACGGAATCGACTGTAGTTGCTTCTTGCAATTGGCGGTTCAAGGGGATCTTCTGTGGTAACAGCTGCCTCCTAAGAGCGGTGTATTTAGAAAATTTTGTTTTATAACGTCTTTTCGATTTTCTCTCAACGTCTTCTGTCAGTGTGATTATCACATACCTATGATCACTGAAGCTGGGGGTTTCATCGACTTTCCAGGATTGTACTTTATTATATACATTAAGTTATCATAGAGAGATGTCCGGCCATCCCTTCCATCTAGAAGTTTCAAACTTTGGAGTACTGGATGGATCATTTAGGAGTATTAGCTTATGTTGAGCTACAAAATCCTGTAGTAGAAGACCTCTCGCATCATTGAATGAGTAGCCCCAATCTCTTCCATGTGCATTTAAGTCTCCAGAGAAGAGAAAGTTTGATAAGTTGATGTTAGGTAGATGTTCCAACTCTGAAAGATCTTCTGCAAGGGACTCTGAGGGTGGAAAATATTGCGTACCAATTGAGAAATAGCCATTTTTTTATTTAATGTTTATGAAGACAGAATTACTTTTCTTAGCTGAGCAAACATGTGAAAGATTTTATTAGCAATTACTATAACTGCTGTTTTCAATAATGAGAGGTCAGTTATCCAGGTTAGAGGATACCCAAATAGCAAATTTTTATGAAGGTAGGGATCTTGAATGAGGGCAATATCGATGTATGTTTCTTTGATAAAAGCTGCAGCTGCTGCTGACGTAGCCCTCGAGTTGTGCAGATTTATATGCAATATTTTTAAATCCATATAAAATAAGATTCTTGTAATTTAACCCAAGACCAAAAACAGACTTTCAAAACAAAAAACAAACAATTAATACATAAAATTAATACTGAGATTTTAACTCTACCCTTTTCCATTCATTCTGGAAGCAAGCACAAAATTTACTATCTGCCCTATGAACATGTTCTAAACGAGCTTTAATGCAGTTACTACATTTAAGATTCTGTTCCTTGCAACTCTGAGCACCATGACTACCTGTACAGATAGCGCAAAATTCTGGCCCTCCACATAACTTCCTTGTATGCCCATATTCCTGGCACTGAAAGCAACGTGTAATTGAAATGAATGGTGCAATTCTGCATGATCTGAAATCTGTACAAATTCTAGAATGTCGTAGCAGAAGAGTTTTAGTGTCCCTATCTACATCTACTATCCAGTGCGGAAGACCATTACGACCTTTTATCTGCTTTAAAGGTTTCAAATGATTTGGTGGATTTGGAAGCAGGTTAAGAAGCTTTTCACTCAAATCAGTTGCCATTATATGATCTGAGACGGAGTAAATAATAATTCTCTCCATGTGACCCTTAGAGATTGTTACATTTATTGATTGTTGGAAATCTTTTCATTTTGACAAAGACTACCTTATTTCTTCTGCTTCTTTTCATGTGTTTGCTTGTAATACTAACTTATTGTCTTTAGTAGATTTCATGGCACTTGGGCTAGGCTAATCTTTAAGGATGCGTTTTTACTGAGCTCCTTGAGTTGAAATCTATAGTTTGTTCTGCTGTGTCTGTCTCGTCCGTGCTTGGCTTGAGTGAAATTCTTTATAGAATTGGGAGGAGCAGTTTGCATAGTTTCACTGAAGGTAGATACTCTATGCTGCTGGAATATCTCAGCTAGATCTTTCTTCACAAATGCAACTTTTGTAATTTCATTTGAATGGTCCACGTTTTTCTGAGTACACACTGTTTTGATGGTTCTTAGATGATTTCTAAACAATTCTAATGTCTCTTTTGAAGACGACTTTTTGCAGTTAAACTTTCCTTATAGAGAGTTTCTGAAACTTCCAGCTGTTGCATGATGAAACTGAGAAAAGCACTTGCAGGTGGTTCATTTGTGAGGTCAATATTGCTACTGTTTTACGTCGTAACTGAGTTCGATGATGGAATTACAGTTGGAGAATTTCTGGTATTAACCATATTAAATTGAATATAATAATAATAATAATAATAATAATAATAAACACCTTATCAATACTAAATAAGTGAATAAAATGTAATGAAAAGTTGCACACTGAGCTCTTTAAATGTCACTGTATATGAGTGGGTTCACTTGTTTACGTCGACATTTTTAAATTCCTGTAGAATAGAAATGAAACAGTTGCTATTGCAAGAAATTACATCGCATTAAATGGTATATAAATAAAAATTGCCGTTTTGGTCGTTTCCAATCTGAAAGAGAACAGGAATACTGTTCGGACGACTTTGGAATTCATGTATGATAAACATCACCGTAGCTGATTTGGACACTAATATGGATTGCGCTTTTGCAAAAGTACTCTCATCGTTTGATGCATATGAAGGTCATGGCAGTGGTTAGTTTTTTGAAAGAATAGAAGAATTAGTGATAAATGTTGGTGAATGTGTTACAATAGCTGCTTCAAGTTACATTCCACTACCGCAAGAGCTAGAAACCAAACAGGTTATTATCAATGTACAGAATATGAGTCAAAAATATTTCGTGTGGTCTATATTAGTTTATCCTTATCCAGTTAAAAAGAATGCATCTCGGGTTGAAAAATAGACCGACCATAAGTGTGAATTAAGTCTGGATGGAATTGAGTTTCCCACCCCTTTACATCAGGTTAGATTGTTTGAAATAAATAACAACGTGAGCCTGAATATTTTTGGATACGAGGAAAAATAGGCATTTTCTCTCTTCATATCACCTCGCAATTGTGAGAGACACATAAATTTTACTACTTATTAGTAGTGATGAGCACTACCTTTTTTGCTATATAAAAAGTTTGAGTAGGCTTTTTCGTTATCTAATGAAACTTATGGGGAAACTTTACTATAGTAACCACCGCTTACAACGGTTCTCATCTGAAGTCCTCTTAAAAATATATTTTGAGTTATGGTAGCAATATGTTTTACAGAAGGTGGAGCTTCCTAGTGATAACGATACATTTTTGAAATTTAAGAGCATTCATATACAAATATGTTGTACTTGGTGTTTTAATGAGCTCAATCAGTTCATTTTTATGCAAGTTATTTTAAGGAGTAAAATCAAGACCTTTCCAAGAATAAAATCAAGAATTTTTTACAAAATTTATTGTAACTGTATAATGCGCCGTGTGGTGTGATGGGTACAATCCTTAAATATAATAATGTTTTCCACATTTCAAGCCTTTTATCAGAAGAAGGTGTGTTTATGTTTCAAGAGTTATAATTATATTCAGCGCGATACACTCAACATTATCACACACACACACACACACACACGCACACATACACGCACACATCATTTCATGAAATTTTACAATTTGTTTTTGTTCGATGGGCTGATCTGTCTAGATTAAAAAGATTTATTTCGAAGTACATTTCATACATCGTTCATTACTACCACTCCTTATAGTGTAACTTCCTTTTTCTAATATTCAACCGCTTTTTCACACAAATCGGTGATTCTTATTTAATGCCAACGTTACCAGTTTCCCACAATTGTTTAGAATGGATACATTCAAATGTCTTATTTAAAAGTACACTTTTTGCTTTTTATGAACTAAACATTCCCATTTTTCACTGAAAGTCAATTACGCTTTGCATCACACAGGATTACAACTTTCTATTTAAACTTCATGTGAAACATTCTATGATTATTACCCCCCATTTATTCGTCCGCAAAGAAACAGCTAGGTGGCGGTTTTATCAAACATCTAACTTGTATTCCCGATCCAATAAGGAGTCTCAAAGCACCTGGAAGACTGAGAACTCGTCCTAGTTCTCTGAAAATCCTCTAGGTGGCGCTAGATTCTATAAAAACACGAAGCTTTGTAAAGCATCTAAGTCATTATCCCGATTAAAAAAAAAGGGGGGCCTCAACATCCCTGGAACAATGAAAACTCACTCTTGTTCCCTGGATATCCGCCAGGTGACAGTACTGTCTGTTTTGTAAATTTCTTTCACTCTCCTAATTTTATGTTAGGAATGCGTTACCGTTCAAATATTGACATGTGAAAAAGCCACGTTACCAAAACATATTACGTTATAGTGCGTATGCAATAGGAGCAATTCAACGTGAAATGATGTCAGACGTTATATTACGGCATAGGTCACATAACTTCATAGGTCAAAGACCTCTTCTAATGATGACTTCATCGAAAGGCGCAATATTGCGGCATTGGGTCTTCTTGGGGTAAACTGTCATTTTCTATCTACTAATCACATGACGTGTAGAAGATCCGCCGTATTAGTTCGCTGTCCCATGTTACCATATGAAAAATCATAGCAGCTGCTGCGGAGTGTTCTCATGTTAACGTATAGCTGCGAACCCCATTACCCCTCTACTCTCAAAGGAATTTAACTCTTTTGTAAAAAAAAACGAAGCACCCCCTAAAAAATAATCCGATCATCTCGAAATTTCGCACGCAAATTTCTTTATATCACGTATGCAAATGATTAAATTTGCAAGGCCAATGAGTGTTAATTTCGGTCATAGCACGCGTTTCTACTGCGCAACTAGCATCCTATAAAACAGGTTAAATATGTGGCAGGTTTATCTTTGCTCGTTATCGCCTTTGCAGTTCCGTAGAGACACAAACAATAATGCTGTTACGACCTTGCCGAAGACCTCATAAGCAATTAGACGAGTTCGAACGTGGTGGTATAGTCAGAATGCGTGAAGCTGGCTGGTCATACCGAGCGATAGGCAGCCACATGCACCGAACGGACACTGCTGTGCAAAGGTGCTGGCAGCAGTGGTTGCTACAAGGAACTCATCGGCGGAATGAAGGCTCTGGAAGGCTAAGGTGCACGAATGCGAGGCAAGATCGCATGATTGTACGACAGGTCCGAGCTGGCCTAACGGCATCATTGTCCGCCATCCAATGTGCTACAGCTTCTTCCATACCACAAGTGGTACTTTCCACCATCTCACGGCTCTTGGCTGAGGTGAGGTTACGCTCACGGTGCCCTTTAAAACTTCTGCCCAAAACCCCACAACATCGACAAAGTCGTTTGGAGTGGTGTCGTAGCCGAGTATTATAGCTGTCAGCAGATTGGCATCGCATAGTTTTCAGCGATGAATCACGCTTCAGTCTTTTAGCAAATGACCATCGGATACGTGTGTGGAGGCGCAAAGGCCAGCGGTCCCAATCAGCTTTTGTTTTACACAGGCACACAGCCGAACGCCGCGTGCTGTTGGCCATCTCGGGTGCGGTATCCCCGTGGTTTGCGCGCTAGATTTGCACGCTGCCACAAATGCCGCCGTGTTCATGCGGAGTACGATCACGTTAAACATGTGGGTCCGTAAGTCCTTCCGAGAGGTTGGTGGTAGGGGAAGGAGGGTGCGGTCCCTGTGGATGCCTCCCCCACTGGGTTCCGGTCTAAATTGGGTGGCACTTCCCGGCCGTCCATACAGTTACCTTACACCTTTCTGGTAGGTCGGACGGTCTGGGTCTCAACAACAACAACAACAACAGGCACACAGCCATTACCCTTGGTGTGATGGTGTGGAGTGTTATCTCTTACGACAGTAGGTTGCCCCTAGTCATCCTGCGTACAACTTTAACCGCTCAACGATATGTTGATGAAATTCTGCGGCCGTTTGCGTTATCCTTCATGGCACGTCATTCTGGGGCCATTTCCCAACAAGATAATGCCACGCCACATACGGTTCGTATATCTCTGGACTGCCTCTGTGCTATTGATACTGTTTCTTGGCCATCAAGGTCACCAGATCTTTCGCCAATCGAGCATATATGGGACATTCTAGGCTGTCAGATTCGGGCACCCCGAAATATAGCAGATCTGGTGCAACAATTGAGGAATGCTTGATACAATGTGTCGCAGGATGACATTAGGAAACTTTATCACTCCTTACGTAGGCGTATATAAGCATACATTGCCGCCAAGGGGGGGTTCACCAATTACTGATTTGAAAATTCAATGTGCAATTGCTAACCATTGATGGATCCGGCGGCATTGATTTTGCAATCACTTCATTACCCGTGTAGGAGCTAGCTTTCACTTTCTTCATGGTGCTTCGTTTTTTTCTGCAAAAGAGTATATAAAACTTTGTTATGCTGAAATTTGTTGCAAATTTAATTATTTCATGTGTGGAAGCACCTTACTTAGATGTAAATGACACCATTTACAAGACAGCAAAGTGTGTCATTTAAAAGATATTGCAATTTTTTTTATCTAAATTTGAAAAAAAAACTTTATGTTTACTATTATCAAACGAGTGTATGATTTGCAAATACCTTTAATCAAAAATATATAAACATCATTGTTTAATAGCTATTACGAGCTATTCTTGATATATTTGGGATCTTAATCTTCCGAATGAATCAAATTTCGAAAATATTGAAATTTGTTAATTTTCGGAAAAGTCATGTAGTCGCATCAAATTTTCTATGGAGAAGTGAGCCTCACAAAATATATTAGCTATATACTTTTAGCGACGTTGTCATGCATGGTTATAGTTGCGAAAACGCATAAGGAGAACTAAAACGTAACTAAAAGAAAAATATACGAGCTCCAGGTGTTGAACTGATAAAAGCACATAAAACAGCTGTAATTTGCACAGATAAGAACGATTAAAGATAACTGAAACGCACGCATATGTCGTCAACAATATTGCCATATCTTATCGTTGCAATCAAATATAAGAGAAATAACTTGTGAGAAAATACGTATTACGTAAATACATTGATTTCTCTTAATGTTTTAATGAAACGTCTTAAAATCGTCTTAAAATCATCTTATCGTTGCAGTCAAATATGTAAAAGAGAGATAACTTGTGAGGAAATATTTATTACGCAAATACACTCATTTCTCTTAATGTTCTAATGAAACGTCTTAAAAACATTGTGAATTTCACCACGAACCACTAAAATTAGGTGAGTTAGTCAAAAGGGAGTGGTTGCACTGATTTAAATGGATATGTGATACAATCTCAAAAGATACATAAATATTGGTAATAATTTATATTTTGAACTTTTGTTTAAGAGATTCTGTAAAGTGTTATGAAAATTAAAGTCTTAAATAGTTAATATACTGCATGAAAATTATTTTAGATATGTGATAAAATCTAAAAAATTCATAAATACTAGAAATAAATTTATATATTGAAGGTTTTGTTTAAAAGATTTTGTAAAGTTTTATGAAAATCTATAGGAAATTGGAGAGAAATACCTGTCTCATCCATTCATTTTTTCTTTCTGCAATATCTTGATATGTTTTTCCCATCATGGCTATCAGCATGTTAATAAGGAGCAAAGCTACAAGGGCCATATACATGATGAAGAATACCTATAAATAAAGACAAGTGCTTTAAAAAGTCTTAAATATATTTTGACAGAATTGAACTCGGAAATAAGGTGAGACGGAAGAAAAATGTAAAATAAAAACTTGTAGAACATTCTTTAGTAGGAATCACCTCTGTTAAATCGACTACAGATGATGAAGAGCTTAATTGCGAAAACTTTATGAAGGAGTATCACTTCATTTTCAATAGTTTTATTAAGAATCTGCACACTTTTTTCGTACAATTTATTCGTATTGCGATATTCGAAAAATCGGAAAGAACAACCATGGAACTGAAAAATTCTTAGTGAATCCACCATCCCCTCTGAAATATCAGTCATATAATCTTTTACCTATCGCCAATCATGAGCAATAGGTGTTGCAAGGAAAATTTCGATTTTTAAGCGATGTTGAAATATCTGGAACCGTCATCTATCTATAGTCGAATCTAAGAAATATACATGTTTGAAGGAAAATGAAAAACTTTGAACCGAAATTGGGTAAAACTGGAAACCAATATTTTTAGCAAACCCCAAGCGTCCTCTGGATTTTGGTTCGGAATCCCTATTAAAACTCTATCTACAACCAATCCTGAGAAATAAATGTTTCAAGGAAAGTTTTTGAACCGAAAGTGGAAAAAATGGAAGAGGAAGTATGTAGGGAACTTCCTATCTCTCCCGAAATTTCAATCGATGTCGTCATCTAATTTCTTCCTATAGCCGATTCTGAAAAATAAATGTTGCAAGAAAAATGTAAATTTTTTAATCGAAAGTAATACCTTCCCAAAGTTTTATCTATAGCCAATCCTGAGAAATAGATGATTAAAAAATTAGTTTGGTAAAAACATAGATGGTGTTACATTTTGATATTCCAATGTAAGACTCAGTCTAGGTCTTTTGACCAACAATTAAGGAGATAGCTTCTTGAGACAAAGGTTCAATTTTTTCTCGGTGCACTTGAAACACATCGATCCTTCGTCAGGAGAGGTGATCGCTGTGATCTATAGCGACAATGCAACCAACTTCGTCGGTGCTAGTGCTGCATTGAAAAGGCTTTTTGCGATGGTAAGGAAGCCTAATGACCATTTAGGGTCTTATTTGTCATCAGAACAAATGTTTTCGAAATTTATTCCTCCCAGATTCCAAACTTCGGAGGGTTATGGTAAAATCAGTTAAGCATTATTTACGGCGAACTGTTGGCAGTGCTAACTTAAAGTATGAGGAATTATTAAAGGTTATAGTTCAGATTGAAGGAATACTGAATTCGAGACCCATTTCCCCCTGGTCCTCAGATCCCAATGCACTAATTCCAGGCCATTTTTTAATTGGACGGCCATTAAATGCAATTCCTGATCCCGAATTGTTAGAAATAAAAGGCTGTCGCGGTGGCAACTCACAACAGAAATTGTCCAAAGGCATATGGTCTAGGTGGAGCCGGTTTATTTGAGTAATCTTCAGCAACGATCCAAATGGATCTTTCAAAGGGGCAATGTACTAAGGGATGAGCTTGTTTTAATAAAAGAGGATAACCATCCCCCTGCTAAATGGTGTTTAGGACGAATTGCAGATTAGTGATTCTGATGGTAATGTCAGAGTGGTAATGGTCAAAATACCTAATGAAGTTATAAAAAGAGGTGTTTCAAAAGTATGTGTTTTAGCTATGGATGTTTAATTAATTTCACTTGTGTTAATTGTGTAGTGTAATTTACTTATATGTGCAACTTTATTTCATTGAGTGTGATATGTATTTACATTACTTTAACACTATACGTTTAAATCATGATTCTAGCAATTTTAAGTTAATGGTTACAATGAAAATGTAAAAACTGCACTATTCTATTTTGAAATTATCATTTCAACGCCGGGCGGAATGTTGGAGCGCCTAATTGGTTTTAGTGATGATACTTGTATGGTCGGTTGGCGCTCGCCAAAAAGAGAACAAATGCTGCAACACTTTTGTAACCAGCAGTTGTGAAATATTTTTTGACGCCTTGGGCCAGCGGGAGCTCTCTCCCCAATAAATTGTATACCATATGGTTGTGATGAAATAAAAAAAATATTATGCAATCCACCTTGAGCAGTTAATTTTGAGCTATATCCCATATAATTTATGCCAGCTTTAAATTCCGGATACAGTTTCGAGTTAAATTGTGACATTTACAAAGATCTACTAATGCATAAAATCTACTATTGTCATGGCTTAAGTTCTTTTCATCACTTCTCTAGGTAGAAACATTTTAATTTATTCAAAGCTAAATTATTTGGGTCAAGTTTTTTACAAGTCTCAAATTTTTAATAGAAAAGTAACATTTTCTGAAATTGGGAAACTAATATCTTATGCATTTAAGTCTTATACTTTTAAGTAATCTTATATTTTAATTAATGATAAAAACTTATGAAATATAATTTTGTATTAAATATTGTCAATAAAGTAATAATTTTAAAATTTAAAAATACGTAGAATTTTCCAACATATATGCTAACTGTGGTGCGTTAATGAAAAGATAAAACTTAAAAGTTAAAGTTATAATTAACATTATTGTACTACTACGTTGTGTTCGGAATAACCATCCAATTATTTACTTTTCGTGAGTCCTGTAAAAGAATTATTAATTATTAAGTTACCAAAAGGATTACGTCATTTTAACTTTAACAAAAAATATTTATTAACACCTAACATACTTAAATACTCAATTGCAATAATTTATCATATTATTAATTATTTGGGCGGAGGGATCATGTGAGACCGGTAAACTTGACTAAAAATATGTATTAGACCTGATTTTTCAATGGGCACATACCTTCAAGTCTGTCCTGGGCTTTGTCACCGCCAAGTCTTTCGCTGATCATATCACCGAAATAACTCAAAGTATTCTTTCACCGACTCGTAATATCGACGATAACTTTGTACTCATGGCGCTCACACCCGCACTTATTCTCTTAATCTGTTAACTCCATTCTCACCAAGTCGTCGTTTATATTGTAATTACTAAGACATCTCTAGTATCTGCACAAGTCATAATAATGTCTCCATCTAATTCACCATCTAATATCATACTGTCGCCCGAGTATTTTCACAAGTCTCGACCAGAGTTCTTGTTAGGTAACAGGTTGTGGTTCTCCTTATTTCGGGGTTGTCATTTTCCCCTTGCTTTCATTTGTAGCATTGAGAGTGACGCAACACGCACCCTTTTCCATTGGATAATCTTTATCCAATGACATGGTTCACAGCCTCGTAAGGTCCCGCTCGGCCCCCCTAAATTTATGATTTTGTGACCTTTTGGGTTCACGTGTTGTAAAACTCGTCGCCATCCAGACTGGCAGCTTTGTTTGCCGTTTTGTACACAATAAATTATACATATAAACTTGTCTCATCAAAGTGTGAGATCTATTTCTGGTCTCACATATCTCCCCTCGGACAAAGACATAAAAAAACACCAATAAAATTTGAAAAAAGTTCGAGTCGCAACTTTGTAATTGGCTTTCTTCCTTGGGACAAAGTTCGTCCAGAATTGCAGTTCAAACACAGTCTTGTTTGATCGCCAACAGTTTGTTAACACATATTATACACTATATCAAAGTTATGAGTAGTATCTAAAACACCTTACGAGCACACATGTACTTTATACACTAAAAACTATATTTTATAGCTTATTTTTATCTTTTTATATATAAAAAAAAGGTCTCGATCCATTTTAATATTAAAAACATGATTTTATATCAAAATAAGACCTTTTTTACATTTAGACCAAATTTTAACTTTTTTTTAGATAAATGCGTGAGATATACTATAAATTTGAAGATATTAAAAAATATAATGCCATTTTAAATGGCGTCAAAAAAATCCTTATATTTTAATACTAAAAACTTAATTTTATCTTTTTATATATATATAAAAAAAAGGTTAATATTAAAAACATGATTTTATAGCAGGCCTTTTTTACATTTAGTTTAGATAAATGCATGAGATCAAGGGAGCCCCATTTTGGAGCTACCTTATTTTGATATTTATGAGGGGACCATTAGTCCCCCCATAGATAAAAAGGATGAAATTAAATAAAAATGCGTGAAAAAAAAAGAAATGAATCCTTTAAATAAACTTTAAAAGAGATCCTAAAAATAGGATTACAAAGTGACTTAAAATATATCGAAACGTAATATATGGACGCGTTTTATAGGTTCCTTTAAAATAAACGGTCCCTCCATAAGGTAAAAAAAAAAGATTTATATGAAATTAGATAAGACTAAATATATTAAAGATCTTAAAAACATATTAAAATACCCTATTTTTAATAGAAAAACTAAATAAAATTAAAAAAAAAATATGTCGTCTCAGATAAAGATTCCTCTAATTGAGCGTGCTATCAGTGAGGTTGCAAAAAGCTGAGGTCAATTATTATCAAAAACAACCACAGCTCGCAGGATTTTTTTCAGCACAGCTGGAAAATAATATATTATCGACCTTGCTTCATAGCTTTGACATCGACTAATGAAACAAACACTGTTTTCCGGTGATAAGGGTGTCCTTCGAGAGTTAAAGACTCTCAAAGAGATTTAATAAATGTTATATGATTTAAAACGTCTAACTGTAAAAACTCAATTATTAAATTAAAGATCTGTATTGAGTTCCTCTAATTCATATTCATATTTATTATTAATCATACCTGAATACTTAAATAAAAATCTACCTTTATTGATTTCATTTATAGATTTATCAGAAAGTATACCGTGTTTATTCGCTAGGTAATAATTCTTTTCGACACCTTCCACATATAACTTTGCAATTACTGTATCTCCATATTTGGTTTTAATTTTTTTCAATGATATCAGATCATATTCCCCAGGATATAAATCATTTAATTTAAGCGTCTTGGGATAACCTCTCAGTCTATTGAACTCTTCCATTTATTAGTAAACATTTTTTTATAAATTCATGACCAATAGAATAAATTCTTTGAAATAACATATAAAACTCCTAATCCTTTCAATTTAATATCTTCATTTTCTTCTTTTTCAATTAATTCAGTCAATCTTTGAAAACTTTCTGATAATAGTTTTTTATCATATTTTATATCATACAATTCATTACAAAGATAAGTCATATAGTAAATTTCTTCAGAATTTGTAAAATTTAAAGCTCGAATATCACCTAAGCACTCATCCATTTATTAGTAAACATTTTTATAATGTCCTAAAGCTCTAGTATTCATACCATCTTCTAATATAAATCTTTTATCATCTTTTGCTGATAAAGCTATCTTGTTCACTTGAATTGAATACAATTCATGTTTCTTACTTCTAATTAAATTCTGTGTTCTATATTGATCTTTTTTATTTAATAAACAGTCTTTATAATCTTCAAATGATATTCTGTTTTTAACGGTACTAGTCTTAGTACCTTTAGACCTCTTAATCTCAACATTTTTATGGTCTTCATTTTTATTATTATATTCTTCAACACTCTGTTTTTCTAATTTTATTGAATACATTTTACTTCTTAAACCTACAAATTCTTCCATAATCACACCGTTATTTTCATCTTTCATTTTACCTAATACTTTTTTATTACATCTAGGCATATTATACAGATTATTTACTTGATAATCAGATGTATCGAAATAATCAATCATAGACTTCATATCTTCATAAAAGTCATCTGTTTTAATATCATATATAAAACTATCTGTATCCATATATAATAACTTAATATTATCTTTATATCTCGGTTTCATAACATTATAATGAAAATCATACATTAAATGTTTAGATAAATCTAATATACTCATTCCAACATAAATCGGTTTATTAAAATATAGTTTTGTTTTTTCATGTGAACAGCTACCAAATTTTCATCAAAAATAGTTCTACATTTGAAATTAGGTTTAGCAATTAATTTTTTAACTTGATCATAATTACAACATAATCTTACATCAATTCGTTTTCTTATAGATTCCATAGTTTTTCCAAATATAGAATTATTCATTAATTTATAAAAATCTTTCTCAAAATCATTAGCAGCTATCTTTCTCATTTCAGTGTTTAAATCTATATATTTTTTTAACCAATTTGATTGTTTAAATTGCAATACTCTATGTACTCTTACAGCCTTTAAACCCATTTTCAAATATTGTTTTAAACTTCTATAATGAACTACATATTTCTCTTTATCGTGTAAAGTTGTTAATAACTTACCTTGTTTCGAATTTTCTGGACATAATGGTAAATCTGAATGATAATCATGTAACTCTTTTGGATATCTTAAACTAATTTCAAATATATATCCAATATCTGAATCATCTTTTATTTTATTGTTATATAATTCACACTTAACATAATTTATTTCATTACACCATTTAAATTCTCCATATGGTAAATATTGACTCATAGCCCATCCATATAAATTATTAGCATCTAAATACATTAAATAATTGGATTCTTTACTTTTATCATAATTTTTCATATATTTATTATTTGCTTTTCCATATCTATTACAACATTGTGAAACACCTCCTCTTAAACCTTTTTCTATCATGAGTATCATATCATAATCATTTAATAAATCTAATTTAACATTTGTTATTTTTAACATTGCATCCCAAGATAAACCAGGAGCTGTAAAATACCAATCTGGATCTAATTTATAAGTTTTTAAACAAACATCTCTAAAATTTTCAAATACATCTGTTAAAATTAATACATCTGTTTTAACATATAAATCTGTATATTCACCTAAATTTTTTATATTAAATTCTTTCCAAACACGTTGAGCATGTTTATATTCTTCATCAGTTATATTACATTCATTCAATTTATTATAAAATTTATCTTTTGAAGGTAATTCTGTTTCTTTGTATTTATCTCTAGAATCCATATAATCATAAGGATATACACCTTTTCTTGTAATGAGATCTAATTTATCATCAGGAAAATGTAATGATGTCTCTCTAAATTTTGATTTTAAGTATTTAATATATTTCATTTTTCGTATTTTTGGAGGATATCTATTTATTTCATTCTCTGGTCTCAAGTTTTTTGATAAATTATCTAAACTGCAAGACATAAATTTAAATGAATCAATAAATCTTAATTTCATACCTCCTATTTTTTTGCTGAAAGATATATATTTTTCTTCAGTATTAGGTATAACATCTATTTTTGTTTGATCAAATCCAAGTTCTTTTATAAACAAATGAGAATCATAACCTGTTAAATTATGAATTTTTACTGGAATAAATTTTGGAATTTGATAATTTAAATTACAAATATTATGAGCTGGACCTCTATATTTTCCAGTTATATGACAATGATCAATTACTTTATCATCATTTAAGATTTGATTTTCACATATATGACAAATATTAGTTCTTTTATAATGATTTTCATCGAACTCTATCATTGATTTGATACTTTCATATTTTTTAGTTTTGTCTTCTATCATTTTTTCAATTTTAAGAGTATCCTCTTTTAACATAGATACAAACTTTTTAATTGTATCTGGTCCTCTATAAACAACAGGAGGTTTATAGTATTCCTTTTCATATTTGATATAATAACAAAATGCATCTGCTACATGTTTTTGATATTTCATAGTATATGATTTAGTTTGATCTTGCTCACATGTATCAATTTTAGGTAAGAGAGATTCAAAATCAGCATATATAGTATATGGTACTCTCATTTTTCTTTCATGATTTTTAAATTGAATAACTTCATCTTTTTTAGGCATATTAATTGTGACAGCCTCTTTACAGTATTCCACATGTATCTTTAATCTTTCCTCAGAATAAAAATGATTTAAACATCTATCACATAAAAATATTTGATTATTATTAATTTGTGATCTGATCAAACTATTCATATTTTTAATCCAACAATAATGATCTTTCATATAAAACAAGTTTACATGTTTTTCTAATTTATTGTTAGTTATTCTAAGTGGATAAATTGAACCATCATAACTATAAACATTTACAGATATATTATTTAGTTTTTCAAATTTCTTAATATTGTCTAATGAAACAGGAAAATCAATACTTTTAAAATTTAATTCATCTTTATATTGTTCATATTTTAACACTCTTTGAGGATTTTTTTTTACAGGATGAATTGCTGATAATATAGACCACATAAAACATTTATTATCTTTATTTTTTACATTTATTATGGCTTGTTTAGATTTAATGTTTTCAGGTAAATCAATATAACTTGATCCTCTCAAGGGTTGATACTTATTTATTCTCAATTCTAAAAATTTAATTTCTTCAAGACTCCAACCAGATCCTTTTGATATAAAATCATCAGATTCATTTATTAAGTTGTCAATAACATAATCATAAAAAGTATGTAAATCATTAGATTTTAATATAATTTGATTCTCAGTTTTGAATGTAAATTCTTGAATTTCTTCATTTAATTTATACAAACAAAACAATTTAAAATTTACCTTTATTCCATTAAATTCTTTCATAATATGCTTTATTTTTTCTATTACAACCTTTCTTTTCTCTTCTAAAAATTCTAGAGGGATTTTAAAATTATTAAAATTATTAATTCTGTATGATCTTAATCTAGATTTATAAGCAGTTTCATATTCCTTAATTTCTACATTACCTT
The DNA here is from genome assembly GCA_951213105.1 of Amaurobius ferox. Taxonomy (NCBI): domain Eukaryota; kingdom Metazoa; phylum Arthropoda; class Arachnida; order Araneae; family Amaurobiidae; genus Amaurobius; species Amaurobius ferox. Next base: position 16,196,060 of record OX578142.1, on the reverse strand, counting down.
CATCTAATGCTTTTTTATGTTTTCGACTTGATATGTGATTATCTAAATGTTTATAATATATACCGCAAATAATACATTTTCTTTTTTGTTTTGATCTTTTAATCATTAACTCTTTCTTTATCTGTTCTTCTTCATCTTCATAATATTTACCACATATACGACATTTTCTATCTTCTGTAAATAACTTTTCAAGATTTTCTTCTACTGTAAATACATTTTCTTCAGGAAAGACAGATTTAAAATCATTTTTATCAAATCGTAAATTAAAAGAATCAAAAATCTTTTTAATTTTTTTACGTTTTTTAGGTTTATCAATAAATATTTTTTCTTTTTTTCCAAGTATGCTGACAAATCTAAATTTAATAAATCTACTAAAACAGGTTTATATTCACCTGTTTTTCTGATATATTTAGTTAATAATTTAATTAAATCAACCTTCTTACAACCTTTAGGTTGTTTAATATTCAATAATTTTACTACTTTTCTAAGTTCATTAATAGTCTTTGACTTTAAGTTGAGCTCCATTTATTATGAAACATTTTTTACAATACTTTTTCCTGGAAGATGCTTACTGTGATAAATACTTTTTAAATGTCTCTTTTTGTGTGTATAGGTATATTGCATACCACATTCACATTTAAATTTTTTATATTTGATTATGGAATCACAACATTTACAATGACTTTGGAAATAAATTTTTTCATTTCTATGATATATGTAAAACTCATTTACGGATTTCATAGTCAAACAGTGTATGCACTTTTTTGTAAGCTCCATTTATTAAGAAACATTTCTTGAAATACTTTGTAAAAAATCATTCCATATTTTTTCATATTTCTTTTTAACTTTTTGAACTTTTATATTACTTTCAATATTAAAAATATCACAAATCTTTTTCATAAAATAGTAATAGATAATTGATTTCTCATAATACATAAAATCTAAAAATTTTAAAAACATATCCTCAATTTCTTGAGAAATATTATATTCCCTTCTTAATCGGTTAAAATAACAAACTCTACTATTATATCTTTGTTTTAAACTTTCGTAATCGATAACATAAAAATTTTCTTCTTCTTCTGAATCATAGATTAATTTCATCTTCATTTATATTTAAACTAATTCAGATGTCCAACTATTAAATTCATCTGGATATCCTAGCCATTATACATAATACTTATTTCCTTTCTTTTTTATGATTTTTTCAATTTTATATACATCATCTTTTTTATTATATTTTACCATTTCATTTTCATAAAAAGTTCCTTCAATTTCTTTACTGTTTAAATCTTTTAATCGATAAGTAATATGATCTGTTTTCAATACTTCAGAAACTATAAAAATCTCTTCAGTGAATGTAGAATCATCTACTTTCCTGAATGTTTTCTTAATTGTAGATATTCTAACACTATCTCCTATCTTAAATTTAGGTTTTTTCATAATCTTTTTAGTATATAAATTTTTATAAACTTGAGATTCATTTTCTCTAGCCTCAACAGGTGTCATTTTTATAGATCTATGATATGAATTGTTATAATTTTTAAGTAATTTAGGTAATACATCAATATATCTTTTAGTATTGTTAGCATGCATATATTTTATAATTTTTTCTCTTATACTTCTATTAAATCTCTCAGCTATTGCAGATTTTATTTCTTTATTTTTAGTTGTAAACCAATGTATATTATTATCTTTAAATAATTTTTGTGTCTGTTTTCCTGTAAATTCAGTACCTTCATCTGTTAAAATGAATTTTGGTATTCTTTCTTTAAAAACTTGTTTAAAACCTTGTACTACTTCTTCAGATGTTTTTCTTTTTATAGGAAAAGCCCAAGCATATTTATTAAAAGCATCTATAACCGTTAACAAATAATTAGTTCCATCATTATATTTGCTATAATTTTTTATAAATAACAAATCAGCGTCAAATTGATTATTACTGTTTGGAACATAAACCCTTCTTCTTTTAAATTTACGAATGACAGGTTTATATCTAGTATATACATCTTGTTCATGTAAAAATTCTTCAACATTAGATAACCCTGTTTTTCTTTTCAATTCATTAATTCCACAATAACCTGTTTCTGGATTATAATATGTCTCTTTTAACCCCCTAAAAAAGTATTCTTTTTACTTCCACAAATAGTACAGATACCTTTACCAACTGGTTTATTATTTTTAGAAGTAGTTTTATGATAATTTTTAGTTGGGGTTTTATCTTTACACTTGACACAATATATAGAAAGACCTAATCCAAAAGTTTTTTTAGCTTTAATAATAGGTTTAATAATTCCTCTAGCTAATCTTTCTTGAAATGTTGGATCTTGTATATCATTTAAATCATCTATTAATTCTTGATCAGCAACATGTCTCTGTTTTGTATCTTTTGTTTTATTATATTCAATATCATGTTTTTTACATAACTTATCAACTCTATTTATTCCAGGATCACCTCTTTTTAATCTTTTTTCTAATTTTGTAAATGGACCACAATATTGATATCCTGGTAAATGTAATTCTGGAGGATTTATTTTATCTTGTAACCATCCTATAATATCACCACCTCTAATTAAACCTACATAACCTCCACCTTTTATTTCTTTAAAAATATGAATATTTTTTTTACACACCATTTATTTATTTAGAAATTTATATCCATTCAATTGCATTTGTTTTACGTATTTTTCAACTGGATTAAATTTTAAACTTTTTATGAAATCCTTTTCACGCATATAAATTTCTTCTTCTGTCATATCCTTAGCTTTAAACGAATTAATGAGTTCTTTATAAAAATTATAACAATGTCTATATTCTTCTTTCCTTTCTGCTATTTTTAATGCGAGATCTATGGCTTCTACTATACCAACTGATAAACTGAAAAAAGCAAGCGGTAGAAAGGCTATTGCTGATAAACCCGTTCCACTTAGAATAACCTTACTTAATGATAATGAAATACTTATCTATTGATACATATTTCTACTCTTTCTGTAAACATATAATCTTTTTTCTAAATATACATCCATTTATAAAGGATTAAATTTTTTCCTGTATCTCATATCAGGATTCACTAAATCTAACATAAAAAAATCATATTTTTCTTGAACACTTTTATTATACATTTGTTTGAATTCTTCAGTACTTAATAAACCATCTATCTCTCTTATAATCTGTTGAATTTCTTTTGGTTGTAGAGTGAAAAATATATCGTAATTACAGTTCCTTCTTATATTGATAGGTGTTAAAAAATATGACTGAGTTAAATAAATAAAGGATGCGTTTTTCTTTCTACCTCTGATAAATAATTCTTCGATGTTTTTTTGATCTTTCTCAATCACACAATCATCAAAAATAACTAAATTCTTTAATGTAGGATTTAAATCATCTACATTAATAAAATTTTGATCTGAAGAAAATAATACTTTTTTTTTGAATTTATCATATAATTTTAATAATCTTTTCTTATTCTTTATATTCTTACACTTCAAAATATCTTCTCTTTCTATATCTTCAAACAATGTATATTTTTCTTGTAATTTAGAATATTTAGGTTCGTATAAATCTTTTGCACATATATGTAATGTATTAAAAAATAATAAATCATAAATCAAATTTAACAGTAAATTTGTTTTACCTGAACCTGAAGATCCTACTATAAGCAATCTAAATGGATGTTTAGGTAGCAAAGGATGTTGTTTAGGATCAGGTAATTCTTCTGGTTCTGTGTAATCTTTAATTTTTATCATAATTTACTAGCAGTAAAAATAAAATTTGCTGCAGTAAAAAAATTAATATTATATAAATGAACTTAGAAAAAGAACGGAAACACAAGTTTTTAAAGCAAATAAAAGATTCAATTAAAATAGTAAAAATAGAAAAGAAATAAGAAAGAATAATGAAGATCAACTAAAAGACAAAATAGGTATTCAAAAGAGCTTAGAGGAATTTCATAAACCAATCACTCAAGAAATTGAAAAATATGAAAAATCAAATAAAGAAGTTGTGAAAAGTATTCAAAATGTTGTAGAAAATATTTCATTTCCATCTATAGAAGAGCCTATTGAAGCTGTGAAAGAATTAGTATCTTATACTTATGATATCGATCAAAATTTAAATTTAAAATATTTAAAAGAGGAAAAATTATACAGGCCGTCAGTATTTTTAAATGATCAAGAAAAATTAGAGGAGATGTATGGAAGAGCTAAACAGTTAAAAGAAGGATTATCTAAGAAAAGAGGCAACTTAAAAAGTACAATTTCTAGGGCTAAAAATTTTTCAAAGGAGGAATTAAACCAGAAAAAGAATGATATAAAAGAAATTAAAAATAAAGAAAATATGTTGCAAAATTATATGCATAGATTAAATATGATTCGAAGTAGTAAAGAAATGAAGGTGGGTAAAGGATTGAATGTATTATCGAATTTAACAGAAAAAATATGTAACGGAAGTAAATCAAAGAAATTGTATAATCAAGTAACTTTATTGTTAGATATGTTATTAAAAAATAAAGAAATGACTTATAATGATGTACAACGATATCATAAACAATTTCTCTGTTAATAAATGATAAAATATAAAGTTTATTTGAGTGAAGGTCAGAAAAATAAACTTAAATCAGCTTTTAAAAATAAAGTAGAAGTAACATTACAAATAGATAAATCTAAAACTCCTAATCATGAGATGTATTTAACTAAAACTCAAATTAATCATATTAATGATAAAAAAAGAATTACAATTAATAAAACTCAATTAGATAAAAATGGAGGATTTTTACCATTTCTAGCAACACTTATACCCTCTTTAATAACCGCTGCTAAATTTGCAGGTACAGCATTAGCATCAGGTACTTTATCTGGATTAGCTAGTTCAGCTATGCAAAAAAAGGGGTCTGGGAAAAAAAAAACTTGGAAAGGGAATATATCAACAGTGGGAATCAGTGACAAAATGATTATAGAAAATATGAAAAATGAAAAAGGATTTAGAGGTGTGTTTACCTCAGATTTATTACCTAAAACAATAGGAAAATTTGAAAATGGAATCATTAATTTAGATATATCAACAGGCCCCGGAACTCATTGGGTTTGTTATTATAATGATCCTAAATATAAATATGTGGCACATTTTGATCCGTTTGGTGAATATGACAATATGAAGAAGGACTATATTCCTAAAAATATTAAATCATTTCTTGTTACATCCAATAAAAAAATAGGTTATAATGATAGTTTTTTACAGAAACCTTCATCTGTGAAATGTGGTATATTTTGTATGAAATATATAAGAGAAAGGAATAAAGGTATATCACCTAAAAATGTTCTCAAATCATTTCCTACACAAAAACCTAGTGACTATAATGAAAATTTTGTTATGTATAAATGATAAAATTAAAATCTGAAGGTCATGAGAAATCAGAGGAATTTACTGTAAATTTTATTACACCTCTTAAAATAAAAAAATTAGCTTTACACTCATTCTCTATGGAAGTTTCCTGGTTTAATATAAGTAAGAATTATGGAAATAACAAATTTAGAATGTATACATTAGACAAAGATATAAAAATCAGTTTAGACACAGATTTAGACACAGATATAACAATTATTATCTCAAATGGTAATTATACTGTAAGAGGTTTAAATGAGTATATGATGAAAATATTTGGTAAGGATCCACCTGTGAAATTTGGTATTATTGAAGCAAGACAAAGAATATCTATTAAACTGAAAAAAAATTGGGTAATTGATTTTACAGAAAGTAACTTTCATAAAATTATAGGCTTTTTAAAACCGACATATGGAAGTTATGATGAAGAAACAGAGATTGAAGGTGAACATATTGCTGATATATCTAATGGAAATGAAAATATTTATATTCACTGTGATGTTGTAAAAGGATCTTTAATAAATCAATATAATTCAGAAGTTATATATTCTTTCACTAATAAAAACCCTCCAGGTAGTATAATTTCAAAAGAATTTAATAATTGGATATTTTTTCCTGTTAAAGTAGATCCTGTTGAAAGAATAAAAATGAGGATTACTAATCAAAAAGGTGAATTAATAGATTTAAATAAAGGAGCTGTAGAATTTAATTTTATTTCTTCTTAAATAAATGAATAGAAGAAAAGGTAAAAAAATACAAGGATTTTTAAAGGTTTTATTGAAACCTAAGAATATATTAAATGAAATATTTTCTATGAAAAAGAAAGGAGGTGGTTTAAAAATTCTTCCTAAATAAATGATTTATGATTTAAGTGATACTCGTTATTATTATAATGATCACATTAAAAGTTATGAATTAAGAGAAATTCATCCAAAAGAACATAGTTCAGATGCGAATGCTACCTATGTTTTTCATATTAATGATACTAAAGCAAAAATTTTATATTCTAGAGCATATCTTGAACAAAAATTAAAAATTACAAAAAATGATAAATCATCCATTGGAAACGAAAACGTGAGTCTGGTAAATGGTGGAGGTTTTATCAAAACTTTAAAATACATATAGGAGATACTGAAATTGAATCAAATACACAGTCAAATTTTTCAATCATGAATCATGTTTTAAGATTAATTCATTATACTCCTGATTATGTAACATCACAAGCTCAAAATGAATTTTTTTATCTAGATACATCTGATTCAGCTGACCGTAGTGAGTTTAAATATGATGGTACTTTAGAAGATACTACTAAAATAACTGAATTTTTTAATAATTTGAAAATGAATAAAGATTATAACGAAGGATTCGTAAAGAGATGGGAACTAACGAAAGATAGCAATGTCATTAAAATATGGACACCTTTAAAAGATATAATCGATTTCTTTAGAGAATATGAAAAGATAATTTCAGGTTTTGAAGTGAAAATAGAAATTCAAAGAAATGAAAATAAAAATATGATATATACTAATATAAGAAACGAAAATTATAAGGTAGTAGTTGAAGGTTTAACCTTACATTTACCTTATATAGAATTAAAAAATTCTGCAGAAAGTTTGTTTCTGGAGTCATATCTATCTAATAAAGATATAGAGGTAAATTGGGATCGATATAGATTTAAGATGGTAGGCCCTTATAGAAGCAACAGTGGATCTGTGACAGCAACTACAGCGTCAGATGAAGTTTTAAGTGTGTATGTTATTCCTCAATATGTTGAAAGAGATAATAATTATGAAAAAAATAATATGATATTTGATCATATAGATATGGCAGAATGTTGGTTGATGATTAATAATAAACAAGTTCCTCTTATGCGTTATAAAACAAATTTTGCCAATAAAGATTATATTCGAGTGTATGAAGCTCTTTTACATGAAGGACTTTACGATAATAATACAGAAACAGGACCTTTGATAAATAAGGAGAATTTTGGTAAACTGTATCCTATTTTTCTTTTTGACTCATCAAATCATGAAAACTATACCGATTTAAATAATTTAGATATTGAATTTAATTGGATAACGAATAGTCAAAAGGAATATAAGTTTTATTTTATTTTTAAAGAAAGAAAGAGATGTTTTATAAATTTAAAAAATAAAACTATAACAATGGTTAAGAGTTTAAAATCTTAAAATTAAATAAATGAGTGCTTATTATCCACCTTATGATGATCTAATGAAAGAAGGACCTATTGGACCTCCAGGTATAGGTTTTAAATTAATGAATGATGGAAATTATGATATGGAAAATAGAATTTTAAAAAATTGTGAAAATCCTATAGATGATTTAGATTTAACCACTAAAAGTTTTGTTTTGAATAAAATAGAGAATAATCATCATGAATTGAGAGATCATATAGAAACTAAATATGATGAGAGTTTTTTATCCTTTACTGTAGAAACAGGCAAGAGAATAAAAGAATTAAATGATACAACTTTACATTCTTTAGAAGGAAAAGTTTTTGATGCAAAAGGAAAAAGAATAGGAAATGTTGCAGATCCTAAAGATGAAAAAAATGTTGTGAATAAAAGATATTTTGAAAAAAATTCGTTAATATTACAGAATGATAAATTTGATGCAAAAAATAAAATAATTACGAATGTTGCTGAACCTGAAAATGATAACGATGCTGTCAATAAAATATATTTAGATAATAGAGATATCTGGGTTACTAAACTAGATGATTTTCATACAGATGGGGATTATAAAAAAATAAATTTCAATATGATGAGCTCAAAATTACTGGATCAAGAGATGCGATTATCTACCGATATGTATATGAAAATTTCCATATATATAGATATAAATGATACAGTAGAAAGTAAATATATATATGATAAAAGTCCACTGATATCTCTGGAAATTAATGGTAAGGAAATTTTAAATGTTAATAGAGATGTAGTAACCTGTTTTGCTTATGGTAAACGTGATGATATCATCACATTAAAGATAAAATGTGATGGTAACGCTTTAAAACCTTATATGCATATTGAAAAAATTTCTTTCTAATAAATGGATATTGATTGGAATGAATTTTCCAGAAAAAATTTATCTGAAGATGTAATTAGAAATCTTATTAGTCATGTAAATTGGGATTTAGTTTTACAATATTCAACACTGTCTGAATCTTTTATTGAAGAATTTGCTCAACCTGATGATTGGCCTAAAATTTCTAGATATCAAAAATTATCAGAAGATTTTATAGAAAAATGTAAAGATAAAGTAGATTGGGTAAACATATCTCAATATCAAACTTTAAGTAACGAATTTATCATAAAATTTTCTGATAATTTAGATTTATATAAAGTATCAATATTTCAAAATCTTACAGAAGATACCAAGAGAGAATTAAAAGATGATTTAAATTGGTTGTATATAACTAGATATCAAACATTTAGTGAAAATTTTATAGAAGAATTTATGCATAAATTAGATTTTTGTTATTTGATTAAATATAAATTTGAGCTATTACCTGATCACTTTTTTAATGTTTATTGGAAAAAAGTACAAGCAATACAGATGAGTGAATTAAATAAAAAGTTTGGTCATCATGAAATAGAACCTTACCAAGAGAAAATTATTGAAGAGATATATGAAGTTAAATCAGTCTTGAGAGAGAGTGTTTATCTTTTGAGACAATTAACTAGCAAAGATGATAAATTTAATAAAAATGTTTCTATATAAATGGATGTTACATATAATAATGGTATGGAAAAAAAACTATGTCTTTCTTAAATATAGAGAATCCTACTGAAGTGAAATCTATTTTTATATATAATTGTTCTCTTGAAGGAATAGAAAATTTAACTAATTTAAAAGAATTATATTGTGTGGGAAATAAATTAAAATCTCTTGAAGGAATAGAAAATTTAATAAATATAGAAACATTAGATTGTAGCGAAAATGATATTACATCTCTTGAAGGTATAAAAAATTTAACTAATTTAAAAAAATATATTGTGATTTAAATAAATTAACATCCCTTGAAGGAATAGAAAATTTAACTAATTTAGAAACATTAAATTGTAGCATAAATGATATTACATCTCTTGAAGGTATAAAAAATTTAACTAATTTAAAAGAATTATATTGTGAGGGAAATAAATTAACATCTCTTGAAGGTATAAAAAATTTAACTAATTTAAAAGAATTATATTGTGAGGGAAATAAATTAACATCTCTTGAAGGTATAGAAAATTTAACTAATTTAAAAGAATTATATTGTGAGGGAAATAAATTAACATCCCTTGAAGGAATAGAAAATTTAACTAATTTAGAAACATTATATTGTAGCGATATTACATCTGAATTAATATTTTTACCTAGAATAAATGATATTGATGAAGAACCCATGAGAAGAAATAATGTAGGATTTCCTGTCTTAAAAAATGTTTACTAATAAATGGAAGAGTTCAATAGTCTGAGTGGTCAAACATATGTATTAGATGATTTATATCCTGGAAAATATGATCATTGAAAAAAATTAAAAATATGATTGCAGGTACAGCAATCGTAAAGTTAATTGTAGAAGGTGAAGAAAAAGAGTATTACCTTGCGAATAAACATGGACAACTTTCTAATAGATCGATAAATAAAATCAATAAAGGAAGATATATATTTTTATATTTAGGTGATAATAAATACATATTAGAGAAAGCTTAATAGAGTTAAAATATAATTCTAAATAAATGGATCTTTATAAGATTAAAAAATCTCTAGAAAAGAAAGGAATTAGTGTAATAGCAAGATTTATAGAATCAAATGGTGATACTGGAACAGCATTTTTAAGTAATTATAATGATAAAGATCTTAAAAAAATTAGTAAGAATATTAAGTCATATTATAATTTTGGTGGAGAGAAAAAATTTAGTAAAGATTGTATACAACTTACTTTTATTGAAAAAAAGTAATTAGAGGAATCATTTTTATATTATAATATAGAAATTAAATCATTACTTTTTCATATGTCATTTATTATATCTCTTTGAGCATGCATTTATTTTTTCATCATCCGTTCTGATGAATTAGAGGAAGTATATACTTAAGAGGAAGTAATATAACTTATCATAACTGGTTTGACTTCCTAGATTATGAAGTATAATAAACTTTACATACCATTAATCCATTGTAAAATCATTAGCTTGATTTATAGTTTTTTCTAATTTCGATTTTCTACAGTTATAATCATCAATACTTTCTTCTATAGATATTAACTTATTCTTTTTAATCTCTTTTTTAAATCTCTTCGTTTCTCATATAATTTACGTCTTTTACATTTATCAAATCTCTTTCTGTTTGAGACCCTACAGTATTTTTTTCAATAGATTTAAAGAAAAATTCGAATCGTGATTTTGCATTTGATTCCATTGGGAGGAGAAAAGAATCAAGTCACACAGTGAACTCTTGACTGCTCTTATCAGTCAGAAAGTGGCACGGGAAGTGGTATTTGTTCTACTTCCCCGATGTCATATCTATAAAGCGATGTCAATAAATATTATTTTCCGGTAGTGTTAGAGAAATACACCACAAGCCAGGAAATGTTTTTGATAATAAATGACCTCAGACTTTTCAACCTCATTAAGACTGATTGCACGCTCATATAAACGGATGTATGATTATTTAAGTATTTTGGGTGAGAAAGCATTTTTATAATTATCTAGGTTCTTTTTATGGAGGACTAACAGCCCCTCCATTTATTTTAAAACTTAATAAATTACTATCAAGATTTTATGATCTCTATAAAACGCGTCCATATATTACGTTTCGATATATTTTAAGTCACTTTGTAATCCTATTTTTAGGATCTCTTTTAAAGTTTATTTAAAGGATTCATTTCTTTTTTTTTTCACGCATTTTTATTTAATTTCATCCTTTTTATCTATGGGGGGACTAATGGTCCCCTCATAAATATCAAAATAAGGTAGCTCCAAAATGGGGCTCCCTTGATCTCATGCATTTATCTAAACTAAATGTAAAAAAGGCCTGCTATAAAATCATGTTTTTAATATTAACCTTTTTTTTATATATATATAAAAAGATAAAATTAAGTTTTTAGTATTAAAATATAAGGATTTTTTTGACGCCATTTAAAATGGCATTATATTTTTTAATATCTTCAAATTTATAGTATATCTCACGCATTTATCTAAAAAAAAAGTTAAAATTTGGTCTAAATGTAAAAAAGGTCTTATTTTGATATAAAATCATGTTTTTAATATTAAAATGGATCGAGACCTTTTTTTTATATATAAAAAGATAAAAATAAGCTATAAAATATAGTTTTTAGTGTATAAAGTACATGTGTGCTCATAAGGTGATTTAGATACTACTGTTATGTACTCATCAAATGTCTCAAGTCAAGCTTTTAACTGAAGCAAAATTAAATTTTGATTATTTAAACAGATTTTAAAAATATGCACAATCACTTTGTAATGTTACACACTTATATATCTAACTCTTGATACCTTTAACAAAATTACACATTTTTTGTATACATTACACAGAACATTATTTTACCACCAATTCTTTCCTTACTTTACCAATTTTCATAATTGATAGCTTCGTCACATAATACAATATTTTTGCTTAACCTTTAAACATTGGTACATTATTATTAATGCAACAAGTAAATCTTTCTTTTAAATTCAGCCATTTACAATATGCTTTATACATCAGATTCTTTAAGTAACTTTAACATTGCAAATGGGAATGAAAACACATTTGACATTTTCCCTTTAATTGACCTTCTTGGCCCAGAATGTAAACAAAAACAGAGTCCCAGACCTGTGACAGGTAATTGATTGATTGACTTGCAAAAAGATCATTAGAGGAACTCTTCTTCTTTCTTCGATACCGGAAGTTCTTAACCGGAAACGTTCAACGTTCAGAAATCCCCTTTGGACGGATTGAAAAACGATAACGACTGACCCCTTGATTCCTATCTACGTTTACTAATAACTAATTACAAGCGGGGAAGGAGAACACCTCAACTTTACTCTCTCTGGAATGACAATGCATTTTGAAGACGTTTGGCTGCGGTCCGCGCTCGGTTTGAAATGACGATGGAGGAGCTTCTAAAACACAAAGGACTGAACAACTCAAGTATCGTACACGTTTATTAACCCATTCGACGTATATATAAACGTCGACTTAACTATTTTAAATCTATATATCTGCCCACTATTTTATTATTAATCATATTTTGTGCTACTCACCTTTCATATAATGTAATGCTGCACGTAACAATAGTATTGCATTGTATAGTTTGCTTTCTTTTTTTTTAAACTGAAATGTACCTACATTTGAAAGAAGAATTTATATATTATAATCCCCTATTTAAATTTTATTGAGTTTTGGGTTAACCTATGTTAAATATCAAGGTTACCTTAAGATGTCTTCTTATCACTTGACTGCATTTATCTCCTTTTATAATAACTTTATTCAATATGTGAAATCATTTTGTTGTATTATATTAACTAAATTTTATTTCACCTTTCTATTGCTTATTGAGATTGTTTCTTATTATAATTTGTTTTTTTCTAATACCTTCCTTATGAATTTAAAAAAAAAATTGTAAATTTTTTTTTAATTTTAAAATTTTTTGCTATTTAATTTGTTTAAATTTTTTTAACTCTTTGCTTAATACCTTCATATTCTTTAAACTTATATAAAAATTTTCTAAAACAAACTCAGGAATTTAATTTTAATCAAAAAAAATTTTTTTTAACGCTTCTTTAAATTGACTTCCGTGCATTATTTACTTACTGGAATATTTATTAATTTATTTATTTATATCTGCAACATCTTATGATTTTAAACCCTTTTTATTTATTTATTTATATATCCTTTTTAAACGCGGATTTATTTACTCACCGTACATACAATATTTATCCTATTTATGTATTTCAATTTATTTTAATCCTTATAACATTGCATACTTGACATTTATAACCTGTCATACCGCTCGATTGTTTATCATTCTATCTCACACATTATTATCTAATTATTACCTATTTTGACATTTTTAGTAACTGCGACTACATACTTTATAGCATTGTTATATGTATATTATTAATTACATTACCACACATGACATCTATTGCATCCAAATTTACTTTTATTTCTTTCATAACATTTCTCAACCTTATTCAGATTATCTTTTTCACAATTTTTGCATATTTAAAAATACCCAATCAACAAATTATATGCCATTACTACCAGAATATTATTTATTTTTTTTTACATAGATGACTTTTGTTTACAAACGCTCTTCAGTTTCTGCTATCGTACCTCATCGATAATTTTTAATTTTTTATTTACATTCCCCACTGACATCTAAGTTCTTTATTAATTTATAACATTTATTTAATCATGTCGTGTTTATTTACTTACTTCGTATTTATTTATATTCATTTCATATGTATTTCACATTCATATTTATTATCGTACAATTTTCCTCAGCAATATTTATATTTTATTTTTATTTCCTATTTATTTATTTACATGAGCATCTAAACTTTCCTTGCGTTGTAAATCAACAACCAAAATACTTTGTTTAGCACTCAATATTCCTCAATTAGTTTTTTACTTCAACCTTTTTTTACACCTTCTGTGAATTTATTCATTTACTCACATAAACAAAATTTTAACTAAATTTAATTTCATTTAACCTGTCACTTTAGGATTAATTTAGTTATTCGCTTTGCTTATACAATTTATATTATTTCTCAGACATTTATGTACCTAAGCAATTTTCAATTCATTTCTACATTTCAACATTCCTGCACGAGATATCGTGTCCTCGATTGCTTCATTGCAACGAGCGATTTACAGCTATTTTAACCGTTCATAATTTAAAATTTTAAATTCAAATTGATTTAAAATTTTCGATTATTTATGCACTTTTATTTATTTGTTGACATAAAATTTATACCATTAATGACTAATCTTTAATCTTCTCATTTTTACCTCTCTTCTATTTTTTCATTTTACCTAATTATGTCTTACAATTTTTAAGCCTCAAGACTCTGAATATTCAAGCTGCATCCTTTTCTGAGCTAACTTTATCTTGGACAATGAAGCATTTGATCGGATGGGACTGCACTAAAAATGTCCTTGCATGGATTTGGATACAGGCTTTTCATCTATCCAAATAGGTAACATATGTGATTCTACATTTCATTTTTTTGCCCATCATTTGCATACATTATTTTTGCTTAATACTGTCGCATCGGGAGAGTCACGAGATCAGTGTCGCATCAGAACCCTTCCCGACGACAGAGTCACATCGGCGGTGGATTCGGCTCCGGAGTCAAATCGGCGGGGAGTCGAACGAAAGTGAAACCGAAACCGATCTCACAACCGATATGCACAGAAGAATCGAAGATATGCAGACCAGTACATTGCGTCACAGTATAATCACACATAATTCACTTATAATACTCACATATAACTCATATATATTAACTCGCATGTAACCCAGGAGTACTTACGGTCTGGAGACATTAGTCCACAGATGGGTAGAAGAATAAAAGACAGAATTCAGGGTGTGCAAATAATTTAACTCATTAAACCAAATATTCATATTTATTCTTAAGTAAGCCATTTAAATTTTATATATATATATTCCAAACAAATTTAATATTCAATATCCATTTCACAATAATACCTTCGGTAAATAATACAATCTCTTTCACTAGAGAACTTTATGCAAAGTAAATTAACATTCAGTTAACATTATATCAATCACACTCTTTAGAATCTTTATCAATTTAAATTTCTATATAGACAATTATCAATATACTTTCAATATGAAATCCAATTAAGAAACGTTAGTTTATAAGCTTTAAATTTATACCAGTGCTTAGAATGATGATTCAAAGTTCTACTGTTCATGAATAGAATTTTAGTAATTTTACCTTACAGTTCTGTTGATAAACCAAATCCACATAATTTCAGAACATCCGATCTTAACTTTAAAAACATGGCTGAAGGACATTTCCGAAAAATTATATCCTAACTGAAGTATACGACATCAGCATTCACCGATCAAGCAACCACGCCCGGATTTTCGGACAACGGTCAAAATCACAACCTAAAACAGAAAAATAAAGCATTAAATTTTGAATAAAATTCCAGATCCCGGTGCATTTCTTCCTCGGGCATCTTCCCGGATTAGATTTTGGGAAAATCAATAATCCACAGCAATATGGGGCCACCGGCCCTACTCTCTTTGAGAGAAGTTTTCTCCTCCGAAAACTTACATCCGAACTTCTCAAAGTTCTTCTCCAAAAAGCCCCCGAACACGGCCGCAACTGCCCGACAACAGCCAAGAAGCTCTCCCATTGGCTGCCGACCAGAGGAGAAGTTTCGCTTTTCGAAAACTTCCCACAGACGAGGCAGGCGCCGCGAAAAAACAACAGCAGAACATTAAATTCACATTCTCGAACGAAACTAGACTTTCACACGTAAATGAATCTGGACAAGGCTTAACACAATGCAGGCGTTGAAAAGGAGAGATTTCCAAGCCGCGATTCTCAAACTGTCGAATCGAACATACATGCGATACGACATTTCCTCCCCCTGGGAGGAAAAAATTTCGAACCAGTGAGAAATTTTTTTTTCTCACACACATACACAACTTTAACATTTACAAAGGTATACTAGGAACCTTTAAGTGTAACACCAACTCAGAGAACAATTTCTACTGAGTCAGCAATTTTGAAGAAGGGAAGTGTATGCGTCCACACACGTCCCACCTGAAGATCCGGATGCACAGGCAGTACACCCATCACTTTCAGGGCAAAGACCAAAAAGGGCCAAACGTTGACAACAAGACGTCCCAACAGCAAAAAGGAACCTTTACAAAATATAAACATACATTAAATACACTGAAATGCATGAATACATGAAGACGTCAGGGCACTTTTGCCTGACAGCAAAATTTCAATTTCCGAAATTCTTAAATTCCAGAAAACAAATGATATGAATATATGTACTAATAATATGATGCAAGATGAAAACAACTATATCAAACAACAATGTCACTTTCAATACACTAAGTGACCACAATAAAATAAACACTAATTTATAACAACACAATGAGATTAAATATATTTCATGAAACAAACAAACAAATGAGTTCTCTTTACTCATTCAACTTTTCTCACTTTAAATTCACTTTAAAGTTCTTTTGTATTACACTTACAAAAATCATTTTCATTTCTAATATTACTATTATCATCAATTCAACTTTTAATATTTTCATTATCATTATCACTATGCATAGTTTCATCATGAATTTAACTTCAATTCTTAACTTATTAAATTCTCGAAATAATTATATGTTCTCAAAACAATTTTCAAAATCAATTTACATCTTTCAAAATACATGTATTTTTCCAATTAAATGTAAGTTTCTCAAATTAAATGTATGTTTTCCAAAATAAATGTATGTTTCAATTAAGTACATGTGATCACATTTCAAATATCACCAACAAACAATGAGCACTGAGAGAGAGAACGAGAGAGAAAAAATTTGACTCCAAAGAAATTCCGTCAGTTATGTACTGTAAGTGAAGATGGCCTATCCAAAAACACACATCTGGCGGGACAGTAGTCGGGTTGCCAGAATAAAAAGGGAGTGTAAAACAAAAAAAAAATTACCCGCGCGCAGGATCCACGCAGCAGAAATCAGTCACAGAGATCGCGCCCCTCAATTCAATATCTTCAATGTAAAAATTTTTGAACAGACTCACAGCAGTGAGCTGTCCACGGCGACTTCCAACATCCTTCCTTCATCAACTTCAGTTTCCCACTGGTCAGGCTTCCGATCCGCATCTAGTGGGAGTAGAAAGCAGTCGTCATCTCTGGTTCCAATCACCACCGCAAGGGTCGGACAATTAATTTGCCAGCGTGCATCTTCTTCCAGGCTCGTGATAAGTGTATCTGTTTGTGAACACCAGAAGTTTTCCAAAAAAAAAGGTTGTTGCAGCAAAGGTTCCACTCCTATGATGACTAACTAAAATGTGTGGCAGAAAACATCAGGCAAGGAAAAAAAAAATATATGTACAGGAATTCAAAGAAAATCAAATTCATCAATTTCAAAAATTTCCAGGCCAAAATCAATTCATCTCTCTCAGTCTCAAAATCAATTTCCGTTTGTCAAAGAAATTATATTATATATTTTTTTTTTCAAATGTCATATACTCTTATTATTCATTAATTAACTGAAATCACAGTTATTCACAACTCAAAACACTCAAACTTTCAATAAAATTATTTTCAAACAGTAAATTTTTAAAATTATTTTGTAATTAACAACAAATTTTCTTTCTTTTAACTTAATTTCATTTGTTTAATAAGACAAAATTTTGTGAAAAACATCACAACATCAGAATAAATTATCAAAATATCATTTTTAGACAAATCAGCCAAACACCAACAGGCAGAGCAAATTCTCTCAGAAAATTTTAAAGTTCAATAGAGTTCAAGATGAGAGTTGCTCAAAACATTTATGAAAATCATTTAAATCAGTTATAAATTTTAATTTACACCACCAAGTTAAGTTTCACAAGAAACACATCAAATATTTCAACATTTCAATTAACATATGTGTAACAACATTTTACTGAATTATCAAGACACTTTTATTTTTTTTTTCAAAAATTGACTATTAATTTTAAAAGATAATGGTTGGAAAGTAACATAATAAACAATCATCTAATAAATAAAATGTATCTGAACAATAATTTCTTTTATAATTGAGAATTTTTTTTTGAAAAATGTGAAACTTATTTAATAAAATCTATTATTATATGCTCTCAAATTGTATGGTGTTTTTGTACTTCTGTTTGCATTGAAAACATTTTGTTTTTGTTGTGGTGAGTAACTGTTATTGTAAATAACTCTGTTTTTCCTAATGTTAGGATTTGAATTCACTCTTGTAAAAATTTGTCGGTTTGCATCAGCATGAAAATTTGACTGTTTTCCAGGAACAGAAGGATTCACAGGAGCAGGAAGGTTAAATCTAACTCTTTTTACAGATTCTTATGTTTTTTGTTTGTTAGCTGGGTTAGATAAACATGGCTTCAGGATCACTGTATCTTTTCTAGATTGAATATTGGATGAAGAATTATTTTGTTTTGGATTTACACTTTCACTTCCAGCCTTTTTTTGTTGAGTAAATTTTTGAAGTTCCTTCCTTCTAGGAGGTAATAAAGTAAGTCTATTCACATGGACCAATTGTTCATTCTTCGGATTCATTATGTGTTGTATCAAGAAATTCACTGGTGATGTTTTCTTAATCACACGAAAGGGTCCTTTATTAAAAGAGATTAGTTTCTTCGACTGTCCCTGGGGCAAATGAGGCGTATACAAGTAAACCAAATCACCAATTTTGATTTCAGGTTGCTTAGCTTTCTTATGTTGTTGTGATATTTGTGAGTTTTCTGCTTTTTCTAAATTTCTCTTAACCAAGTCATACATTTTTTTCAATCGAAATTGTAGATCTTCACCGTATTCATATGTAGAGTCGTATGTAGGGATTTTAAAACCGGAAATGAGTGTATTGGGAACCGTCAAGTCTCTTCCATAGACTAAGTATGCAGGAGATTCACCTGTGGAGGCATGAATTGCATTCCGATGAGCCAAAAGTGCAAATTGGATCAATCTGTCCCAATTATTTTTATCATCATAAGCAATGTTTTTTAATGACCTGAGGAGAGTTCCATTGAGACGCTCGACACAGCCATCTGAGCTAGGATGATATGGACTTGTAGTAGATTTACTAATACCTAATTTTTCATAAAAACTTTTCGCAGATCTTGATAAAAAATTCGAACCACAATCTGTGACCATAAATTGAGGTATACCATGCTGTGCTATAAAATGTTCTAGGCACTGCAAAATGTCATCCGTCTTTATAGAAGCGAGTGGGTACGCTTCAGGCCATCGAGTGAAGTAATCGGTAATCACCAAGATGTATTTTTTTCCTGAGTAAGAGGTAGGCAAGGGTCCAACACAGTCCATTGCGACCCGTTGAAATGGATAACTTGATCTCGAAAATCTCTGGATTGGAGCTTTATTGTTTTTGTAACCTCTATTGATGACACAGATTTCACATGACGACACATAATTACTTGTCTGGGAGTACATCCCTGTCCAATAGTATTTACGACTAATAGAAGCTAAAGTCCTTCTAAAACCGCAGTGAGCATAAGTGGGACAATCATGATGCAACCAAAGTATTTCTGACACAAGTTCTTGAGGAACAACAATTCTCTCTTGGTATTGGTGTCTCAACTTCGGATTCTTGTGGGTGCACCATAAGGTATCATCTTTTCGAAAAAATACTAGACTCTGAGGGTATGGCATAATATTCTTTTCTAAGCAATCTATGATCTTGTTACATCTGGAATCAGATTTCTGAGCATTTTTTATTCTTACAAGTAAAGTTGGATGTGCAGAAATTTGTTCAAACTCTTTAATTGGCATGTTGTTGTCATTTTGCATATCTTGTTGATCATTTAAATTATTATCCACAACACAAATTTCATTAGTTTGATTTTCATTTAAATTTCCAAAAACACTTTCACTCAAATTCTCATGAATATTGTTATTGTTGACACTAGGAATTTTTGATACTAAATTAGGAGAATTTTGTTTCTTTGCATTATTGATAACTTTGTATTTAGACACAAATCTGTTGTTAGGAACAACATTCACTGGGTTTGCACAATCATTGACATTTCTTGACAAGTAGTCGGCTACTACATTTGCCTTTCCTGGCTTATGTATGATTTCATAATCAAATTGTGTTAATGAAGCAATCCACCTTGCAAGTCTGGAAGTAGGGTCTTTCAATTTAAATATGAAGGAGAGAGAGCTTTGGTCGCAAAAAATAGTAAAGTGTTTTCCAATCAGGTAATGTTTATAGTAATTTGTAGCCCATACGACAGCAAGTGCTTCTCTTTCCACCACGCTGTACTTTTGTTCAGCATCATTTAACTTTCGACTCGCGTAAGAAATAGGGTGATAATCTCCATTTTCATCAGCTTGGGAAAGAAAACCACCCAAGGACTGATTCGAAGCATCAGTGTGTAGCACAAATGGTTTGTTAAAATCAGGGAGATTCAATATTGGTTTAGATAAGAGTTTTTCCTTAAGAATATCGAAGGATTTCTGAGCATCATCTGACCAAACAAATTTCTTTTTGTTGTCCTTGTTTTTTGTTTTTAAAATTTTGGTTAAAGGAACTGATATTTCTGCATAGTTTTTGATAAACTTCCTGTAAAACCCTGTGAGACCAAGGAACT
This sequence comes from Amaurobius ferox, assembly GCA_951213105.1. Classification (NCBI taxonomy): domain Eukaryota; kingdom Metazoa; phylum Arthropoda; class Arachnida; order Araneae; family Amaurobiidae; genus Amaurobius; species Amaurobius ferox. The sequence goes on along the minus strand of OX578142.1, from coordinate 16,175,313 downwards.
GCCTCACATTTTTCACTGATTTTGGAATTTTAAAATTTTCAACTACTTCAACATTGTGAGGGTCAGGTTGCACTTTTCCTTCAGACACAAGGAAACCAAGGTACTTAATGGTTTTCCTAAAAAAATGACACTTGGAAGGCTTCAATTTCAAACCATGTTTTCCTAATCTTATGAAAATCTCTTCCAATTTCTTTAAGTGTTCTTCAAAAGAGCGAGAAGCGACTATTATGTCATCGATATATATTCCTGAGATTCCAGCCAAAACAAGCGACATAAGTCTTTGAAATGATGCAGGCGCATTTTTCAGCCCAAAAGGAGTTCTAAGCCACTCAAAGTGACCATCGGGTGTTGAAAAGGCAGTCTTTTCATAATCATCTGGATGAAGGCATAGTTGGTAAAATCCAGAGGTCAAATCAAGTGTGCTAAAGTATGTAGCACCAGAAAGTTTGTCAATCAACTCTGCTATGTTTGGGATCGGAAACACTTCGCTAATTGTCAGATTGTTTAATTTTCGATAATCAGCCACCAGCCTATATGAACCATCAGGTTTCTTCACAAATAACACAGGTGTGTTATAAGGAGAGGTGCTTGGTTGGATAATTTTGGCGTTCAAGAGCTCATTGGTTTGTTTTGATAACTCTTTCTGCAGGTGATGAGGCACACGGTAGGGTTTTTGTCTAATTGGAATATTTGAATTTAAATTAATTTTGTGCAAAATGGTGTCGCAGCCTGTTATCTTATTAACAGACTTGGCAAAGACATTTCTGTATTTATTTAACAAATTTTGTAACAATTTTTTCTGCATGCCATTTATATGTTTTAAATCAAAGTCACCACCCCATACTTCAAATATCTCGTTGTTTTCTTTATGTTGTTCATCCACACTATTTACTTCAGATAAATTTGTCTCTTGCACATGACTAATTATACCCAATTTCATTCCTTTGTTAATATTTATTTTTTCTTTTGAAGGATTAGCCACTCGCGCATATATAAAATCATCTTTTGTCACCTTATATACAGCTCTTGCTAAAAAATAATTTTGTTCAGTGGAACATTCACTGACATCTCTAGGCTCTAATAAAATTGTAGAATTTTTTTCAAATATTGAATCAATTTTGACTTTTATGAATGACTCTTCCATAGGTTTCAAAATGCATTTCTGGTATGCTTTAGCAAAATTTAAATTCTCTTTTGGCTGTATTTTTCTCTTCTCTTGGCAAAAAGAACTTGTATTTAAGGAATTCATATCACAATCTGAACTTGTAATTTCACTGACATCATTATCACAGATATTTGAAACGGTTAAGGTCTTGTTGGTTTGCTTATAGTCATTTACTACACTTTGCATTATAGGATTACTACTGTTAAACTCACTATTTTCATTTATACACAGATCTCTAAAATCAATGTCATGGAATTCATTTTGTACATTCAAATAATCATTTCTGAAATTTTCACAAAAACTGTTATTGTTGTTTCTAAGATCAATGTCTTTTAAATACTGTGTGTCATAATTTGTATCAAACTGTAAGTGACTAATCGTGTTGCATTCTTTCATTTCTTCTGATACCACTGCAGTCGTTTGTGATGTACTTGTTTCCACAAAAGGAATACTGCAATATTTAAAATTGACTCGTTTGTATTTGTAACTTATTGTCACTTCCTTTTTGTTTAGGAAAACACTTCCTAAAATCATATTGTAATTTTTGGGAGCAGGAATGTCCAGGACACAACACTCGATTTCACTTCTTTCGTTAGCAATTGCAATAGGAAAGGATACTTTTCTTTCTACCAAAATATTTTGATTGGAAATTCCCCTCAAAATTGTAGAGGTATGTTTTATTCGATAATTTTCTGGAGGAATATTTTGAAGAGAGCTTTCGTAAATTATGTTAATTGAACTTCCCGAATCAATCAAAGCATTCAATTCTGTATTACCAACAGACACTGCTATAATCGGAAAAGCATTGATACAAGGAGTATCAAAGTCAACCATTGAATTAGTTTCAAAGTTCGGTCTACTAGGATTATATTGGAAGGAAGTCTGATTGTTGTAATTTTGTCTATTGAAATATCTTCTATTACCAAAATTTGGATAATTTCCTCTTCCATAATTATTTCTGTTATTTTGATTGAAAGTTGCAAATTTATAATTATCATAACGATTTTGAAATTGGTTTGAATAGTTTCTTCTATAATTATTTTGATTTCCTCTATATGTGTTTTCAAATGGTCTTCTAAAATATCGGAAACTTCTTTTGGATTTATAATTTTGATAAGTATTCCCATTTCTCCATTCGTTTCTTCTCGAGGCAGCTGGAATTCCTCTTTGATTTACTAGACTTCTGTTTCCTATGCTTTTGTATGGAGTTGAAGTTTGAAAAGAAGTTGAAGGTCTGGATTTCTTTTTTGGAACAATATTCTCAAACTTTTCTTCCGCGAATTCTTCTTCGTTATATTTACTTGTAGAGGGCGTATTCAAACTGTCCTCAAAGCTTCTGTCAATTTCTTCTCTTAAAAATGAAAGTTTTTCTTTTCTTTCCGCAGCATTTTCTTCAAACCTCTTCTTCAAAGCTTCATACTCAGTTTTCTTTTCTTTTAATTTAGTTTTTAAATTTTCCAGTTCTTCTTCATGTTTTCTTCTCTTCGACACAGTAAGAGTAACTTCTTCATCTACACAGTCCGAGCTTTCATTCAGGATTTCTTCATGCAAGATAGCGACCTGTTTTGCAGCTTCAAATGTTTGTGGATTCGCCGCACATACAGCTTTTCGGATAATCATCTTTAATCCTTTTATGAAGGAATTTTTCAGAATTGCAGTTCTCAGCGAATTTTCACCAGAGTTGCATAACTCTTCCGGAAACGCTCGAAAAGAGTCCGCTTCAATTCTCAAGGCAAACTGCCTAATTGTTTCATTATGCTTCTGTTTCAGGTTTACTAAATTTTCTACTTTTTTGGCAATATCTTCTTTTGTTTCAAATTGCTCCTTCAAAGCAAGGATCAGTTCACCAAAGTTTTCACTGTGATTAAGGCGAGGGATTCCCTTAATTAATCTTTCAGCCTGATTTTTTAATTTCAGTTTCAATATGAAAATTTTATCTATGTTTGACCACTCAGCATGTTTTGCCACCAAGTCAAATTTGTCGAGAAAGTCCACAAATGATTCATTTGGAGAACCAGAAAAATCAGGGATAGTGTTTATAAATTGTGAGGAGACTGAGTTTGTTTTGGTTTTTCTTGAACTTGCACTAACCGACACAGATCTTCCAGAATTTGGAGAGAGTCGGGGAGGAGAGCGTGAAGGCACACGAGCATTAGTTCCAGTCTGTGATGAGGAATCAGTGCTTCTACTAGCACGAACAGTTTTGTTACGAGGCATGTTTGAATTTTTTTTTTTTTGAAATGCAACAATCAGTGCGATTAATATTTGTGGTTGTGTGCTTAAAGTGTATATGAAATACTATCAGAATTGAGCTTGTTATTGTTTTTATAAAAATCACTCATATTTCCCCCAAAATATCAAACACAAAATCATATGTCAAAATATATATATATGTGTGGTCAGACTTATTATTTTTCAATTTCATATTGCCCACAAATTGTCATTTTTATGCATCAAATATACAAATAGAAACCACTTACTTTGATCATACAGTCACATTTAAACATTTTTGCACAATAAATACTCATATATGTATCAAATATACCACTTTTTCCTCTTTTTTTTTTTTTTTTTTTTTTTTTTTTTTTCAATATGCACAAATTTATAACTTACACCCTGAAAAAGCACAAAGCCAAAGTTTTACTTTTTTTTTTTTCTTTCAAATAGAGCAATTAAATTTATTTTCTACCACTCCGTAAGTCAGAACGGCACCAATGTCGCATCGGGAGAGTCACGAGATCATTGTCGCATCAGAACCCTTCCCGACGACAGAGTCACATCGGCGGTGGATTCGGCTCCGGAGTTAAATCGGCGGGGAGTCGAACGAAAGTGAAACCGAAACCGATCTCACGACCGATATGCACAGAAGAATCGAAGATATGCAGACCAGTACATTGCGTCACAGTATAATCACACATAATTCACTTATAATACTCACATATAACTCATATATATTAACTCGCATGTAACCCAGGAGTACTTACGGTCTGGAGACATTAGTCCACAGATGGGTAGAAGAATAAAAGACAGAATTCAGGGTGTGCAAATAATTTAACTCATTAAACCAAATATTCATATTTATTCTTAAGTAAGCCATTTAAATTATATATATATATATTCCAAACAAATTTAATATTCAATATCCATTTCACAATAATACCTTCGGTAAATAATACAATCTCTTTCACTAGAGAACTTTATGCAAAGTAAATTAACATTCAGTTAACATTATATCAATCACACTCTTTAGAATCTTTATCAATTTAAATTTCTATATAGACAATTATCAATATACTTTCAATATGAAATCCAATTAAGAAACGTTAGTTTATAAGCTTTAAATTTATACCAGTGCTTAGAATGATGATTCAAAGTTCTACTGTTCATGAATAGAATTTTAGTAATTTTACCTTACAGTTCTGTTGATAAACCAAATCCACATAATTTCAGAACATCCGATCTTAACTTTAAAAACATGGCTGAAGGACATTTCCGAAAAATTATATCCTAACTGAAGTATACGACATCAGCATTCACCGATCAAGCAACCACGCCCGGATTTTCGGACAACGGTCAAAATCACAACCTAAAACAGAAAAATAAAGCATTAAATTTTGAATAAAATTCCAGATCCCGGTGCATTTCTTCCTCGGGCATCTTCCCGGATTAGATTTTGGGAAAATCAATAATCCACAGCAATATGGGGCCACCGGCCCTACTCTCTTTGTTCCGTTTTCTCCTCCGAAAACTTACATCCGAACTTCTCAAAGTTCTTCTCCAAAAAGCCCCCGAACACGGCCGCAACTGCCCGACAACAGCCAAGAAGCTCTCCCATTGGCTGCCGACCAGAGGAGAAGTTTCGCTTTTCGAAAACTTCCCACAGACGAGGCAGGCGCCGCGAAAAAACAACAGCAGAACATTAAATTCACATTCTCGAACGAAACTAGACTTTCACACGTAAATGAATCTGGACAAGGCTTAACACAATGCAGGCGTTGAAAAGGAGAGATTTCCAAGCCGCGATTCTCAAACTGTCGAATCGAACATACATGCGATACGACAATACTCTTATCTCATGTAAAACATTTTTGACTTCATTATAATTTATATTCTATGCATCATCATTTTATATAATTTTTGAAAACAAATTTTTGTACAACTATTATTTTTTTGTAATTCATACCATTTTCCTTTTTAAAACAATTCCTTCATTACTGATTACAAAAATTCATTTTTAAAATTCATTCATTGCCAGATCATTTTCCCATTGAATCATTTTGATTTGTATCCCTTATTATATTATCATTTTCATTTTGAATAATTTTACTAGCATTACTTGAATTTTGCATTTCTTGAAATTTAATATTTACCTCAACCAAAACATCCATTATTTTATTGTCATTTGACTTTTGCTTATCATTGTCCTGAATTTTATTTTCATTTTGAATTTTCTGAACATTAACATTTTGACTTTCATTATTCAAAACACTCATTATTTTAATCTCATTTGAAATTTGAGTATTATTCACCTTATGATTTTTATTTTTATTTTGAATTTCTTCAAACATTTTATTTTCGTTTGCATTATGTACTCTTTGAAATTTAGCATTTTCATTTTGCATATTTTCATGATTAATATTTTCAAAATTCAACTTTTTGATTTTGCATACACCCCTTTTTTAATACCCTTCTTTCCCTATATTGGAGTTTACAAAAACTCTCGGTCTCAAGAAATATCTTGGACTCTGCTTGTCCGTATGCTCTTGCTCCTTGGTGTTATCAGTTATATCAATTTGATCTTTATTACTTTCCTTTAATTCTTCATTTTCATTTGAATTTTCTTTATTTTCATTACTTAAATACTCTTTTCTTTCACTTGCCACAAAGCATTTATTAATATGTATTGTTATAATTTTGGCTGCACAATTGCCTTTTTCTCTTATCATTATATTATTATTCTTTATTTTTTTTATCACGCTATATGGTCCTGTAAATTTGTCGCTTAACATGGGTTGTTTAATCAGTTTTTTAGGAAAACTGTATCGCCGACCTCTATATCTGTCATACCGTATATCTTTGTGCTTGTTTTTCAGCAGCAGTTCTTTGTAAGCCTGCAGTATCTTTCATTATCTCATTGAAAAATTTCAGGTTTTGTTTAACATATTCTTTATAGTTGTTTCTATTTTCCAACTCCAAGCTCATTTTGCTAATATTACTGTCTTTTATTCTGAATATTATCTCCTGGCAATTGTAGGTCCCGTAAAAAAAACAAAAATGCTGTTTCGTACCCCGTAATCTTGTTTTTTGTATTGTTCACATAAAGCTTGAACCACTTTAGGGATTCGTCCCAATCGAAGGTCTTGTTTGCGATGCAAACCATAAACTTCTTCATTAAATGATGCGCCCGTTCCAATTTCCCTAGTCAGGATGGCTTTGCCAAACTGTTATAATGTCTTTCTATATTCAGGCTAACTGTAAATTCAATATATTCCTTACTTATAAATTGACTTCCCCATTGTCACTTTGTATAGTCCTAAAAATTCCGTACGAGGTGCAATATTGAACCAAAGTGTCCACAATAGTTTGTGCTGAGACGTTTTTGACTGGATATGCTTCCAGATGTCTGGAGAATATATCCGACATTGTCACAATGTAACAATGCCCTCGGTTGCTCCGCGGTAACTTCCCGACAATATCAATTTGGATATGCTCGGCACAAGCAAAAACCGGGGTCATGATTTGAGGCTTGGCAGTCGGGGTATTTTTTTCTTTCATTCTCAGACTCTTATCACAGGATTTGACAAAATTTTCGACATCAGCCGACATGACGGTCCAATAGTATTTCTTCTGTACAATTTGCAATGTCTTATCTACACCAAAAGGAGGATAGTGAGTCAATTCCAGCACCTCCTTTCTCAACGTCTGTGGAATGACAATCTTATTCTCTTTATTGCTTTTAAATTTATATCTTTTATTTTTTTGTAATCATGACTAGATTTGTTGCATCATCTATAAAATACTTTTTATTATTTTGCGTTCTTATTTTGCCTTCCGCGATTGCCTTCCTAATTTTTTTATATTTTTATCTTTAAGCTGCTGTTTTACTACTAGTTTGATATTGAAATCCTTTGTTTGCATTATATTGATTACCATATTCTCTTGATTTTCTTGGTCAAAAATATATCTGGAATTATAATCTGCTGGGTTATTTTTTCCAGGTTGGTGTTTAAATTCGAAAGTAAAAGTATTAATTTCCATTAGCCGTCTGGCTATAATGCTTGGTTGCTTTTCTAGTTTTAAATGATGCATTAGTGATTTTGCATCACTTGATAAAATAAATCCTCTTCCAAAGAGATATTCGAGGAAGTGTTGCATAGCCTCATAAATTGCCCCAAACTCCAACTTAGTGGCTGGATATCTTTTCTCGGCGTCATGTAGCCCTCGTGAATAATATTCGATGACATGTGGCACTCCATTTATTAGTTGATATATATTTCCTGCTATCCCGGTATGACTTCCATCTGTGTTTAAAATGAACTGTTCCTTAAAGTCCGGAGCCCTAACCGTCGGTTCGTTGAAAATTGCTGATTTTAACTTATGAAATGCCTCTTCGCACTTGCTATTCCAATTGAATTTGACATTTTTTTAGTTAAGTTAACTAAGGGTTCAGCAATTTGCGCATAATTTGGAATAGACGAATTAAAATAATTTGTGGTGCCCAAAAAACTTTTAATTTGTCTAATTGTAGTCGGATATTTTTAAAATTTTGAATCTTAGCACAATTTTCTTTTGATGGGCGAATGCCGTCGTGGCTAATTTTGTAACCTAAAAACTCCATTTCTCTCCTGCAAATTTGCACTTTATGAGGATTCAAAGTAAGATTTTTTCTTTCAACCTGTTAAACACTGTTTTTTTTTTTTTGCGACCCAGACCGTGCCCCTTACCAACAAAGGGTATCAAACACTGTTTGCATCTTTTGCATAATTTCCAGGTTGGAGTTGCCGCATATGACCAAATCGTCCAGATAAAAGTAAATATTTTGCTCTCGTAAATCGCCTATAACTTTGTCCATTAAAATTCGAAAATATGCCCCCGAGTTCTTTAAACCGAACGGAAGACGATTAGTAACAAATTGTCCTAGTCACCCACTTTCGAAGCTTAATTTTCCCTTGTCCTTCTCTTGTAATTTGATTTGAAAAAAAGCTGCCTTGAGATCTAATACAGTATATACAGTGTGTCCTGAAATCTTATGTAATATGTCTTTTATCCGGGGTAATTCCACCGGTAGCAATGGAATGAACGTGTTTAAGGCTCTATAATCCACGGCCATGCTATACTTGATTTCTTGCCCCTCTTTTTGTGGCTTTTTCACCATCAAAATTGGGAAGCAATAGTTTGACTGCGATTTCTTAATCAGTCCAACTTTTAATAACTCCTCTATCTCTTTCTGAGCGACAATTTTCAAGGCATTTGGTAAAGGATACGGCTTTGTTTGAATCGGAAAATCGTGTATCAATTCAATGTTTGGAATAATCGCATCCGTTTCTCCCAAAGTCTGATACGATTTTGAAAATACCGCATAATTATCTTTCAATAGTTTATTCATTATTTTCTTATCCTCGTCTTGTAAATGGTCAAGGTCAAACTCAGTGTTTTCCATTTCTGTTTTCCTTAACATAAACATCTCTTCAGTGCAGGCATTTTTGACTTTATTTAAATTCTGAATTTTAACATTATTTACAATTTCCATCGCATTCATATCTACTATTTCCATTTCTTTCTTCACCATTCCTACTTTCATTCTGTTATTCAACCAAATAGTACTCTTATTTTTATTATAAAATGTTGTATTGATACATCTTGTATCTGTTACAGGTTGGATAGAGAATTCCGGCGAGATTGCCTTAGCGAGGTTCAATGGCTGTAGCACGATTTCCTTAGAATCAACGTCTTCTGACAGTTGCAACTGAACCAGCCTTGACTCTCCTGCATTAATTTTAACTTTTTTTTTTAGTTGAGCATAAATTGGTTTACTGCTTTTAGTTGTTTTCTGAATTTTTTTATTTATAAATTGTCTTTATTATTCTCACTCTGTTTACACTCCTCACTGATGTGAAATCTAACCTTCTTTTTATTCTGTGTGCTCACCTCTTTTTTTGTATCAGTCATCAAATTAGATTTATTTTCTGCATCACTATTTAAATTTAACTCCGCGTTACGCGCATCATTTTTATTTTTTATCAACATTTCCATGCTTATATTTTTACTGTTTGTTTTGTTTTTTTCTCGACTATTCTTACCACCTACATCAGTACTGTTTTCCGTATTTTATTTCTTATTATCACCGTTTTGTTTTTGTATAAGAATTGTATGCATAATTACCTTATTTTCCGCCTTTGTTCCAAATTTTTATCTTCAATTAAAGGTATAGTTACATTACCAAATTTTAAAATTTTATTTCTTGTATCTAAAATTCTTATATTGTTTGCTAAGAAGTCGTACTCTAATAAGATCTCATAAGCACTTCTGAAGTGCTGCTCAGTTATAAAAAAAAGTATTATTTACGGCTTTGTCTCCAATTTTAAAATGAATTTTTACGCACCCCGAGAACTCCGGCCACACATTAAACTACCATAAGCCTAAGGGTTGGTTGTGTGGTCTGGGCCTTTAACACTCCTTAGCACTCAGAGAACTGAATTTTTTGTTTAGTAAATGTCTGTAATGTTACTTTTCTGGTCACGTAATTAATTTTTACATTTGATTAATTTTTTAGCTTCTGGAAAAAATGTTCCGCAAGCAGAGAAACTATGGACCCGGTGTCAACCATGGAAACCGCGATCACCGTGCTAAACTGCAACAAAACTTAATATCATATTTTGCATGTTTTCCAATACTATCAATTTTTTCCCTGTCATTGTAATTTTTACTTTCTTGTACATTACGTTGATTTGTTTTAACCTTAGGACCTGGGCTTCGCGTGCGAACCTCCCTTTTATAATTTTTATCCTCATTTAAGTCTTCATAATTTTTGTAACTCGATATTTTATTTTACGTTTGCGATTTTTCTCCTTTCTATCGGGACTTTGGTCCATTTTTTAAATTTTCACCGGCCAAAGCCCCTCCGTCAGTTTAAAGGCCCGCGATTTTGACTGACGCTACGGTTTCTTTCTTGCCCCTGAAATCTTTCTTTCGCCACTGTTTGGGTATTTGACCTTTGATTTCTTTCCGTATCTCTTTCTCTGAATCCGCTATTTTGCGTGTTCTTACATCCGTTAAATTTTTCATTTCTAAATTCACTTCTTTTATTCCCATATTTATTTACTCCATAATTATTCTGTGAATGGCGGTTGTGCCAACAGGTAGCAAAATAGTGCCCTCTTTTTCCGCATCCTATGCAATATTTATTTTCTTGTGATATTTTATTTCTACTTTGGTTACAAGAGCTGTGCTCACATTCTTCCCACACATGGTTACTCATTCCGCACCCTGTGCAATATTTAATTTCATTTTCTGATTTTTCATTCCTTTCATATTTTACTTGCTGAATTTCAAATTTTGAATTTTGTAAATGCCTTTTCACTTGTCTATCATTAAAATTTTTGCCCATATTGTCATTGCGATAAATTGCATTAACTTCTGTACTGTCGCATTTCTCAAAAACCTTCTCTAAATGTTCGGTGTATTCCACTGCCTTTTCAAACTCCTGTATATTTACTTTCTTAATTTCAAATGCCAGATCTTGTCTTAAAGCTTCCATTAATTTCGAGAACATTAAGTTGTTCTTTATTTCACACATTTCATTATTTGCGTAATTCCCTAAATATTCATTTGTCGAATTTGAAATTTCCAACGCTAACTCAGATACTTTCATTCCTGGCGTCATTTTAATTTTATTCAAATATTTCTGCTTTTGCAGCATTGTAAAAGATGTTTTAAATTGTTTCAATAATATTTGTTTAATTTGTTCCATACTATCTGCCTTTTGCATTTCCTCTTTTTTTGATAAAAATTCAAGCGCCTTTTCTTTTAATCGAGTTTTCAAAATCACTACTTTATTTTCTTCCGACCACTCAGCCATTTTTGCAACATTTTCAAATTGCGCGATAAAAAATTCGACATCTTCGTTTTTACGTCCATTTAACACTGGCAATAAATTAATTAATCCAAACTTCTCCATTTTTACTCTCGGATTTTCAATAACCCCTATTTGTGATATTTCCGTTGATTTGTTTCGTCCAGAACTTCTATCGGTTCTTTGAGGCATTTAAAACAAAATTTATCCCCTCCAAAATCCTAAGTAAAATTAATAGCATAAAATGCACTTTAAAAATACTGCACATAAAACACTTCAACATGCAAATTAACTATTCTTAATATTGATCAATTTATCAAACATTATTTTCAATTTCTTCAAATATATTTAACTTCTTTCATTACACTGGTGACTGTGCATATTTAATTATTAAACAATGCAAAAATCTGGCCATCACATGCTCTTCCATTAAATTTATTCATCTCTTTATTTAAAATATTTTTATCAACCTTAGTATTATTTATTATAATTTTCATTTAAATTTTGAACTAACACAAAAGTGTCACGGAAACCAAATGTGGCACACATTTTAAAATAAGTGACTTACAGTTATAATTAACATTATTATAATACTACGTTGTGTTCACAATAACCCTCCAATTATTTACCTTTTGCGTGAGCCCTGTAAAGGAATTATTAATTATTAAGTTACCAAAAGGATTACACCATTTTAACTTTAACAAAAACATTTATTAACACCTAACATATTTAAATACTCAATTACAATAATTTATCATATTATTAATTATTTGGGTGAAGGATCATGTGAGACCGGTAAACTCGCCTAAAAATATGTATTAGACCTGATTTTACAATGGGCACATACCTTCAAGTCTGTCTTGGGCTTTGTCACCGTCAAGTCTTTCGCTGATCATATCACCGAAATAACTCGAAGTATTCTTTCACCGACTCGTAATATCGACGATAACTTTGTACTCATGGCGCTCACACCCGCACTTATAGTATTCTCTTAATCTGTTAACTCCATTCTCACCAAGTCGTCGTTTATATTGTAATTACTAAGACATCTCTAGTATCTGCACATGTCATAATAATGTCTCCATCTAATTCACCATCTAATATCATACTGTCGCCCGAGTATTTTCACAAGTCTCGACCAGTGTTCTTGTTAGGTAACAGGTTGTGGTTCTCCTTTTCTCGGGGTTGTCATTTTCCCCCTTGCTTTCATTTGTAGCATTGAGAGTGACGCAACAAGCACCCTTTTCCATTGGATAATCTTTATCCAATGGCATGGTTCACATCCTCGTAAGGGCCCGCTCGGCCCCCTCCTGTCTTGGCGCCCCTAAATTTATGATTTTGTGACCTTTTGGGTTCACGTGTTATAAAACTCGGAGCCATCCAGACTGGCAGTATTGTTTGCCGTTTTGTAGACAATAAATTACACATATAAACTTGTCTCATCAAAGTGTGAGATTTATTTCTGGTCTCACACTAACAATGCGATTTTAAGATTTAAAAAAAATTGAGTAAAATTGAGAAAAATTTTATATGAAATAAAATTTTGCATTTGCAATTTTTTTGGCAGATGCATAGGCAATTTTACGGTATATTAAAGGAAGTCTTAGTGTGTTAAATGGGATATTTTACTTGCAAAGTCGATTATTAGTGCATTTAATGGCTGTTTTCTTACGGGGATGCATTTTATATAAAATGTGAATTATTTATAAAGTTTTTACATGAAATTTCAGTATTTTATGGGACTAGATATAGTATATGTTATTACCTTCGGGATACGTTTCTCTATATATCCTAATTTAATCTAAGTTTTATATATAACCTGACACTGAATATTATGATATTAGTGGGGAATTGACCAATTTTTCTATTGGTTGCTTTATCGTTCGCTAGAGGACGTTTTTTCTCTAGTTTCATATGATGTTCATCAAAGGGTGCTGTTCAAGTGCATGCGGAGTATTTTCGAAACGGGTTTTGGTCACTTAGTTTGTGGATTTTACAGTGTGTAGAGGTGTTTATGTCTCTCTCCCGCATTCTTTATCAATGTCCTCTACTATAATTACTAATAACCTTGATGTTACATCATATAATGAGTAATATATTAGATGGTGCGTCTTCAGGTTGGTTGATTATGGTTTAATGGCACAAGATCCAAAGAGGATATGCTGCGCCAGACATATGGTTCCAAGATACATAAATTACTATGGGTTAAAACATGTGTATAATTTAAAAAGTGATAATGTGTGAAAAAAAACCATGACTATGGAACATGTACAACAATGAAAACGAGATGAAAAATGACTAAAAGGTTATAAAAAGTGAAGTTAAAAATGATGGAAAAAACCAATGTCCAGTAGGAATGGGAAAAGCTCCAAATGAGGATTTTCTCCAATCAATTCTGCCAAGTGTAAAGTATAAGTCTTGAAATGCTTAAAACGGAAATGTTTATATTTCAAACACTCAATTAAAATATGTTTGATACTTGCTGACGTTTGACAACTATTACAAAAGGGTTCAATTTCTCCTAAAAGTAAGTGTCTGTGGGTAAAACGAGTATGACCAATGCGCAAACGAGTTAATATAACATCAAGTTTCCTACACTGAAAACTAGTCCACTTCTGTATTAAAGGCTTTATCTCATACAATTTATTTTGAGTTTGCTGATTCCATGAATGTTGCCATTTATCATATAATAGTTTACTAATAGTTTTCTTAATATCTGTCAAAGGAATGGGATGATTCATAATACGATTAGCTGTTTTTGCAGCGGTATCAGCCAATTCATTTCCCTTTATACCAACATGTCCCGGAACCCAACAAAATTGAATATGGTGTCCTCGTGCCTTCAGACGATGCACAAGTTGGAGGATATCTGAGGCAATGGGATGAAGCATGGCCATTCTGGATGAAAGTAATTGCAAAGAACTTAACGAATCTGTATATATGATGTATTTTTTTACCCTTTGATGGGTGATGAAAATTAATGACTGGTGAATTGCTGTGATTTCTGCAGTAAAAATGGAGCATGAGGTATGAAGTTTAAAAGACTTAACTATATCATTACTAACATAAGCAAATCCGACATGTACTGCTGATTTGGAGCCATCTGTAAAAATAGGAGTGAACTCCTTAAATAAATCACTATGTTCTGCAAAAAGTTGAACATAAATTGAATCAGGTGTACTACTCTTTAAAAAATTATCAAAAGGATTCAGAAAAATGAAATTTGGGACTTGCCATGGAGGTATTTCACACGCCTTTCTCTTTCTAACATTGAGATTTTCTAGTGGAGTTGATGATACACAATTGCGCATTCGCATGCCAAAGGAAGGAATACAGGAGGGTCGGGCTGAATACAGCCGATCGTATTGCACATCCAGGATGATCCGTTGCAAAGGATGGTAGTTCATCGACATGACTCTAAAGTTATAATTCAGTGAGAGCTGTTCTCGCCTGAGTTCGAGTGATGTCTCATTACAGTCAACGTATATGCTTTGAATAGGAGAAGTTTTGAAGGCACCAGAACAAATACGGAGAGCATTATTATGAATTGGATCGAGCTTCTTAAGCACAGATGCTCGTTCTGATCCATACACAGAACATCCATAGTCAAGCTTTGACCGAATCACAGCTCTATAGATTCGAAGCATGGAAATCCGATCTGCACCCCATTTTGTATTTGAAAGAACTTTTAAGATATTTAGAGCTTTCTCACATTTCGTTCGCAGTCTTTGGATGTGGGGCAAGAAAGTGAGTTTCTTATCAAACCAGATTCCGAGAAATTTGACTTCGTCTGCTACTTTGATCTTAACGTCTCCCATAAAGATTTCTGGGGGTAAGTGAATACCACGTTTTCTTGTGAAGTGAACACAACATGTCTTTTGAGTAGAAAAACTGAATCCATTCAAGTTTGCCCATCGCAAGATACAATTAACAGCAGCTTGACATTGTCGCTCTACTGAACGCATATCATGTGCCTGATAGGAAACTTGCAGATCATCAACATACATGGTTTTATGAACTGACAATGGTAATTGGTTTAAAATACTGTTGACTTTAATATTAAAAAGTGTCACACTCAGTACACTTCCTTGTGGCACTCCTTCTTCTTGTACATATGTGTTAGAGAGAACTGAGCCAATGCGAACTTGGAATGTCCTAAAATCTAAAAAGTTTTGGATAAAAATGGGAAGATTACCCTTTAAATTAAAATCATAGAGGTCCTTAATAATACATGGTTTTATGAACTGACAATGGTAATTGGTTTAAAATACTGTTGACTTTAATATTAAAAAGTGTCACACTCAGTACACTTCCTTGTGGCACTCCTTCTTCTTGTACATATGTGTTAGAGAGAACTGAGCCAATGCGAACTTGGAATGTCCTAAAATCTAAAAAGTTTTGGATAAAAATGGGAAGATTACCCTTTAAATTAAAATCATAGAGGTCCTTAATAATACATGGTTTTATGAACTGACAATGGTAATTGGTTTAAAATACTGTTGACTTTAATATTAAAAAGTGTCACACTCAGTACACTTCCTTGTGGCACTCCTTCTTCTTGTACATATGTGTTAGAGAGAACTGAGCCAATGCGAACTTGGAATGTCCTAAAATCTAAAAAGTTTTGGATAAAAATGGGAAGATTACCCTTTAAATTAAAATCATAGAGGTCCTTAATAATACATGGTTTTATGAACTGACAATGGTAATTGGTTTAAAATACTGTTGACTTTAATATTAAAAAGTGTCACACTCAGTACACTTCCTTGTGGCACTCCTTCTTCTTGTACATATGTGTTAGAGAGAACTGAGCCAATGCGAACTTGGAATGTCCTAAAATCTAAAAAGTTTTGGATAAAAATGGGAAGATTACCCTTTAAATTAAAATCATAGAGGTCCTTAATAATACATGGTTTTATGAACTGACAATGGTAATTGGTTTAAAATACTGTTGACTTTAATATTAAAAAGTGTCACACTCAGTACACTTCCTTGTGGCACTCCTTCTTCTTGTACATATGTGTTAGAGAGAACTGAGCCAATGCGAACTTGGAATGTCCTAAAATCTAAAAAGTTTTGGATAAAAATGGGAAGATTACCCTTTAAATTAAAATCATAGAGGTCCTTAATAATACATGGTTTTATGAACTGACAATGGTAATTGGTTTAAAATACTGTTGACTTTAATATTAAAAAGTGTCACACTCAGTACACTTCCTTGTGGCACTCCTTCTTCTTGTACATATGTGTTAGAGAGAACTGAGCCAATGCGAACTTGGAATGTCCTAAAATCTAAAAAGTTTTGGATAAAAATGGGAAGATTACCCTTTAAATTAAAATCATAGAGGTCCTTAATAATACATGGTTTTATGAACTGACAATGGTAATTGGTTTAAAATACTGTTGACTTTAATATTAAAAAGTGTCACACTCAGTACACTTCCTTGTGGCACTCCTTCTTCTTGTACATATGTGTTAGAGAGAACTGAGCCAATGCGAACTTGGAATGTCCTAAAATCTAAAAAGTTTTGGATAAAAATGGGAAGATTACCCTTTAAATTAAAATCATAGAGGTCCTTAATAATACATGGTTTTATGAACTGACAATGGTAATTGGTTTAAAATACTGTTGACTTTAATATTAAAAAGTGTCACACTCAGTACACTTCCTTGTGGCACTCCTTCTTCTTGTACATATGTGTTAGAGAGAACTGAGCCAATGCGAACTTGGAATGTCCTAAAATCTAAAAAGTTTTGGATAAAAATGGGAAGATTACCCTTTAAATTAAAATCATAGAGGTCCTTAATAATACATGGTTTTATGAACTGACAATGGTAATTGGTTTAAAATACTGTTGACTTTAATATTAAAAAGTGTCACACTCAGTACACTTCCTTGTGGCACTCCTTCTTCTTGTACATATGTGTTAGAGAGAACTGAGCCAATGCGAACTTGGAATGTCCTAAAATCTAAAAAGTTTTGGATAAAAATGGGAAGATTACCCTTTAAATTAAAATCAAAGAGGTCCTTAATAATACCATAGAGCCATGTTCGATCATAGGCTTTGTCTATATCAAAAAATATGGAAACTAAATGGTTTCGCCTAAGAAAGGCAGTCCTAATTTGTGATTCTAAGGAAATTAGATTGTCGGTGGTAGATCTACCTTGTCGAAAGCCACTTTGATGTGGCGATAACTTTTTATTGTTTTCTAAAAAATATACAAGCCTAGCGTTAACCATTTTTTCAAGCAGTTTACATACACAGCTTGTAAGTGCTATAGGTCGATAACTTAAAGGACTTAGTGGGTCCTTACCTGGTTTCATGATGGGAATGGTGATGGCTCTTTGCCATGATTTAGGAAATTTATGTTCGAACCAGATTCTGTTGAACAGCTGCAGGAGGTTCAACAAGGAGTCATGAGAAAGGTGTTTTAGCATGAGATAATTAATTTCGTCTGGTCCACTACAAGTTTTGTGTGTTTTTGATAAAGCTGTCATTAACTCTGTCATGGTAAACTCTGAATTGTACTGTTGATTATTTGCTTCTAGGAAAACAATAGGTTTACTTTCCGACCAGAGAAATTAATAGGCATATCAGCAGATGTTTTAACCTAGCATTTAAATGTTCTTAGTCTTCAAAACATTGCAAATTCCAAGTCATTTATATAGTTATAATAAATATTTATTTTGAAATGCGATTTTACACCATACTTTAAAACCGGCCATCCATTAAATTGCTCTATGTCTTTGGATGAGTCGGATAGTCTGGGCTTTTCACCATACTTTATTAAAAATATATGTAGTTAAGTTTTGATAAGTTCATAATAAGTTATAAATAGAAGTGTATTTGGTGATTACACTTAATTTAGTTATAAGAAAATCAGATTATGTCAAATTAATAATAGTCTAAGTATTATGAAAAAGCAGATTTTTAACATTGTAAGTAGTAGAATTAGGCCGGTTCACCAAAGGAGGCGGAGCGCGGAGCAAAATGGCCGCCATCTTGAATTCCGTAATCCTGGACGGGGGTGTAACAGGGGGGAGAATGAAAAAAAGTGGGGATGAAAATTTTTGAGAAACTTTTTTTCGGGTGGCAACGATTTCATAGTCTTGCACGAGGGGTTTGGAGGGGAATAAATTTTTTGGAATGAGATTTTTTCTAAGTGTAGGAGAAACTTTTTTCGGGGTGGCAACACCTCCGCCTCTGCAACAGAGGCGGAGCAGTGCCATTAGCACCCTCTAGCGGCGAAAAACGAAACTATTGGGGTGAAATTGGGGATTATTTTCTAAGTATAGGAGAAACTTTTTGGGGATGGCAACACCTTCGCCTCTGCGACAGAGGCGGGGTAGTACCATAAGCGCCCCCTAGCGGCAGAAAGGAGAATTAAAACTTGAGATTTTTCTACCCTAATGGGATTTCTTTTTCTTTTTTCTAAATGAAGTAATTAAGTACGAAATATTCTTATATTTTTCTTTTTTTTAAAATGAATTAAAGGGTGTTAATGAGGATAATTAAATAAAGTAATGAATATCCGCATGCCAGGAGCGTGCTAAGAGCATGTTAAGGGTATACCAAGGGTGTGCCAAGGTCATGTCAATATCCCTTCGCCTTCTAAGAAAAGAGTGCTTACCCTATATCACGGTTACGAAGTGAACTGCGAGAATTCTGCATTTTACTAACAAAATTTCGTAAATGCAATTTTTTTTCTTATATTTTTTCGCAAATGTAAGTTTTCTACTTTTCAAAAACCACACTTGTGCTGTTTTATCAATGGAAATTAACATAGGTTTTCACACTTGTGCTATTTTTTAACGTTTTTTCACAAAAACACGATTTTTACTAACAAAATTTCGTAAATGCAAGTTTTTTTCTTATATTTTTTCACAAATGTAAGTTTTCTACTTTTCAGAAACCACATTTGTGCTGTTTTTCTATGGAAATTAACATAGGTTTTCACACTTGTGCTATTTTTTAACGTTTTTTCACAAAAACACGATTTTTACTTGTAAAAAACAAACAAAAACATGTTTTTAAAGTAGCAGAATCTCGGGAATCTCGAGAATCTCGGGAATTTCGGGAATCTCGAGAATTGGGTCTATTGGAGGGGATGTGTTTCCCCAATCATTTCGGCCTTCGATTTCAGAAATTTTAAGTAAATATTCCCCAAAATAAATATTTTAAATAATCGTGAAAGTGTGCTTTTGCCCAAAACACTTAAGTGTTATGAATGTCGCAAGTTAATTAAAGAACGTTAATTACATTAAGTGATTAAGTATTGGATATCGGTATGCCAGGAGCATGTCAAAGACATACCAAGGGTATGCTAAAGGCATGCCAATGTGTGCCAAAGTCATCGTTCTTACACTATCCCTCCGCTATATTGCAGTTACGAAGTGAACTGTAAGAACATTGTATGATGAAGATAGATGCTTGCTCTATTCGTATGCTAAAGACGGTTACGAATACTTAATTGTGAAAGTTCTGCATTTTACTAACAAAATTTCGTAAATGTAAGTTTTTTCTTATGTCTTTTCGCAAATGCGGGTTTTATACTTTTCAAAAACCACTCTTGTGCTGATTTTTCTATGGAAATTAACATAGGTTTTCGCACTTGTACTTTTTTAGCGTTTTTCCACAAAAACACACTTTTTACTTGTAAAAAACTAACAAAAACGCGTTTTTAAAGTAGTAGAATTTCGGGAATCTCGAGAATTTCGAGAATTTGAGGGGTGTGTTTACACAATAATAGCAGTACGTAGTGGGCGTTGACACATGTTATATTACTGAATAAGAAATTGCTTAACCCGAAATACGAGCGAGTCTGTATTCAGGAGATATATAGCCAAAAATGGTTATCTTGTGATTTTAAACGTTTGAAATAGCAACATACACGCCCATTTCTTTACGATGAATGACATATATTTTTTGTATGCATACCACTTTTAAGTGAAATTTAACACATATAGCTTTCTGAGGGAGGAAGAAACGCCTAATATGGTGATATATATGATACACGCACTCAACAGAAATCGGCGGAAATAAATGGTGAGATAATTTTTAAAGACGAGACTTTGAAATTTTTTTCGATAAATAAGGTATTTGAGGTTATTTAACGTGTGAATGAACGATAAAATGAGGACTAGGATCGATAAAATGAGGATCGATAAATGAGGAACTACGTAACTTTGGATTTTTTAGTTAAATAGAGATTTCTACTAATTTTTAAAGGGATGGAAAGGCATACTAAAGGGTGTACAACAAATTTTTAGAAGGGACTAAGTTTACAAGTATAGGGCTTTGAAGTTTTTAGCTAAATGCAATATGTGCCAACATTTTGTGAGATGATATCGCCTGCAGAGTGAGTATAAGGCGATCCCATCATCAGCAGCTAGTTATAAAGTCTCGAACTAGACGAACATTTCTACGATACAAAATTTAAATATCCTAACCAAATACAATGCTTTGTAACTTTTAAAGGGTTGGAAACACCTACTGAGGCGGCATGCATGATACTTATAGCTGATACATAGCCATAAAATAGGAAACTAACAAAGATTTTTTAGAATTAGAACTTGATTTTATAATTAAACATGATTTCTACTAACAACTACAAAGGGAGAAATGCATAGTGAAATGGGTTATGTATATATAATGCATGTAACCAACACCCACCGGTGGAATGCAGATCTGAGATAGCATTTTTAAGAGAAGACATGGAATTATTAAGTAAATGGAGTATTTAGGGGCTTTTAAAGAGATATAAACATATGATAAGGTAGCATCCATAATACACACAACTAATATAGGACAGCAAAAGGAAAACTTTAGTATTGTTTAGAGACCGAACTTCATATTTTTAAGTAAGCAGCGCTACTAACGCTTACCGAGGAGGTATGTATCATGCACATAAGCAGCATATAACATTAGAAAGGGGGTATTAGAAAATTTTTTAAAGATAGGACTTTTGATTTTAGAACTAAATGAGATATCAAGAAACATTTAAAGAGGATGAAAACATCTTATGAGGCGGAATGGGGATGTACTTACCCAAGACACCTAGCGCTGAAATTATTAACTAAGAGAAATTTTTAAAGTAATGACTTTAGAAGTTTCACATAAATGGCAATTTATACTAGCTTTTAAAGAAATGCAAACGCCCAGCGAGATGAATACAATGCCGATACATAACAGCGAAAGAAAAACTTAAGTATTGTTTAAAGACTGAACTTCAAATTTGAAAGTAAATGTACACGTTCAGAAACTTTTAACGGGCTAGGTATAATACACATACTCGATATAACAGTAAAATGGCGAACTAAGGATAATTTATAAGTACGTAACTTTGGATTTTTTAGTTAAATAGGGATTTCTACTAATTTTTAAAGGAATAGAAAGGCATACTAAAGGGTGTACAACAAATTTTTAGAAGTTACTTTGGGAATTTGTTAGCTAAATAGGGATTTCCACTAATTTTTAAAGGGATATAGAGACATACTAATGGGCATACAACAAATTTTTAGAGGGGGCTTTGAGAATTTTTTAGCTAAATAAGGATTTCTACTAACTTTTAAGGAATAGAAACACATACTGAAGAATATAGAGTATAATCATTACTAACATCCTAGTTCTAAAATGAGGAATTAGCATAATATTTTAAAGATTAAACTTTTAATTTTTTTATAACTAGGCGCAACATATAAACGCTTAAAGCGGATGAATACGCAGATTGAGACAGCATGTGCGATGCACATCATCCACATATAGTAACAAAAGTAGAACTAAACATGCTTTTAAGGATATAATTTTTGGTTTCTTCACATAAATGAGGATGTTTAAAAACTCCTGAATGGTTAGAAACTACACTTTAAGTGGGGGTGGAATAGCACCATCACCAATACCTATCGAGGAGAAATAGGAATTAGAGCAATATTTTCAGGATGGGACTTTAGATATTTAGGTAAATGTTATGTTTATAAACTTTTAAAATAGCGCAAATGCCTACTAAGACGACATATGCGATGCATATAGCCAATACATAGTTATGAAATAGGGAATAGCTAAGATAGCTTTTTAGAATAACACCCTAAATTTTTTCTAACTAAACGCAATATATCAGCACTTAAAGCGGAATGATTACGTAGATTCAGACGGCATGCGTGACACACATCACCGACACATAATAGTTAAATGCTGATTTAAGTAAATTTTTAAGGATAGAACTCTGAATTTTTTATTTTTTAGGTAAATGAGGTGTTTAAGAACATTTAAAGAGTCAGAAACACCTAATAAGATGGCATGAGATGAATTTACCATTACCATATAACAGCGAAATGAGGGTACTACAAATATCCTAATACTACAAATACAAGATAAAAAATGTTGTGCGTTAGTATAAACGTACATTATTCTATGTAGCAAAGTAATACATACCCCAAGATTTATATAAAGTAATCGTGAATCCATTATACTAACCCCATCTGGAATCAGCTAAAATAATAAAATTACAAAGCTGAAGAATAAATCTAGATACCAAAACCCCAACAAACTACATTAAATTGATAAAAATCTTAACTAAGTAAAATAATGAAGCTGTAACATACTATAAAAATACTAAGTTTAATAAAATGATAGAATAAAATCATATTAAAGCAAGTACTTACATGTTCAATCCGATTCAAAAATGTTGTATTAGGTATTGGCCGATGAAGAATGACAGATCTAACATCTCCAGCATTACCAACTAAAACTGACAAATTCGTAGTAGAGGACAGTTTAAATGCGACTTACCAGTATGAAATCCACAATTAGAATAATAAAATCGATGTTTGAGCACCACCGACACCCCCTTTACGACAAGGTCATACCATGGTTACCGTTAAGCCATGCTATAATATAGAATCACATGTTAAAAAATAATAGATTTTAGTAAAACAATTAAAGAAAATCCCTTTGTGATTATGAATGGTCTGTCTATTTTTTCCGTGTGTGTCTGTTTGTGTGTGTGTGTGTGTCTGTGTATGTAATTATACCTTAAAAACGCTATGTATCTTTAGTATCCCAGTGGATACGAATATTTTAATTGCTTTACACATTTAGGTAAAACTTTGTTTTAATTGCACTAGAATAAGTGAAACCGAAATAAAGTTTTTCTAAGTTTAAAAAAACAGAGAAAACATTAGTATCGACTTGGATACTAAAGATACATAGCTTTTTTAAGGTATAATTACATACACAGACACACACACACACACATACACACACACACACACAGACACACACGGTAAAAATAGACAAACCATTCATAATCACAAAAGGGATTTTCTTTAATTATTTTACTAAAATCTATTATTTTTTAACATGCGATTCTATTTTATAGCATGGCTTAACGGTAACCATGGTATGACCTTGATGTGACCTTGCCGTGAAGGGGGTGTCGGTGGTGTTCAAACATCGAATTTATTATTCTAATTGTGGATTTCATGCTGGTAAGTCGCATTTAAACTGTCCTCTACTACGAATATGTCGGTTTTAGTTGGTAATGCTGGAGATGTTAGATCTGTCATTCTTCATCGGCCAATACCTAATACAACATTTTTGAATCAGATTGAACATGTAAGTACTTGCTTTAATATGATTTTATTCTATCATTTTATTAAACTTAGTATTTTTATAGTACGTTACAGCTTCATTATTTTACTTAGTTAAGATTTTTATCAATTTAATGTAGTTTGTTGGGGTTTTGGTATCTAGATATGTTCTTCAGCTTGGTAATTTTATTATTTTAGCTGATTTCTGATGGGATTAGTATAATGGATTCACGATTACTTTATATAAATCTTGGGGTATGTATTACATTGCTACATAGAATAATGTACGTTTATACTAACGCACAACATTTTTTATCTCGCATAGACATGTCTTGTCTGCTTTAGAATGTCGGTGATCTGTATTATCCACACAACTTCACTACATAGAGTTCACCTCTTTAAAGGTTATTTACTTAGAAATTTTAAGGATTCACCTTTAAGATATTTGTAGTACCCACATTTCGCTGTTATATGGTAATGGTAAATTCATCTCATGCCACCTTATTAGGTGTTTCTGACTCTTTAAATGTTCTTAAACACCTCATTTACCTAAAAAATTAAAATTTCAGAGTTCTATCCTTAAAAATTTACCTATATCAGCATTTACCTATTATGTGTCGGTGATGTGTGTCACGCATGCCGTCTGAATCTACGTATTTATTCCGCTTTAAGTGCTGATATATTGCGTTTAGTTAGAAAAAATTTAGGGTGTTATTCTAAAAAGCTATCTTAGCTTTTCCCTATTTCATAACTAAAAGTTAGTAGAAATCCCTATTTCGCTAAAAAATTCTCAAAGCCCCCCCTCTAAAAATGTGTTGTATGCCCATGAGTATGTCTCTATATCCCTTTAAAAATTAGTGGAAATCCCTATTTACCTAGCAAATTCCCATAGTCCCTTCTAAAATTTTGTTGTACACCCTTTAGTATGCCTTTCTATCCCTTTAAAAATTAGTGGAAATCCCTATTTAACTCAAAAATCCAAAGTTACGCACTTATAAATTATCTTTAGTTCGCCATTTTACTGTTATATCGAGTGTGTATTATACCTAGCCCGTTAAAAGTTTCTGAATGTGTACATTTACTTCGAAATTTGAAGTTCAGTCTTTAAACAATATTTAAGTTTTCCTTTCGCTGTTATGTATCGGCATTGTATTCATTCTAAGTCATCTCGCTGGGCGTTTGCATTTCTTTAAAAGCTAGTATAAATTGCCATTTATGTGAAACTTCTAAAGTCTTTACTTTAAAAATTTCTTTTAGTTAATAATTTCAGCGCTAGGTGTGTTGGGTAAGTACATCCCCATTCCGTCTCATTAGATGTTTTATCCTCTTTAAATGTTTCTTGATATCTCATTTTGTTCTAAAATCTAAAGTCCTATCTTTAAAAAATTTTCTAATACCCCCTTCCTAATGTTATATGTTGCTTATGTGCGTTATACCGCTACGCTATATATTAACGCTTACCTCCTCGGTAAGCGTTAATAGCGCGGCTTACTTAAAAATTAGAAGTTCGGTCACTAAACATTACTAAAGTTTTCCTTTTGCTGTCCTCTATTAGTTGTGTGTATTATGGATGCTACCATGTCATATGTTTATATCTCTTTAAATGTCCCTAAATACTCCATTTACTTAAAAATTCCATTTCTTCTCTTAAAAATACTATCTTAGATCTGCATTCCACCGGTGGGTGTTGGTTATATGCATTATATATACATAACCCCTTTCACTATGCATTTCTCCCTTTGTAGTTGTTAGTAGAAATCATGTTTAATTATAAAATCAAGTACTAACTTTAAAAAATCTGTGATAGTTTCCTATTTTATGGCTATGTATCAGCTTTAAGTATCATACATGCCGCCTCAGTAGGTGTTTCAAACCCTTTAAAAGTTACAAAGCATTGTATTTGGTTAGGATATTTAAATTTTGTATCGTAGAAATGTTCGTCTAGTTCGACACTTTATAACTAGCTACTGATGAAGGGATCGTCTTATACTCACTCTGCAGCCGATATCATCTTATAAAATGTTGGCACATATTGCATTTAGCTAAAAACTTCAAAGTCCTATACTTGTAAACTTAGCCTAGTTCCTCATTTTATCGATCATTCACACGTTAAATAACCTCAAATACCTTATTTATCGAAAAAAATTTCAAATTCTCATCTTTAAAAACTATCTCACCATTTATTTCCGCCGATTTCTGTTGAGTGCGTGTATCATATTTATCACCACATTAGGCGTTTCTCCCTCCCTCAGAAAGCTATATGTGTTAAATTTCACTTAAAACTGGTATGCATACAAAAAATATATGTTATTCGTCGTAAAGAAATTAGCGTGTATGTTGCTATTTCAAACATTGAAAATCACAAGATAACCATTTTCGGCTATATATCACCTGAATGCAGACTCGCTCGTATTTCAGGTTAAGCAATTTCTTATTCAGCAATATAACATGTGTCAACGCCCACTACGTACTGCTATAAATTGGGTAAACACACCCCTAAAATTCCCGAGATTCCTGAGATTCTCGAGATTCTCGAGATTCCCGAGATGCCCGAGATTCTCGAAATTCTACTACTTTAAAAACGCGTTTTTGTAAGTTTTTTACAAGTAAAAAGTGTGTTCTTGTGGAAAACGCTAAAAAAAGTACAAGTGCGATAACCTATGTTAATTTCCATAGAGAAATCAGCACAAGAGTGGTTTTTGAAAAGTATAAAACCCGCATTTGCGAAAAGACATAAGAAAAAACTTACATTTACGAAATTTTGTTAGTAAAATGCAGAACTTTCACAATTAAGTATTCGTAACTGTCTTTAACATACGAATAGAGCAAGCATCTATCTTCTTCATACAATGTTCTTACAGTTCACTTCGTAGCTGCAATATAGCGGAGGGATAGTGTAAGAACGATGACTTTGGCACACCTTGGCATGCCTTTAGCATACCCTTGGTATGTCTTTGACATGCTCCTGGCATACGGATATCCAATACTTAATCACTTAATGTAATTAACGTTCTTTAATTAACTTGCGAGATTCATAACACTTGAGTGTTTTGGGCATAAGAAAACTTTCACGATTATTTCAAATATTTATTTTGGGGAATATTTATTTAAAATTTCTAAAATCGAAAGCCAAAATGATTGGGGAAACACACCCCCTCCAATAGACCCAATTCCCGAGATTCTCGAGATTCCCGAAATTCTGCTACTTTAAAAACATGTTTTTGTTAGTTTTTTACAAGTAAAAATATGTTTTTGTGAATAAGCGTTAAAAAATAGCACAAGTGTGGAAACCTATGTTAATTTCCATAGAGAAAACGACACATGTGTGGTTTTTGAAAAGTAGAAAACTTTCATTTGCGAAAAAATATAAGGAAAAAACTTGCATTTACGAAATTTTGTTAGTCAAAGTCGCGTTTTTGTGAAAAAACATTAAAATATAGCACAAGTGTGAAAACCTATGTTAATTTCCATAGAGAAAGCAGCCCAAGTGTGGTTTTTGAAAAGAAGAAAACTTACATTTGTGAAGAAAAAACTTGCATTTACGAAATTTTGTTAGTAAAAATCGTGTTTTTGTGAAAAAACGTTAAAAAATAGCACAAGTGTGAAAACCTATATTACTTTCCATAGAGAAAGCAGCACAAGTGTGGTTTTTGAAAAGAAGAAAACTTACATTTGTGAAGAAAAAACTTGCATTTACGAAATTTTGTTAGTAAAAATCGCGTTTTTGTGAAAAAACGTTAAAAAATAGCACAAGTGTGAAAACCTATGTTAATTTCCATAGAGAAAACAGCACAAGTGTGGTTTTTGAAAAGTAGAAAATTTACATTTGTGAAAAAATATAAGAAAAAAACTTGCATTTACGAAATTTTGTTAGTAAAAATCGCGTTTTTGTGAAGAAACGTTAAAAAATAGCACAAGTGTGAAAACCTATGTTAATTTCCATAGAGAAAACAGCACAAGTGTGGTTTTTGAAAAGTAGAAAACTTACATTTGCGAAAAAATATAAGAAAAAAACTTACATTTACGAAATTTTGTTAGTAAACTGCAGAATTCTCGCAGTTCACTTCGTAACCGTGATATAGGGTAAGCACTCTTTTCTTAGAAGGCGGAGGAATATTGACATGACCTTGGCACACCCTTGGTATACCCTTAACATGCTATTGGCACGCTCCTGGCATGCGGATATTCATTACTTTATTTAATTATCCTCATTAACACCCTTTTTAATTCCTTTAAAAAAAAGAAAAAAAAAGCCGAATATTTAGTACTTAATTACTTCATTTAGAAAAAAGAAAAAAATGCCATTAGGGTAGAAAAATCTCAAGTTTTAATTCTCCTTTCTGCCCCTAGGGGGCGCTTATGGGACTTCCCCGCCTCTGTCGCGGAGGCGGAGGTGTTGCCATCCCCAAAATAGTTTCTCCTATACTTAGAAAATAATCCCCAATTTCATCCCAATAGTTCCGTTTTTCGCCGTAGGGGGCGCTGATGGCACTGCTCCGCCTCTGTCGCAGAGGCGGAGGTGTTGCCACCCAGAAAAAAGTTTCTCCTATTCTTAGAAAAAATCTCCAATTTCATCCCAATAGTTCCGTTTTTCGCCGCTAGGGGGCGCTGATGGCACTGCTCCGCCTCTGTCGCATAGGCGGAGGTGGTGCCACCCCGAAAGAAGTTTCTCCTGTAATTAGAAAAAATCTCATTCCAAAAAATTTATTCCCCTCCAAACCCCTCGTACAAGACTATGAAATCGTTGCCACCCGAAAAAAAGTTTCTCAAAAATTTTCATCCCCACCTTTTTTCATTCTCCCCCTTTTACACCCCCCGTCCAGGATTACGGAATTCAAGATGGTGGCCATTTTTCTCCGCCTCCTTCGGTGAACCGGCCTAATTCTACTACTATTGTATATAGATTAACATGAAAGATATAGTTCAGTTGAGAAATAAATATTAATGTCTTATACAATATATATAATGTATTTGAATTTAGTATGAATATATTAGATTACGGGTGCATTTAACTGTGCACTATAATCATATAATACTTACTCGGTGTGTTAAAAGTGTTCATAGAGTGCATAAACATCTGATTCATTAGCAAACTAATCTAAAAATACCGTTTAAGTCAATTTCAATGTACTTCTAATAATTAATGACTTCATAAAGTTTCCTGATTAAATGTGAAGATGTGTGAAATATTTGTAATTTATGGTGAAAGATATCTTATAACGCATAAATATATCAGCATGAGTCGTCTAGAATTGTAACATACGTAAAATAAAAGGGTATTTGTAATTACTTGAAGTATTATGGGAACTTATTTTTATTAACACTAAAAACAGTATTTAAGAAAGTAGAGGGAAATTTCGCGTAAACCACAGAATAAATTCTGTAAGTATCACGTAATATAACTATTTCGCTTTAACGTATATGTCTCACAAGAATCGAGTGTCTTTAACCTGTTCATGAATGTGAAGTATAGAACTTCTCTAACTAATATGTTTTTCATGCTACGATTAGAATAACACTTAACCACATCGGAATGCATCTCCTTAGGGATTTGTGAAGGGTGATCATTTCTCGAACGTTTTGTAGTATCTATTCTTAGAAAATTTAAAATAATTATATATTTCATTGATTAGTCTATAAAATGAGAAAATATTCATATAATACTATAAAAATGGAAGGGTTACATTGCAGTAATGAAGCAGAATAATAATATTTGTGATTTTTACAAACACAGAAAAATCACATTTGTCATTTTTAGAAAGTTCAAGATTTTATTTGTCATTTTTAGGAAGTTCAAAATTTTTGCTATTTTTAGAAAGATAAAATTTAACATTTGTCATTTTCAGAAAGTTGAAATTCGTATTTGTCATTTTCAGAAAGTTAAAATTTATATTTGTTAATTTTCAGCATGTAAAAATTTACATTTGTTAATTTTCAGAAAGTTTAAAATCATACTTTAAGATAACCTCTTACAGGATATAATTTTCAGTTCAAACAAATATACTTTTCATCATGCGATTATTCCTAATATTTAGACTTCCATTATCGTATTTGTTCGAAGGAAAAAAATCCATCCAGATTCGTACTGTTATCTTTCCACACACCCCTCCAAGATGTTGAATAAGGATGAATGAAAGTTAACAGTGTGAGGATACTTTCGCTACTACCAACTGAAGCACTCTCTGCATTCCTTTCTAAGCTTTGACGAAATGTATTAGGAAATCTGTCCCCTTTTCTAAGGTGTAATGCATATATCTGAAAATCTGTAAATGCTAGCTATAAACTATGAGACGTTATTTGTGAAATGATATATAATTTGATTTGGGATAGAGTTGTTTGTTTTTGAACTATAGTGGTTATTAAATAAACTCTTAAACCTGCTGCAATAAATTTAATCTTCGTCAATGCAACACCTATGCAGAAAAATTATTGGTCTACTAATTTGAAAGGCAATTAACAGCCTTC
Source organism: Amaurobius ferox (assembly GCA_951213105.1). Taxonomy (NCBI): domain Eukaryota; kingdom Metazoa; phylum Arthropoda; class Arachnida; order Araneae; family Amaurobiidae; genus Amaurobius; species Amaurobius ferox. Next base: position 16,145,022 of record OX578142.1, on the reverse strand, counting down.
TTCTTCAGGACCGACAAGAAACGCGACCTCACTTACTTAAGTAAAGTCGGAAGTACTTATCGTAGCAGTACTTACTAGTCGGATTCTACTTATTTTTACAGATCTTTTAAATGTCTCATGTTTCTTCCTTTACTATTTTTTGTAATTCCGCTGTTTCAATTCGTTCTGCTATCCGTTCTCTCTCTTTCTTCTTTTGTTTTTTGTGTGGTCGTTGTTTCCTGCCAATCGGCTTGGTTTTCACTTATTTTCACGGGGTTGGAAACTTTGGTTTGGCTTCATTTGACTACGTGCTTCATCCTCATTCGCCGACTTTACTTGAGTGAGGTTGCACTTATTGCCGATTCTGTAAAAGAAGGTTGTTATTTGCTTTTCAAACTAGTAGACCAAATTTTTTTTATTGCGAAGATTTTATTTATTGTGTTATGATAGTGGTTATAATTTCGATATTTTAATACTTGACTTGTTAACTTTTTGCAATTGTAGGAAAAGCTGTAACATTTAAAATGCCACGAATGCTGCAACACATATGTTTCCTGTCTGGTGAAATATTAGCACACTAGCACGAGATATTTCATTTTGTTTTAACGAAATTAGGAAGTGAAGTGAACTTGGAGGCTCTAAATATCTTTAATAATTGATGAGGTTTAAAGAGAAGAATTGGAAGTATACACCAGACAAGATACACTTTCACTTGGATGTTCAATCTCTTCAGAGATATTGTATAGATTTAGTGTATATACCACCAAACAAGTTAGTACAACTATTTGACACTTTGACGTCAAGTGTATTTGGCTGCAAAACCTAAAAGTGAACAAACAGATTGCGAATAATTTGAAAGACCTGCACGGATATATGATTGAATTTCGTATGAGGTTCTTAGTTTTTGAACTAGAGTGGTTATAATATCAATATTTCAGACATTTTAAATATTATTGGTGTATATTTTCTTTTGACTTATTAATTCTTAGTTTCATTATTTTCATTACTCTTAACCAAGCCGAGTAACTAATTAAAAGGAAACTGCATTAAGTATGATTTTGACTCGATTTCCATTCTCTCTCTGTATCTCTAGGATCAGTTTCGCCCCTTATCGGTTCGCTCGGCAAACCAGTGTAACACGATACTATCTCCATCCTCTCACAAAAGACTATCTCCATTTTTGTTGATATTAATCCTATATAAAGAATGTTACAATTGAATCTCAAAATTCCATGTAACAAGGTACTCTATTAAATTCATTTTTACATATAAAAAACAATTAATTCGGCCCAGACCGAATTGATAAAACTAAGTCCTGTCGGAACGAAACCCCTTTAGAGTATAAACCCGGGCCCGTTCAGACATCTAGCTTTAAACCTTTCAATATTCTTAAGCAATGGATGCTTTTGTATGAGTTGCCTAAATTTGACTAATTTTTTATTGTGTTTTGTTTAGTCTTATTTAAAGTAACCGGGAAACCATGGGAATGCAATTTTCAATAAGTGTGTGGTGAAAAATAGGCGAACCCTGATCGTGACTCAGACTCGTACGTATGTGGCCAGCTTTAGAGTTTATAGAAAGTGGTTCACCCGACAAAAACCGTGTCTGTAGCATTTGACTCATCCCCTCTGAGGGGAACATAAATCTAGGGAGCGGCTGTTGGGCATTCCGCTTAGCAGTCCGTGAACCGGACTCTTCCAGGGGCCCTACCACCAACACATCGTAAATCTACCCGGGTTCGAAATAACGGGTTATTCCGCACGTCAATAAAATTTTACGAAATGTGGTACCACGAAGTGCTTAAGAGGGTAGCTAAAGTTATACGAGGGTTCGTAAAAACCCCTTGATAATTTGACCATCTGAGGGGATCGTGAAATCTGGAAGAAGGTACGGAATACCAGTATTCAAGATGGCGGACTCACACTTTTAAAAGAGTGAGTGCGAGAGACCGTTTTTGGAAAGTAGAAAAATTCAACCACAGAGGATAAATTCATTACGCTAACTGACAATGAATTTTATTTCATTGTTCAGGTTAAATTAACACCAAGTTGCCGAGCGAATTAACATCAAATTCTTTGATAATAATTTCTTTAAAAAATGTAAGACGACTACTAGAAATGTTACAAACATCAATTTTTCATCAAATCTGAACATTTTATTCCACAAATTAAAATACAAGCTCCTCTGTAATTTCAGAGAATCTGCCCAACCAATTTTCAAAATATTTCTTTTTCTTTTATTTGAAAGTTCGTATAATTATTGTAGTGTTACATTATGTTACGGCTATGTTAACGAGCATTGCATAACTATCTCTTTCTAGAATCGTTAAATGAACATTCGATAGAATTTATAAAATAAAATTCCTTATATTTTCTTTTTACACTTCTTTTGTTTTTCTGAAACAATATTAAACAACTTTGTAATATATTCTGCTTTTAAAATTACACCCTGAAATAGCACAATATGTTTGAGAGCATGTAATTTCTTAGTTCATAGCAAATGGCGAAATACTTCTGGCTTGACGATACAGGAGACGCTCTGCAAATGAATCAAAGTGGATATCTAAGTTTTGCAACTTGTGCTGCCATCTGTTGCTAAAATACTTAAAAATTTTTTTGTAATAATCTACAGAATTTTCTGTTTAAAAAACTGAAGTTTTATACACAAATTACTTAAATTAAGCAAATTATTAAGTTTCCTTTTCTATAAAAATTTATTTTGAAATCAATTTGAAAAAATTCTTCACATCTTCTGACATCGTCAGAAGTATCAACCACAAATGGAAATTACATTTTCTACTATGGCAGAGGATGTTTGGTTTAAAATTAATTTTCTTGTCCATAGGGCGCTGGTGTTAATACTTTATGGTGTTAATACTTAAGAAAAGAAAACACTGAGATTTTCTCATTATTTTTTTTTAGAAGCATTTTACACGAATTTCATCAAATTTTGCGCAAGGATGGGAAACCACCAATACTTTTCAAATACAAAAAGTAAGAGTAAGCTATAAATTTTACTACTCATCACGTTTCCAAAAAAATTTTGTGTTTTCCTAAATTTGTAAAAGTAAATATAACAAAAATAAAGAAACTAACAGAAAAAACTCTGGCATTTAAAATTAATTTGATACAGGTGAAATAATTAAAACAGCTTGGGTCCATAAAAACTGTTAAAACGTTCTTTAATTTGTGCTTCTGTTTCTGTAGGACCAATTTCAAAATGAAATTATTATAACACAAAATATGAATCTCAGTTTTATCTTTTAGATGCGCAACTATGAATTGCTGAAGTAAAATTTCTTCTGGCTAATAAACATTAGTCGCTATTTCTGTTAAGTGTTAGCATTAAAAAATTATAATGTATTTGGTATTTCTTTTTTAGGGACTCTGAAAACAAGTATATTGCAGTTTTCCCGAAAATTGACATCAAAAGTATTTAGTATATTTAGTATTTTAATTAAAAAATGTATTTATTGCCTTTGCTTTTATATTATAAAAGTTACTACAGTTATCATTATTGTCAACCGAAATAACATAATTCTATTGAACAAAATATTTTTCATCTGTGAAAAGGTAAATGGTGAAAATATTGTTTATAAAGCATTATATTAACTTCCTTCGTATTTAAGAACCTCACTATTGACTTTGATTGGTTCCCTGAGGTCCCGCCTTAATTCCACCCTCCTGCCCATCAAAGAACAACGAAACCAAATTCCGACGAATTTATAATACGGTTATCGCAGCCTTTCGTAAATAACTGGGTGGAATAATATGGATTTCCGACCGGTGAGAAAATAATTCAGGGCATTTGGTGGTAGAGCCCGATGGGGACGGATTACCTTCATTCATCACCTGAGACACCAGTCGACAACTGGAGTCGAGACTTGGAGGGATTGTCTTCGAACATCGTCTGGTGGATCGCTTTGCTGTCGTCTCTCCTCTGGACATGTTCTCATTGGAATGGAGATTAGTACTGTCTCGGCTCCTTCCCCATGTTACAGTGCCTAGAAGACATAGTGTGCCGACCGAGGCGAAAAACGGGTTCCCCCAAAACCACCTCTACCAGACGTCTCAGGTCTCAAATAATAGATCAAAAGCTGAGGAGTTAATATTGAAACTAATGGGAATTTAATGCAAATAAAATGGCCGATATCTTTGGAATTAATTGAAGAATTTGTGTGAAATTTGGTGTAATTATTGCAAGTGGTATACACAAAGAGTTATTTAATTTTTAAAGAGATTGAGCTAGGGATATATTCGTATTTTTAATATTTTATTTAACTTGATCTGGTGTTCGTTCAAACCTTTAAGGTCTAAAATAATCAAGTTCATTCATCATAGTAGCATGAAATTCGGTATGACGTTTTCTCTTGTGGTACATTTCAGTTCCTTCGATTTTGAAGATTATAGGGCTAGCCCATCCTGGGCCCAACATATTACTCTACCCATTTTTAGAGAATACTTCAAAATCAGAGAAAGTAAGAAATATAAATTAAATATATCCTTTTCGTTTGGGGTATATTTTAATTCTTTCGATTTTGGACTGCATCGGACAAACCCGTCATGGACCCCCCTTAGAAATTAACTCCTTTTCCGGGAATAACTCGAGAAACGGAGCATCTAAAAATTTTAAGTTTGGAATGTCCTTGTCATTTGAGGTATATCTTAACTCATTGGATTTAAAACCTTATCGGGCTAGTCCGTCCTGAGCCTAACAAGAGAATTTACTCGTTTTTTAAGAATAACTCCAAAACTTTAGCAGCTAGAATGTCTAAATTTAGAATATCATTGTATTTTAGGGTATATTTTATTTCTTTGGATTTTAAATCTTATAGGGCTAACCCGTCTTGGCCAGCCATAAGAATGCATCCAGTTTTTGCAAATTACTCGATAACCGCACTGAAGTAGTTGGAAATTCCAAGTTCATAATGTCGTTGTCTTTTGTGGTATATTTTAACTCTTTGGACTTGAATCCTTATCGGGCTAGCCCGTCCTAGACCCGAAATAAGAATGTGCTCGTTTCTTTTAGAATATCTCGAAAACCTAAACAGCTAGAAAACTAAAATTAGTATATCATTCTCTTTTGGAGTATATTTTAATTCTTCTGATTTTGAACCTCATCGGGCTAATCTTGGGCTCGCCGTAGGAATATTCTCATTTATAAAAAATAACTCGAAAATCTGAGTAGCTAAAAATTCCAATTTTGGCATTTTGCGGTATATTTTAACCTTTTGGAATTTGAACCTTACGTAATTACGATCAATAAATTCATTAGCAAAATGCAACTTACAAACTACAGAGTTTTTGCTTAGAACTTTATCTGCACGAAGTATTAACTCTGTCCGTTTAGTTCTCAGCTCATCGTTGTCAGGAGCTTTAAATAGAGAATAATTGCCTCTGAAATTTCTGTAACCTGTATTACATTCAGGCACGAAGCAGTGTCTGTCATTCACTTCTTTAGAACTATAAAAACTATTAAATATGTTGATAGATATATTAGGAAACTGATATGGTATAGCTATAAAAACAGCCTCAAACAATCAAAACAAAGAAACAAAAATATAGATTCTCAACGTCTATTACAACAAACATCAAATGAATGAAAGCTTGTTGCTTACAACTTCGAAAAATCTTTCCTTTTGCGTGGGTTATGTCCAATCCCAGAACGAAAAAGAATATTGTACTTCGATCTCTGATGACCAATGTGCTAATGAGATACTTCGTATTGTGTCTAGAGGCCACCCTGAAGGCAGTACAAAATGCCCTTTCCTGGTGTTCTATCCATTTTCAGAGTCCCCGCTGATTTGCGGATTTTTTGAGTCATTGTTCGTGTAAGAGATGTGGCAATTTGCGGAAACGCCTGTCGAAATGAAATAGCGGTCGGTTACATGTCCATTCTCAATCGAAATTCTTATCAGCGCTACCTTTCACCGTACAAAGAGACAGTACTTGTAGGCAGCACCTTGTTCAAATGCTCAGGCGGCAATGATGTTTCATGTTTTTCTTCCAAATTCACAGGGCCACTCACAGGCATTTTCCTCTGTAGCCGAACATATAAGATAAAACAAAATATCTGCTAGATATTCTCATACATTTTTTTTAGGTTTACATGATAATCTGTATCAAAGAGCAAAACAAAAGTTTAGTTTTAAAGTATTCGTTCAAGTTATTCATATAATGCTTTTAAAAATTATTGAAACATTTCTATTTCAAGTAAACAATATCAATACGTACGGTCCAAATTTTTACTAAAGAAATAAAACTAAGATACCTTCGTTAAAAGCAGCATACAACTCAAAATAGTAATATCGACTGGTTTTGAAGGCAAAACACATTCGCCAGGTCACAAAGAACCGCAAACTTGACTCGTACTCCCAGTGCAGCGACACAACATTAGTGGATAAACTTCGCAATTCTTAGCTCATTTGCATATGGATGTAAATATGGATCTTGGAAAAAAGGGGGATCGACGATCGAATGGAGCTTATAGTACAAAATTCATTTTATTAAATATGGACAATTTTGAGAACTAATGTAATTGTTTGGAAAATGAGATTTTTTACCAACATCCCCACTCTCATGCCTACGCCTCTAATTACGAATAAACAACTGCATTTGTAACAAATAAACAAATAAATGGTTCAAATTCGAAAGTATTATATTCTAATCCAAAAGGAATTAATATACTAAATTTGGATTTTCTATCTGTTACGGTTGTCGAGTTATTCTAATGGCATATTCATATGGCGGGCCCAGCACGGGCTAGCTGAATAAAGTTCAAAGTCGAAAAAATGAAATGTACCACAAAAGACAAGAGCATGCTAAACTTGGAATTTTTAGGTACTTCAGTTCTACAGTTATTCACAAAAAACGAGCGCATTCCTAAGACGGACTCAAGACGGGCTAGCCCGCTGAGGTCCAAATCTAAATTATGACAAACCCCAAAAGAAAACGATATACTAAATTTAGATTTTTCAGCTGCTCCGCTTTACGAGTTATTTTCGAAAAACGAGTGCATTATTATTATGTCGGGCCCAAGACGGGCTAGCCCGATAAGATTCAAAATCCAAAGAAATAAAATATACCCTAAAAGACAATTATATACTAAATTTAGATATTCTAGCTGCTACAGTTTTCGAGTTATTCTAAAACAACGAGTACATTATTTTTGTTGGGCTCAGGACGGGTTAGCCCGATAAGATTTTAAATTCAGTGAGTTAAGATATACCGCAAATGAGAAAGACATTCTAAACTTGGAACTTTTCGATACTCCGTTTCTAGAGTTATTTCCCCAAAAAGTCAGTTTCTAAGGAGGGCCCAAAATGGGTTCGCCCGATACGGTTCAAAATCGAATGAAATAAAATATTTCTCAAAAGATAAGGGTGTACTAAATGTGACATTTTCTAGTTGCTCCGATTTTTCAGCTGTTCTAAAAAAAACGAGTCCATTCCTATGTTGGGCCCAGGACAGATAGTCCGATAAAGTTCAAATCCGAATAAACTTAAATATACCACAAAAGCCAACGACATGTTAAACTTAGAATTTTTAGCTTCTTTGGTTCTCGAGTTATTCTTTAAAAACGAATGCACTCTTCAGCGGACCGAAGACGGGTTAGCCCGATGAGGTTCAAAATCTAAATTAGAATCTATCCAAAAGGAAATGATATTTTAAATTTACATTTTTTAGCTACTCCGATTTTCGAGTTATTCTTGAAAAGCGAGTAAATTTTTATGGCGGGTCCAAGACGGGTTAGCCCGATAAGGTTCGAAATGCGATGAAATGTTATGTTCAAAAGGGCAATTATATATTAAATATAGACATTCTAGATGCTCAGAATTTTGAGTTATTTTCAAAAAACGAGTATATTCCTTTTGTTGGGCTCAGGACGGGCTAGCCCAATAAGGTTTTAAATCTAAAGAGTTAAAATATACAGCAAATGACAAGGATATGCTAAACTTCGAATTTTTAGATACACCTGTTCTCGAGTTATTCCTCAAAACTGGGTAAATTTCTAAGGCGGGCCCATGACGGGCTAACCCGATACGGTTCAAAATTGAAAGAATTAAAATATTCCTCAAAAGAAAACGATATAATAAATTTAGGTTTCCTACTTTCTCTGATTTTCGAGTTATTCCCTAAAAACTGGTAAAGTCCTATGGCGGGCCCAGGACTGGCTAGCCCGATGATCTTCAAATTCGAAAAAACTAAAATGTACTACAAGAGAAAACGTCATACCGAATTTCACGTTACTGTGATAAATGAACCTGATTATTTTGGACCTCAAAAATTTGAACAAACACCAGATCAAGTTAAATAAAATTTTAAAAATACAAATACATCCTTAGCTCAATCTCTCTGAAAATTAAATGACTTTTTGTGTATACCACTTGCAATAATCACACCAAATTTCACACAAATTCTTCAGTTACTTCCAAAGCTATCGGATATTTCATTTGCATTAAATTCCCATTAGTTTCAATGTGTTAACTCCTCAGCTTCTGATCTCTTATTCGAGATCGCGGCTTTTCGGGAATAGCTCCCAGCACTGGGAGATATAGGCGGTCGGCACAGTATTATTTCTAGGCACTGTACCCATGGCGTAATACTTCGTTAGTTGCCAGGGAGATAGGTCTGAGCGCAAGGCGTTTGCTTTTGGGTACATTACACATTACATCACATGGGCTACAGAATGAGAAGTAAAAGCAATGTGGCCTTTTAGTGCATATTTGTAAATCACAAATCAACTCACCTTAGCGATGTTTGGATGGGCAGTGAACTGGAACTGTTCATAAGTATCACCAAATTCTGAAAGTGACATGACGAACATCGCGAGGACGCTTTGAATTGGATCGTCGAAAAAGCTAGGTTTGTCAGCTTTGTAAGATAGGAAAATTACGTAGTAAGCTGAGGATATAAATAGAAAAATAAATTAGATGCACAATATTTCTACTATGCAGTTTTAAATTACAATTTTAGCAAAATTTGTATAATTTTAAATGTTTTAGGCGCAAATATGCCATGCAAATCAACAGACTGATACATAAAATCTAACAAACATGTTATTTAAAATCGCTGTTCAGTGCTAAAATAAACAATTTTAAATTTTGAAATTGGCCGAAAGTTTTACAAGTGAAAACAAAAGTTCAGAAAATATGTGAAAAGCAAGGGAATAGCATAAATAAGTGAAATAAGTGAAGGGAATAATAACAAGGGAATAAGTGAAAAGCATCTTTCAAACAATTGGAAATTCATCACAGTCCAATTTAAGCCACATTCTTATTTAGAGTTGAATGCATTTCATTGTCTTTCTATCACGTGAAGAGAGACACCAATTTCTGTTTTCGCTCAAGGTTAAGACCATTTTCATATCAATTTACGCATGTAAATGGAAAAGTACAGGATTTTATTGTATTACTGTACTTACAGAGCTTGAGAAACTGGGATTAGACTATGTGAACTATCGAGGTAAATCCTACAATAATGCCAGCAATATGGCAGGGAAATATTCTGGCCTGCAGGCGAGAATCAAAGCTATTTGACCTTTAGTTGAATATAAATCTTGTTCAGCACACTCTATAAACCTCGTTGGGATTAATGCTGCATAATTTTGTTACCAGACTGTATCTTTTTTTGGAATTGTGAAAAATATTTATAATTGTGTTTCGATTTTTATACATAGGTGGCATATTTTACAGTAAAAGTTGTTAACGGCCAATGAAAAATTAACAATAAAATCCGTATATAGAATGTATCCCTATGAACTTTCCAATTGTAGAAATAGAACATCGCTTATTTCTAACTTTACTTATCACAAACTGTTCAAGCGAACGTTCATTTTCTGCTCTGAAAACAGTAAAAATGTCTACATTCAGAAATATGTCTACATTCACCCAGGAAAATTTGCAAGCATTTTCTCTTTTAACTATAGAAAATGACATTGCTACAAAACTAGATTTTAGTGACATAATTGAAGATTTTGCTTTCAAAAAAGTAAGGAAGGAGCTAGTTTTTAAAATATGATAAAAACATGATCAATTTTCTAGTATTTAAGATTATGCACTTATGGTTAGGTTTCTACGTGTAAAAAATAAAGAGAGAGAGAGAGAGAGAGAGAGAGAGAGAGTCGTCTCACTTCATTATGGTAGAAAGAAAGATGTAATACAATTTCTAAATATATTTGGCTAATTTTCTATTATTCAAAAAGCTTTACATCCTTTTTGTTTTATTTAAAATATGAAAATATTTGCAAATTCAATGCACTATATGAAATTTTAAAACAATATAAAAAAATAGTAGAAAACTAAATCATATCTCTTTATTATAGTTGCCTTTCATACCATAAATATTTTACTCATATAATTCCATGCGAAATTTTATCTGTGTTATTAGTTAAAGTATGAAAATATTCTTGTTTTTCTATATTATGCTTTTTCAAATTACTTCGATGGTATAAACTTGAAAAATAGTTACACAACATTTATCTAATAGAATGATAAAACATTCAAAGAGTACTGTTTTCTTTATTTCTTATCTGAGGTTTAAAGTATCCGTATATATGTGAATTCCAAAATTTTGACGCATATTCTCATACCTTAAGATGGTGTTTAGTGAATGTTATCGTGTTCAGTGAAATACTTTTTCTTAAGCATTATCTATGTGTAAAATTTAAAGATCTCTGAATTCAAGTATTAGAATAATTATTTACTCAAAATAAACATATTTAAATGTAATAAGATGTAAGTTTGGTAATGTTAGTTTTCCTTTTAAATTATGAAAATATGTTGATACTTTTAAATATTATCATTCTTAACGTCTTAATATATTATTTTGAAGTAAAATATTTTTCAAGTTTTTAAGTGTACAAAAGGGCCTGCGGAACTATGGCCCTGATCACCCAAATTTGATATTTAATGATTTGTGTGCCATGAGTGCATAGGGACCCCGAACTAACACCTGGCCCTGGGCACTACTTTGGCTTAATCGGGCCCTGTTACAAATGCCCACATTTAAATATTTGGAATGCTATTTTTGATATTGGCAGCATCAGCATATTTGTGAAAATTATTTTTTTAGTACATTGCAATGTGTTGATTGAGCGGCCACCCCTGAATAAGAGGTGTCGTATGATAAGTCCCATAGTCCAACATTCGATAAAAACACGAAAATAAAACTCTGAAAAGATCTGTTAGGAAGCTCCTTTCAGAAGCTACAAAACATAGTTATGCTGATTGATTTTCTCGAGATCTTACTAGCGAAGAACTTGAGACCGCAATCAGGATTATAGATACACAGAAATCACCACGTAGCGATCTTATTTTTGGTGAGATGGTGAAACATCTTGGAGTGCATGCTAGAAATTGTTTACTAGAGATAATCAACACTTTATGGAGAATAGGAAATTACCAAAAGCATGGAGAACCTCCATCATTGTCCCCCTTCTCAACCTGGGAAAGACCGCCATAGAGTGCAAAAATTTTAACCAATTGCACTCTCTAGCATTCTTTGTAAAATTGCAGAACGCATTATACATTCGAGAATCATGAAAGAAATAACAAAAGAAGAAGTTAAATTTGTATGAAACAGCATACTGAAAACAACATGCCACCAGTTATCTTATATATGCCAATCTGTCTAGACGGCTTTCAAGAAAAACAATCGAGAAAGACCACAGCTGTCTTTCTTGACATGACATCAGCTTTTGATAGGGACACATTTATGGAATAAAGACAATACTCTGATTTGGATTGCGGATTTCCTGAGAGATAGAAATATAAGGGTGAGATACAATGGAGTTCAATCTAGAGATAGTAGAACTTGGGAGGCATCCCCCAGGGCTCAGTTCTCAGTCCTTTCCTGTTCCTTTTATATGTGAATAACATTCATCAACATCTCAATGGGGATGAAAAGGTAACATGCTATGCAGACGATTTAGCAATTTGGCATACTTTTAATTATATTCAAAAATCAAACTTATCTCTAAACCAGTCCTTGAGAGGTATTATGAATTGGTCGCAAGCTTTAAAACTACTAATTAGCTCGCAGAAAACAAATTCCATCGTTTTTAGAACGGACAGAAAGCACAGAAAACTTCTAAATCTAAATATATTATAGTATGATGTACGTCTTGTAAAGATGGATAATCCAAAGTACTTAGGCGTAACACTTGACGCCGAATTGCGGTTCACTGAACATATTAAAAACTGTGCAAACAAAACACTTAAGGAACTCAAGATCATTAAAAAAATGTGTGACCAGGAGACATTTAGGCAGTTTTAATATTACGTAGATTTACGATACATACCAAGCGAGACATAGCGCAGACTCGTAGATGCCAGGTTATGACAGCACTGGCCCGGGAGGTCATGATCCCAATAAATTCAGTGCACATAAATTGCAGATGTGGTTGGGTCAGAAATCGTCTTGGGGCCAAGGCTTATACCAGGCAGATTGGTTAAGAAGGTGGCCATTGAAGAAGTGTTGTTACATTGCGCTGAGCACAACCAATGAGATATGGAGGGAGTATTTGGATCTCAGGCGAAATAATGTGGCAACAAGCACAAAAAGTTCAACAAAATATTCAAACATAGTGTGACAGTCAATTGAGAATGACTGGCCAAGAGAGATGGAAAAAAATCAATTCATAATGACTGGCTAAGAATGTTGTGCTTTAGAAATGATGGCAAGCAATGACTGCCAAGTAGCGGTGGCTATTTGACAAGTAAAGTCTGACCGTCCAATAGCGGTGACATTCGTCAATTAGAGTGTGTTTCAGTTGCCATGACAAAAGGAAATGAAGGCCAAACAGTGATTTTCAGTGTCCATGACAAATAGAGGTATGTGCGAATCTGTTTTCATAATAGGTCCAAAATATATGATTTTGAGCAAATATAATCCTAGTCTCACAAGTGCAGGTTCTCCTCCTTAAGAGTGTATATATAAATAATGTAAGTTAATCGTAATTATAATATGTTTAATAATAAATGTTTATTTTAAAATTTAAAATTGTGGAAGTCAATTGTGTAGTATGTTAATTAAAAATTATATTTTAGGAATTCTCACAAAGAATATAATGGTGGGTTATTGCGGCCTATTCAAATTATGTGCTTAATGTTTAGCTTCACTACTATTTTCTTTCACCACAGCCTCTGTGGCACAGATTGTGGGGCTAATCCTAAAATACTGAGAACTACATATACAACGTTGGCTAGACCTAATATAGAACATTCTGCATCGCTATGGGGTTAGGCTTCTATATCAGCATTGGAAAAGTTAGAAAAGGTCCAAGCAAGAACTGCCAACATAATCGTTGGAGCAGTCTCATCTACCAACAATGTAAAATTAGTGCGAGAGTATGGGCTTGAAACGCTCGAACAAAGAAGGAAATATCATACCATTAAATTTACAAATAAGGCCAGGAGTCGTAGCACAGAGTATATCACTCATAGGGCCTTTGAAAACTGGACTTGTAGATCAAGACTAAAAAGATCATCTATGATGCAATATGGCCTAGAAATAAGAAAATATATAGACATGGAACACAAAACCCTTATTTTTCATCAGTAGCCTGTCCTTCCCTCTATCCTTCCTTAAAATACCCCAATAAATACTGATTTTCATGAGTCTTGTTCGAAAAGGGAATTGTCCCCCATTATTAATGTTAAGGGAATCAGAACGACTGAGTTCTTTTCAGGATATGACCTTGTATAGATATGTACAGATGGATCTTTGGATGAGACCATTATCAGTGTCGGAGCTGGCATACGGGTAATTGTTTCCAATTTTACGTGCGAACTTACGGCAATACAGCAGGCTTTAAACCTTTACGCTTCACTAACAAAAACAGATAACATTAACGGAGTAGCTATTTTTTGTGACTCTAAAGCCGACCTTCAGGCAATACAACAAGGTCGAGCATGGCCGACACAGAATATTCACAGCCTTCTGAATAGAATCAACCTTGTACACATATATACAGATGGATCTTTGGCTGAGACCATTCTCAGTGGCGGAGCTGGCATACGGGTAATTGTTTCCAATTTTACGTGCGAACTTAAGGCAATACAGGAGGCTTTAAACCTTTATGCTTCACTAACAAAAACAGATAACATTAACTGAGTAGGTATCTTTTGTGACTCTATAGTCGCTCTTCAAGGCAATACAACAAGGCCGACACAGAATATTCACTGCCTTCTGGATAGAATCAAACGTGTATAGATATATACAGATGGATTTTTGGATCAGACCATTCTCAGTGGCTCAGCTGGCATACGGGTAATTGCTTCCAATTTTACGTGCGAACTTAAGGCAATACAGGAGGCTTTAAACCTTTGCTCTTCACCAACAAAAACAGATAACATTAACGGAGTAGTGATCTTTTGTGACTCTAAAGCCGTCTTTCAGGCAATACTACAATGTCGAGCATGGCCGACGCAGAATATTCCCTGCCTTCTGGATAGAATCAACCAAATGGGGAAGTCCTGCATTTTTCAGTGGTTGCCGGCACATGTCGGCATATAGTGGGAAATGAGTTGCTGACGATTTGGCTAAAGAACCCAGATATATAAACAACGACACTTTAAATCTCTACCCCCTGGGTTGGTCGTGTGGTCTGGGCCTTCAACTTTAAATCTCTTAACCCTAGATGACGCAAATGCAGTGGCGATATACAGAATGAGAGAAAAGCCGATCAAGAAGGCGCACTAGGTCATTGAAATAAATGCGAACAGAACAATCACCAAAACAATTACTAGAATGAGAACTTAACTTCTAAAAGACATGAAGATAAACAGAGATTGCATAAGATCTTATCGACTCTATGGAAATTGCCCAGAGACTGAACTTATACCGGAACACATTTTTTCATGCCCAGCCATTTTGGCGGACATGCAGAAAGTGGATGAATTCCCATAGGAAAAACTCTACTCTGACAAGATCCTCTATGTAGCTAAAGCAGTACTCTATGTAGTTAAAGCTACATGGACCAATCTGCCTTCTTGTGGACACGACCAACTAAAATGCTAATTTCATTGAAAAGACAATTATACGAAAAATTAAGATATATCAACGCATTCAAACAGAAAATGATGATGGCATTGACGTAGTTACTTCACTGCAAAGGACATCATGAAAAGCATCAGACCACGTCCAGCAACGAACTCCATCTGTTAAACATTGACTTAACGATTTAATTTTATTTTCGATTAGTAATTTAATTAAAATAATAATTAATAATATTAATTAATTTGAGTAATTTAGATAATTTCAATTTTTGTTTAAAATTCATGTTTGCCAAATCAAATATTTTTATACATTATACTATGTATAAAAATATTATAATATTTTTATTCATTATACACTCATGTCCGAAAGTTAAGCAACAAAGTTAAAAGAGCGGATAAAAAGAAAAGCTTTTATTCGAATTCATTGAAACTTTCACAGCTCATGGGGCATAATAAAAGACACTAGCATGAAGAAATGCAAAGAAAATTATCATTAAATAATAGATATTAACAAAAACATAGGATTTGGGGCAGTAAGAACGTTCCATGGTGGAGGTCTGTCAATACGAAATGTGATGACCTCTGCTGGAACAACCCGACAGCGTTAATTCATGCCAAAAATAAGATCATCTATGGTGGTTTGGGGTATTTGTGCCCATTCATGGAACATACATGTTCGTAGCTTGTAAAGGTTCCGGGGAGGGTCCTGTAGGGAACTTAAACGTCTCCCAAGCGTATCCCATGTATGCTCGATGGAATTTAAGTCAGGTGATCTTGATAGCCATGCCATACGATGCAGTTTTTCCGATTCTAAGTAGTGACTGACAATGCGAGCCCTGTAAACTAGTGCTTTATCGTCTATAAAAATGGTATTAAGACCCATGGCCGCAAGAAATGGGCAAATATATTGAGCAAGGGTGTCATCTCTGTACCGCACTGCAGTCACAGTACCACGAAGGAAAATGTGGAGCTCAGTGCTGGCGCCGACATCAATCCCTGCTCAAACCACCGCCTTTGTATGCTTGCATTTCGCGGATGTTACTGGCGTGGCGTGATAGCGAGTTCCAGGCATTCTCAAGGTCAGTAACCGTCGGGAATCAATCTATACACTAAACAGTGACTCATCCGTGAAGAGCATAGTACCCCATTGTTGTGGTGAGATGATCTCGAGCCCAGTTCAACGGGCCCCTCTCTGTGAGGGCGTCCGTCAGTGGACGCAAACCACTGGTCGTTTTGCATTTAGCTGACTTGCATGTAGCCGTCTGTAAACAGTTTGCCGAGATACCGCTCTTTCTGCCGACTCTGCAAGGTCAGAAGTAAGCTGATGTGCAGTGATTGACTTATGGCGTCATACTTGCAAACACAGAAAACGGTCATCCTTAGCGGTTGTGATCCTTGGACGTCCACTTACTGGTCTTCGTGACACTGTTCCACCATTTTGATACCATTCCACAGCCGGCAAATGACGGAACGATTGACACAGAAGGCTTGGGCTACTTCCGACTGTCGCTGGCCCCCCGTTAGACGCCCTATTACATTATTATGGCCTGGCGTCACTCAGGTGATGTCGTCTACTCATGTTTCAAATTTTGGGTATTTCGATTTTTTTTCTGGAATCTGTAACGCGGAGATACAAGCTCTGCAAAAAACAAGCCCTTTTTCTGCCTAATACGTTTTCCTGATAAAAATTTTTCGTATGAAAAATGTTTTCTGCGGACTAGTTTCTGCGCGCATGCGCCTGTCATGTATGCACATTTTGTGACTACACGTTGTTTCTTTCGTCGAATATTCTACTTTTTCCGTTTGTTGCTTTACTTTGGGGCATGAGTGTACTGTGTATATACTGAATTATACAATTTATATACTGAAAGTACTTATATTACAAGAACGTTAATGTATGTAGTTAGCGAGCGGGGATTGCACTCGTACGACCCGAGTTCGATTCCTACCCAAACACTCCCCGTGTTCACACGGAATACGAGCATGTTATATATGTAGATCCATAAGTTCTTCCGAGAGGTTGGTGGTAGGGGAAGGAGGGTATGGTCCTCCTTAGATTCACTCCCATTGAGTTCCAGTCTAAATTAGGTGACACTTCCCGGCCGTCTAAACAGATACCTTACATCTTTGGGTAGGTCGGTCGGTCTGGGTTAAAGAAGGAGGACATTAATGTAAATTCATTGCTATCAACATTCTAATATTAAAATTGTGAATTTTTTCTAAAAATGAGTGAAATTTACAAATTAATGTCTTTATTTTATATAAATGTCAATGTACTAGATAAGCAATATATTATTTCTGAACAGTAAAACTATAACCTTATAATTAAACATATTTAAAATTATTACATTTTCACAAATGGGTAGATGCTGTGGATTTAGCTTCAATTAAAAATATATTATCTATTTTTATTTGTTCATAACAGGAATCTTTCTAGTTACGTTTAACGACTTTCCCGACCAGCTTGAGTCTACAAGATTGTTTTGAAATTGTGTCTTGCTTTTATTATACTTTTACCACACTCAATATTAGTTTTGCGTTCTGCATTACTATGCAATATTGTCATATCAGAATAGAGAACAAAGTGAACATTTTTTATTTTGCATTTCCGCGAGCCATCAACAATCCTAAATTGCCTACTAATGTCCATTGACAATCTTTTCTGCTTTATTCTAAAATATTTTCGGGAAACTTATTTATATAGAATTTACAAAATACAGACTAAAGTTTGTTTCTTTCCTTCTCAACATTACATATGAACGGTAAAAATAAAATTTGTTTAAAAGTACTGGATATCAGATTATTTTTCACATTTTCTACACTGATAATGCCTGCAACTTGTGCAAGATTCAAAATTTTACTTTTTAATGGACATTTATGAACAATACAAGGATCCGCAAATGACGCTTTTAATGGGAACAATGACACTTTTAATGATTTTTTTTCAAAATTTGATTCGAAAATTTTAGGGATCTTCCTAACATTCGATTGCGTTTAAAATCAATACTTTCAATCTAATAAGTTTCACACTTCCTAAGACTGCCCCTGGGTGTCATATTTAATGACCACTAAGCATGGAGAACGCGGAAGAGATGGTTACTTATCAGTAGTCAACTTTGTTGTAAAGTGTTAAAAATGGACAATTAATACCCAAATAAAGTATTAATTTTTATCCAATCTGATATTAAAAGAAATGTTTTAAATACTATAGGCTAGGCATTATATATAAGTTAAGAGTAGTTATAAAAGGGGTTTTCACCGGCAGATCGACTCGCCGCAGCCGATGACTCAGAGAGGAACATTCCTATTTTGGGGAGGGAGTTTCCCTCACTTGGGGAGTTTGCCTCTTTGGGGAGGAAATTTGGTGAGGTGGCCCACCCCGGAGGGGCTTTAGACCAACTGCGGAGGCAGTTTCGCAATTCTACCTCTTTGAAAGAGGGAGATGACCTTTGACCGGAGTGAATTATCTTTAGAGGGGTGAAACTTCGAAAGAGCCCTCCGAAGGATGACCTTCTACCAGAGGGACTTTTAAAGAGATGTCGCAATCGCAGACTGACCATTGACCGGAGTGCATTGCACAAAGAGGGGAGGAGGCACAATTGCGAAACTGACCTTTGACCGGAGTGAATTGTCTTGAGAGGGGTGGAACTTTGAAGGATGGCCTTTGACTGGAGTAACATTTAAAGAGGTGTTGGTTGCAATCGTTGATTAACCTTTGATCGGAGTGCATTGCACAATCACAGGAGCTCTTAGCACACATCCTTCCTGTGTGCTGGCTGGGAACTCGCTTATCGCATATATATTATGACGTAGTTAAAGCGCCCTCTGGCGAAAGTTGATGAGATGCTGTTATCTATCGGCATATTTTTTTTAAATTTCCAAAAGAATTTAATATTCGACTTGTCAGACACGGGACTCGAACTCGGAGCTGCCTGATTAGAAGACTCACGTCTTATCCGCTGTGCCTGCCTCGTAGATTCTTATCCTTGAAGTGTTGGTTGTGAAAGTAAACGGGAGATAGATTATTTTCAGGGTTCGTTCGAATCGCTCGGCGCGTTATGAACATATTGAATAGTGTTTCTTTTAGGGGAGAGCTATATTTGTTACAGAGAATGTATCTAATAAATGGGGTACTTATTAATTTTCCGATATGTTACCAATTGTTTTTCAGAGTGTTTTAAAACACATTTAATATTAAGTTACGGACTGAATATAAAATTGTGCGTGAACAAGATTCAATCATTTTAAGTGTTGTGTAATTTAAAAACAAAATGTAATACTGCATTATACTTAGCTATTTTAAAAAATTGTGTTAAGTGAATGTGATTTGACCATTCTAAGTGTCTGTGTGTGTGTGTTTGATATATAGCAATGTGATTTTAAGTGTGGATATGTTTCAAAATAAATCAAACAGTATATATCGATATGATTTTTATAATAATAATAACGAAATGATTTCGAATGTTTAAAAACAAAAATATAATAGTACACTATTTTATGGATTTTCAGTGAACACAAAAATTGTATTAAATGGATTTTATATAGTGAATAGGATTCAACCATTTTAAGTGTTGTGTACTTGAAAACGGATTTAATACTGCATTATACTTAGCTATTTTCAAAAATTGTGTTAAGTGAACAAGATTCAACCATTTCCAGTGTTGTGTATTTAAAAACAAATTTAAACTCATAGTGCATTATACTTAACTATTTTCAAAAATTGTATTAAGTG
The DNA here is from genome assembly GCA_951213105.1 of Amaurobius ferox. NCBI lineage: Eukaryota > Metazoa > Arthropoda > Arachnida > Araneae > Amaurobiidae > Amaurobius > Amaurobius ferox. The sequence continues at coordinate 16,125,313 of OX578142.1, read as the reverse complement.
AACAAGATTCAACCATTTTAAGCGTTTGTGTGTGCGTATGTGCATTTAAGGGGGCATAGGACCTTTAAACCTTCAAAAAATCGATTTTTCAATTTTATTTTATTCTGAATATTTGAACATTTCTGAACACTGCGCAAAAAACCGCATTCAAAAATTCGCATTATTTCGAAAGTTGTGAGCTTTTATGCAACATACACTTTTGAAAATTTTTTCATGTCAGCCATAGCCGCCATTTTTAAAGGGCGTCATCACTGTTTGTTTATGTTTGCAGTTTGCTGATGTGTCACGTAAATCTCATACTTTTTCCACCACCATGTCTTAATTATTTATTTAATTATTTCTACAGCAGTAGGAAGGCAACTACTCACCTCTACTGAACTGCTCAGCCCAGTTTGTTTATATTCTAGCGCTGTTAACTTGTTTACAACGTGGAGAATTTCTTCTGAGTTTCGCAATTTCTTTTCATTATATTTTCTTACTTTTTACGATCGATTTTCTGCATTTATGTTGTTTAAGCATAAGAACTTTGAACTAAAATACAGTTAATCTATTTTATAAGTATACATTACAAACTTCTTCACGTTTGCATATTTATTTGTGTAAACTTCAACGTACAAGACTGTTTGGTGCAATTTTTTAATATAAACTTTTTGCTTTTTGCTTTCTAATAATGGATACACCGGCAACTAAATCTCGTTCTGGTAAAAGAACGAAAAGAAGGCGTTTTCAAGGAAATATGTATGTAATTAAAAACAAAAACAATCCGAAAGTGTTCGAACGGCAAAATGTTGATTCTATGCCTAAGCTAAGTGCTTCAAGTAAAAAACTGTTCAGCTCAAAAGATGAACTTTCAGTTGATAAGTCGTATATTTCATCTGAAGAACATGAATATAGAATGGTTAATATATCAGTACTTTTCAAGGAGCTTACAAATGTTTTGTGCTGTAAAATATGTCATGGAACAATAAATATACTTGAAAAATCTTCAATGGGTTTAGCATCCACATTTCTTGTATATTGTGATAGCTGTGATGAACTAAAGTCTGTGAAAAATACAAAAATGCTTGGTGTTAAGAAAAATATTCCAGAAATAAACAGAAGAGCTGTGTTTTCTATGCGATGTATAGGACAGGGTTTATCGGAAAAGTGGAAAAAGAATCATAAAATAGTGTGTTCAAAAAACCATTCGGGTAGTGCCGGAAAAATGGAATGTTACGCATATTCAACAGATCAATTGAAGACCATGGTGTTCGGTACAAATTTTATATTGGTGATGGTGATACGAAAACATTTTCACAAATATCGAATAGCAAACCATATGGAAATGAAATAGCGGTTGAAAAACTTGAATGCACAGGTCACATTTAAAAAAGAATGGGAACTCGTTTGAGAAAGCTGAAAACCCAGAGTGATAAGAAAAAGATACACGAAGCAGATTTTCGAGCCTCTAGCAGTACATATGAAGTTCGAAAAGCTCGTAAAAGGCAGAAAACATTTGATTTTCAACGACAAGAGGAAGAGGAAGGAATTACTTATGCGTCTGGTGCATTATGATGCTACATTAGATATAACGCAGGATGTATTATAAACTACAGCCAAACATTAATTAGCCGAACTGCGATAACTCTGAATATATACTGAATATAATTGTGAATATATTTTTAAACTTAAAAGCGGGTTTCTCAGATATGTGATTTTAACTCTTGCGCGCAATATATTTTAAAATATATGTAACCAATCACTTTCAAATGTTTTGCTCTTACTTGTTTCATCTATATACATAATTTATAGATAAAAAATCCTCATAAATAAGTAAAAATTTAGTAAACGTTCTTCATCTGACTGACAAGAAACGACTGCACGAAACGTCTGTTCGAGTTTCCGAAGCAACATATAGAGCTCAAGTAGCCCCTAAAAGGAAGAAAATTTTTGATTTTTCTTACATAATAGACATAGGAAGGTGCTAATTATGAACCAAAGGCATTTTAAGGTACAAAGTAAGATAATAAGTAACATTGAAGTATTTTTAAATTTTAAAACTGTTTTTCTCAGATATGTGATTTTAACAATTGCGCGCAATATATTTTAAAATATATGTAACCAATCACTTTCAAATTTTTTGCTCTTACTTGTTTCATCTATATACATAATTTATAGATAAAAATTCCTCATAAATATGTAAAAATTTAGTAAACGTTCTTCATCTGACTAACAAGAAACGACTGCGCGAAATGTCTGTTCGATTTTCCGAAGCAACATATAGAGCTCAAGTAGCCCCTAAAAGGAAGAAAATTTTTGATTTTTCTTACATAACAGACATAGGAAGGTGCTAATTATGAACTAAAGGCATTTTGGTACAAAATAAGATAATAAGTAACATTGAAGCATTTTTAAATTCTAAAGCTGTTTTTCTCAGATATGTGATTTTAACACTTGCGCGCAATATATTTTAAAATATATGTAACCAATCACTTTCAAATTTTTTGCTCTTACTTGTTTCATCTATATACATAATTTATAGATAAAAAATCCTCATAAAAAAGTAAAATTTTAGTAAACGTTCTTCATCTGACTAACAAGAAACGACTGCGCGAAACGTCTGTTCGAGTTTCCGAAGCAACCTATAGAGCTCAAGTAGCCCCTAAAAGGCAGAAATTTTTTGATTTTTCTTACATAACAGACATAGGAAGGTGCTAATTATGAACCAAAGGCATTTTAAGGTACAAAGTAAGATAATAAGTAACATTGAAGCATTTTTAAATTATAAAGCTGTTTTTCTCAGATATGTGATTTTAACACTTGCGCGCAATATGTTTTAAAATATATGTAACCAATCACTTTCAAATTTTTTGCTCTTACTTGTTTCATCTATATACATAATTTATAGTTAAAAATTCCTCATAAATAAGTAAAAATTTAGTAAACGTGCTTCATCTGACTAACAAGAAACTACTGCGCGAAACGTCCGTTCGAGTTTCCGAAGCAACATATAGAGCTCAAGTAGCCCCTAAAAGGCAGAAAATTTTTGATTTTTCTTACATAACAGACATAGGAAGGTGCTATTTATGAACTAAAGGCATTTTAAGGTGTAAAATAAGATAATAAGTAATACTGAATGTATTTTTAAACTTTAAAGCTGTTTTTCTCAGATATGTGATTTTAGCCCTTGCGCGCAACATATCTTAAAATATATTTAACCAATCACTTTCAAATTTTTTGGACTTACTTGTTTCATCCATATATATAATTTGTACTTCAAAAATTCACCATAAATAGTAAAAAAAGAATTGTGAAGAGGTTTATTTCATGTTTTTTAACACTGAAAATGAAAATTTCATTTTGTTTAAATTTTAAAGATATTAAATTTATTTCAAAATTTTAAAAAGTGTGTACAAATTAAAGATGTAATAGTTATAAATATATTATTATCAAATTGAAGTCCATAAGTATAATATTATTTGAAATATCCTGCGCGCGGCTGCTACATACACCATTATGTCTGTCAAAATTGTATAAATTTTAAAAAACAATATAAAATGTACATATAATTATATGACTTCAGTAAAATTTGTGTAGTAAGAAAGGTTTTCTATATGTTTAGAGAAAAAAATTTGAACATCTGGGATACACCTGGTTGAAATTAAAAAATTATAAAGATAGCTCTATTTTCAATGAATTTCGACTGTTTAAAGGTCCTATGCCCCCTTAACACTACAATTTTTTAACATTTACAGAATATGTTTGGCAAGCTTTAAAATAGATTTTACGGTTCTAAATATGAACGGAGTGTTTTATGAACTAGCAAAACATCTTTTCACCGATTGTAAATAGGTGCAATATAAATATTTTGGTGAGCTTACTTAAAGTTTGATTGTATAGGCACATTTTATACATTTTTAGGAGATGTATGCTACACATAGCACTGAAAATAGTTAAAAAATTGGAACTCACGAGCGACGTCTTCACAGCTTGCTCTCCAAACTACAAATGAGTTATACGCTCTTATTACTCTATTAAAAATGAGATCTTATCTATAATGACGTCACCATTTTGAGCTGTTGCCACTTATTCTTTCTTAATGATATATTTTTAATACTATGTCGTCCTAACCACTGATTTGTCATACATAATATGAATAGTATATGTAATACATGATTTTAAAGATATAGTGCATCGTATATGATTTAACCATTTTTAAAGTGATGGATGTAATTTGAATACCAAGGTTTAGAATTTAACAAGCTATATGGAACACGAATCAAACATTTTCACAAATATATGTGCACCCCAAAATTTTAGCATTAAGTTCAAAATAAATGAATAAAATAAAAGCCACTGAATATGATTTGACCCTTTTTTACAGTGGACATCGTAATTTTAGTACCATTATAGAATTTAGAAGTGAGTGTACAGTTTCGACAATTTTTACAGGACGCCAACACATTTTAAAATCTATTGAATAGGAATCGACCATACATGTACCTAGATTTTAACACCCACTATTAACACCTGAAACGAGGAAGTATTATGTGAGATTTTATTGCACCAACTTTTTAAATTTTTAAAAATGTCTGAAATAGATGCCATTGGTAGACATAAACGGCATGGAGTGAATTTTTTTTTCTCGTGAACAGGATTCGACCATTTTACGTGTTATGAATTTTAAAACAAAATGTAATATTAAATTATTGTTAGATATTTTAAAAATAGTGTTAAGTGTAGTGTTCTATACTAAAACCATATTATGTGGTTTTGGTATGTCCATGCTAAGTGGGTTTTGGAATGTCTAAAGCTCTCTAAGTGTTTGTAAACATTATTTAACATTCTTTAAAATCTGAGAAATAAAAATAAAGTTTTTCCACTTATACCAAAGGAAAAAATTCAGTGTTTTTTTTTTCCGAAATCTGAAAAATATTCAAATCCATGCCAAGTGGTTATGTTAGTTGCAAAAACCTTATAAAGTGACTCCCACACAATCCATTCATACCAAAGAATACAATAGAGGACAGATATTTTTAAAATGTGAACTGTCGAGACGCCTTTGAACTAACCACTGTTGTACCCCGCACAAGCTATTCTCACCAAAGAATACATTACTTGGAAGATATTAAAAGAAAATGCAAACTGTCGCGACCCCGACAAGCTAAATACTACATTGATGCTCTCAATCAGAAAAGAATAAACTCTCTCGAATTTTAGGGAAATTGTGTAGCACTTAGCGGTTTTTAAAGGATGTATGATCATTAATATTGAATCTAAATGAATGAGCGACCCTCTGGAGTAACATTACATAAGCTCTAAAACTCCTTTATCGCTTAAAATTATCATATTTTAATGAAATTTAACGAAAATAGCACAATATTTAGTGTATGACTATCAAATAAGAGCTACCTTTTTAATGTTACAACAACGTTTAAGCTCATTAAATCACTCTATATATATCTTTTAAAACTGTCATAAAGGAGAATAGAATATCACTTACTGTTTTTCAGGATATGCGATTGTTAACATTGAATTTAAATTAAAGAGTGGCTCTCTGAGACAAGTACTCTACACTGCAATAACATTGTAAATATGAAAGATATGCAATAAACACCTTAAAAGAAACATGAATTAGTTTTGATATCTTAATACGAGACATTATTGACATGCACATAGAAATGTCACGATTTCGCGGCTGTAGGTGCATCATAAAACCAACCAGTTCTTAATGAATGGCCACATATGAATGTGCATATTTAACAACACACAGAAAATGACAGAACTAAATTGAGATCTACAACAAAATTTTACACTTATTACAGAATAAATCTCAACTTCGTAGATTTTTAAGAAACTAGAGTCGAATTTTCACCGATTCTTAGAGATTGAAACACAACATTCTTTATGAATCTTCATACTTTAGAGAATGGAACATAACTTAGCATTTATTTTTAATGAATAAGGATATTTCAGAATTTTAACATTGATTATAAATTTTATGATTTAAACTCTGTAAAGTGTAAATATCTTTCGTTATTGAACTCACACTATAGACATTTGATATGATTCGAGTAAATCTATTTTTAATTTTTTTATATTTTATTTTAAAAAGCGAGATTAGAAAATAACATTATTACACAATTAGTAAACAAAGTTCACAAGATGACGTCATTGGTCCAAGGTTCACAAGATGACCGTATTTTTTGAATTACTCCCTATTTTTAATTACTTCTTAATTTTATAATTATGAATAAGTGATTTAAAATTAAGAAGTAATTAAAAAATGCGGCCATCTAGTGAACTTTGGAGCGCTGATGTCATTTTATGTGAAATCTTAGATAAGATAAGGACTGATAAGCTATCATCTTAGTGTTGTAATTAGTGTGTATATCGTTCATTTCTAGTTTGGATGTCGGCTAATCAAGACCTCATACTGAAAGTTATTTTCGTGTTTTTGCCAGCTATTCTTGTATATTCCGCGCGATATATATCTCCTTAAGATGTAAAAATATACAAAAGTATACAAAATAATATACAAAAGTATTTAATGTGATATACAAAAGTATTTAATGTTAATGTGATTTAAAATTAGGAATTTTAACTAAGTTTGGTACATATTTTCACTCTATGATTTCGAAGCTGAATGAAATAATGTAGAAATTTTCCCATGTCGATAACAATTGCCTTTAGCACAATCTAATGTTGTACGATTCATTAAAAATTACAAGTTCTAATCACTTCATATCCTATCTTATGTGATCTGTTTGCACACGACACTCGATTTAGGTAACATGATTATACTTATGACGTGGCCCGAGAAGACATTTCAACCTTGGGCGTTGCGTGGCTAGGTTCGGTTCGTTCATAGTTGCGACAAATATATTGTATTTTAAGACCTTAGTGTTTTAAAAATAAATCTTATACTTTGAATGTGCTAGTTGGATGTTACTATCTAAACATAACGTCTAAAATTCAATGTATGCCATCACTCGAAGAAATAATTTCTAGTGGAAATAGTGTGGAGTTGTCTGTTCCTGCCCTAGAAGAAGCAAAATCTGTGGACATTGTCTTAGATGCGATTAATTCACGCCCACAAAAGATTGCTGTGGATTGGTTAGAGACCTAGCTTATGGCTTCCATAACCCCATCAGAAACATCTACCGTTGTCAATTCACAAGTTCTCACCGAGGTTGGAAACACAACCTCGATGCAAGATACCCTTGTGCAAGATGCGCTCCGTCATTGGCATTTAGGTTCTGATGTGTATGTATTTTTGAAACTTAGCCATGGGAAGTTAAAAGTGTATATGTGGAAATATTTCTCTAACAAGCGAAATGAATTACTGCCTACGTGGGAAGGCGTTACACTGTCACCTGCAACATGGAGTGAATTTTCTCAAAATTTGTGGTCGTTCAATATTCTATATGCAGATACCTCTTTCGCCAGTCGAAATGAGTTGTTCTGTTTCAATGACAACGGAAAACTGCATTTGCAGAACATAATTCAATTATATGATTCAAAATTTTGTCTAACACAGTATCATATTACCTTAGATAAAAATCAGATAGCATGTTTACAGAATTGTGTTAACAACATTAGTATAAAACTTCGAGAATGTATATTTATAGAGGGGCTTCCTGCTAAAATATTAAAAATAAAGAACACTATAACCTTTCTATCATCACTTATTTGTGACAAAAATTTCGCATTCGAACAATTAATCTCTTGTATTCATGACAGTATGATGTGTCACGTAAGAAAACTTTTCAAATGTGTTGGCTGTGTTACTCAAATTGAAGATCTAAGTTACCATGAATGCCTTTACAACACTCCATTACAAATGTATGACAGGGTGGCTGAACAAGTACTTCTAAATCTTGACATTAATAACATAGCAATGAAAGTTTTGTTGCGTGGAGAAGAAGTCCTTTACTGGTATGATCGAAATTTTTTCAAGTCATTCAAATCAGAGGATTATGGATGTGCGATAAGGAAATTATTTTAACTTATTTGTTTAAATATACAACAGATAATGGTTACTGTGTATTTTATGAGTAATAGATTCATTAAATGGTTTTTATCTTTCAAATTGAACTCCTTATTTACGCTTATTAACTAATTTTTTTTAGCATGTTCCATTTAAAAATGTTATGTGTTCATGAGTTATGTATCTATACATTCAAGTGTAGCAGGTTTACTAATCTCGTTTTTTAAAATAAAATATAAAAAAATTAAAAAGAGATTTACTCGAATCATATCAAATGTCTACAGTGTGAGTTTCATAAGAAAGATATTTACACTTTACAGAGTTTAAATCATAAAAATTATAATCAAAGTTAAAATTCTGAAATATCATTATTCATTAAAAATAAATGATAAGTTATGTTCCATTCTCTAAAGTATGAAGATTCATAAAGAATGTTGTGTTTCAATCTCTAAGAATCGGTGAAAATTCGACTCTAGTTTCTTAAAAATCTACGAAGTTGAAATTTATTCTGTAATAAGTGTAAAATTTTGTTGTAGATCTCAGTTTAGTTCTGTCATTTTCTGTGTGTTGTATATATACATTCAAATGTGGCCATTCATTAAGAACTGGTTGGTTTTATGATGCACCTACAGCCGCGAAATCGTGACATTTTAATGTGCATGTCAATAATGTCTCGTATTAAGATATCAAAGCTAATTCATGTTTCTTTTAAGGTGTTAATTGCATATCTTTCATATTTATAATGTTATTGCAATGTAGAGTACTTGTCTCAGAGAGTCACTCTTTTATTTAAATTCAATGTTAACAATCGCTTATCCTGAAAAACAGTAAGTGATATTCTATTCTCTTTTATAACAGTTTTAAAATATATATAGAGAGTGATTTAATCAGCTTAAACGTTGTTGTAACATTTAAAAGATAGCTCTTATTTGATAGTCATACACTAAGTATTGTTCAATTTTTGTTAAATTTCATTAAAATATGATAATTTTAAGAGATAAAAGAGTTTTAGAGCTTATGTAATGTTACTCCAAATGGTCGCTCATTCATTTAGATTCAATATTAATGATCATATATCTTTTAAAAACCGCTAAGTGCTATTCAATTACTCTAAAATTCGTGAGAGTTTATTCTTTTCGAATTGAGTGCATCAATGTAGTGATTAGCTTGTCGGGGTCGCGATAGTTTGCATTTTTTTAAAATATCTTCCAAGTAATGTATTCTTTGGTGAGAATAGCTTGTGCAGGGTACAACAGTGGTTAGTTCAAAGGCGTGTCGACAGTTCACATTTTAAAAATATCTGCCCTCTATTGTATTCTTTGGTATGAATGGATTGTGTGGGAATCACTTTATAAGGTTTTTGCAACTAACATAACCACTTGGCATGGATTTGTTTATTTTTCAGATTTCGGAAAAAAAAAACATTGAATTTTTTCGTTTGGTATAAGTGGAAAAACGTTATTTTTTATTTTTCAGATTTTAAAGAATTTTAAATAATGTTTACAAACACTTAGAGTGCTTTAGACATACCAAAACTCACTTAGCATGGACATAACAAAACCACATAGCATGGTTTTAGTATAGAACACTACACTTAACACTATTTTTAAAATATCTAAGAATAATTTACTATTACATTTTGCTTTAAATTTCACAACACTTAAAATGGTCGAATCCTATTCACGAGAAAAAAAAATGCAGTCCATGCCATTTATGTCTACCAATGGAATATATCTATTTCGGACATTTTTAAAAATTTAAAAAGTTAGTGAAATAAAATCTCACATAATACTTACTCGTTTCAGGTTTTCATAGTGGGTGTTAAAATCTAGGTACATATATGGTCGATTCCTATTCAATAGATTTTAAAATGTGTTGGCGTCCTGTAAAAATAGTCGAAACTGTACACTCACTTCTAAATTCTATAATGGTACTAAAATTACGATGTCCACTGTAAAAATGGTGAAATCGTATTTAAAGGCTTTAATTTTATTTATTTATTTTGAACTTAATGCTAAAGTTTTGGGGTGCACATATATTTGTGAAAATGTTTGATTCGTGTTCCATATAGCTTGTTAAATTCTAAACCTTGGTATTCAAATTACACCCATCATTTTAAAAATGGTTAGATCATATATAATGCACTACATCATTAAAATCATGCATTACATATACTATTCAGATTATATATCGCAAATCTGTGGTTAGGACGACATAGTATTAAAAATATATCATTAAGAAAGAATAAGTGTCAACAGCTCAAAATAGTGACGTCATTATAGATAAGATATCATTTTTAATAGAGTAATAAGAGCGTATAACTCATTTGTAGTTTGGAGAGCAAGCTGTGAAGACGTCGCTCGTGAGTTCCAATTTTTTAACTATTTTCAGTGCTATGTGTAGCATACATCTCCTAAAAATGTATAAAATGTGCCTATACAATCAAACTTTAAGTAAGCTCACCAAAATATTTGTATTGCACATATTTACAATCCGTGAAAAGATGTTTTGCTAGTTCATAAAACACTCCGTTCATATTTAGAACCGTAAAATCTATTTTAAAGCTTGCCAAACATATTCTGAAAATGTTAAAAAATCGTAGTGTTAAATGCACACACACACACACACGCTTAAAATGGTTGAATCTTGTTCACTTAATACAATATTTGAAAATAGTTAAGTATAATACACTATGAGTTTAAATTTCTTTTTAAATACACAACACTTAAAATGGTTGAATCTTGTTCACTTAACACAATTTTTGGAAATAGCTAAGTATAATGCAGTATTAAATTCGTTTTTAAGTACACAACACTTAAAATGGTTGAATCCTATTCACTATATAAAATCCACTTAATACAATTTTTGTGTTCACTGGAAATCCAAAAAGTAGTGTACTATTATTATATATTTTTTTAAACATTCGAAATAATTTCGTTATTATTATTATAAAAATCATATCGATATATACTGTTAGATTTATTTTGAAACATATCCACACTTAAAATCACTTGCTATATATCAAACACACACACACACACACAGAGACACTTAGAATGGTCAAATCATATTCACTTAACACAATTTTTGAAAATAGCTAAGTATAATGCAGTATTACATTTTGTTTTTAAATTACACAATACTCAAAATGATTAAATCTTGTTCACGCACAATTTTATATTCAGTCCGTTACTTAATATTAAATGTGTTTTAAAACACTCTGAAAACAATTGGTAACATATCGGAAAATTAATAAGTACCCCATTTATTAGATACATTCTCTGTAACAAATATAGCTCACCCCTAAAAGAAACACTATTCAATATATTCATAACGCGCCGAGCGATTCGAACGAACCCTGAAAATAATCTATCTCCCGTTTACAACACTTCAACGAGCAACAATTCAACGATAAGAATCTACGAGGTAAGACTCAGTTGGCACAGCCGATAAGACGCGACTCGTCTAATCAAGCAGCTCTGAGTTCGAAGCCCGTGTCTGACAAGTCGAATAATAAATTCTTTTGGAAATTAAAAAAAAATGCCGGTAGATAACAGCGTCTCATCAACTTTCGCCAGAGGACGCTTTAACTACGTCACGCTGATAAGCGAGTTCACTTTGTTCCCTGCCAGCACACAGGAAGGATGTTTGCTAAGAGCTCCTGTAATTGTGCAATGCACTCCGATCAAAGGTTAATCAACGATTGCAAGACCTCTTTCAATGTTACTCCAGTCAAAGGGGATCCTTCGAAGTTCCACCCCTCTCAAGACAATTCACTCCGATCAAAGTTCAGTTTCGCAATTGTGCCTCCTCCCCTCTTTGTGCAATGCACTCCGGTCAAAGGTCAGTCTGCGATTGCGACACCTCTTTAAAAGTTCCTCTGCTCAAAGGTCATCCTTCGGAGGGCTCTTTCGAAGTTTCACCCCTCTCCAGACAATTCACTCCGGTCAAAGGTCATTTCGCTCTTTCAAAGAGGTAGAATTGCGAAATTGCCCCCGCAGTTGGTCTAAAGACCCTCCGGGGTCTTCACCAAATTTTCACCCAAAAGAAGCAAACTTCCTCCCCAAAGAGGCAAACTCCACAAGTGAGAAAAACTCCCTCCCCAAAGAGGAAGGTTCCTCCCTGAGTCATCGGCTGCGGCGAGTTGATCTGCCGGTGAAAGCCCCTTTTATAACTACTCTTAACTTATATATAATGCCTAGCCTATAGTATTTAAAACATTTCTTTTAATATCAGATTGGATAAAAATTAATACTTTATTTGGGTATTAATTGTCCATTTTTAACACTTTACAACAAAGTTGACAAATGTTTATGACTTTGTTCATTCTGCCCGTCTGTCTGTCTGTCTATCTGCCCGTTAGCACAATAACTGCCGTAAAAATGACTTAATCCAAATAAAATTTTAGTATGTTGTTCAGACGATCTGTGGGACCTATGGAAATATAAATGAATAATATCACCCAATTAGTTTAGGATTGATCCCGGGTTGAAAAAATGAAATACATTGAACCCTATGGGACCTAATTTTTCAAACATTTTTAAGCGGATTCAAAATTCACAAATTGCTTCGAAAATTTTAGGTAATATTCAAATTATCCCACAAAATATATAAAAAAATGTCAGCAAAATATATTCAGTAGTTTTTTAAAATAAAAATTAAAATAATAATTACACCTCTTATATGAAGCGATCACGAGACCCACTTCAAAATGAAATATGGCATTCATCTTGTCTCAAAATCGTGATTTTTAGAGTTCTTTTTAATTCATATTGAGTGTTGTATCCGTCCTAAAACCGCTTTATTTTTGCTTACATTCTATGCATCTACATACTGAAACGACGCAATTACAATATATTTGTGTTTAAATGATCATCCAAATTTGATTATGTCTACAACGAAGCCTATTTTTCACTTATGTAAAATGAAAACAGCAAAATATGTAGAATGAGTTGTATAAGAATTACTGTATTTCTTTAACGCAAAATTATTTAGCTCATGGAGTCTGCGTAGCTGATATGAATGAAATATTCATTGATTGAATGAAATATTCAGAGAGAAGGACGATCTTTCGACGATGTTTTAAGCATAGAGTTTAATTACTTGTAACTCCATAGTCTTAAGTTTTTAAATAAAGTAAATTATTATAGTATTGTGATGAATGAAATGAATGGGAAAATGCTTATGAATGAAATGCTACTTTTGTAGAGAGAGCCAGGCGTGTTATATTTTGATGGCGTCATTTGAAAAAATTTCACTTGTTTTTGATGAAGTTTTTAAATATAATAAATTATTGTACTATTATGATAATGTTAAAGACATTACCGAGAAGCCAGGCGATTTATATTTAATTGACGTCATTTGAATGAAGTTCATTTTTTTCGATGAACTTTTAAGTTTTCAAATATAATAAATTAATGTAGTATTGTGATAATTTTAAAAATAGTACCGAGGAATGTATCGCATTTTAAAGATGTTTAAATGAAATTGCATTGAAGTTGGAAAGTGCTTCATAATCAATTTTTTATGCATGATTGATCTTTCTTGCTAAATTGTATTGTGGATTAGAAGAGTTCCAACCTCCTAATTAGAACGAATATAGAGCAATCACAGTAACGTTCCCTAACAGAAGTTGCATTCAGATTCTCTGCAAAAAGCTAATTCACAGACTTGGCAACGCGCCAACGGAGAAACATTGAACCCCCTTTATCGCGATCAGACAGCCTGGAAGGTAGATTTTTTGGAAGAGTACAATTACATATTTGTATGTGAAGAAATCTAATTTTGTAAGAGTTGTTTGTGTGCTTTATACTGTCTGATAGCTTGCGATTAAGCAGAGGCGCAGAAAAAAAAGTTTTTGGAGGAGGTTTGTTTTCCGAAGGTTCTACCCGTAAATATTTTAGCACTGTCTAAATGTAAAATAAATATTAGGGGCGCAGCAACCCAGTGATTAGCGCGTGGGGATTGCAATCGAACAACCCGCGTTTGATTCCCATTTCTGCCCAAACTGTTGTTGTGTTCATGCTGAGTACGATTACGTTAAATATGTGGATCCGTAAGTCCTTCCGAGAGGTTGGTGGTAAGGGAAGGAGGGTACCGTCCTTGTGTAAGCCTCCTCAACTGGGTTTCGGTCTAAATTGGGTGGCACTTCCCGGCCATCCAAACATATACCTTACACCTTCGGGTCGGACGATCTGGGTGTAAGAAGAAGTTAAAAATTAAAAATATTCAGAAATTTCTTGAATGAAAGGTTTTAAGTTTAAATGTAGAATTTTAATTTATATTTCTCATTTTAATTTTATTCCTATAGATCTTCTTTATTGGCTCGCCCAAAAGCATGGTTAGTGCCTGCTAAAAGCACTGTTTGTATAACTATTCCAAAATTAAAAAAATAAAATTGTTCATAACCATTTCAAAATTAAAAAAATAATAATAAAATTAAATTTCTATTTATTTGCCTTGGAAAGAGTGTCAAGAAGTGTCTTGATGAAACATTGAATTCATTTTAATGGACTAGATAGATTTTATTGTTATAATATAACAAAATAAAATTCACCATAACAGAGATACAGGTGCAGCAGAGGCGGGACTATTTTGCTCTGTAGTCGAATGTGTTATTGCTTTTGGAGTCAGAATCATTTTATCATTAGAAAAAAATAGCACCCTTTTTGAGCTATAGCATGAACCATTTTCTAAATATTTTTTGTTCAACATAAAACATCTGCACGGCTGTTCTATTTGTCCTAATTGAGCTCTTTTGTCTATCGTTAGCTTTGACCTACCTGCACGCGCAGCATCCCTTTGAAGGACGTGTTTTGTGGGGGTCAAAACACGACCTGGAATATTGTTCATTTAATTAGATGACATTGCTTACAGAACATTTGAATAATATTATAAGTGAACTTTAATAGAATTGCCAAAAATTGGCAAATATTAAAAGTATTTAATTAAATTCTTCTTTCGACGACAGATCAATTGGTTAACTGTGTTTTCTCCCACATATATATTAATAGAAACAATTTAAAGTTATACCGAACTGGAAAACAAAGCAGGATTATTGCGTTTGGTATTTTTATGAATGTCTCTGTCTCCAGGAGCTCAGAATGTTTTCAAATGGGGAATGAGTTTTAAAGGTGATGGACACTAATTATTAGTAAGTGGTACATACTAATTTTAACTAGAAAGTAAAAGTGCTATAAACAGTCATTTTGACTTTCTCATACTCTGTAATATGGTATAAAGAAAGGATTGTTTTCACGAAAATTTTCAAATTCGAGATTTGGATGCCAATATATGTTTTAGGACCTCCTGAACACGTTTGGAAAATTTTTGGAGTGATCTCCGTCTGTCTGTCTGTATGTATGTGGTCGTTATTTAAGCATTTTGAGTTTCTAAGAAGTATATGTGGTAAGAATTACCAATTCTATTCTCGACTTCTTATTTTTGAAGCAGTGTCTTCTCCGGGGAAAGAAGAGTCTAAATTTAAATAGCAGCCGCGCAAATGCCGACGGTAGAGGGTGCTGGCAACCAGGTTATAAAAAAGCGAGAGATGATGGTGGGGGATGATATGAGTTGGTACGTGGAGCGCAGCGTGTGTGGATGTAGCCGATGGTAGAAAGGGTGGACTATGTACATTCGGATTTATTATTTGTAAATTACGTTAATGGTGTTTATTTTATGATTTCTACAGTTAAAGAATGAACTTGTTGTTTTTATCAAAATATGCCTGCGTGTTCATTCCGAAGCCTTTACAATGGCGTCCGAACAGAAATGCGAAAGGAACTAGAAGAAGAGCGTAAACCTAAGTAAGCGGATATATTTGTGGTTAATTTAGAAGTTTATATTTTGTTAAAAGATGGCAAACTATATGCGAAATCTGCATGAGAGTCTTCGACGCAATAGTCGAATGCAAAGAAATCTTAAACTAGAACCCAGGAATGTATATAATTCAGCGTATGACATGTCACAAAAATTTGATGGATAATCAAATACGCAAGATTTCTTCGATGAATTAGAGCAATTTAGTGAGATAAATGAGTTAATTGAAGCTGAAAAACTTTCTTCGGCTGTATCAGCACTAACTGATAAAGTACTGGATTGGTATAAATTGATAGGGAAACGAGTCTTAGGAAACCTTCACAGCGAAAAACATACATATGAAAATTTTAAAAATGTATTACTTAAAGCATTTTCTGCAAAGTAGCAGTAGAGACTGATTTGCACGCAAATATGCAGAAATGGAGTCAAAAACCCAATGACTTTCTATTAAGAAAAATGGAATTGATAAAAACGCTACATGCAGATGTAAAAGATTCGTTTATTTTGGATATTATAATTCTTTGGTTGTTACCAGAAGTGCGCAATTTCGTTGAAGTTAGAAACAAGCTTGGTGGATAGTTTCGCATTGTTAACTGAACAGTGCACATATTGCACAAAGAAAAATATATACAATTCCCCCAAACAAAAGTAGGGAGAATATTATTTCCCATACATTCCACTACATCTACGATGGCAATTTAGGACATTTAGAACGGCAAACACAAAAATTTAGTACCTGGTAATACGCCCACTTCCTTATACTCAATACAAGGTCAAAGTAACGAAGAATCGTCATCAAATTTTAACCCCAGAAAAAAACTTAAGTACACCAAATATGTTTTCTTTTTTATGAGTATTGCCTCCAACGTAGACGATCTCTGCTAGAAAGTGGAGTGCTAAGTTACAATACTTGCAGCAGTTCAGCGGAGGAATTGACAATTGACCTTATCACTCAAAAATAAAGGGGCAAGCAGTATGTAGAGGAAGACGATACTTATTATTCACAAAAGAGTTCTGATGTGCCCCGGACCTCTTGGTCCGTGGCAATCACCAAGTATTCGTTTTCCTTGAAGAATGGCACTCGCAAAAATATATTTAGCGGAGACAGCCGCAAAGAGCGGTCGCAATAATTGAGTGCTTCATCGATAAAATTTATCTTTATAATTCATGCAAGGCAGCCGGTCTCCATGAGCCTTCATGGGATGCACGAGGCGCTTGCATTTGAATGCAATTTTACCCCAACGTTTACTGACGACTGTTTGCAAAATAATAGATTCTGGCCAAAACAAGGTTGGATGATCAAAAGGTTTAATCCTGGTTGAATGTACGGTAAGAAAGGAACTAGCGATTGATATAAACTTTACACTATTTTTACCGACTCGGGTCAAACGGGCAGCCACACAGAGATACTAAATGCGATTATGACGAATGAAGTGGAATCGTCATCACGTAATAAGAGACAGCTTCATTTAGGATTGTGATCAAGGACATACAGGCTATTTCAGCAGTTGGAGTCAACAAGGTGGATATTCTCGAAATATACTACTTTATTAGCAAAAGGACCGATCAGAAACGCCATAACAGCAAGCCATGACTAAAAATGGACCTTGAACAATTGATGAATCCAAGACAATAGGAATGATAACAGCCCATCACAGCGAAATTCAAGGCCTTAGAAAGCCGTACGTAAGTGTCTTTTATTATATGAATTCATGCTAAATTATACCTTAATAATATTTCAAAATTAATCAAACCATAATTAAAATTTAATTTAAAATAGAACAATAATTTTGGAATATTTGCCCAGGTCCACACGTTAAATACGATCAGAATTATATAGCAGATGTTGTAAATCTTATATATATATATATATACATATATATATATATATATATATATATATATATATATATATATATATATATATATATATATATATATTATAATTGAGTTGTGCAATGATATTGTATAAAATTAATATTGAGTGCAATATTGTAGAGATTCTTTAAAATAAATATGAGGGGATCTTAATACCGGTACAAAATTTATTAACTAAGAAAGTGTTATTACAATAAATATGTTTTTTACAACAATATTGTTTTTATTATAACGTGAAAATTACATATTGCATGCATAGTTGAATTTTTCTTCACGATGACCAGAAATTCTGGTTAATCATATCTTAAGTGATCATATTTTACGGTGAGATAAATGGGGAGTTCTTCAGTTAAAATTTCCAAAATTTGAAGTCAATTTTTAATTTGTCTTTTTTCCCAGTTGAAGAATTTTTCTGGACTTTGATGATTTAAGACCACCATACCACGTTTGTCCCACTGAGTATGTAGATAGTTTCTATTATGGAATGTTCCCCACAGTGCCACATAATACGCCATATTTAATATGGACTTTGTAGCTACACCGGTTCTCGAGTTATTCCCCAAAACGGGTAAATCCTTATCGTGGACCTCGGATGGGATAGCCCTATGAACTTGAAAGTCCAAAGAATTAAAATATACCACAAATGGCAACAAGATACTGAACTTGAACTTTCTAGATACTCCTATTCACGAGTTATTCCTAAATACGAGTTCATTTGTATGTTTGCCCAACACGGGCGAGCCCGATAAGGTTCAAAACACAAAGAATTAATATATATATCGCAAAAAAGCGACATACTAAATTTGGACGTTCTAGCTGCTTGGTTCCCAAGTTATTCCATCCAAACGGGTACATTACTTGGACGGGCCAAAAACGTGCAAGCCCGATAAGGTTAATAATCCAAAGAAACAAAATATACCACTAAAGACAACGACACACTTAATTTGGACTTTCTAGCTGCTCCTGTTTTCGAGTTATCCCCCATAACGAGTACATTCCTGTCACGGGTCCAGGACGGGCTTGTCCTATAAGTTTGAAGGTAAAAAAAAATTAAAATATACCACAAAAGACAACGAGATACTGAACTTGAATTTCGTAGCTACTCCTGTTCTCGTGTTATTCCCTAAAATTTTGTTCATTTGTAGAAGGGGGGAGGGATGGACGTGCCGGATAGGGCTCAAAATAGAAAGAATTAAAATATGCCACAAAAGTAAACGGCATTCTAAATTTGAATTTTCTAGCTGATCCACTTCTCGGGTTATTCCCTAAAACGAGTACATTCATATGGTGAGCCCATAAGGAGATACCCAATAAGGTTAACAATCCAGAGAATTAAAATATACCATAAAAGACAACGACATACTTAATTTAGACTTTCTAAAGTCTCCATTCCCCCAAGGTTAGTCCGATAATGTTGAAATTCCAAAGAATTAAAATATACCACAAAGCACAAGGATATACCGAATTTGAACTTTGTAGCTGCTCCTGTTATCTAGTTATTCTCTACATCAGAGTACATTCCTATAAGGGGGGGGTTAGGATAGCCCGATATGGTTTTAAATAGAGAATTAAAATATACCACTAAATAAGAGAACGAGATACTAAATTTGAACATTCTAGCTGAACCGGTTCTCGAGTTATTCCACCAAAACGAATGCATTCCTATGATGAACACAGATCGGGTACAGAACGGGCTAGTCCGATAATTTAAAAAATTCAAAAACGAAAATATACCACAAATGACAGCTACATACAAAATTTGGACTTTCTAATTGCTCTGGGTCACAAGTTATTTCTCAAAAGCGGGTACATTCCTATGACGGGCCAAAGATAAATCGAATGGTCTGGGTTGAAGATTAAGTTGTAAACTTTGCATTAACTTTAAGAAATAGGGAGTAATGACCCCATTTTGATATAAAATTCTGTGAGATATACAATATTTTCGATTACTGAAACTGACGCTTATTGCAAATTAAAAAAATAGCAATTAAAATTAGCAGCTAATAAAATTTAGCATTAGCATTTAGCACTGCTAATGAAAATTAGTTATAATTCCTATCATTAGTTAGAAGGCAATAATATGCATTTCTTAAAGGTAGAGTGACATGGAAGTTTGTTTAGAGAACCGCAGAGTAATTGTTTTATTTATTTGGAAACTATTTAAATAAAATATCTAAGGCACTAAAAAAATTGCAGTTTTATTGTTTTCTAAGCGTATAGTTTCAATTACTTATTTTGAAATTGAGTTTTTGAAAGAAACCAAGTCAATATTACCTTGAGCGAATCCCAGGACGAAGACAAGATAAATCGTTACGAAACAAAGTAAGTCTGTTAGAATCATCTTATAAATCATCACTACAAAAGGACCAACAATTTTGAAGCCTCTGAAATTGAAAAAGAAGTTAGAAAATTCATTTTTAACACCTTACAACATAGTTGAAAAGTGTTTATGACTTTGTTAATTCTGTCTGTATGTTCGTTCGCACGATAACCACCGTAAAAATGATTTTATTAACACTTTGCAACATAGTTGAAAAGTGTTTATGGTTTTGTTCATTCTGTCTGTATGTTCATTCGCACGATAACCGCCGTAAAAATGACTTTATCAAAATTAAATTTTAGTATGTTGTTGAGACGGTCTGCGGAATATATGGGAATGTAAATGAATGATATCACCCAATTAGGTTTGTATTGAACCTGGGTTGAAAAAATGAAATACATTGAACCTTATGGGACTTAATTTTTCAAACTTTTTAAAGTGAATTTAAAATTCACAAATTCCTTCGAAAATTTTAGGAAATATTCAAATTATCCCATAAAATATATAAAAAAAATTTCAGCAAAATATAATTGGTACATTTTTAAATAAAAACTAAAATAATAATTGCGCCCATATTATATAAAGAGATCACGTGACACACTTCAAAATAAAATATGGCATCCGTCTATTTTCCAGTGTCAAAATCGTGATTTTTAAAGTTCTTTTTAATTTGTATTTAGTGTTGCATCCGTCCTAAAACCGCTTTAGTTTTGCGTAATTTATGTGCATCTATATACTGCGCCAACGCAATTACATTATTTTTGAGTTTATTATGAAATGCATTAGTCACTTTAAAATGGAAGTCTTCCCTAAAAGTAAAAAAAAAGTTTTACTGGAAAGAGTCTAGATCTCACGATGTTGTTGTTGTTGAAACCCAGACCGTCCGACCTACCAGAAAGGTGTAAGGTAACTGTTTGGACGGTCGGGAAGTGCCACCCAATTTAGACCGGAACCCAGTGGGGGAGGCATCCACAGGGACCGTACCCTCCTTCCCCTACCACCAACCTCTCGGAAGGACTTTCGGACCCACATGTTTAACGTGATCGTACTCCGCATGAACACGGCGGCAGTTTTGGCAGCGGCTGGAATCGAACCCGGGCCTACCGAGTGCAACTCCAGCGCGCTAACCAATGGGCTACCGCGCCCTAGATCTCACGATGTGTGATATTGCTTTTAATTCCGTAAATGGTCAAACTAATAACCACTCGGCAATCGGAGTACCCCGCTCAAAACATTACGTATACATACTCATATACAATGAGGTTTCATTAAATAAGGTAACAAGTCCTGCGTTATTAATACATTTATTCTGATATCAATATAATGATAAACAGTAGATTACATGGACACACATTAGTATTCAACGTAATCTACAAACGTGTCTAGGTATTTGTTCCATTGGTAGAGCAAGGTCTGCAAAAATGAAGTGATTGACACTGATGAAATTGGTGTCAATGTTCTGCAACTAAGGTATTCCAGCTTGTTGAACTCGGTAGGTGCTTCTTCAAAAGTCCGAAATTGTCATGGTGTCTGGTCAAGGCCGTGAAACAGGTGTTCAAGCAACTATCAATGGAAGCGCTGGAACAGTTGTCTTGTATGTTTGGCACTGACATAATCCTAAAGCATCTTTAACAGGTTGACAATGAATTTCAGTTGGTGTTATGCCCTGAGCTTTTATTACATTACCGATCTCTATGTCTAAACACGTTTCCACAAATGTCGCTATTTTTAAATGGAACAGGGAAAAACAAAATATATATGAGTAGTTCCTGCTATTGGAACATCTCCAATAGTCAATTTGTTACAGACTTTGTTACCTTGCTTAATGTATGTTAGATATACTGGGTGTTCCATAAATTCCGAATTAGTTTCAAAATTTCTAAAAATTGAAGGAATTGGTATATTTGAATGTGGTTTGCGACAAAGTTAGTCTCATGAAGGGGGATTTTTTTGGTAGAGAAAAAAAAATTAGTTCAAAATTTTGTCAATAGAGGGCGCGCTGCACGCGAGCAATCACAGAATTCCGTGGAAAACTACGTTTATTTGCATGCAGGCAAATGTTTACAAGAACATCACAGCACTAGAGTACTTGTTCTATGTGTCCGCCATCACCACAAATGATAGTTTGCAAGCGAGTGACAACACCGTTAACTGCAGCATGTAGCATATCCGAATGGATGCAGAAGATTTCGTGGCGAATAGCATCCTTTAACTGCACTAAAGAAGATGGGCTGTTGCGGTACACTCGGGACTTAACGTAACCCCAGAGCCAAAAATCTAGGGGTGTTAAGTCCGGTGAGCGATGGGGTCATTCAATTGTACAGTGACGGCTAATTAATAGTTCTTCAGTAAAGGTTCTACACAGGAACTTCTTCACTTTGTTTGCGATATGATAGTCAATCGCAAAAGAGCGATATGAGGAGGTGCCCCGTCTTGCATGAATGTCACTGTGTCAAGGACATTATGTTCCAATAAGCACGGTATCACTTTCTCCGTTAGCATTTGCAAGTAGCGTGTTCCATTAATTGAGCACGTCTGCCAGCCTGCTTTTGCACAGGGCTGTTCAAAGAAAAACGTGGTCTACCACTGCGAGGCCGATTACACAAACTTCCCGTTTCTTCGAAACGCCGTACCAGGGAAATCAGTCTGGCAGGACCGATTGGACCAGAACCTTTCTTCAATCTCTTCTGTGTCCGAAACCTTCGTAAAGTTTCAGTCGGGATTCGTGGCTGAGGTAAAACAACTTAACCAATAGTGCTTTATCCACCAATGTCAACATCACAATGAAAGCCAGTAACAGGAAAATTCAGAAATGAGCTTTAAATCATACACCCAGCATTTTATAGGACTCTGATTTGCATATTTCCTGTGATTGCTTGCGTGCAGCGCCCTCTATTGACAAAATTTTAAACTAATTTTTTTCTCTACCAAAAAATCCCCCTTCATGAGATTAACTTTCTCGCAAACCGCATTCAAATATACCAATTCCTTCAATTTTTAGGAATTTTTAAACTAATTCGGAATTTATGGAACACCCTGTATTACAGAGTCGTTTTCCGATACATTTTTTGCTAATTCAAAACTAATCTAAATTTTAGAATAAAAGATCAATTGGAAATTCACGTTCTGCTTTTTAATAAAGCATTTAGAATAAAAATTGTATGATGCATCCGCAAGTTGCTTCGTTATACATTTTAAGAATGTTTGGCCAAGAATTATCGCTTAGCCTGCAGTTAATCTTGTAAATAATTTCACAGCAGAAAATTACCAAAATAGAGTTGAACAAAGAAGCAGACAATTTGCAGCCGGATTTTGAAGTAAATTGGAGAGTTTTATAACTGCAACACATTAACATTTATGAGAAAAGGAAAAAAATATCCTTGGGACACTATAAAAGCTTTAGATACTGGAGCTCCACAGTATTGAAATTCTGCCCCTGTTAATTATATCCCAACTACGTATACTAGCAGGCTTTAATTTTAGAATAAATATTTTACCAACCTGTTAGATAAATTTAGTTTTGAAGTTGAAAACACTAGCCTGGAATGATTTTGTTGTCAAGGTAAAGCAGTCGATTTCCTTGTAAGCAATTATAACTTGCAAGCAATTATAAACATTTCCTTAACAATGGTGAGTGATACTGTCATTTAAGTGTCATATTTGGATTGGACGATATCTCAACTTGATACCAGCAATCTTTCCACGTACGGAAACACCCCCGACCACTCATGGTGTTGCTCTACCGTGATAATAAACAGACAGATGAGTTCTACCGTGACAGGTGAGTTCCACCGTGAGAATAAACAGACAGATAGGTGTGCAACATACAATTTTATGTATACTGTTGATAGCCGATTTACTCGACATTGCTCATGATTTAAAGTATGTGCAAATTCCTGCAGTATTCTAAATGACATTGTTACTCAAAACATTCTATTAAAACTGGTAAGGGACTAACTATTAAGGGATAATTAAATGAAATATAATTTTCATTTAATTCTCCCCTTCACTTAATTTTTCTAAATTTATTTCTCCTTTCTGTGTTTTCTATACAAAATTATCTTTACAAGCAGATCTAAAGAATAAAACATCCTCGTTTGAAAACAAATTATAAAATATATATGAAATTGGATCAATATATAATAAAATGAAAGCGCTAAAATGGTAAAAAAATGGTTATAAATTTTTTTTATATCGATTTCTTTATCATTTAAATCAGAAAAAATTTAATAATAATCGTCTGCCTAATAAACACATTTGATTTAATTGCGTTGCTAAGCATTATGATATAATTTTCTTAATAAATTTGCGGAAAATATATCATCTGCATAATTCTATTTTTATGGAAGGTTTAATTATGGAACTTTTATTCACATCTCGACAATCCCTGGTCCTAGAAACTCGAAACATGGACTAAATTTTAAGTAGGGCTATTTCAAGGCTACCCACAAAACTTTCATGAAATTCGATGCAGCAGTTCTACCGTGATGATGAGGCAAATAAACACACAGACAGATACATGTATTTTCAATATTATTTATATAGATAAAAAATGCCATTCTCTTTTTAAGATATTGTCAATAGTAAGACATTGTAGCAATAAAAATGCTACACTAAAGTTATGAAAATAAAATAATGTAAAATGTAATATTTCACACAACAAACATATTTTTATCCGTTTGAAAAGTAAGTAATTGGATATAAAAAATTTAGTGTCATTATATTGCATGTTTATTTTTTATTATTTGTTATGGCATGCTGAAATTTTAAAAGAATGGGTTAAGAAGTCATTTGTGTTTAGGCTGTGCACAATTTTTTTATGTTATTGAAAAACTGTTAAAATTACTTGGGAAAAAGCAAAGTAACCAACTTACAATTTCAGGTTACCATTTCATATTTCATTATATTATAGTTAATGTTATTTTAATAATTCAAAGCTAATTTAATCTTTCTTACATTTTCACTTCAATGGAATTGTAAATGAAATATCAATACCAGAAAATTCTATTATGCAGCTTTCTTAAATTTTCAAAGCCCCTGAGGTATTTCAAACTCTATAATTAAGCAAAATTATTTACAAATTGATAATGTGTGGTAGTAAAAAAAGGAATATTATATGTTCTATATTAGTAAACCTGAACTTCTACAATTTATGGTGCATAGGTTAATGAATGACATTCAACTAGTATTTTATCTTAATTCTATATCATTTTACAATTTATAACAACAACAAACAGGAGAGATCAATCATGCTTAAAGCATTGATTATGAAACACTTTCCAACTTCAATGCAATTTTATTTAAACATGCCTAAAATGCAATGCATTCCTCGGTAGTATTTTAAAACTTATCACAATACTACATTAATTTATTATATTTGAAAACTTAAACCTTCATAAAAAAAATGAACTTCATTCAAATGACGGCATTGAAATATAAATTGCCTGGTTTAAACATCTCTAAAATGTGATACATTCCTCGGTAATAATTTTAGAATTATCATAATACTACGATAATTTATTATATTTGAAAACTTCATCGAAAACAACTGAAATTTATTCAAATGACGTCATAGAAAAAATAACACGCCTGGATCTCTCTCTAAAAGCAGCATTTCATTCATAAATAATTTCCCATTCATGTCATTCATCACAATACTATAATAATTTATTTTATTTAAAAATTAAGACCATGGAGCTACAAGTAATTAAATTCTATGCGTAAAACTTCATCGAAAAAAATCGTCCTGCTCTTTGTAAAATCAATGACAACAAATGTGAAACAAATCCGAAGAAAAAATGATGAAATGGGCCTCGAAATAGCTGCATGCTGCATTTTGTCCTTCTTGTGCTTGATTACATTGTCCAAGTTTTCCTCATCCTTTGCACAAATGGATTTGACTAATTGTGCCCAGTAGTTAAAGCTCGGTAGTTATGTAAACTAAATTTGATATAAATAACTTCATATAAATAACTCTGAAAATTGCATGCAATCCGTAAACATGATACGACTCAGTAACAAAACCGAAACCTCGAACTTGCGGAGGCTAAATCTACACAATTTTAATTTTAATTTCTGCATAATTAGACCGATTTATATATTAGCCATATCTTCCGAAAATCACGTCCAATACTCCCTTTAATCAATCTCCATTTTGACCGCGAATCTAACAAAATGACTCCCTGCGGTCCGTAGATCTTTCGCAATACTAGACATAACATCTCACTCTTAACTCGCACTTTGCTCACGTGCTTTTGACGAGAAGGTGTTAAATAACTTTTTGCTTGACAGTGGACACGTCAACTGTTGGTGTGTCCGTGCTCTACAAGAGGTCAACCAACTTGAGGGTAAAGACTACTAGAAACGATTTGACCCCCGTCCACATGGGAGGATCATAAGTTCCGATATACTTTTTTAATCACTTCGCGGAAGTAGGTCCTTATTTGTGTAATGGAATAAGCATTTTCGCAAGATAAACACATTTTATTAACATTTAAATACTTACACGATGTACGACATGACAACACAAACATAGAGTATCTCATCATGCTACCCTGAGTTGTGTTCTTTACGGATGCCGCATGGTCTTCATCCCACTCCTACCGTCGTAAGATGTAGCATATTATCGTCTAGATACTTTGGAATAATAACCGGTCGTTATGACCAGTGGATATCAAAATCTGAAGTAGCAGATTTTCAGGAACTATAGGGTGCTTCACAGCACACGAGTCATCGGCCTCTTATATTTAAATAAATGTCATCAGGTGCATGAACATTTTCTTTCGTTCATTGGTTATCTAATCTCGTATATCTGAGCCAGATTAGGTTTCTGAACTATAGGGTGCTTCACAGCACACGAGTCATCGGTCTCTTATATTTAAATCAATGTCATCAGGTGCATGAACATTTTCTTTCGTTCATTGGTTATCTAATCTCGTATATCTGAGCCAGATTAGGTTCTGATACGACACGATTTCTGGTCTGGTCCACATGACGTCATGAAATATAACTTTCTTCACATTTTATTTCATATGAAAGAGGTCCGTTAGGCCTTACAATTGTTGCTGGAGTCCACGATGGCCCAGATGAATAGTTTCTTTACATAAACAGGCTTGTTGCTTTCAAAAGTACGAACTCGACTGCAATCTTGTCTTGAATCTTCTTTTTACCTCTCATGGTCTAATTCAGATCAGGATGTAGACGAACTAATAGAGATACAAGGCGTCGGTTCATTAGCCATAAAGCCGGAGATTTTCCAGTAGTTGTGCATGGTGGGGTGAGCTGGGAATACAGAAATCTAACCAATCGAGCTTTCCAGCTACCATACATAATGCTTTTAAGTGCACATTTCGTAGCAATCATAGGTTCTACCTGGCCGTTAGAAGAAGAGTGGTAATGAGCTACCAGAACGTGCCTAATTCAGCTTTCCTTTGGAAATATTTTGAACCCTATTGCGAATGTTCGGACATTATTTGAGCGGTATCCAGTAATCTATGTGCAGCAACTAGAGATCAAAGATTTGTTATTGATGTTGAGGAAGACATTGAAGATACTGGAAGTACTTCTAACGATTTAGAATCTGAATCTACAACCAGGAAAAATGTTTGTCCATGGAAAGGACCAGCAAAATTTACATTTAATGCAGACCATGATCTCTCAGTCCATTCCCAAGGAAGAATTACGCATTATGTGTAAACTTCAGATTTTCTTGACAAGTCGAAAATATTTGGACGGTAAATTTGATTACACTGTCCATATTAGGCATCATAGATAGCTACGACCCAGCTCTTCCATTTTTACAATTACAGGCTGAAACTCAGGCAATAGGGATAGAAATTGTTTACGTAGAGTCTCGGGGGGAAAGTATTACTCTATTTCCCCAAAGAATGCAGTAGTGGTGAACGCTCATTTTAATCTGTTTTTGGAAATATTGTCTGAAACGTTCAACTGAATTTTTATTAGGCTTAGCATCCACAATGATATTCTACAGAATAGAATCCGCGTAAATGCTTGAAACCAGTAATTTAGAATTCAATTGAACATCGGGAACAGTCTTGATAGTTTTAACGTCTGTAGAAGGAACATCGAGGTAAGTCTGTTTAATGCGCCAGAATTCATTTTTGATTTTCCCCTCCGATACTCAAACTCATATTTCTCAGTTGTAAAACTTAAACTCCAACGAAGTACACTTAGCGAAATCATTTGAGAAAGTGATTTGGTTGAGTTCAGTAGGCCTAAAAGAGTTTATGATCCGTTATGATTTTAAATTTTCGACTCAGGAAGTATTGGTGATATTTCTTAACAGCCGCTAATATTGCAAGAGCTTTTTGATCCATCTGACTGTAATTCTTTTCAGCTTTGGGCAATATGCGAGAGTAATATGTAACAGTAACTTCCTTTCTATTGGGAAGCACATGTCCCAAAACAGCACCAAGGCCATATGATGAAGCATTACAAATAAGAATTTCAGGTAGGGTTTCGTCAAAATAAGCTAATAAATTATCTTCTTACACGAGTTCTTTTGCTGCCTTGTAAGCTTTATAACGACTTGATGTCCACGGTTATTTAGAAAGCCAAAATAACCATAGAAATTCAACATGCCAAAAATGCTTTAAGTTCAGTGGAATTTGGCGGAGTCGGAACTTGATGGATTGCCTTAAACTTATCAGGTGTTGACTGTATGCCATTCTTATTAACCCTCAAAGCAAGAAGTTCAATTTCAGGAAATGCAAATTTGCACTTATCTTTCTTAAGGTGAATATCCTCCTTTTCAAGCTGATGTAACGCTTGTTTAAATGTTTGTATATGATCCCCTAATCCACGTCTTTTGAAAAAGATGCCATCTAAGTGCAGTAAAACACCCTTAATATATGTTAACAATTATTCCATTCTTATTTGAAAAATAGATACTGCAACAGAAATCCCAAATGGCAGTCTTTTACTCTAAATACACTCTTCTGATTTAGAGTAAAAGATTTCTATATATTGTCAATACGAGAAGGTGGTTCATCAACAGGAACTGTAAATATTCTTCTAATAAATCAAGTTTTTAAAATACAGTCCCTCCAGATATAGTAATCAGAATCTCATTCACAGTCGGAAGAGGATTGGTAAATTATTTAACTGCTTGATTCACAGTACTTCCGTAATCACCTCACATACGAATACTTCCATTTTTCTTTAACGCCGGTACAATCGGTGTAGCCAAGTCAGAATAGGTTATAGATTCTAGAATTTCCTTTTCGACCATTAATTTTTTACTAACGCATTCATGTAGAGCGAACGGAAACAGTTCGAGATTTTATGAATTTAGGAGTGCAATTTTCGTCTAATTTTATTGTTACTGGTGGATCTTTAAAAGTACCAAAAGTTTCTGAAAAAATGTTACTCTAATCTCGAAGCAGGGTATCAATTGAATTTGTATGTACCATATTACATGATGAAGAATTTTTATGAACCACCTCAATTTCAACGCTTTGAACCAGCTTTTACCAATTAAATATTTGTATTTTTCTTCTACAACCAATAATGGCGACTCGGTTTAGTCTCTCTCGGTTTTTGTCATTATCAAAACTTTACAAATTGCTCAATAAATTTTATTTTGTCATAAAATTAACATTTACACTCCTGGACCTTTACTTTTGGGGGAAACCCTGTATGAGGATATTAATAATCGTTAATATAGTATATTTTGAACTCATAAAGCATTTCCTATACTCTTGATGATCCAAATCAATCCCATGTAAGCTAAAATTGAATGCTTTCTAAAAAGTACTCTCATCTAAACAATAAGAATGTTTTGTGTCTTACCTGCAGAAAAACAGAAAATATGGTGCTGTTGTAAGCATCGCAAAAACAGCGCAAAAATCTTCACCTTGATGGGAACAAGTGAGACGAAGGGGTACCATCGCCATCAAAATGCAACACGAGAACATGAACAGTACTCGAGAGGGGACAGTCATCTGAAACAAAAAATCTAAACCATTCATATTTCCATTTATATTATACAGGTTGGTCTAAAAGGCCATACAACCTTTAAGGGTAGGTTTGGTATGCAAAATAAGCTCGTTTTGTGTAGGAACATGTAGTCAGAAATGCCTCTGTGGGATGCAGGAAGAAAGGAATGCAGACAATACATAGGTTTATTAGACATAACAATTACAATTGCTTATCATAGTATTAAAGTAGGTGTTTGTTCAAAGTTTTTGACATCCGCAGATATGCATGTCTGGCAACGTCGACGCATGGATTGGCGTAGTCTTTCAAAATGACAGGCTCTGCTGCCTCAACGACTCGAGCGACAAAGTTAGCCTCAGATGTTGCAGGGATTTCTTAAATTTGATTAGATGTTACAAGGTTTTTTCAAACTCAACCTGTCTTTCACGACAATAAATTTTTCCAACTGTGCCTAGTTGGATGCACTTGTATAATTCATTTTTATTTATTATATTAAATTGTTTGTCTAAATTAATATATTCTTCTGTTGTAAACTTTTAGTTTTCATTAAATGCAGTAATAGGTTGATAGTAATGAGACCTTTTCCTGGATAACCTTCTTAATGCTGGTGGTTATCCCTTTCCGTCCGTACTTTTAATCTGTTTTATACTCTCACGGGTGAGTCATACGTATTGGGTTCTCAGGGGCGATTGGGTTCTCAGGGGCGACTGGGTTCTCAGAGTAAACAAGGCTTTTTAGGTAACCCCACGGGAAGAAATCAATGGGGACAAGTCGAGCGACTGTGGTAGCCAACTGACCGATACTTTCCTGCTGACTCATCTTGCGGGAAAGGTCCTATTGAGATAGTCCTGCACATCCTGGCTGAAACATGTACAGCTACGGATAGCAAGAAATTTGAACACCTACTTTAATTCTATAATAAACAATTGTAATTGATACTTGTAATTGCTATGTCTAATAAACCTGTGTTGTATTATCTGCATTCCTTTCTTTTTGCTTCTTCCTCGTTTCCGACCACATGTTCCTAAGCAAAACAAGCTTGTTTTTGTATGTCTGACCTACCTTTAAAGTTTGTCAAAGATCTTTACACCACCCTGTATAGTACTAAACTAACATATAAAGTTATGGAAACGATTGCAGCCTTATTAGCCTCTCTCGATCAATATTATTATTAACAAAATGAAATTGATTTATCTCTCCACCATTTTACTATCATTTAAATCAAGAATATTAAATAAATAATTTCCACTGGGTGACAAGGACTATCAAATCAATTGAAAAGTAATGCGCACTTTCGTGATTTGATATTCCTTGTCACCCAGCAAAGAGTTTCGAATTTCGGAACGTCTTTCATTCTGGTGTATTTAGATCGATTAGGTGAAGGCACGTAAGTTGCTCTTATGGAAGTACGAACTATATGTTAACATTAATGTAATTAAAAGTAAGATTATTAAGAGAATTATTGTGATAGAAAAGTACGTACTCATATGTAGAGGGGATGGTATTAAAAGGTACTTACTCGTATGTAGAGGGGATGGTATTAAAAGGTACAAATTTCGGAACGTCTTTCATTCTGCTGTATTTAGATCGATTAGGTGAAGGCACGTAAGTTGCTCTTATGGAAGTACGAACTATATGTTAACATTAATGTAATTAAAAGTAAGATTATTAAGAGAATTACTGTGACAGAAAAGTACGTACTCATATGTAGAGGGGGTGGTATTAAAAGGTACTTACTATACAGGGTGTCCCACAAATTGTGAACAGTGGAGATTTTTTGAACCGATGGATGTAGACCCTAGTTCCAATTGCAAAAATGCTGTAAATAAGTCAGGACATCATTTAACTGTTGTAGTATATTTTTGTAAAAAATTAAGAAAACTAACTTTTTATACAGTCCCTCATTAAAAAAATTTCAAATTACAACATTTTGTCAATATTTTACTTAGTTAAACTAAAGGAAAATTGGGTTCTTAAAAGTTCAAATTTAGGACGTAATAAATTGTCAAACTTCCTGACTTGCACCACTTTCTCGTGACTTTGCAGTACTCTTTTTAATCATCAAAATTCATGAACACAGGTGACGTTCACAAATTGAAAAGATGTACAAAAATACTTTAGTTGGGTTTTAAAACACTTTTTCCATGGTTTGTTTTTGAAACTATTAAAGACAGTCAGACGATACTGGTTAAAAGTTATTTTATCACTTAAATTAGGTAAATAAAAAATCGATTACTGTGACTTTGCAAGCCTGTTAGACATTTCACTGACAAAATCTATGGAAAAATAAGCATGCTTTTCAAGTTTTGATATCTACTAGGATCATTTAAAAGTGTTGTTTTCAGTAGACTCAGTGAGTTTCTAACACACTTTTGTGAATGGACTTTTTCCACCCGAACGAGAGCCCTAACAGACGAACCGATAAGACCGTACAGCAGATGGCGGGTTCGAGTACACTGGTGACTGGTTCAGAAGATGTTGTTCATTATTTACGGCCCGGACACTCACATATGGATAGAACGAGAAATAGGCTAAAATATGTATTACATTATTTTCCGTTAGTACTCTTTGTCTTCCTGAGACATATCGACGATGAAACAAAATTGTTGTTTACAACCGACATACCAATCACAGAATAAAAACTGGAAGGATTCCGGCTTTACAGAAATGACAGGTACCAGCAGGTTTACAGAAACTAGCCTTCCCTGTCGACCTATTAAGGTTCACTCTCTGGGGAATGGAAGGCTGGGAAGTACTAATCTCTTAACCAGTGAGGACACAACCAAGGTAGCGAGATGAGCGGAACCATTCACCGGACGAAGTCTGAAGAGGGTCCCTCCAAGTCCGACCACAGTCGCCGACGAGTTTAAAGCTCAGGTCATGAATAGACACAGTCCGTCCCGACGTCAACTGGAAGAGCCCGAGCCACGAACTGGAAGCGCAACATCCGTCTTCCTCGGATTAATGTGTCCCGTTTAAGGGGATCTACAGATCTAGGATCCGCACACCACCTTTAAGACTGGGGATACTATTCCCTCACTGTATCTTTAGGAAATCGGTTGCATTCGCCGTAAATCAAAATTATTTTATAGAGTTCGGCATTACTGAACAGCGCCATCATTGAATCTAGACTGAAACGCAATCTTTCTATTCTAGTATTATTTATTTAGTTCTCAATTTTCTTTTGTGTACGTAGCACACGAATGACATTAAATATATTCACACGCTAAAGGGCGCTGATTTACAAAGTGGAAGGCATACCCCATTGAGATGAATGTATACTCCAGTGAAGTATATTCATACATCTCTTAAAAAATTTCAAGGCTGAACTTTAGAATTTTCCAATACTGCCACTAGGCAGCGCTCGAATACACATATCTTAACAAGAGGGAGCCATACATCAAAACCGAGTCCTCACATTGCCAACTAATAAAGATTGTATTTCTTCTAAAAATATAACATTTCCCAATACTACCGCTAGGGGGTGCTGAAATACACGTACCCCACCCACCGGCCACTCAAACAGCTGCTCGTACTCTAGGGTGAGTCGAGTGGTCTGTGTTTTCGACATACTCCACCCAGAAGGATCCCATTCCCCAAAATCAACAAACAACCAAAATTGTTTTAAAGTCCAAAAATAATATTCGCAGTATTCCATGAAAAATAAATGCCGTTGCCTTCTGGAGTAAAGGTTTAGGTAAGAATGAAATTTTGAAATGTCCAGAAATAATACCCTTGTTATAACAAGCCTTACTCCGGCTCTGGACTCCTTGCTCCAACACATCAAGTTCTCCATTCAAACACCAGGGTTCATTCATTAGGTGTTGCCACCCAACAGATAATTTGTCAAACATGAAATCCCAAAATATATTTTAAAGTTCTGAGAAAAAGGCTTTCTGATCTTTTACGAATAATAAAAATTTCCCGTTGCCATCGAAAAATTTATGAAACCCAAAATTTGAAAAAAAAAATTAAATTTACATTCGTATAAGACTACGAGAACTCCTTTTCCACAACTCTCACTTCTTACCCACTGATATTATCTAATAAATATAAATCAGCAAAAGGCAATTTTTGTTTTCATGTTTCATGATTAATAAATATGTTGAAGACATACAAAAGAAAAAGACAGAAAGGGCTTTTATCTTAGAAAAATCTGATGTGAGCAGCGCATGACTTTCCCTGCAGATTCAAATTAATTTTGTCATTTTTTATTTCATTATGCATTAAATTGAGTTTAATTGCAGAAAATAACTTGAATACTTTCTGATATTACATCCAATTTGCCCTTTCATTGCATCTTCATTTCATTTTGCAACTTAATTCTTCAGGTCCTCAAAATTCCAAAAAACTACAACATCTCGAGAACGGTTCATTCTACAGCCATGGGGCCAGTCTTATTAGCTTAGTTGTCAAATTTTACCTGAGGAACAAGTACTTAATATATTTCAACAATTATAGTCATTTATTTAAGATTTTCAATATCTTTGCCGGTCATATCGCAATAAAGAGTCGGTTATACCCCGTTCGCAGTGAAAGTTAAGTCGACATATCTTCCGAATGCGACTCAAATCTGCCAACGTTTGGGACTTAACTTCTTCCAAAGCGACTTACGTTAAAGCTACTCAGCTGCATTACGCGACTTAACTGTCATGGCGTCCAACATGGATGAAAGTGCTAGCGTAAAAAGGTTGAAAATTTGAAAGAGAAATTGGACGGATGAAGAGACTAAAGCATTGATTAAAGTGTGGGTAGAAAAAAATGACGATTTGATTCGCCAAAAGCGAAATAAATGTGTATATGAAGCGATGGCACACGAATTGCTATTTTATGGCATCAAAAGGACCACTGATGAGATACAAAAAAAATACGGAATTTGACACAAATTTTTCGGTAAGTTTCAAATATTATTGATTATTATTTTTAAATTCAGTCACTGTCTATGGTAAATTATCTCATGTAGTTTCGTACTGAAATTAAAACTTGCCCAAAGATGTTTCCAAGCTCTAAGATTAAATCAAAATGTGCATTTGTTTTCTGTATCGTATTATGCAATGAAGATCTCGATAAGTTGGTACTTTTGATAAAGAGATGAAATCATATTAGTTAATGTACAAACTTGACTGCCTAATTTATTATGTATTGTAAACTTATGTTTACAATACATAATACATATTATGTTTTCTAACGAGAGTGTATTTTGTTTGTTGATTTCAATGTGCAACCCTGCATTTATTTCATGAATTGAGTATTATTACCCATTCTGTGTATCTTTTAATTTCAGTTTAATGTTTGGATTGTACAATGGGATTTATAAAGTATAGTTCCGGTGTCTTCCACTACAGTCATATAAAGCTAAATAATCACTAGAGAGTTATGCTGCTTATAAAATGTCAACAATCTTTCTAGTGGTTTTTTGGATGAAAATCTTCAAGGATATTTTTCTCATCTCACAGAATTGAAGAATGTTTCATTTTATGTAAGTAGTTTTATGTAATAATTTTAGCATCTTGATATTTTGCATCTTTATAACTTAGACTAAGTTGGAACTTAAGAATTGAAATGGCATGTTTTTAATATAGATTGCATGGATTCTAACAATTTTGCATGTTTCTGGTGAATAATTAACAGAACTGTATGTTTTCTAACAAGAGTGTATATTGTTTATTCATTGGAATGTGCCGCCAGTCCTGCATTTATTTCATGAATTTAGTATTATTCTATGTACCCTTTCTGTGTTTCGTTTAATTTCAGTTTAATGCTTGGATTGCACAATGAGATTTCTAAACTATGGTTTGGTTTCTTCCACTACAGTCATACGAAGATAATAATTATTAGAGAATTATGCTGCTTATATAAAATGTTAGCAATCTTCCTAGAGTTTTTTTTTGTTTTTCCTGAAAACTTTTAAGGATATTTTTCTCGTCTCGCAGATTTGAAAAATGTGTGATTTTATGTACAGTATGGCATGTAAGTAGCTCTATGTAATAATTTTAGTATCTTGATGTTTTGCATGTGCATGATTTAGATTATGATGTAGTTGAAGTGAAATAGCATATTTTTAAGAGTATGTCAAGCAAGTAATTGTATGAAAAAAATTTGTATCTTGATATATTGCATGTATATTTTGATTATTTGTCATGGGATTATAAAACAAAAAAGAATGGGTTATGTTCAGGTTGTGTAAATCTGTTTTTATAATATTGTGAATGAACTGTTATTATTTATTAATTATAGTATATTATATATTTATATGTTATAATATTTTAAGAACAGTTCATAACTACTGAACAATGATGTTAATTTGTTTCTGATTAAAAGTACTTTCATTCATGTGTGATATCGTGCATAATTTCTAAAATATTTTATTGCTTTTATACATAAAAAAAGTGTTCATTGAATGCAAATTTACTCCGCTAACATTACTTTTCATACTTTTTTTAATTTGTAAAACATTTGATGTTTTATAATTTATTGTCTAAAAACTATTAAACAATTAGAATTTTTAAATATTTTTTGAGCCCAAGTTAGTATTTTGTTAATAATTTCACCCAAACTGTTACCGACACAGATTCCACAACCTTAGTATGAGATCGGAAGAGGTTTTCAGTCCTCCTTATTCTGTACTTTGCTGCAGGGTCAAATTATCAAAATCCACCTCATGGTTCAAGATATAGTTATGTTTTTCCTTTTATATATTAGAGGACATTTATGTCAAATGGAAAATAAATTGTTAAGTAATTTGTCATGGGCGATTTGCTACAAAGAAATAAATCACTACGGTTTGGATATTTTGATGGAAATGTGCTTTCGATAACATTAAAATGCATAACTTTCCAATCTAGTCCCCCCCCCGAATCTTTTATTGATATTGAGACTATTTTCCATTTGCATTCGTTAATATTTCAGTATTCTTTTTCTTACAGTGGTCATTTTATTTAACTGTCACTTAGCCATAAAAGTTTAATTTGCCTTTAGGTTAGTTGGTAGCATTGGTAAAAGGGGGTTTAACACAGTGTTTGCAAATACACACTGCAGTGTATATGTTATACATTAAAACACCAATTGATGCAATAACATTTGGTACTCTTCCATTAGCTGGGTACCAGACCAAAACCACCGAGCTTTAAAGTTGACGTAGTCATCGACAAGCCTAAACGTTCACTCTGGTGGACTTTTATTTTTATATGCAATGAAAAAAAGATCAATTTATATAGCAGGCATGAAATTGTAAATTTCATGATCCATCAAACCAGGTTTGTGTACGTATTCCTATCTTTTCTCGGCATGATCGTAAACTGCATAGCCATTTTGGTGATGAATAACTTGTGCATAACCTCATCGGATGATCATTTGAACATCGTTTTTCTTTATGAAGAATTCCATTTTTTTAGAAAAATTGAATGCTTGCCTCTTCGTCTTTAGGCAATTGCCAGATTGTGTAGTCCATCTTAGCGTTTTAAAAAGTGACTAGTTTTTCTAAACAGAAACATATTTTTTAAAAAACGGTTTGTTTTAGGGTTGCTATACATGTTAAAAGAGAAACTCTTTAAAAGTTGTTAGTTTGAATGAGTTATTGCTGTAATTCAGCAGTTTTTATCTGGTACCCAGCTAACGGAAGAGTACCTAACATTTAAGCTATGCATTTTTTTACGGAATGATAAAAAATGTGCATACTATCTCCCATCATCTTTAAAAAGTTTCTATTTTCTATGACAACTGCAATTGTTCCAACAGCCGAAGCTAAGTACTTAAGGACATGAGTGGTACGGCCTACAATGACTTCACCCAACTACCTATGGCATTTTTATATTCTCTCATCTAATTGTCAAACATAATTTTTTAGAGTAAGTTCTGTTTTCTGTATCATTGTTGCAAATGTTTTACAAATAGGTTTTGTTTACATTTTGTAAAACTAACATGTATTTTGTTTTGCATTGCGAAGAAATAAGCTGATATGTAAAAAAAAATATTAGAAGATTTTTATAGCTGAAAAACGGATGCAGAAGTTATAAATAAATTTGGTTCAGAAGACATCAAGTTCCACAAGCCTGATAAAGCTTCAGACAAAACGAAAAGTCGCTCAGCTCACAAGGATGCTTTCCTGATCTTAGGACTTTAGCAGTCCTATTAAACTATAGCAAAATTTGGTGATGAGATTTCAAAAATACATTATGAAGGATAAGGTCTATTACTGGTATTATCTACAACGTTAAAATAGAAAATAAATTTCATTCAGGCAATAATTAATGAAATATTAAGATCACATTCCATGTATAAATGAAATATGTCGATTTTCAAATGTTTGAGAAATATTCCAAAATAGAATGCTTTTTTCTTTCTGTAGATTAACAACATATAATTATAAAATATTTTTTGAATCATCCGCAATATTTTTAATGTTAGAAAATTTAAAACACCAATTTGATTATTTCCCATTTGCTGAATATTTAAAGATATTTGTAGGCATGTCAGTGATATGCTGATTGGTAAGTAATAAATAAGTAGCAAATACCAACTTGAAATAAATATACCACTTAAAATTATCTTAAGAAGAATTTTCAACCCAATATAACTGTGGATGAGACTGTTTCATTACCTGATTAGAAGGAACGTTAACATAAAGATAATAATTTTTTGAGTAAGAGCATAATGTACAAAGAGAACAGGTAGTTCTAATTCAACATCCGAATAAGATATTTTACAGACAGCAGCGAATTAGGCGATTTTCCAAAAGGGAACATCTTTAAAGGCTTTAGGCATTAGACATATTTTTACTAAAATTATCAAAAACATTCACAAAGAGAATAAACAAAATATTAGAAACATATTTTACTTAATGTAGAGTAGCAATAAAATAAAAGCATATACAATTATAAAATGTGATAAACATTTTAAATAATTATTGTCAAATTTCAATTTTATTTGTGCTGTTAGGTCAAGGTTATTTGAATAATTTATAGGGTTATTCCATGTAAACAGCAACCTATCACTTGAATTTTCAAATTGTGTTAATATTATCAATTTTGTTTTTCTTAAACAAACATAACAAATTGATAAAATTTAATAAGTACACTCGTAAATATTATTAAACTTGACACATGGCTCTCAAAATAGAATGTCTACATGTGCTTGTTGTGCTTGTATAAGAGCAGTGACTTCAACATTTTTCATACGTCATTTTGTTTATATTGTTGTGAAAGCTGCTTTTAAAAACTATAGTAGCATCTATTTCTTAAATGTATGATATTCCATTAACTTTTTGTGCATAAAATAACAGCAGTAAAACTTTCATAGATGAAAAATTTGAATATTTGCTAAATTTTTATTTTTTGCTAAATTAACAAAGCAGAAATCCTCGAGAAATTCCGTTTTTGAGCATTTATGTTTGTAATGAGCGCTTCTATTTCCATTTTAGGTAAATAAAACAAAAATTAAGTTTTAAAAAAGTAAAAAACACAATATAGTAATCAAAACACTGGAGGAACAACGCAAAAATTAAAAAGTTAAAAGAAACAACGTAAATAAACAATCGTAATCTCGAAGAAACGACGACCGTTATTTTCTTAGATTCCCCTTGTGCGAGAGTATGGAACTTAGCAGTGCGAACGCTGTATGGAGATGCAACTTAAGAGTTAAGTCGACTTAAATTTAAGTCGGCTTAACATCGGCAGTGCGAACGGGGTATTATACTTTTCCGAATGAGCATCAGGATAACCGACTACTCAGTTTTAAGAAATTTTATTAAATACTCCACGGAAAATCGTCTTCATTTCCTCCAAATTAAAAATTGCAATATCTCGAGAATGGTCCATGTTAGAGTAATGAGATGGATCTTATTGCTTTTGTCGTCAAAACTTCGTAGAAAACAAGAACTTAATGGATACATTGGAGCATATGTAGTATTTTATTTTAGATTTGAGGGCTATTCTGCAAAAAAGGCAGATTCTTTTTCTCCGAATCGTACCAAAATCTAACCAGCACCAAAATACCCCACAAGCGACTTATCTACTAATTTCTGTGCCATTGGGTCACTTAATTTGTCAGCTAGAGTGGATGCATGCGATTGATTTTTGCGGATCATTTCACAAAAAAGTTGGGTTTCTTTTTCCGGAATCGTACCAAAATCTAATCAGCATCAAGGTAAACACAAGTGACTTACCTACCAAATTTTATGAAATGTAGACAATTAGCTTTTGAGTTAGAGTGGATGCATTGCACAGACAGATACACACAAACACACATACAGACACACACACACAGACGTAACGCTAAAAATAGGTTTTTTGTGTTCTAGAGGTGAAACGTGTAGATTCGTCAAAAAGTCGAGCTGCGATTTTCGGCATGATTTCAATACTTTCCCTATACATCCCCATGCATTGCAGGGAAAGTAAAAATCTGATGTAGGTGTAGCGAACACTCATAAGGCAGTATTAAATGCCTTGAGCTGGAGACGTCTTTAGCTCAACGCTATGATACTGGCTTACCACACTTTAGCCCCGGCAACTGCCAAGTTGGTCATTTCGCGTTCTCGCTACATGGGCATTTCCCTGCAGACTCATATTCACGCTCTCTTTATTTCTTCAATAATTCATTCAATTGCACTGAATGGCACAAAATAACAGCCATAATTATTTTAAATTCCATTCCGTTTTCATTTGGTTTCAAAGGTGGCGTAGCGAAAATGCGAAAAAACTCAAATATCTCGAGTAATGAGATTGATTTTTTCGTCAGAAA
This sequence comes from Amaurobius ferox, assembly GCA_951213105.1. Taxonomy (NCBI): domain Eukaryota; kingdom Metazoa; phylum Arthropoda; class Arachnida; order Araneae; family Amaurobiidae; genus Amaurobius; species Amaurobius ferox. The sequence goes on along the minus strand of OX578142.1, from coordinate 16,084,634 downwards.
TGACGCACAAAATGGGCATTTAATGGAGAGATACGTAGTCTTTTACTTTTAGATTGAACGATTTTTGCGGGCCATTTCGCAAAAAAGGCATGTTCTTTAATTCCGAATCGTACCAAAATCTAATCAGCACCAGGGTCCCCCACAAGGGACTTACCTACCAAATTTTATGAAATTCAGTAAATTAGTTTTTCAGTTAGTGTGCAAAATCTGCATACAAAATCTGCAAAAACAAACAGATACTCATACAGAGACACACATACGTCACGCTAAAAATAGTTTTTTCGTATTCTAGAGGTCCCAAAAAGTGTAGCTCCGTCAAAAACTCGAGTTGCAATTTTCGGCATGATTCCAATACTTTCCCTATACATTACCATGTATTGCAGGGAAAGTAAAATGGGATGATGGTGCAAAATCTGATGTAGTTGAAGATAATGTTGTCATATACAGTGATAAAAAATATTTGTTATGGTCCATTGAAATTAAAGATAAATTATCCATTAATTTGTTAGATTCAAGAGTGTTTTTAAAATTAAATCATTCCATTTTATTATTACTTTCCCTACAATACATGGTAATGTGTAAGGAAAGTATGGGAATCGAGTATGGGAAAGTATGGGAAAGTATGGGTCGAAAATCACAACTCGAATTTTCGACGAAGCTACACGTTTTGGGTCCTCTAAAACACGAAAATATATTTTTAGCGGCTGTGTGTGTCTGTCTGTGCAATTTGTGTATCCACTCTAACTCATAAACTAATGGAGTAAATTTCATAAAAATTTATAAGTATGTCACTTGTATGTGACCCTGGTGCTGATTAGATTTTGGTACGATTCGGGATAAAATAACCTGCCTTTTCTTGTGAAATGGCTCGCGAAAATTGCCCGTACCCACTCTAGCTGAAAAACCAAATTTCACACAATTTGGTAGATCAATCACTTCATGATTACATGTTGGTACTATTCGGAAAAAAAGAACCTGCCTTTTTTTGCGAAATGGCCTGCAAAAATCTAAAAATGAAACACTTCGTATGCTCAAATATATCCAGTATTAGCTTATTTTATACGTAATTTTTGACACGGAAAATAATAAGACCAACCCCATTACTCTAAAACTAACCGTTTTCGAGATATTTTAGTTTCTTTTTGCATTTTTGTTAAGCCGCTTTTGAAAAAATTTCTCGTTACCAAATAAAAACAAAAGTTGAATTAAAAGTGTCATTTCAGTGTTATTTTATGCAATTAAACTCAATTTATTGAATAATTAAAGAAATAAAGAGAAAATGAATATAAGTCTGTAAAAAAAGTGCTGTGCTGCCCACATCAGATTTTTAACATTGTTCCCAAGTGACCCAGGCATATTCGCATGTGCCCTAATCATATTAACAACTGTTCCTTATGAAGGCACACATCAAGTCCTTTTGAATTGGATTCAAAAATGTAGAACTTGTAAAAAAAATCTAAAATGTTCCCCGAAAGAAACAAATTACTAATTAAACATATAGATATTTTGGTATAAGTAGTTGTTGATACTTCTGTAATTAAATATTATTTGTATGTGCTCCTTCTCACTCCTAATCATATTAACAAGTGTTACTTAAGGAGGCTCATATCAAATCCTTTTGAATTGGATTCTAAAATATAGAACTTGGAAGAAAATCTAAAAAGTTCCACGAAAGAAACAAATTACTAATTAAATATATAAATATTTTTGGTATGAGTAGTTGTTGACACTTTTGTAATTAAATATTTTTTGTATGTGGCCCTTCTCACTCCTAATCATATTAACAGGTGTTCCTTATAGCGGCACATATCAAGCCCTTTTAAATTGGATTCTAAAATGTAGAACTTGTAAAAAAAATCTAAAATGTTCCCCGAAAGAAACAAATTACTAATTAAACATATAGATATTTTGGTATAAGTAGTTGTTGATACTTCTGTAATTAAATACTTTTTGTATGTGGCCCTTCTCACTCCTAATCATATTAACAGGTGTTCCTTATAGCGGCACATATCAAGCCCTTTTAAATTGGATTCTAAAATGTAAAACTTGTAAAAAAATCTAAAAAGTTCCACGAAAGAAACAATTACTAATTAAACACATAGATATTTTTGGTATGAGTAATTGTTGATATTTTTGTAATTAAATATTATTTGTATGTGATCCTTCTCACTCCTAATCATATTAACAAGTGTTACTTAAGGAGGCTCATATCAAATCCTTTTGAATTGGATTCTAAAATATAGAACTTGGAAGAAAATCTAAAAAGTTCCACGAAAGAAACAAATTACTAATTAAATATATAAATATTTTTGGTATGAGTAGTTGTTGACACTTTTGTAATTAAATATTGTTTGGATGTGCTCCTTCTCACTCCTAATCATATTAATAAGTGTTCCTTATGAAGGCACACATCAAGTCCTTTTGAATTGGATTCAAAAATGTAGAACTTGTAAAAAAAATCTAAAATGTTCCCCGAAAGAAACAAATTACTAATTAAACATATAGATATTTTGGTATAAGTAGTTGTTGATACTTCTGTAATTAAATATTTTTTGTATGTGGCCCTTCTCACTCCTAATCATATTAACAGGTGTTCCTTATAGCGGCACATATCAAGCCCTTTTAAATTGGATTCTAAAATGTAAAACTTGTAAAAAAATCTAAAAAGTTCCACGAAAGAAACAATTACTAATTAAACACATAGATATTTTTGGTATGAGTAGTTGTTGATATTTTTGTAATTAAATATTATTTGTATGTGCTCCTTCTCACTCCTAATCATATTAACAAGTGTTACTTAAGGAGGCTCATATCAAATCCTTTTGAATTGGATTCTAAAATATGGAACTTGGAAGAAAATCTAAAAAGTTCCACGAAAGAAACAAATTACTAATTAAATATATAAATATTTTTGGTATGAGTAGTTGTTGACACTTTTGTAATTAAATATTGTTTGGATGTGCTCCTTCTCACTCCTAATCATATTAACAAGTGTTCCTTATAGAGGCTCATATTAAGTCCTTTTGAATTGGATTCAAAAATGTAGAACTTGTAAAAAAAATCTAAAATGTTCCCCGAAAGAAACAAATTACTAATTAAACATATAGATATTTTGGTATAAGTAGTTGTTGATACCTCTGTAATTAAATATTTTTTGTATGTGGCCCTTCTCTCTCCTAATCATATTAACAGGTGTTCCTTATAGCGGCACATATCAAGCCCTTTTAAATTGGATTCTAAAATGTAAAACTTGTAAAAAAATCTAAAAAGTTCCACGAAAGAAACAATTACTAATTAAACACATAGATATTTTTGGTATGAGTAGTTGTTGATATTTTTTTAATTAAATGTTATTTGTATGTGCTCCTTCTCACTCCTAATTATATTAACAAGTGTTACTTAAGGAGGCTCATATCAAATCCTTTTGAATTGGATTCTAAAATATAGAACTTGGAAAAAAATCTAAAAAGTTCCACGAAAGAAACAAATTACTAATTAAATATATAAATATTTTTGGTATGAGTAGTTTTTGATACTTTTGTAATTAAATATTGTTTGGATGTGCTCCTTCTCACTCCTATTCATATTAACAAATGTTCCTTATAGAGGCTCATATCAAGTCCTTTTGAATTGGATTCTAAAATGTAGAACTTCTGATGTAGAAAAAAATGTAGAAAAATCTGAAAAGTTCCCCATAAGAAACAAATTGCTAATTAAACATATAATATTTTTGGTATGAGTAGTTGTTGATACTTTCGTATTTAAATATTGTTTGTATGCGCCCCCTTCTCACTCCTAATCATATTAACAAGTGTTACTTATGGGGTACATATCAGGTCTCTTTGAATTGCATTCTAAAATGTAGAACTTTTAAAAAAATCTAAAAAGTTCCACGAAAGAAACAAATTACTAATTAAATATATAGATATTTTTGTTATGAGTAGTTGTTGGTACTTTTGTAATTAAATATTGTTTGAATGCGCCCCCTTCTCACTCCATAGATAAACGCGCACATACACAGGCATAAACTTGTTTTCGAATGCTCTTAAATCGTTGAGGTTTAAAGCATGGTTGTTAAGAAAAGCCTCATTACATATTTCGAAAGATCATTTGAATTGAATGAGTTATTCAATACTTACCATATTTTGAGTAAATGTTTGATAGCCAAGGAAGCGAGCTTCTCTTACTGCATCTAGAAGGTATAGGAATCCACCGGCTACTGTTAACATCTCAAAAACGAAACGAATCTGAAATTAAAATTTCTTTCATTAAGCATATAAGATTTTTCCATAATAGAGAAAATTTGGTTAGCTTCAACTGGTAGGATCGATTTCAATACAAGTTCTCGCTATGATGGCAGATAGCGATGTATTCATACTGACGAGATGCTGTTATTTGCACTATAGGTTTGTTTTTAACACTTTACAACATAGTTGAAAAGTGTTTATGACTTTGTTCATTCATTCTGTCTGTCTGTCCGTTCGCACGATAACTGCCGTAAAAATGACTTTATCAAAATGAAATTTTAGTATGTTGTTCAGACGGTCTGTGGGACTTATGGGAATATAAATGAATAATATCATCCAATTAGTTTTGGACTGAACGAGTATTGAAGTGCAATTAAATCACATTAATTTATGAAATTTAGTTTTTTTTCTATTATTTTACAGATCTTTTTATTTTAGGTACTTTTAACTATAATAATTATGGGTTATTATTAATTATTGTGAATTTTTATTTAAGAAAACAAACATTCGAATACTTCAGGATCTGGCGTCGTGATTAAATGACGATAATTCCTTCAAGTGGAGAATCAAATTGTTCTTTTTCCGCATGGGGGAAATAAACTTTCTTTTGGGTACTTTTTTCTTTGGGTAAATTTTTCTTTGGGAGTATCCTGACCTTTATTCTCCAACCTGTAGTTGTTCGTAACACGACATTCAAGCTATTCGACATTCTTCTAATGACATGATATTCGATAACTTTCTAGTATTCGAGATAGTCGAGCAGTCGCGGATGCGGAAAGCCCAAAAGTATCCTACGCCAGAACCCTTCTTTCAAATCCGACGCCAAACGTCGTTTTATCGCCGTGATACGCGATGGAGCGCGCTCTCTCTCTAGGTTACTATAGAAGCCAGATCAAGTGAATGAACTCCCGCAATTTTGTTTATCTTTTTATATGATATATAACTTACAATTTAGCAATATAGACACATTTTAAATTTATTATATCTTAGATTAGAATTATATCAATTCAATATTGACTAAATTAAAGAAGCGAATATATAACTAACAATTAAGAAATATAGACACTTTTTAAATGCATTATCTCTTAGATTAGAGTTAAATTAATTCCATATTGACTAAATTAAAGAATAATTTTATTATTTTCTAATGCTATTGTATAAAGGAAGTTCACAGATAATCAAGACATTTAGACTAAAAAATACACTTAAAGACATCATGAACACATTTCGAACATTTTGGGAAATATTTTCATCAGTGTGTATAGGGTGCAAATGCACGTATCACTATGGCAATTTATATGTAGATGTATTCTGTAGAAAATTAGAAACAGGTAGAATATTTTGTAATAAATGGGATTAAAACATTATTCGAAATTAGAGATTTTAAATTAGAGAGAGTATGTACAGCCACGAAATTCTATATGTAGCTGCATTCTGAAAAAATTAGAATTAGGTTGATCATTATGTAAGTAACATGATTAGAATACGGGTGAAAGGGAGGGAGGGAGACACAGAGAGCGAGAGAGAGTATGTGTGTGTGTGTGTGTGTGTGTGTGTCAAAATATAGTACGATCAAAATATAGTATGGTAACTGCAGGAGAGTTCGACCTTGTTTCGAACGAGTAGGATTCAAGGGAGCGCATAAAATTTATTTCTGGGATGGCTAAACTCAAGGATGATAGGTAAATATCTACTAAATTGATACCTACATTTCTGACATTGAACGTTCACGGGAGCGAAAGTGCCTCCTCACTCTCCCTATGGGCCCGCATAGAACATTTTCCAGCGGGCAAACTCATGAATGAGACGTACAATATTGACTAGCTTGATACCTACATTGTTACATTGAACACCCCTATGGGCACCCATGGCTTTAAGTGTTGAAGATCCAGACCACTCGACTGGCCCTAGGGCTAACAGCAGCTGTTTGCGTATCCGGGAGAGATGGCTACTGTTACATTGAAATTTTAAACCGCAATGTAACATTGCAGTTTCAGAGGAGGAAATTGACCTAAAAAGATGGTCCCTCAAACAGCGAGGCAATTGTTCAAACGATCCCTGTAACGCAGGTGCACAGGACATATATCCGAAGAAGAATGGGTGCTATTCAATTTCAAGGGAGCATCAGATGCTGTATGAACGGAAGGGGTTGAGCCAGCTGATCCGAAAGGTCAAGAAAGTATCACGATGAACATGGGAAAGTTGTCGTGACAACTGTTGTCGTGAGTTGTCGTGAGAAAACAAGTAAAACAAAATGTTAGGTTTATAAAATTTCAAAAGGGAACCTAGCCAATAATATAGACGGAAGGCGTATTTTTAATATTAACAGACCGGGGCACCTTGTAGAGGGGGCAGAGAGAGAGAGAGAGAGCAATTTTGAAGTTTGAGAAATTCCAATCGAGGACTTGATAAGAAGCGGTGGTAGAGATCGGTCGCAAGAGGCGACGAGCAGAAAGCGGACCCAACGCAGTTTCTCTGAGGCCAGAATCCGGACAGCCCGAGGTCTTCAATGATGACGAAGGTAGGCTCAATTTTATACACAATTTGCATGAAGGCCTATTTGGTTCTCTCCAGCACTCTACTTAGATTAGCCTGAACCATAAGGCGATGACACGTATTCAGTTGTTTTAAGGGGAGTCCCCACGCCTATCTCCGTAATGTTAAGCATATGACATTTTTCTAGAGTTCTGTAAGACATAAAGCCCTAATTTTTTGTCTTATAAAGTGATCTTTTCTTCAGTTCTTAACACAGGGGTTTGGTTTTTTTGTATTTACCTTTTTCATGCGACATTTTTTTCCCTAAAAGCGTTTTTATCGTTAAAAAGCGTTAAAAATATTAGTAAATATTGGTAAAATGAAAATCATAAAATAAACATTGCCAAATCCCTATGTCAGAAACTAGATAATCATATGATAAATACACTGTAAAAATTTTATGACATTAGCTTTAATGGGAGCTGAGAAAAATTACATTAAAATTTTAAAAACAGAACTTTCGGGAAATTGAGATTAAAACGTGTCTCACGAAAATGTAATTCAAATAGAGGTTCAGTAATTCCCAGCACTATGTCTTCCTGATTTTTTTTCGAGATCACTCGCGACTTTTTCGGCTTTCGGAGTCTCACTTTTTCAAGCATTTGAATTACATAAACCAAATTTTTCCAGGCGACAGGCCTATAGTTTCTCCATAACTTTGACTCTACTTATCATGCCATCACTGAATAAGCAAATTGCTAAATAAATACCATATTTCAGGGTGCCTTGCAAATGTTCTGTTAGGAATGATAGACCAGATAACGTTATTTAGGGATTTATTAGGGTTTTGAGTTTTACCTTTTACACATTTCTGAAGAAGTAGAGGATAGGCTAAATCCCTAAAATTTGCCTTGATTGAAGTCATAATTGCTTTAGGCAAATGGAAGTGTTGGCCATGGTCATAAACAGTTTTACTCAAAATGCTATGATTGTATTTACACCACGTTTCATCTCCTTTTGGGCAAAGTTCGTGGTAATGTTCTTCGTTGGACGACATTACGTAAAAATATTCAGCCCAAATGGCTTATTTTATTGCCTGTACGTTGTTTGTATTTCGGCGTATTGCCAGTCCGTAGTAAGTTTGCAGTTGATGAATGGCGGCTGTAGTTAGGCGACTCTTACCAGACAGGGATTTTCCATCATCGAGTAAAGTTTTCCCGGACTTAGTTTTGAATTTTATCAGACGACTGCCCATACGTTTCTGCACGTGGCCTATGCATTCTACCTTTTTTATTTCCACACTTTTTCCATAAATTTTTGACTCATTTACAGATGCATAGGCTTTTGAGTCCCCATCGCCTAAATAATTTAGGCGATGGGGACTCATTTACAGATGCATAGGCTTTTGAGTCCCCATCGCCTAAATTATTTAGGCGATGGGGACTCATTTACAGATGCATAGGCTTTTGAGTCCCCATCGCCTAAATAATTTAGGCGATGGGGACTCATTTACAGATGCATAGGCTTTTGAGTCCCCATCGCCTAAATAATTTAGGCGATGGGGACTCATAGAACATTGTGCACAGGCTCTGACCGTCGAAAAACTTGTAACGCACCAGCTAACTCCATTCCGCCACTGATACCTATATAATTGGCCTTTCACCCGTCTTCATGAACATTATTATTTCTTTGGGGACAGTTACAAAATTTTTATAAGATTGAAACATCCAACACTTTTCCTGTATCAACGGATGTAACAGATACTACGCCATTGAGGGAGGTATGGCCTCTCTTTTGCCAGAATCCGTCGAAGGCAACACATAAGTTACTCCTATCCCCATCATTTTTACTCACCGCTTCTTCCACAGCTTTCTTCATACTTTCTTTGCATAAATTTTCAGTAGCAGTACATAAAGCCTCCTCATATTTCTTAAACCTTTTAGGTGGAGAAGGAATATTTAGTGCTCCACATAAGATTTGAGTTGCGATGTAACCTTGTCCAATGGTTCGCAAGCTATGCACGAGTCGTAGGTTCAAGTCATACAGCGTTTCTGATTTTCCATTATTATTATTAGTTCAGGTTATTTTATTGCAATTTGCAATAGACTTTTCTGTGCCTGTACATTTAGGACAAGACACTTTTGCAAGTGGGCGCGGTAGCTTACTGGTCAGCGCGCGGGAATTGCACTCGGTAGACCCGGGTTCGATTCCCTCCGCTGGAAAAAGAAAAAACTGCCGCCGTGTTCACGCGGAGTACGACCACGCTAAACATGTGGTTCCGTAAGTTCTCAGGGATGCGGAACTAAACCTGTAAACCGAGAGGTAGGCCAGGTCCTCACTGCTGTCTCCAAGACACTTTTGCAAGACAAGTTTTATCGCAAGACCCTCAATAACCCGCTTCTCAAATGTCAAATTTCTTTACAATGTTTACATACTGCAATTTCATTTATAGAAGTCACAAGCGATTTCAAATCAATTATGTCGTACTCTAAATCCTCCTGTTTACTATTGTAATAATCAAAATTACCTTCTACTTTATTCTTTCTTGAAGAGGATGTAGGAGTAGGCCTAAGTGCCTCACCAGAGCTATGTGACTAGTGCTTGGCTTTGAACTAGTGCTAGGCGTAGCTGGAATAACGTTTGTACTAGAACTTAGACTATTAGTAGGCCTAGATGTTTTTGAAACTCCAACGTTTTTCCTTTTACAATAACATCTGTTCCGAGATCCTATCTTTTTCTTATTACCCATGACACAAAACAATTAAAACAGTCACAAAATTCACTTATAACGCTTTACAAACTTTATACTGTAGCAGAGCACAAAGAAAACAAAACAGAACAGCAGAAATAAACAACAAACATCCCATGTAAAGCTTTAAAGCTGTGTTGCCATTATAAAAAACGTAAAACAGAAACTATTTTATAAACAGGAAATAAACTCACGCTTGGCGTCACCTAGTCTATTGCCGTCCACTCTGGTGGTGGGAAAATCATTGCATGGCGTTCGAAAATAAATTTTTTTACGTTACTTTTATTTAAGACTAGCCGCCTTTGGCGACCAGCCTGTTCGCTACCCTTGAAAATTCTGACCGTGGCAAACTCGTTGGCGCGACCTACCAGAAAGGTGTAAGGTAACTGCTTGGAAGGCCAGGAAGTGCCACACAATTTAGACCGGAACCCAATGGGGGAGGCATCCAAAGAGACCGTACCCTCTTTCCCCTACCACAAACCTCTCGGAAGGACTTGCAGTCCCACACGTTTAACGTGATCGTACTCCGCGTGAACACGGCTGCAGTTTTGGCAATGGCGGGAATCGAACCCGGGCCTACCGAGTGAAATTCCCGCGCGCTAACCACTGGGCTACCGTGCCATCCGCGACAATCCCCATAACTTTATTTTTATTCGGCAATTTTGGGAATCGAACCCGGGCCTACCAAGTGCAAATCCCGCGCACTAACCACTGGGGTACTTCACCCTCCGCGATATTCTTCATAACTTATTTTTTATTCACCCAATTTAGACCGGAACCAAGTGGGAGAAGCATCCACAGGGACCGTACCCTTCTTCCCCTACCACCAACCTCTCGGAAGGACTTACAGACCCACATGTTTAACGTGATCGTACTCCGCGTAAACACGGCGGCAATTTTGGGAATCGAACCCGGGCCTACCGAGTGCAATTTCCGCGCGCTAACCATTGGGCTACTTTGCCCTACGCGACAATCTCCATAACTTTCTTTTTATTCATCCAATTTAGACCGTACCCTCCTTCCCCTACCACCAACTTCTCGGAAGGACTCACGGACCCACATGTTTAACGTGCTCGTACTCCGCGTAAACACGGCGGCAATTTTGGGAATCGAACCCGGGCCTGGTAACTGGTTGGACGGCCAGGATGTGCCACCCAATTTAGACCGGAACCCAGTGGGGGAGGCATCCACAGGGAACGTACCCTCCTTCCCCTACCACCAACCTCTCGGAAAAATATACGGACCCATATGTTTAACGTGATCGTACTTCATGTCAGTGGCGGAAATCGAACCCGGGCCTACCGCGTGCAATTCCCGCGCGCTAACCACTGGGCTACTTCGCCCTCCGCGACAATCTCCATAACTTTCTTTTTATTCACCCAATTTAGACCGTACCCTCCTTCCCCTACCACCAACCTCTCGGAAGGACTCACGAACCCACATGTTTAACGTGATCGTACTCTGCGTGAACGTGGCGTAAGTTTTGGCAGTGGCGGGAATCGAACCCGGGCCTACTGAGTGCAATTCCCGCGCGCTAACCACTGGGCTGCCGCGCCCTCCGCGACAATCTCCATAACTTTCTACATATTCACCCAATTTAGACGGGAACCCAGTGGGGGAGGCATCCACAGGGGCCGTATCCTCCTTCCCCTACCACCAACCTCTCGGAAGGACTTACGGACCCACATATTTAACGTGATCGTATTCCACGTAAACACGGCGGCAGTTTTGGCAGTGGCGGGAATCGAACCCGGGCCTACCGCTAACTTCCCGCGCGCTAATTTGCAATTTAAAATGACCATATGCTTAATTCCATCATCCTCATTCCATTGTTTCATTGTTCCATCATTTAAACTATCCATTTAAAATATCCAAAAGTTAAAATATACATTTAAAAAATCCATATCGTCCCATCATTTAAAATATAAATATAATAATTTATATAGAGCAAAGGAGCTCTATTCAGAACCGTGACGTCACCTCCACCTTGACGTCCCCACCCACCACCTTCCCTGCTTCAGCGGGGGAGAAACGAACGGAACGCCGAGCGGAACGGCGAGAAATTTAAAATCATGACGTCTTTAAAATTGCGATCCTGAAGGCAATTTTCATTATTTCTGGACCAGATTAGACTTGTAAGAATGCCAGATGTTTGACCTTTCTGAAAATGTAAATTATTAGTCAAAATTATGAGTACTTTTCACGATGCGAGAATTTAAAAACCAAAAATCGTTTTCTTGAGCAAAAAGTGACTTTTGTTTTAAAATCTTTAAAAAATATTAGAAATCGAAATTCAGATTTGAAATTGATATATTTTTACTCGAAATTCTCTGCTCTTTCCGATGGTGTAATTTGTTTTTTTCTACGATGTCTGGATCGTGGAGAAAAAAGGGCAAAAAACGGTCGAAATCGCATAAAACATTAAATAAATAAAAAAATAATTAAAATTTTAAAAATCGGTTTTCACGTGTCCCCTTCCCTCCCCCCCCCCCGGGTCTCCGATTGCCAAATTTCGTAACTCTCCGACGCGCGGTCGCGAAACGTATAGTGTATAAGACAGACACACAGACATTGCCTTTTATTATATAGATAGTAAAAAAAGAAAAGTACCACTGTAAAGAGGAGATTCTGAAGAAAAATAAGTTACAAAAAAAAATAGTGATTTTTTTTATTTTTTTTTCGTAGGGACTCTCCTTAAGATAATGTTAGGATTTAATTGTGTAAAAAGAATAGGTGTAATAACAGATAAGGTCATATTTTGAGGACTTGGTTTTAAGTGAATTTGAATCTCTAAAATAATGTACTTAAGGAAAGTATTTTATGTATATATAAATTCTAAAATGATGTTAATAGCTTATCACTTAATACACATGCTGACACTAAATAAATGTTATTGATTTATTATATTTAATCAAGTGTTTTCATTTCAAGTGTTTGTTTAATTGTTTCAATTAGATTATTTGTACGATTACGGCCTTCTTCGCGTTCCTACTGGGCGTGTGGTATTACCACGTAGCAATTTGGTACCTAAGACCAGTTACGTGCCGGAGTTTAATTGATAAATGAAGGGAATAAACATAATTTGGAATTAATAAAAAAAATAGAATAATTTCTTAAAACTAACGGTTGAAGCAAGGAAAAAGAATTAAAATTAAAACATAAGTAAAATTAGGAAAATGCCTGTTACGAAATAAGAACCAATCAAAGAATAAGTAAATGTGTGTTCTTAACAATAGAACATGCCATATTGTGTTCGAAGATATAATTCTTATGAAAGTAAATTTTTTTTTAAATTCTTGGAAGGTGAATAATAAATGTGTAGTATTATTAGGAGTTTATTTAGAATTGAAAGTATATATATATATATATAAATATTAGAATTATTCGAATTATGTATTTTGAATATGTTAATAATGTTATATTTGATTTAAATAATTTGGGGGAATTGAAAAAGTAGGAGCGGAAAATAATTTCAGTTGTAGAATATTCCAAGAAAGTCGAATTTAATATGGCAGAAGGCGGAGAGAATCCTCCAGCAGCAACGAGTAAAGTCCCAGATATAACATACCTGTTAGGAGAGTTTAATGGCATTGAGAACGACGCGGAAATTTGTTTCGATCAATTTCAAGCACTCAGTAGCTTAGGGAATTGGTCAGAAGAAGAGAAGTTAGCAATAGTAAAATCACGGTTGAGAGGAAATGCTAGAAAGTTCCACATCGGATCGCAGGATCTAAGAAAGGAGACTTCATTTGAGAAATTTAAAGATAAATTCCTGGAATATTTTACGGAAAAAACTAACATAGCTACAAATTAAATTCTCTTCACTACCGCGAAGCAATCACAAGGGGAAGCAATAAAACAACTTGCCCGTAGATTACCACACTCACTTTTAATTACATAGGAAAGACGGAACACAATGAATCGACTCAACAAATCATTGATAAATTGCGCTTAAGTAAATTTTTAGAGGCTGTGACAACAGATTTTCAAAGAGAAATTATCAAAGCTAATGCTCAGAATTTTGAAGAAGCAGTAAAGATTACTATGAACTTAGAACAGGTTAATTTGGCAGTGATAACAGCAACGGTAAATAATCTCACGTACAATAAAGACATAGAAACACTCCGCAAAGAGCAGCTGGAATTTAACGCGCAACTCTTAAATTCAATAACTCAGGAAATTAATGCACTAAACATTAAAGATAATGTACCCACAACACAACACGGGAAAACATCACATGCCATTATTGTAATAATCAGGCACACTTTATGCAACATTGTTGAAATTATGCGAGAGATAAATTTAGGCAGAAGGGAAACAGCGCTAGGACACATAACTGGAATAGCCAGATGCAAACTCCGCCCCAGCCATTCCCACCCTATTCGTATGCAAATCAACAACAAACTTACCCCACCTACACAGACGCATATGCTTACAGCCAAAATCACGCCTTCCCTAGAAATTATCATGAAGACATAAACACAAACTACTACGTTTCACCCCGGAAGACGGATTCCTAAGGGAACGGAAAAATACAGACGATAGGAGTCAAAATTTCAGAGATCGAGAGATTGGAAATCAAAGGAATTGGAGACAGAAATACAGCATTTAGACACGGGAACTTTCCTAGTAGAACAGAGAATTTAAACTAATTGTGGGGATCTTAGACAAAATAAAAAGAACGAAAAAAATTACACAGAGAAAGATCTCCAGTAAATAATAAAAAAACCTCAAGAGAAAGAGCGAAAGGAAATTGAAAAACAGGACGAAATAATTGCGAACAAACAGGAGGAATTAATTTCTTCAGAGGGAAACAAAGTGAAAAAAAGAATTACCGACGATTATAGCGCAATTTAAAGATATACAAAGTGAATTGATAGACTCAGGAGCGAGCATCAGCGTAATAACACTAGGGTTATTTGACAAAATAAAAGAAATTGTAAAAATTAAATATGTATCGAGAAGTGTAACTAACTTTGACGGGACACAGTATTGATTACATAAAAACGGTAGAGATTCCATTTTAAATACAGGGAAAACAGTTTAGGCACATTTTTTTGCAACTGCATCAAAATTTTCTAAAACATATGAGGGCATTTTCAGAATTGAGTTTTTACAAAAGAACAAGACCATTTTAGACACACAGAACAACACACTTAAGATAGGAAATTGTTTTAAATGCACACAAACAAATACACGGACAATAGATAAGGAACATAACAGAGGAAAACCAAATCCAGTTAAACTTATGAGGAAAGTGCAAATTCAACCTAATGAAAGGGAGAGTATTCTGGTATTTAGCTAGCAAAATTTGGAAGAGGGGACAGAGGTTTTGTTTGAGTCAAAAGAAAAAACATACATAGAAATGAATTATGGGGTATACCACATACAAGATAACAAGATTAGGATTGAAATTAAAAACACTACAAATTCCACAATAACCTTAAATAAAATCATGGCACTAAGAAATATTACTACAGATTTTGTTATAGAACAACAAGACATTCATGAACCAGAAATTACTAAACGGACACCACAATAGGAGGAGATGATAAATTTAATTGAAGCTAAACCGGAAGTAATTGCAGAAAGAAGGAAAAACTTGAAAGCAGAGGATTTTAAAATTGAACACATAGATCAGAACACTAAACAGGATTTCTTAAAATTTATAATGCAATACGGGGACGTATTTTCAAAATCTTTAAGGGCATTAGGAACTACAGACATAGTCAAACCTGTAATAAAGTTATCACATGACCACGCAATACGGTCGAGACCATATGATGTACCATACGCGCTGCATGATACCGCAAAGAGTCAATTAAAAGAATTAGAAGAAGCGGGAATTATTGCAAAGACAAAGTCTAATTTTCCATCACCAATGATTTTGGTAAAGAAATCAAACGGAGATTATCGCTTATGTTTAGATTTAAGACTAATGAATAATATTTCAACTTTCTTCCCGTACAAAATACCTAAAGTAAACGATATAATAACTAAATTAGCGGCCTATATATTTTTTTCAAAACTGGATTTTCATTCGGCATTCAACCAAGTCGTGTTACCTAACGATACAAAAGATCTGTTCGCATTCACCAAGCCATATCAATTTGAGAGGTTAGTTTTTGGGCATATAAGCTCAGCCCCAATTTTCCAACAAATTATGGATATCATCTTAGCGGACTTACAAGAGGAGAACGTACAGGCTTATATTGATGACATCATAATTCCAGCTAACTCGTATTCAGAATTAAAATATAAATTAGGATTGGTGTTTGATAGGTTGAGAAAATGGAACCTGACCCTGACGCCCAGTAAATGCAAATTTTTTGTACCTAAAATGTCATATTTAGGATTTGAAGTAAGCCAACAAGGCAGTTCGCTAACGGATGAAAACATAAATAAAATTACATCTTTCCCAGCACCAAAAACATTAAGAAAATTAAAAAGATTTTTAGGAATTTGTAACTTTTACAGGAATTCAATTAAAAATTACGCACAGTTAACCGCGGTTTAATCTGACTTAACGAGAAAAGACAACAAATTTCATTGGAATAGTAAATGTGAAAAAGCTTTTCAGAAACTACAGGAATGTTTCTTCAAAAGATCTTTGCTGATTCAGCCGGATTTTGACAAGGAGTTCTTCCTTAACGTAGACGACAGTATCTATCTATAGGGGCTCCTTACTCCAATACAGAGATGGAATTCTAAAACCCATTGCGTACTTTAGCAGGAAGCTTAACGTACAAGAACAGAAGTACCTGTCAGTAAAAATTTAATTACTGGCTAAGCACCAAGGGATGAAATTCTTTAGAAATATTTTGTTTGGACGAAAATTGTTCGTTCTCTCTGATACAAACCTTTAGGGCAGCATTTAAAAATAGAAAATCCACCTTCGGTGATGCAAAGATGGCTGTTAAAGATTTCAGAATATAACTACGAATTTATTCACGTTCCGGGAATAGAGAACTTATTAGTAGATTACTTGACTAGAGATGATTTTGAATATAAACAAACAGAGAGTAAGGAAACACAAATCAGAGAAAACGCAAGTGTAATAACTAACCAGATTGACAAAGATAATGTTAAAAATACAGCGAAAATACACGGATAGGTAAATAAGGCGAATGGAATAATACGGTGAAAAGAAAAGGTTATGTAATTGAGGAGAGTGTATATATTGTAGAAGTAAATATGATAATGGACATCCTATCTTTAAATAGAATATTAGAGGAACAAATAAAAGATTCAAAATTAAAAATAATCAGAGAAAATTTGCAAAACCATGATTATAAGCAGAGTAAACATTATGATACATTGTATATAAACGAAGACACGTACTTGTTCATGCATATTGGAAACTGGAATGATCGACCATGGAGGGACAATTTAAATAAAACCATAGTGTTACCAAGGAGTTAGCAGAGAGAAATTTTAGCAGTGACACACGTAACTCATGCAGCAATTGAAAAAACATTTAAATTATTAACTGATAGATATTATTGAAACGGCATGTATACTTACACTCAAAATGGTGTCGTGTGAATTATGTAGTGCGAGAATTTGGGGTGAACCCAGTGCCTCTTGGAAGGAATTCAATTCCTGATGGACCAGTACAAATTTTATCTTCTGATGTTTGTGGACCATTTAAAACGAGTACCCAAAATAATAAACACGTTTTATCCGTAGTGTGTCATTTTTCTAAGCATATGCAAATGCTTCCGATACCTGATATAAGAGCCGAAACTGTCATAGATTATTATCTTATTTTAAAAATTTCGGACATACCCAGACGCGGAAGACCAGAAAGTATACTAAGCCAGAGAGCCTTATTTCAAATCAGACGCCAAACTTTGTTTTATCGCCAGCGTGATAGGCGAAGGAGCGCTCCTCTCTCAAGGTTACTATAGCAGCCACATCAAGAGAAAGGACTCTCACAATTTGGTTTATTTTTTCCTTATATGACTTACAATTTAGCAATATAGACACACGTTTTAAATGGATATCTCTTAGATTGGAATTAAATTAATTCAATATTGATTATAGATTAAAAAAGCCGTTATATAACTTACAAGTAAGCAATATAGACACTTTTTAAATGCATTATCTCTTAGATTAGAATTAAATTAATTCAGTAGTGACTCAATTAAAGAATCATTTTATTATTTTTTAGTGCTATTGTATACAGAAAGTTCACGGATAATCACGACATTTAGACGAAAAAATACACTTAAAGACATCATGAACACATTTTGGGAAATATTTCCATCAGTGTGTGTGTATCTGTGGGGTGTGAATGCACGTATCACTACGGCAACTTATATGTAGATGCATTCTATAGAAAATTAGAAACAGGTAGAATATTTTGTAATAAATGGGACTAAAACATTATTCGAAATTAGAGGTTTTAAATTAGAGAGAGTACGTACAGCCACGAAATTCTATATGCAGCTGCATTCTGAAAAAATTAGAATTAGGCAGATCATCATGTAATTAACGGGTGAAAGTGAGAGAGGGAGACACAGAGAGAGAGAGAGAGAGAGAGAGAGAAAGAATGTGTGTGTGTGTGTGTGTCAAAATATAGTACGATCAAAATATAGTGTGGTAACTGGGTGCAAAAAATCCGAATGAATGATGGAGAGAGTCAAATACTTTGGATTTGATTAATTTAATGCATTAAACACTTCGCATTTACTTTCAAGTTATAACTGTCAAACAGCTAAGTGGGGACCTGTTCTGCCAACTACGGCCTTCAGGTTTTTTTCCCCCACCGCTGAGAGTCGTCCAAGGACGACCCAGCTGAGGTCCAGAAGAGGCACAGTGGTCCAAACAGTGACCGACAACCCAGGGCAAGACTAACGCCGAAGTTAGGAAGTATCTTATGGACCCTTGACCACACACACCACGCCTAGAGAGCAGCCAAGATGTGAACAGGGCCCAGGACAGCCCTGCCAAGGATTCCTCGGCAAGAGCAGCCCAGGCCAAGCCCCCTACTCCCTAGGGAGAAAGTGGGGCGCCAGAACGGAGCGTGAACGACTTAATTGCAATGCAGTGACCGCCCAAAAAAAAGAGCCGAAATAGACCATAAAGGTAAACCAAGGAGGATTCGTAGTTTAGCAGTGGATTCCGACTTTCTACCCCTCGGTAGTTATGCAGCGGCAGTATACAACTTAAAGAGGCTTCAAGTTATAACTGAATAATGCGTTAAAGTTATAGCTCTAAGGCAATGGATTGATTTTTACTTTCATATATATAGGCGAAAATTTGAATTCCAGTTTTTGTCGGGAGAGCATTTTCAAGCAACCTTGACCACGAATCAGACGTTTTTAAGGTCAGGCATGTATGTGTTTGATGTGTGTGCGTGCGAGTGTGTGTGTGTGTGTGCATGCGAGTGTGTGTGTGCATATGTGAGTGCGTGAGTGTGCATGTGTGAGTGCGTGAGTGTGCATGTGTGAGCGCTTGTGTGTGTCAGTGAATCAGTGGAGAAGATATCTCACGAACGAATGAAGCGATTCGAACGAAATTTGGTACAAAATTACAATTAGGGAAAACCGGAAACCTGTTGCTTAATGTTAGAAAATGTATTAGAAAAATAAGATTTCTTTTAGCAAAATGCTAAAAAAAACTAACATAGTTTAAACCTTTATTTGGAACTTGCATCTCCTTCAAGGAAAAAATAACAATTTATAGTTTGCGATTATGAAGACTTCCTGACTTGTCAATATATATATACATATATATATATATATTATATATATATTATATATATATTACATATATATATATATATCTTTATATTTCACAAAAAAAATCCAAAAATATCAAATAAGTGAGATTTTACATTCTACGGCATAAATATACCTTTAAATCGGTATACAACAATTAAAGTTTATTTAGTCCTTCAGATCTATAATTGTTATATTAGATCCATTTCTGTGACGGATAAAACTGAGTGTAAATATATATTGTTCACCACCCACTTAAAACTGTAAGTTACAGACAATTTATCTCATGTGTGCACAAAAAATAATATAATTTTACTCTAAATAATTTTGAAATGCAGATTTTGGTGGGAAAATTTTACAATTTGCCATTGTTTTTAACGAATTTTTTTAAACATCTATTTTGTAGGATTTAGATGTTTAAAAAGATATAGTTGTTAGTATGGATGCAGCATAAAATTACGGAGGAGGTAGGGTTCATGAAGGATTTCCACTTCTTGTTCGGGACAGAGATGTCACTTCCTATTCAAAAATTTATATTTTCATTTCAACATCTGTTTTTCAGACTTTGCTTTAGGTACAGCTTATATGAAGACTGATATAGATTAAACATTGAATTACGGAGGGATTGGTAGGGTTCACTAAGGAGTTCCTGGTCTGAATATGTAACTTTTGGTTTTTCCAATAATTCATATGACTGCATGAAATAAGTGTGCTAAAAAGTATAGAAATACTTAATAGTTATTTCAAAATTGAAGTGTACACATCACTTTCCATTGCATAAAGGCTTTTTCATATTTTTTTAATTTTTTGTATTGAAAATTTCAGTTTTGCCAAACTTAGACGTAAAAATAATTGTAAAATATATTACTAATTTGAATAAACGATTACACGTACGTAAGTTGCTGGAAATGTAATTGGCCAGGGAATTTTTAAATGCAAAGTGCAATTCATTTTGATATTTGTTTACCATATTTAAATTAGGAAATATTTTTATTTATTTTCCAATAACATTTAAAATTCTTCAATTTTATAATAAAATATTTAAAATAAAAATAATTTAAAAGTATAAAAGCATTAAAATTTACCGGTTTTTAAATTTTTAAGAAAATTTACTTGGAACTATCACGTCGTAGAACCCCCAAGGTTTCCGCAGAACAAACACATCTTGAAAAACGCTGCATTATTCTACGTGTGTCGGAAAAGCAACATTGCTCCCACAAACTGAAAAATGTCAAGCAAATTTCCTTAAAATGTTACAAATTTTGGATTTTTAAAATGACAAATATTTCCTCCTTTCAAATAATCTTCAAATTTCGTTACGGATTCTTGTACTATATAAGAATTGAATGTTTTACGGATTCTACACATATATTTTCTACGAAATCTTAGAATCGTTTTATTCAAATAATAAATTATATGTATGTGTGTCGATCATTTCTTTAACTAATTTCAAACAATCCGTATGCAGTACAGAAAGTTTTAAAATACAGGTATTTTAATAGTATTACTTGTAAACCACTTTAGTCGGATTGTTATTTGATTTATAAGTAATCAAACCAGTTTTTGAGATACTACTGTATACTTTGATAAGTTTCCTAACATCTTCCCTTATAATCTGATACAAGTAATCTTCGAAACAATCTTCTAGATAATTTGTTACAAATAATAATCTTCTAAGTAATCTGATACAAATGTATCTAACGACATTCTCATACGCAATCTGATATGCAATCAAATTATGAACAATATTCTTTAATAAACAATTCGTCTTTCCCCTCCAATTGCACGTGTAGCCAGAATAAACCAGAACTGGCGATAAAACGACGTTTGGCGTGTGGTATAAGATATTACTTCTGAATGTTCTGAATCGGCATACACTCTGCCTTATCGCTACCCAGACAGTGTTAAGTGATGCCGGGAGGAGACAATTTACGTCAAATGTACATAAAGTTATGACGGAAAAATTAGGAATAGTGGCTAGAATGGCATCGGTACGATCGTCATGGGGCAATTCAATCGTAGAAGTGACTAACAAACAACTAAAGCATAGACTATCGACCGTAGCAGAAAATTCTCCATATTGGGATACAGCAGTGCAATACCATGTAGCAGTATATAACGCGAAGATACACTCGAGTACCAAGGAAACGTCGAACTTTCTTTTTTTTGGAAGGGATCTTCCGAATTTACTTGAAACAAATATTTGTGAAAACACGCCAGGAACGACTTATCGTGAAAAGTGTTCACAATATATTTGTGAAAACACACCAGAAAAGACTAGACTGAAGAATAACAGTAATGAACAACGCATTTAAAGTAGCGAGTAAAAATTCAGTAGACACAAAAGAAAAGCAGAAAAGACAACAATGTCAAAGAGCAAAGTTTCGAGATTTAGAAATTGGTTCTAGGGTATTTATGGAAAATAACAGTGATAGATTTAAATCGGGGAAATATATGGGACCGTATCGAGTGCAAAATAAAATTAATAGGTTTGTTTATGAACTAAATGCGACAAGCCTTTCAAAAATGCAATAAGAGCACATATCAACAGGCTACGCATTTTACCAGAGCGAAGGACTCATTTAAAAGAATCGTGCCTAATCCAACGGAAATCTCCTCTTCTCTTCTTCCGACGCCTTTGCGCACTGAACAGAAACCGTGACGAATCCTGCTTCTCTCTCAGGGCTGATTACCGTCATATACGTGCGTAAAGGAGGACTGGCCACTGTTCCTATATCATATTTGTGGTTGAGTTGTACATGGCATGGAATAATTGTTCTTCTCTAGTTGTGTTGCATACCAATCTGATGTCTCCATTGTACGGTGATGATATTCTGCAGCCGATTGTTCTGCCTATGCTGTCAAGATGCCTAGGTTCCATTTACTAACAAGAGCACCCTCGACCACATACTTTCTGAAAAACTTTCTCAACAATGTCTTTGAGGATTTAATACCTTCTCATTGCCATCCAGGGTCCAGACTTATCACCAATTAGAACATGTCTGAGACATACATGCTGGGACGGCAATTTAAGTCTTCTCGGAATACCTCTGAATTAGCTGACCAGTTACAACATTTGTGGCAGAATTTTCGACAGAGACATAAGCAACTTAATTGACTCTATTCCGTACCGAATGTTGGCTTGTCTGCCAGGGGAGGATTTACTAACTAAAATATCATCTTGTTGTGACCATTTCTTAAAATGTTATTTCACTCCCAAATTCTAATCATTTGTAAATCTACTCAAACAATACATGCATGTCGAGTTTTACGGCTGTAGCTCAATTTCTTATAGGTGCATATATTTTTCTTTTTGCAACAGAATGTATAATGTATTTATTTTTAAGTGGTATAAATGTTTACCATCTAATTATCTGTAAGTTTTTAAAATAATATTTAATAATTGATTTTTCAATTATAAACATATATATATAAATTTTTCTTATTATATTTAATAATTTATTTTTTATGTCTATAATAAATAGTAAATTATTTATTATTCTGCATAAGTTAACAGTTTTAAATTATTTTTTATGATATTCTTTAAATTTGTGATTTTGAAAAAAATATTCTTGTTATCGATAACATATTATTATTTTATAACTTTTTGAAAGTACATGTATTTTAGGAAAATATAAAATTGCAGCTACTGACTGCAATATACAGGTATAAGAAATTTGCATACATATAATTTTTTTATACGTTTCTAAATTTAAACCTTTTTTAGCCATGTTTTGTAATATATGTTTAACTGCAGCTGTAATAAACGAAGAAATACTTATAAAAGTGACTGGACAGATTATTCCATCTGAAATGTAATACTGAGAACAATTTAAAAAATTACGTGGAAAATTTTATGTTTTAAAAATTTTCGGAAAATCTATATCTCTACGCAACCTCTCCAAGGTGATAACATATACGCAACCCCTCCGGGGTGAATGAAAGGTTCGTATATTTAAAATTAGGGGTACAGCTTCTGTCCAATTCCGATATTTTTTAGAAACGTTATGAATACGAACATTTTATAAACGAACTTTGAGAGAAAAGCTGTTTTCAATTTTTCTATGCCTTTATTGTTATTGAAGTCTGTCAAAGTATGTATTTGTTTTAGTACATATCCATTACATTTGATGATTTTTAAGTGATTTTTTTTCATCATTTAATGATATCTGGTCTTATCAAATAGATGTAATCACAATAAAGAGTGACTACTGTACTAATTAATACTGTTTAGCTAATTGGCATAACTCCATGAAATGCAATTACACTTTAAGTTATTACTGCATTATGAAAAATAATGTTGCCCAAAACCTTTTATAATTTCTATTTCTTTTGACAAATTTCTATGTGTAGAAATATAATCTTTCATGATTAGCTGCTTTTTTCTTGGGAGAAGGGGGTGGGGTATTTCTATGGGCGTTCTACAATTTCTTGAATTTGACTGTTTTTAACACTTTACAACATAGTTGAAAAGTGTTTATGACTTTGTTCATTCATTCTGTCTGTCTGTCCATTAGCACGATAACTGCCGTAAAAATGACTTTATCAAAATGAAATTTTAGTATGTTGTTCACATGGTCTGTGGGACCCATGGGAATATAAATGAATAATATCACCCAATTAGTTTTGCGTTGAACCCGGGTTCAAAAAATGAAATACATTGAACTCTATGGGACCTAATATTTGGAATATTTTTAAGCGAATTTAAAATTCACAAATTGCTTCAAAAGTTATCAGTTATTAATGCTTCAAAGAAATATTCAAATTATTCCATAAAATATATAAAAAAATTTCAGCACAATATATTCAGTAGTTTTTTAAATAAAAATTAAAATAATAATTACACCCTTTATATGGAGAGATCACGTGACCCACTTCAAAATAAAATATGGCATTCATCTTGTGTCAAAATCGTGATTTTTAAAGTTATTTTTAATTCATATTTAGTGTTGTATCCGTCCTAAAACCTCTTTAATTTTTTTTAATTCTGTGCATCTACATACTGAAGCAATGCAATTACAATACATTTGAGTTTAAATGATCATAAAATTTTGATTATAAGTTTTTAAATAAAATAAATTCTTATAGTATTGTGATGAATGAAAGGGAATGGAAAAATATTTGTGAATGAAATGCTGCTTTTATATAGAGGCGATTTATATTTAGATGACGTCATTTGAATAAAGTTCATTTGTTTCCGATGAAGTTTTTAAATATAATAAGTTATTGTAGTATTATGATAATTTTGAAAATATTACCGAGGAATATATCACATCTTAGAAATGTTTAAATCAGGCAATTTATATTTCAATGCCGTCATTTGAGTGAAGTTAATGTTTTTAGATGAAGTTTTAAGATTTCAAATATAATAAATTAATGTAGTATTGTGATAATTTTGAAAATATTACCGAGGAATGTATCACATTTTAGAGCTGTTTATATACAATTGCATTGAAGTTGGAAAGTGTTTCATAAGCAATGCTTTATGCATGATTGATCTTTCTTGTTTATTTTTTCTACTGGCTATTGGACATACATGTAGCTGGATTAGAATGATTTTTCTCATGGTCAGCTGTTACCAGATGATCATATGTATACTTATTATATTACAACTGTACTGTAATGTCATTTTTCATGGAAAACCAAGATAGAGATATTTGAAGCTAATGAGGAAATTTTTCCCTAACTGTATCAAAACCTAATTTACTTTCCATAAAAATAAATAAATGCTTAAAATAGCTAAAAGTTTTATTAATTTATTATTACTACTTTATTATTGTTTAATATTGGGGTCGGCAACATTTAGCCAGTTGCAATGGTTATGAGCCGAAGACGGGTCTCATTTACCTAACAAGCCCTGGTTTAAAATAAAATGTTCACTTTCTCTTCCACATGCCCAAACTATTCAAACAGGATTTGAGGAATAATTTAGGGAATAGCAGTATGCATATTAGCATGCTATTTTACACCAAACACATGATTAACTGCATCAAAAATCAACTAAATATTTCACAAGCACATTGGTGTGCAAGATTTTATATGCTTTTCTAAAGGCAGCCCATATATAGACTAACATTTATGAGGGGAAAGTTGACACCACATATTTGCATCAGAACATGAGAAGCAAAAGTATAACACATGTGAAACAGGAAGCTAGTTTAAATAGAATTATGCTTTTAAAAAAGAATAAATTGAAGCAGGGCCAGATTAAAGAGATTTTTTACATCACAGAGCCAAACACAATTTTCATGACCTCACCCACTATATATATGTATATAAATATATATACACTGCTGGACAATTGTTTGGGACGGATGACACTATCACCCATAGCAACCACAAAATGAAAGGAAACAAAATGTGGAAAATTAGAATAAGTGCGGGATACAGTAAGAAGATGTGTGCGTATGCAAACTTTTCATTTCCACACTTGTTCGTCATATGATAGCGCTGATAAGAGATTTAAAGGATTTGACGCGTGTAGACAGTGTTACATCGGTTTTCCTCATGCCATGTAACATTGGAATGATTCACATACCTACAAAGATGGTCCCTGTGTTTCCACACAATTTTTATAAAGTTCCCCTTTGACCACCTGCAACGGAAAGAGTCAGTGCATTCTGGACTTCATGCCTGTGGGTGGTCTCGTTCAAGTTGGAGGAAGACTCAACGGGAGGTAAGCGGTCGTTGGGGGCGCAGTTAAGCCCAGATGTTCACGCGGGAGCGTGGGACTCCTGCCACCTGCAAATAATAATTCAAGGGCTACAGACCAAGCCCTCTGTCAGGGGCTAACCACTGGAAAATGAGCACCCTTATATCTTCCAATAATATAAAGGGGGCTAAAACCTGTCATAAAAAGATATGACATTTCGTGCAATCCTAATTAATGCACAGTGTTTTGAGAACCATTTAAACCTTTTTTGAATTTAAATTTTAATGATGAAGTTAATATTTTGCAAAATTGGATTTTTACAAGTTTTCTTTTATAAAGTATTCTAAAGGCATTCGCCTGGCAAAACATCCATTTTCAAAATCATTTTCACACGGGATGTAACCCGGCCACACAGAAAGCTACCATAAGCCTTTGGGTTGGTCGTGTGGTCTGGGCTTTCTACACGGGATGTAACATCTGCAGGATGAGCTCACAGCTGCAAAAGAGAACAGTCTACAGTCCCCCCCTTTAGCACGTGCAAGGAATATTTTACATTGCTCAAACGGTCAAAATTCCTTCGCAGCCACAAACTTTGTTTCCCACAGAAACCTAATACTGGAATTCTGCGCCCTTCAAGTTCACATGGGTAGTCATTTGAAGATGGCCATTTTCACTGTCAACTTCCAAAAATAATGGGGAAAAGTTACTCCCACCTTACAGTTCAGCTGGACAAAAGTCGCAGATGGGCATGACGCTTCAAGGGGGAAATCAACATCATATTCCCCTTTGATTTTGCATTATAGTAGGCCACAGCCAATAAGAGACCTTATATGTACAGGAGTGGCCAATTACAAATGTTCTTAAAAACGCCATTACTAACGCTGTAATAATAATAAAAAAAGAAAATAAGAGAGGAGAGAGTCGTCGAAAAGTGTGGTCCGGCTTGCGTCGGCCACTCTGGGCTTTTTTCTACAGAAATGGTGACAGCAAAAATTTGGCCGCGCTGTGCTGGTTAAGAATTGTATGTACGAAACGACGGACAGGAGCCCGGATGACCCGAGCCATACGTTAGGCTTAGAGGCCCAATTCGCTGGCTATGCTTGTTCGAAAAAGATGTTTCTAATTTTTGGTCTGTTGCCGACCTAAACAAAATAATGCCGTCTCCAAGAATTCAACAATCGATACAGGACTTGGGGTCCTAATGGAAGCTTGAAACTATACAGGCTCTGGAAGTAATTTCTGAGATGGGTGGAATCCCAATTAACAACGGTGATGCCTTTTATGTCCAGAATGCTGAGAAAATTTATAACAAACGATAGCGATGGAACTGGGACCTGATAAGATGAGACGTCTTGCTATATCTGACCTACCGTTGACAAAGGCTGATATATGGTCGAGAAACTTTACATCATCACTAATGCTGTGCAGTAAGTCTGTGGATTCACAAATTGTGAAAACAGAACCATTCCGAGCAATAAAGAAATACTATCTTTATGTCGCTGATGACAGTAGCAGGTACCTCAAACCACAAGCCTCAGCATATCATGCCCGTAAGTTACTCCATTTCTAAAATTGTAATTCCATTGTCCAATGACTCTAATTAATTAGAATAGTATAATGAAGAATTAAAGATGGGAACTAAAAGAGTGCTATTTGTAACCATTGATTGAGATAATGAAACGTAGCAACACTTTAAACAATCTTTAATGGATTGGCATTTGAATTATAGCATTATTTACAATGCTCAAATCTAATACTGATTTAATAAATTTAAATGAACCCCAACTTAGAGACTAGAAGGGAAGAATAATAATAGTTTCATGAATATTAATTTATATTTGTAATTATGAAAGAATATGATAATAGTCGATGAATATTGATTTAAATTTTTAATTATGGTATAATGATAATAGTATGATGAAAATTAAATGGAAATCTGTAATTATGAAAGAATATAAGAATTGTGTAATGAATATAAAAGGTAAATTTGTAATGATGAAACTTACTTGAAGGATATTGAAAAATGCTATATGAGTTAATAATTTCATTAGATAATGGTGTATGTGATTATGCAATTAATGTTTTGTTGGTATAAAACTGTGCAAGAATTTAAATGAATAGATTTTCACTTCTCAATGCATATAAATAAATATATATATAATAAATGTTATTTTGGATCCACACCTGCCTCTTATTTTGACTGTTAAGTTTTTGAAATTAATTAATAATAATATGATGTGTTTCAGGTATCTTGGAGGGTAAGTCTGATTTTAAAATGCTAGCCACTTGTGATCCTATAAATTAAGTAATAGACCAATATTAATTATATATTAATGAAGTATGCAATCCTTAGTAATTAAAGTACAGTTGTGCATGGTCTATATAGTTCTTTAAATTGTGTCAGGATAGATACGGCCTTTACATCCTGATAAAACCTTGCAGCGAATGAAAAAAGAGAGGGAGGAGAGATCGACTTGGTGATTTTGCGAGAGAGACAATTCTGAGTTAAAAAGTAGTGAGTGCTCTTTGAGATTTGAGAAGGTGAAGTACTAAAAATTTCGCCGGAGCAAAAATACTCTCCGGCTCCCGACTGTGTATCGCACGAATGGCCGTTTGGCCCAAGGGTAGAGGTAAGGCTTTTGAATACATACAGCACTGAGATCTCTCTCTATTTCTCTCCTGCTCTTTGAAATAACTCCATACGAGGAATTTTGTCTTACTTTATGGCACAAGCCAAATGCTTTATTGAACGTAAGTTTTTCAGAAGGGATTTTTATACTCTATAATACTTTGAAATTTAGAGGGTAGCTAACCTTATAAGTATGTAGATATTAGCAGAATATGAGAACTGTAATTATGAGTGTATTAGAACTTGAGATTAGTAATAATTGTAATTATGAGTGTATTAGGACTTGAGAGTAATAAGAATTCTGATTATGATTTATTGTTTTGGATTTAAGAATAGTAACTTACCTTGTGTGAGAATTTGTACGAGCAAACTTCTTAAGCTCATGTTTTAAGGCCAAAGCTTTTTCATGTTTTTTAAATGTTAATTGTGTAAATAAACTAGTTGTTTGTTGTTTTAAATAACATCGGTGTCCTCATTTCCAATCCTTTTAAATATTTCCTTATTTTCAGATTTAACCTATACGGTCACGACGACCTTTAACTTTATGTTTAATGAACATACTAGGTATTTATCGCGCCGAAACCGGGCGTGTGGGATTTACCACGCAGCAGAAAATGGTTCCGAGGCCAGGATACGAAATAAAAAATAATTAATTGAATTACTGAAAATTTTTTCTTTGTTTGTGAGTAGGCTAAAATTTACGTTATGTGCGCTAGGAAAATTTTAAATAAAGTATTTTTTCAGAAATGAAGATTTTAAAGGAAGTAAAAAACATGTTTTTCAATTCTTTTCTACAAATTGTTATGCCATGGTAAGGGGATATATGTATTATTTTTAGGGAAGCATGGGAACAAAATACGGGAATTTGGGGAAATTAGAAATATTTGGTATGCATATTAGGAGTGTATTTTATATGTGAAAGTAGGATTTTATGTACGAGAATTTTAATGTTACGAGTGTATATATGTTGCATGACAATTATTGTTTATTATATGTGATAGGATATTGGTAGGAAGGGAGAATTTCACTTAGGATACAGAATTTTGGTTAGGAGATCTCCGGAAATTTTTTTTCGCGTTTCAGTCATGGCAGAAGAACGAAACGAAGTCCCAGTACCTTACCGTCAACAAAATCCCGGGAATTGCACATTTATTAGGGGTATTAAATGGGGAAAATACGGAGGAAACGAAAATGTTTTTCGAACAGTTTAATGCGTTATCAGAGCTGGGTAATTGGAATGACGCAGAGAAATTAGCAATAATTAAATCAAGATTACGGGAAAATGCTAGAAAATTTTATATGAGTTCTCGAGATTTGAGGAGTGAAACCTCATTGAAGTTTTCAAACAGAAATTTTTGGACTTTTTCGCAGAGAAACCCC
This sequence comes from Amaurobius ferox, assembly GCA_951213105.1. NCBI lineage: Eukaryota > Metazoa > Arthropoda > Arachnida > Araneae > Amaurobiidae > Amaurobius > Amaurobius ferox. Next base: position 16,054,777 of record OX578142.1, on the reverse strand, counting down.
ATATCACCGCCAATCAAGTAACTTTCTCATCTATAAAGCAAAACCAAGGCGACAACATAAAACAACTATCCTACAGAATTAGGGCACTAACATTAGAATACATAGGAGAAGCACAGATAAATGATGACACTCAACAGATAATTGACAAATTAAGCTTCAGTAAATTCATCGAAGCGATTAGACCCGAGTTCCAAATTGAACTAATCAAAGGTAACCACAAAACTTTTACAGAAGCGGTAAAGATAGCGCAGAATTTAGAATCAGCTAATTTAGCGGCAATGGTGGTAGCGGTAAATAATATATCCCAGAAAAATGACATACAAGAGCTGCGCAAGGAACAGGAACAATTCAATTCACAATTATTAGATACTATAACGAAAGAGATAAATAATTTAAAAGTCAAAGAACACGCAGAGGTAGGGAGAAAACAAAACACTTTTCCGTGTCATTTTTGTGGCAGACCTGGGCAATTTATGAGGGAATGCAGAATGTATTTAAGACAAAATAATAATAATGAGAGAGAAGGCAGATATGGGCAGAGATGAAGAATTATGTACCGTTTAACAGGGAGGCGAATTATGCGCGCACCGGAAGATCAAATCGGTGGGAACCGGCCAACGAGAGATACAGAAATTTCGAAGCGCGGCCCAAAAACGAAATTAACATGAGAGGGTAAAGGAATTTTCAGAATTGGGGCAGAAACCCTCCATCTTATGTTGATGAGGAAAATTATGCAGACTCTAGAGGGGATCGCAGATACATACGTTCGAGGGAGAGATGATAATAAAAAGTTTAGGCCTTTAAACTAGTTTGGGGGACTGAAGGAGAATTTATTCAAAATTCACAAAGACACAGGGATCGGTCTCCCTTATATAGACATGAAAAAAGTCTTGTGAGGTATGACTTGAGAATAGAAAATAATACACAGAGAGATGCGCTAAATTTTGGAAGAAATTACAATAAATCGAATGAACAAAATTTTAGAAATGAATTTAAAGGAGAAAATAATACACAGAGAAATAGACAAAATTTTGGCAAAAATTACAATAAATCGGAGGAATAGATTTTAGGAATGAATTTAGAGATGAAATTGGTACACAGAGAGGTAGACAAAATTTTGGAAAAAAAATACAATTGGTTGGAGGAGAGGAATTTTAGAGGAAATAATTTAGAAAGAGAAAGAAGGAATCCTAGAGAAAACAATTCAAGTATTGATTTCAGGGATAATACAGGAGAGTGTGATAGACAAATTAATACACGGAGGGGTACGCGAAGTCCTACACAAAACAAGGATAGGGGAAGACCTGAAACAAAAATAGCAATGGATAAAGGGAAAAACAGAGATAAAGCTGAATTAATAGCTTCTGTCGCAGAGAGAACATGAATAAATTACCGACGGTGCGAGCAAAATTCCACGAGAATGAAACGGACATTTTACTAGACACAGGAGCTTCAATTTCAGTGTTAGCAGACGAGGTTTTCCAAAAAATTAAAGAGAATGTAGCAGTTAAATATATATCGAGATCAGTGACTATTACCACGTTAACGGGGCACAACATAAATTACTCGAAAACGGTAGAAATAAATTTTAAAATCGACAACCAAAAATTCAAACATATTTTTTTCATAACGAGAGCACATTTTCCACAATCATACCAGGGAATCTTTGGTTATGACTTTATTAGAAAATTTAAAGGCGTGATAGACACGCAAAGCAATACCTTAAAAATTGGAAACATAGAAATACAGCTTAGGAATCAAAATCAAACACCGCGAGATACTCAAATACACAGCTTAATAGAAAAACCCAACGTTTCCAGAATTAACAGGAAAATCAGATTTATGCCGAAGGAAACCAAACAGATTTTGATCATACCCGAGAATAAATACAGGAAGGCACGGATATTTTATTTGAACCGGTACAGAAAAACTATATAAACATGGATTATGGGGTTTATAAAATGTTAGAGAAGGGAATTTGGATAAGGGTACAAAATAACACAGAATCGAATTTACTTTGAATAAACATATGATTTTGGGACAAGTATCAGAAAATTTTGAAATTCAGGCAGAGAAAAAATAAGCCTGAGGTGGAGGAAAACTATATTTGTAAAGAAATTATAAATTTGATTCAGGCGACACCCGAAGTGATACAGCAGAGAAAAAAATGATTTGGAACTGACAGATTTTAAACTAGAACATATGAGCGCAGAGAGGAGGAAAGATTTTGAACAATTTGCATTACAATACTCGGACATTTTTTCAAAAAATATTTCGACCATAGGGGCTACGGACTTAATCCAACCCAAAATTGAATTAGCCCACAATCACGCAATCAAATCTATGCCATATGATATGCCGTACTCACTACAAAACACTGCGAAAGCGCAATTAAAAACTTGGAGCAAGCAGGAATTATTTCTAGAACCAACTCAAATTATGCGTGTCCAATGATTTTAGTACGCAAGAAGGATGGAGGACACAGACTTTGCTTAGATTTAAGACTAATAAATAACATTTTCACCATCTTTCCTTACAACATTCCTAGAATCAATGATATTATCACCAAATTAGCAGGATTTAAATTTTTTTCAAAATTAGATTTTAACAGCGCATTCAACCAAGTTGTTTTAAGCCCAGAAGCACAGAATATTTTTTCTTTTGTAACGCCTTTCGGCAACTTCAAATACAATAGGATGGTTTTGGACACGTTAGCTCAGCGCCCATTTTCCAAAATATTATTGATACTATTTTAGCGGATTTACAAGAACAAAACATTTCAGCTTACATTGACGATGTGATTGTCCCAGCAGACTCTTACGAGGAAATGAAATATAAATTACAATTAGTTTTTAACAAATTTAGAGAGAAGAATTTAACGCTAAGCCCGAGCAAATGCGATTTTTCCTTACCAAAAATTAATTATTTAGGATTCGAGATTACCGACAAAGGAAAGTCCAATGGACAACAATATAAACAAAATAACATCTTTTCCGGTGCCAAAGACATTGAGAAGATTTTTAGGAGTGTGTAATTATTATCGAAATTCAATAAAAGATTACGCACAGATTATGGCGGTACTTTCAGACTTAACTCAGAAGGACGCAAAATTTAAATGGACTCCAGAGTGCGAGAAGGCTTTTCAGACATTGCAAAATTGTTTTTTTGAGAAACCTATACTAATACAACCAAACTTTGAGGATAAATTCTACCTTAACACTGACGCATCTTTATTATCTGTGTCTTCGTGCCTTTTACAATTAAGAGATGGCATTCTTAAACCAATTGCATATTTCAGCCGCAAGTTAAGTTCGCAAGAGAAAAAATACCCTGCAGTAAAGATTGAGTTACTTGCAATACACCAAGGGATACAGTTTTTTAGGAAATTTTGTACGGGCGAGAATTTTTTTTACTGTCAGATCATAAATCGTTAGCTGATAATTTAAAGATTCATAATCCCCCTACCTAAATGCAGCGTTGGATTTTAGACATCTCCAAATACAAATTTAAATTCATCCACATCCCGGGAAAACAAAACGTCCTGGCAGATTTCCTAAGTCGCGAAGATTTTGCGAGCCACACAGAACAAGATGTACACAAACCGCCCTCCCCCCTTCCCTCCTTCCAAGAGAGCGCTTCAGATGCGGAGTAAGGCAGGGAAAATTTGGTAATACTTCAGGGGAGCTGGTTGTCAGACGATCGCGGGAAGGAGAGCGCGTCGAAAAGGTAAACAAACGAACGAAGGAGCTTACAGTAAATGGTATACAGCATGCAGAGCGAGAAGGCGAGAATGGGTTTGTAAGTATAGATAATATTTATATTAGAAATGTAGAAGAGTTAACGGAAATACCGACGATAGAAAAAATTTTGAAGGAGCAGAATAAAGATCCAAAAATTACAGAGTTAAAGAAAAATTTAAAAAACGAAAAGCACAAACATAGTAGAAACAATGAGACATTTTATATAGATGAGGAGACAGGGCTGGTAATGCATATTGGTAGATGGAAAGATCGACCGTGGCGGGAGAATTTTAAAAGGACAATAGTAATACCACGCATTTTACAGAAAAACATATTAGCTGTGGCACATGTCACTCATTCAGGGGTAGATAAGACGTTCAAATTAATAGAAGACAGATATTATTGGGGAGGGATGTATTCAGACACACATAATTATGTCCTTTCTTGTGAAAAATGCAAAAGTCGAAAAGGAAAACAACTTATAACAAATATGGGTAGAATCCCTGTTCCTGAAGGTCCTTTACACAGTGTGCCAATAGATATATGTGGTCCTTTTAGGGTAAGAGTCAACAATATCAGATACGTGCTAACTATGATCTGCCAATTTACAAAATACTTAACAGTTTTCTCTATACCGGACATACGGGCAGAAACCGTTGCGGAAAAGTTATTACAGTCGTTTGTCTCGGACGGATTACCCTTTTCTATTACAAGCGACAGGGGAGTTCAATTTACTTCAAAAGTTTATAAAGGTATGACAGAGAAATTATAAATAGTTGCTAAATTAATGCCTGTTCTATCACCTTAGTGCAATGGGGCTATCGAAAAATGGCATCATGCTCTTAAAAATACACTGTATACTCTCACTGACAATTCACCTTTTTGGGATACTACAGTTCAGATACATGTTATGATGTATAATGCAACCGTTCATTCATCGACAGGCGAAACACCGAATTTTCTTTATTACGGACGTGATGTTCCAATTTTATTTGAGACACAACCACAAAATGCGCAACAACAGGATACACCATATGGGGGGTACATAGCTAACAAAATAACCACAATGCAAAAAGCATTCAAAGCGGCAAACCAGAATTTAGAACGCGCGAAACAAAAACAAGAACAACAACAGTTTTCAAAATCAAAAATGCAAAATTTATAGATAGGAAACAAAGTATTTTTACAAGACCAAAAATGCTTTTGGAACGGCTGAGTTTTCAGGACCGTACCGGGTGATAAGTAAAATAAATAGATTTTTGTACGACATTAAAAAAATTGGGAAATTAATAGATTGGGGGAATTATTGGAACGCAAAGAACACCTAAAACATCCGTGCGACATAGAAAAAGACATTAAATACACATCTCCCCTTCTTCTAACACTGAATGTAAATAGAGAAGAAAGATCGCAAAACGAAGCAGGACAGTCTTTTCCTTTTTTCCACGAAGAGGAGCAAATCATTATCTCCAGTGTAAACAAGAAGGCCACTCCTGCGACCCAGGAAAAACAGCACAATGACACTCCGTCCGAAAGTTTTCAGACCACAGCGCATACCCCCGATATTGAAACGCAACCTCCCATCTGTTTTGACCTCCAACAGAGACAGCCATCAAACAGCGTTGAAAATGAAACTCCCCCTCCCTTGAACTGCAAACCGAAACTTTTGCTACCCCAGAATTAAATTTTGCATCCCGCGAACGCCAAGAGTGCGAAAATAAGGGGAAAACAACGTTTCAGGAGCCACCGAACACTTTTGAAAGTGACTCACAAGAATTTCACACTCGTATTCACTCAGAAGCAGAAATAAACGACTTTGAATCACATTGTAAACGGTAGATAAGGGAAATACTTGTGAATAGAATATGGGATTGTATATAATATTTGGAAATGTGTTAAGAGATGAATTTGGGAGAATGTAAATTTTAAAACATCTTGGAGAATTTTGTTGTCTATGAACTTGAGAAGGAGATGAAAAGACGGATTTTTGTTTTTAAAGGAAAAATGGTATTTTGGGAAAAGAGATTTGGGGAAGCAAATATAAATATAAATTGAGATTGATGAAATAGAGAAAGAATGTAAATATAAATTGAAATTTGAATTGAATTTAGAGAAAGAATGTAAATATAATTTGAAATAGGAATTTATTGAATAGAGAAAGAATGTAAATATAAATTGAAATTTGAATTGAATTTAGAGAAATAATGTAAATATAATATTTGAAATTGGATATTTGAATTGAATTTAGGGAAAGGATGTAAATATAATTGGATATTTGAATTGATTAAATGGAGAATTGGTGTATTGAAAAAGAATTGTAACATAGAAAATACTTGAGAATTGGTGTATAAAATTTTTTGAGAATTTTCGAGAATACGGGTATATAATGTTTAGAAAATACTTGAAAATTGGTGGATAAAAATGTTGAGAATTTTCGAGAATACGGGTATATAATGTTTAGAAAATACTTGAAAATTTGTGGATAAAAATTTTGAGAATTTTCGAGAATACGGGTATATAATGTTTAGAAAATACTTGAGAATTGGTGTATAAAAATTTAGAGAATATCTGCGAATACATGTAAATAATATTTGGAAAATACTTGAGAATAGATGGGTATACAAATTTGACAAACAAATTTAGAGAAGGAATTGAATTCGAATTTAAGGTATTTAGGAAGAGAATATATACGTATGTTTAAGTATCATGAAATAGCTTAAAGGGAGAATAGATGGGTACAAAATTTGAAAAAATTTTTAGAGAAGGAATTGAATTTGAATTTAAGGTATTTAGGAAGAGAATATATACGTATGTTTATGTATCAGGAAATAGCTTAAAGGGAGAATAGATGGGCATAGAGAGAGAGGTAGAGATTAACTTTGGGAGATGGAAGTTATAAAATAGGTAACAGTCAGGTTAGAAATACACAGAGAAATTTTTGTGGGTAAGGAGATTTTAGTAAAGGATAAGGAAAAAGAAATTTTAGATAAACATTTTTGTTGATTTGAACCAGACAACAGGATTTGTGAGGGAAACAACATTGACAGACACATGGATTTAATACAGGGGAAAAGGTTGTGTGGGTTGATAATAAGATAATTTTTTTTGAGTTATAGAAAGGGATAAGAAATATATGGAAATAAATTCGGAAAATAATATAAAATAGAAATTAAAATAAAATAGAAATTAAATAGTACAATAGATAAGAGGGGGTAACTTTTTGGAAAACAGGAGTAATGACTATACAGGAAAAATAATTCTTTTGAAACTAATGCAATATTTAAAAATATAATTTAATTAAGTATAGGGGACACGCGATGTTAAACCAAAAAAACGAACTTGATCAACTCGTTTTTGCGAGCTTAAATAGCGAAGAACCTAGGATAAGAATGGGGCAGAACCAGCCCACGGTACAGGGTAACAGCCTAATACAATGGACTTTCTTTAAGGGGGCATAGGACCTTTAAACCTTCAAAAAATCGATTTTTCAATTTTATTTTATTCTGAATATTTGAACATTTCTGAACACTGTGCAAAAAACCGCATTCAAAAATTCGCATTATTTCGAAAGTTATGAGCTTTTATGCAACATACACTTTTGAAAATTTTTTCATGTCAGCCATCGCCGCCATTTTTAAAGGGACATCACTGTTTGTTTATGTTTGCAGTTTGCTGATGTGTCACGTAAATCTCATACTTTTTCCACCACCATGTCTTAATTATTTATTTAATTATTTCTACAGCAGTAGGAAGGCAACTACTCACCTCTACTGAACTGCTCAGCACAGTTTGTTTATATTCTAGCGCTGTTAACTTGTTTACAACGTGGAGAATTTCTTCTGAGTTTCGCAATTTCTTTTCATTATATTTTCTTACTTTTTACGATCGATTTTCTGCATTTATGTTGTTTAAGCATAAGAACTTTGAACTAAAATACAGTTAATCTATTTTATAAGTATACATTACAAACTTCTTCACGTTTGCATATTTATTTGTGTAAACTTCAACGTACAAGACTGTTTGGTGCAATTTTTTAATATAAACTTTTTGCTTTTTGCTTTCTAATAATGGATACACCGGCAACTAAATCTCGTTCTGGTAAAAGAACGAAAAGAAGGCGTTTTCAAGGAAATATGTATGTAATTAAAAACAAAAACAATCCGAAAGTGTTCGAACGGCAAAATGTTGATTCTATGCCTAAGCTAAGTGCTTCAAGTAAAAAACTGTTCAGCTCAAAAGATGAACTTTCAGTTGATAAGTCGTATATTTCATCTGAAGAACATGAATATAGAATGGTTAATATATCAGTACTTTTCAAGGAGCTTACAAATGTTTTGTGCTGTAAAATATGTCATGGAACAATAAATATACTTGAAAAATCTTCAATGGGTTTAGCATCCACATTTCTTGTATATTGTGATAGCTGTGATGAACTAAAGTCTGTGAAAAATACAAAAATGCTTGGTGTTAAGAAAAATATTCCAGAAATAAACAGAAGAGCTGTGTTTTCTATGCGATGTATAGGACAGGGTTTATCGGAAAAGTGGAAAAAGAATCATAAAATAGTGTGTTCAAAAAACCATTCGGGTAGTGCCGGAAAAATGGAATGTTACGCATATTCAACAGATCAATTGAAGACCATGGTGTTCGGTACAAATTTTATATTGGTGATGGTGATACGAAAACATTTTCACAAATATCGAATAGCAAACCATATGGAAATGAAATAGCGGTTGAAAAACTTGAATGCACAGGTCACATTTAAAAAAGAATGGGAACTCGTTTGAGAAAGCTGAAAACCCAGAGTGATAAGAAAAAGATACACGAAGCAGATTTTCGAGCCTCTAGCAGTACATATGAAGTTCGAAAAGCTCGTAAAAGGCAGAAAACATTTGATTTTCAACGACAAGAGGAAGAGGAAGTAATTACTTATGCGTCTGGTGCATTTTGATGCTACATTAGATATAACGCAGGATGTATTATAAACTACAGCCAAACATTAATTATCCGAACTGCGATAACTCTGAATATAACTGTGAATATATTTTTAAACTTAAAAGCGGGTTTCTCAGATATGTGATTTTAACTCTTGCGCGCAATATATTTTAAAATATATGTAACCAATCACTTTCAAATTTTTTGCTCTTACTTGTTTCATCTATATACATAATTTATAGATAAAAAATCCTCATAAATAAGTAAAAATTTAGTAAACGTTCTTCATCTGACTGACAAGAAACGACTGCACGAAACGTCTGTTCGAGTTTCCGAAGCAACATATAGAGCTCAAGTAGCCCCTAAAAGGAAGAAAATTTTTGATTTTTCTTACATAATAGACATAGGAAGGTGCTAATTATGAACCAAAGGCATTTTAAGGAACAAAGTAAGATAATAAGTAACATTGAAGTATTTTTAAATTTTAAAACTGTTTTTCTCAGATATGTGATTTTAACAATTGCGCGCAATATATTTTAAAATATATGTAACCAATCACTTTCAAATTTTTTGCTCTTACTTGTTTCATCTATATACATAATTTATAGATAAAAATTCCTCATAAATATGTAAAAATTTAGTAAACGTGCTTCATCTGACTAACAAGAAACTACTGCGCGAAACGTCCGTTCGAGTTTCCGAAGCAACATATAGAGCTCAAGTAGCCCCTAAAAGGAAGAAAATTTTTGATTTTTCTTACATAACAGACATAGGAAGGTGCTAATTATGAACTAAAGGCATTTTGGTACAAAATAAGATAATAAGTAACATTGAAGCATTTTTAAATTCTAAAGCTGTTTTTCTCAGATATGTGATTTTAACACTTGCGCGCAATATATTTTAAAATATATGTAACCAATCACTTTCAAATTTTTTGCTCTTACTTGTTTCATCTATATACATAATTTATAGATAAAAAATCCTCATAAATAAGTAAAAATTTAGTAAACGTTCTTCATCTGACTAACAAGAAACGACTGCGCGAAACGTCTGTTCGAGTTTCCGAAGCAACCTATAGAGCTCAAGTAGCCCCTAAAAGGCAGAAAATTTTTGATTTTTCTTACATAATAGACATAGGAAGGTGCTAATTATGAACCAAAGGCATTTTAAGGAACAAAGTAAGATAATAAGTAACATTGAAGTATTTTTAAATTTTAAAACTGTTTTTCTCAGATATGTGATTTTAACAATTGCGCGCAATATATTTTAAAATATATGTAACCAATCACTTTCAAATTTTTTGCTCTTACTTGTTTCATCTATATACATAATTTATAGATAAAAATTCCTCATAAATATGTAAAAATTTAGTAAACGTGCTTCATCTGACTAACAAGAAACTACTGCGCGAAACGTCCGTTCGAGTTTCCGAAGCAACATATAGAGCTCAAGTAGCCCCTAAAAGGAAGAAAATTTTTGATTTTTCTTACATAACAGACATAGGAAGGTGCTAATTATGAACTAAAGGCATTTTGGTACAAAATAAGATAATAAGTAACATTGAAGCATTTTTAAATTCTAAAGCTGTTTTTCTCAGATATGTGATTTTAACACTTGCGCGCAATATATTTTAAAATATATGTAACCAATCACTTTCAAATTTTTTGCTCTTACTTGTTTCATCTATATATATAATTTATAGATAAAAATTCCTCATAAATAAGTAAAAATTTAGTAAACGTGCTTCATCTGACTAACAAGAAACTACTGCGCGAAACGTCTGTTCGAGTTTCCGAAGCAACATATAGAGCTCATGTAGCCCCTAAAAGGAAGAAAATTTTTGATTTTTCTTACATAATAGACATAGGAAGGTGCTAATTATGAACCAAAGGCATTTTAAGGTACAAAGTAAGATAATAAGTAACATTGAAGTATTTTTAAATTTTAAAACTGTTTTTCTCAGATATGTGATTTTAACAATTGCGGGCAATATATTTTAAAATATATGTAACCAATCACTTTCAAATTTTTTGCTCTTACTTGTTTCATATATATACATAATTTATAGATAAAAATTCCTCATAAATATGTAAAAATTTAGTAAACGTTCTTCATCTGACTAACAAGAAACGACTGCGCGAAATGTCTGTTCGATTTTCCGAAGCAACATATAGAGCTCAAGTAGCCCCTAAAAGGAAGAAAATTTTTGATTTTTCTTACATAAGAGACATAGGAAGGTGCTAATTATGAACTAAAGGCATTTTGGTACAAAATAAGATAATAAGTAACATTGAAGCATTTTTAAATTCTAAAGCTGTTTTTCTCAGATATGTGATTTTAACACTTGCGCGCAATATATTTTAAAATATATGTAACCAATCACTTTCAAATTTTTTGCTCTTACTTGTTTCATCTATATACATAATTTATAGATAAAAAATCCTCATAAATAAGTAAAAATTTAGTAAACGTTCTTCATCTGACTAACAAGAAACGACTGCGCGAAACGTCTGTTCGAGTTTCCGAAGCAACATATAGAGCTCAAGTAGCCCCTAAAAGGAAGAAAATTTTTGATTTTTCTTACATAACAGACATAGGAAGGTGCTAATTATGAACTAAAGGCATTTTGGTACAAAATAAGATAATAAGTAACATTGAAGCATTTTTAAATTCTAAAGCTGTTTTTCTCAGATATGTGATTTTAACACTTGCGCGCAATATATTTTAAAATATATGTAACCAATCACTTTCAAATTTTTTGCTCTTACTTGTTTCATCTATATACATAATTTATAGATAAAAAATCCTCATAAATAAGTAAAAATTTAGTAAACGTTCTTCATCTGACTAACAAGAAACGACTGCGCGAAACGTCTGTTCGAGTTTCCGAAGCAACCTATAGAGCTCAAGTAGCCCCTAAAAGGCAGAAATTTTTTGATTTTTCTTACATAACAGACATAGGAAGGTGCTAATTATGAACCAAAGGCATTTTAAGGTACAAAATAAGATAATAAGTAACATTGAAGCATTTTTAAATTATAAAGCTGTTTTTCTCAGATATGTGATTTTAACACTTGCGCGCAATATATTTTAAAATATATGTAACCAATCACTTTCAAATTTTTTGCTCTTACTTGTTTCATCTATATACATAATTTATAGATAAAAATTCCTCATAAATAAGTAAAAATTTAGTAAACGTGCTTCATCTGACTAACAAGAATCTACTGCGCGAAACGTCTGTTCGAGTTTCCGAAGCAACATATAGAGCTCAAGTAGCCCCTAAAAGGCAGAAAATTTTTGATTTTTCTTACATAACAGACATAGGAAGGTGCTAATTTTGAACTAAAGGCATTTTAAGGTACAAAATAAGATAATAAGTAACATTGAAGCATTTTTAAATTATAAAGCTGTTTTTCTCAGATATGTGATTTTAACACTTGCGCGCAATATATTTTAAAATATATGTAACCAATCACTTTCAAATTTTTTGCTCTTACTTGTTTCATCTATATACATAATTTATAGATAAAAATTCCTCATAAATAAGTAAAAATTTAGTAAACGTGCTTCATCTGACTAACAAGAAACTACTGCGCGAAACGTCCGTTCGAGTTTCCGAAGCAACATATAGAGCTCAAGTAGCCCCTAAAAGGCAGAAAATTTTTGATTTTTCTTACATAACAGACATAGGAAGGTGCTATTTATGAACTAAAGGCATTTTAAGGTGTAAAATAAGATAATAAGTAACACTGAATGTATTTTTAAACTTTAAAGCTGTTTTTCTCAGATATGTGATTTTAGCCCTTGCGCGCAACATATCTTAAAATATATTTAACCAATCACTTTCAAATTTTTTGGACTTACTTGTTTCATCCATATATATAATTTGTACTTCAAAAATTCACCATAAATAGTAAAAAAAGAATTGTGAAGAGGTTTATTTCATGTTTTTTAACACTGAAAATGAAAATTTCATTTTGTTTAAATTTTAAAAATATTAAATTTATTTCAAAATTTTAAAAAGTGTGTACAAATTAAAGATGTAATAGTTATAAATATATTATTATCAAATTGAAGTCCATAAGTATAATATTATTTGAAATATCCTGCGCGCGGCTGCTACATACACCATTATGTCTGTCAAAATTGTATAAATTTTAAAAAACAATATAAAATGTACATATATATATATGACTTCAGTAAAATTTGCGTAGTAAGAAAGGTTTTCTATATGTTTAGAGAAAAAAATTTGAACATCTGGGATACACCTGGTTGAAATTAAAAAATTGTAAATATAGCTCTATTTTCAATGAATTTCGACTGTTTAAAGGTCCTATGCCCCCTTAAGCAATGGGGAAATTTTAGAACACGTACCTTTTACTATGTCAAGTGGGAGGGGTTAGTATAATCCAGTAATGGGTATGGCACATTACATATATTGTAGGCACAGCAACACACAAAAAAAGAAAGAAAAAAGAAAAAAAAGTTCGTATACTGCACAGGGCATTCACACATTTCGTTTGTCAAGAAATGGCGAGTTTTTGATGTACGGGTCTTTCTTTCGACATGGGTTACACAACCTTTCCCTTAGTGAGGATAGGCGCATCCATTAAATCTGAAGGGGCTTGGCAGTTTCAACACGTGGATTCACACTTCGCTCCAGGCAAGGTCGAAAGGAAGAACCTCTTTTTTCATCCAGGCTTTGGACTCTCTCTTTTTTTTGTTGTCCTCTGCCCTCCCCCCTCCCCTTTTTCCGAGAGGCAGCGATTCTTCAGGGGATGTCGAAACACATTTCTGACCGATGCAGGGGCGTACATGGGATTGGGAATGTAAATGGGGGAAACACGGAGTTACAGACATTTTGGAATTGGAAATAAAATAGGAAAAACCCAAATTCACAGGGAATTCCTTGTACACAGGTTTGAAAATGGGAAGTTTAAAAAGGTATACAGAATTATGATATCAGAAAGCTTGAGTATGCCCTAGCAAAAGGGAGAATTTACAGAATTGGGAGTTTTGAAATGCAAAATTTGGATTAAAAGGAAAAATTTAAAGGTGTTCGATTAAAGAAATTATGACAAATTGTCCGGTAAATGCGAAAGGGTTGATGAAAGACATCTCATTTTTGGATGTATAGGAATACGGAGAGAAAATTTTTTTCGGTTTTAACGGTGATGTTTGAAAAATCTTTTGTAAATATATATAGATATAATGAGGTACAGAAAACGAATAATTTGTAATACATGGCATGGCAATTCGGAGAGAAGGATAAATCTTAAGTATAGGAAACTTTTAATTTTTGGTTGAAAGGAAATAAAGTTTAAGATGACTTTGTAGAGAATGTATATAGGTATAAATAGTATTTAGAGGGTAGTTAAGGAAGTAAGCAGTGTTTCGAATAAAATTATGCCTAGGTATGAATAATAATTATGATAGGAATTTTTGTAATCAGAATTAATAGTAATGTAATTTTTTTGAGAGAGAGATATTTGAGTGTATGTGTATGTTTCTTTGGCCTGTGCAAATCTTATCTCCAGCAGTATGTGTGAAAAGAGCGGACAACGGTAGCAACCAATAAAGGGAAAGGACACAAGCAGAGAGGCATCTACAACTGACCCACGAGAAGCGACGCTCCATGACAGAGCCATGAGGAGAGGTAGCAACCCACCGACGCACTGGCGTAGGTCATCATAGACTTTCAGGATCACATATTTCCTTACAGAAGGTTACCGCACGATGAGGTCACATAATGGCGTTTCATTAACAGCTCCAAATACATACCATTAGCACATGTGGACATTACAAAAGAAAGTGAAATCTATCGGTTACTTTAAAGTCTCATTTGATTTTAGAAATGGTGAAATTTTAAGTGTTACATGAGTTCTTTTCTTGTTGTGTGATAGATTTGAGTACAGTGAAGTAAAAAAAACTTCCTAAATACAGCTTAAACATAAATATGAACTGACCAACCAGTTTCAAAGGCACAAAACAACCTTTTTCTCCAGGACCAGTCAGAAGTTCTACATACATGATTCCGGAAGGACAACAGTGTACTCAGAACTTTCCAGGTCATTTCCAGTACGCGAATACATTGAACATTTGTGATTTCAAGAAAATAATTTACGAGGAACTTTCCACCACATAGAACTGACCAAATCAATGAACTGTGACACTAATTCGGAATTTCAATTTTTGTTTCATATTTATAGTAATTTTGTGTTCTGTATGTATGCAGATATCTGTATTTTTTCAGATGTGCTGGACGCAGAAGGTTTTTGCTGTTAAAACGTATGGGAAAGGGGTGAATGTTACATCGGTTTTCCTCATGCCATGTAACATTGGAATGATTCACATACCTACAAAGATGGTCCCTGTGTTTCCACACAATTTTTATAAAGTTCGCCTTTGACCACCTGCAACGGAAAGAGTCAATGGATTCTGGACTTCATGCCTGTGGGTGGTCTCGTTCAAGTTGGAAGAAGACTCAACGGGAAGTAAGCGGTCGTTGGGGGCGCAGTTAAGCCCAGATGTTCACGGAGGAGCGTGGGACTCCTGCCACCTGCAAATAATAATTCAGGGGCTACAGACCAAGCTCTCTATCAGGGGCTAGCCACTGGAAAATGAGCACCCTTATATCTTCCAATAATATAAAGGGGGGCTAAAACCTTGCAGCGAATGAAAAAAGAGAGGGAGGAGAGATCGACTTGGTGATTTTGCGAGAGAGACAATTCTGAGTTAAAAGTAGTGAGTGCTCTTTGAGATTTGAGAAGGTGAAGTACTAAAAATTTCGCCGGAGCAAAAATGCTCTCCGGCTCCCGACTGTGTATCGCACGAATGGCCGTTTGGCCCAAGAGTAGAGGTAAAGCCTTTGAATACATACAGCACTCAGATCTCTCTCTTTTTCTCTCCTGCTCTTTGAAATAACTCCATACGAGGAATTTTGTCTTACTTTATGGCACAAGCCAAATGCTTTATTGAACGTAAGTTTTTCAGAAGGGATTTTTATACTCTATAATACTTTGAAATTTAGAGGGTAGCTAACCTTATAAGTATGTAGATATTAGCAGAATATGAGAGCTGTAATTATGAGTGTATTAGAACGTGAGAATAGTAATAATTGTAATTATGAGTGTATTAGGTCTTGAGAGTAATAAGAATTCTGATTATGATTTTTGTTTTGGATTTAAGAATAGTAACTTACCTTGTGTGAGAATTTGTACGAGCAAACTTCTTAAGCTCATGTTTTAAGGCCAAAGCTTTTTCATGTTTTTTAAATGTCAATTGTGTAAATAAACTAGTTGTGTGTTGCTTTAAATAAAATCGGTGTCCTCATTTCCGATCCTTTTAATTATTTCTTAATTTTGAGATTTAACCTATACGATCACGACGACCTTTAACTTTATGTTTAATGAACATACTAGGTATTTATCGCGCCCAAACCGAGCGTGTGGGATTTACCACGCAGCAGAAAATTGTTCCATGCGAAAGTTTTACTGGAAGATTTAATTGTCGAACTTGAAATTTTCAGTATGTCTTCCCGATATCAGTTAGATGATTTTATGCATGGCCATATTATTGGAAAGATCAAAGAAGGGTGAAAAATAACAGATATTGCCAGGAAGTTTGACATTGCACACAGCATTGTTTCACGGCTGTGGCAAGCATTTAAAACAACTGGAATGTATAGCAAGCGTCACAGGGGAAGTCGTGTTATAAGTACGACGCCTGCAGGAGACAGTTACATTGTCCTATCGGCTAAATGGGACCAGCACACCGCAGCTCAGTAGGTGGCAAATCAGTTTCTTGCTACCACAGGACAGCGGATCTCCCGAAAATCTGTAGCCAGACGTTTGAGAGAAGGAGGACTATACGCCTGCAGACCTGTTGTGTGTGTCCCATTGCCCAGACTGCACCGTACCTCCCGTTTGCAATGGTGTCATGAGCATCACAATTGGACCGAACAGGACTGGGCTTGCGTACTATTCTCAGATGAGAGTTGGTTCAGTCTGTCATAGGATTGTAGACGCCAACTGATCTGGCGTAAGAGTGGTATTGCTTATCATTCAGATAATATTCAAGAAAAAGACCGATATCCGACATGCAGTATCATAGTATGGGCCGGCATTATGATCAATGACTGCACGCTTCTACATGTGGTTGCAACTGGGTCTATAACCGGCCAACGATACATTGATGAAGTTCTACTGCCTCATCTTCGCCTTTTCCGTGATGCTGTCGGCGATAAATTTGTTTTCATGGACGACAATGCAGCGAGTCATCGAACACTCGCTGTTCAGGATTATTTGTTGTCTAATCTGCCAGGGTATTCAATGCCTTGTATGGCCAGCACGTTCTCCAGATTTAAACCCCATTGAAAATGTTTAGGATGCTTTGGGGAAGTGACTTGCTGGTCGAAAATATCCTCCAACAAACATGAACACCCTCATCCATGCTCTGACAGCGGAGTGGGATAACTTGCCTCAACAGTTGCTGGATAATGTTGCGCAAAGCATGACACGGCGTGTGCATCGCAGTCCATGGTGGACATATCCCGTACTGACACCGTTCTCAAAGGTGCCTGCTGTCATTCATATACATTCTTCCATTTCTACGTACACAGCATCAAATGAACACTTTTTCCTTTCATTTGTTTCAAAACCTTCGGTATTTCCCAGAACAATAAATGATCCGAGTGATAATATAAATGATTCCAATGTCCGAACAGTGTGGCAACAATATTTTATCTTGCTGTGCCTCCACCCTAACTTAATGTTGTGCTACATTGCAATTTGTGATCCGTCCTTAGCAATTGTCCAGCAGTGTATAAGAAAGTATCTTTTGGTTCCTGTCCCCTCCCTCTCTAACCCATTAATGTCTCTAGTTTGTCACTTTATTAGAGATCTGAAATTGGTATCCTCTGCTATACTGTTTATTTTAAATATAACCATAATCAAATTATTTTAAAAATAAATCAAATGATACAAATGTAGCTCAAAATATAGCATTTTGAGTATTTTCAAAATAGGCCAAAAAATAGAGGACACCAAAATATTACAATGATTCAAAAGTGGCCAAATTTAGCTGTCCAATCTGGCAACTATGTCACTGCACTAAACCAACTTTGTTTTATGCCTGTCAACTGAATTATCAACTGTCACTGTAATAAAAAATTTAATGTAACATTATATTTTCTCCAATATTCATATTATATAGAATAATTTTTCAAATATCAATTTGCACTGTTGGAATAAATTTCAACAGCCCCAACTTTTAGTGCAAACATAATTCGGAAATTTCTTCTATTACTTATTAACACGATAAAATAAATTACATGGCTGTTGTAAATTAATAATATTGCTTTTGGCACCCCTCTCTAATGAGGGCGTATCCTGGCTGATCCTGTTTGAAAGCACAAACAGCAGACCACACAAGGAACTAGTGAAAGCAGTTGAAAGTGGAGAAAATAATAAGAATCAAAGTTGACCCTTTCATAAATAATTAAAATGAACAACATCTGCAAATTGCAGTTGAGAGCAAGCAGTAACATGAAGATGTTGGTTTGTCAGAACATGGAAAGTTGTGTGAGTCCGAGAAGTAGAATTCAGAAATGCAGTACAAACATTCTTTTATGTTCAAATCAGGATTAAGGTATATGACATTCTCGTGGATACTTCTGTGGTGTCTGTCTGTTGCTGATGGGGTGCATCGATAGTAATTGATTAAATGATTTTATATGTTCTGCTCATCGAAGTTTACTTTAGAATTTTTAAATTAATTTAAATGTTTTTTCACATATTGTATAGTGTAATCTAGTCTGTGTAACATTTTAGAAAAACATATTACATTTGTTGATCATTTTTTTGTTTTAAAATAATTTTTTTCATCCTTCACCCTATTTTAATTTGAACATCTGACAATCGAGTAAACTTGGTAATCCAGAACCACTGAAGTCCTGAAGATGCTGGATTGTCATAAGTTTACTGTACATCATTAGTCCAAAGATATGGGTATTATATAGCAAGAGATAATCAAGAACGTTAATTACTCTTTAAGTCTAATTATACATATAATTATATAGGTTTCAACCCACATGGGAAAGTAAAAAGAGGTTTATGCTATTTGGGTGCAACTCTGCTGAGTGTACCAAATATATGCTTTCAAATACAAAGATTCCATTACTATGAGAGACATCTACTTTATGCAAATGACTACATGATTTTGTTTGATCATTTTGATTCCATAAAATGAGTTAACAGCAGTCTAAATCAACTTATTGAGGGGAAAAAGAAAACTACTGCAGCACTACTCCAATCAAATATTTTGTTCGGAAATATTGGTGAAATATTTTGTTTGTCAAACTTGCAGCTTCCTTTAGTGGAGCCAATTTCATATATACAGTATAGTTACACGTCATCTTGTGGCTACAGAAAGTACAGATTCATCATATTAGCATATAACCATTTAAGCATGCTTTCACTAATCAACAAATTGAAATTCCAATTGTCCAGGGTTAGTGTTTGCCATTCTGTTCAGCTATTCAAGTGCTCCTTTAGAACATCTTAAATTGAAGCTTTCTATGTTATAAAAATTCTAATATATGATTTCAGTTATTAAAATGCATCAGCACTATTCATTTGCATGCTTTTACCCAATTTTTGTTGATAAGTATTGTTTACACAACATTCAGATTTAAAGAGATCTTTGTTGATTATGATTAAATAGATTATATGTTTGTCAAAGCAGGAACAATAACCAATGTATGTATATTTATTCAAGGTTCAAAAGTGCAAAATATGATGGTATACTCTCAAATGTTCATTAAACTATGACAAAAATAAGTGAATGACATTAGAGTAATTACTAGGATTAGGTCACTATCTCTGCATGATGTAGACAGATTCTGTTTCTAGTAGGTGCAAGTCCTTTTTGACTATTAAACTTTGCATAGGTAAGGCTACTAGAAAGAAGTTTCGATTTTATTTTTCAATGTCTACAAATGCACCTTGCCTATCACTTGCAGGAGTCGAGGATTTACCATTATTTTTCTTTACCTGAATATTAAATTTTGCACTCTTAACATATTGAACAAAAAAAAGCAATGTAATTTGTTTTGCATTTAAATTTGGACAGAAATTGGAATACTTTCAAATGAATAAGATTTCATTCTTACTAAACGAAGTCATGAAAGTAATAATGTATAAAGTCATAATAATGAAATTTTGATACATTTGTGTTAAAAATACCATAAATGGCACCATGATTAGAAATTTAAGAGCTCATTAGCTGTTAAAAGTTACTGCATAGGGCACCATCCTTAGTTCTGTACAAATTCATTGCAGAGCCCATTTTGAAACTTTATTCTGTGGAAAGCTTTAACTGAAGGTTTCTAATTACTTATGTATTTTAAACTAAATACACAATATTCGTTAGAGGAAACATGCATTGTTTTTAAATGTCAATTTTTGTACATGACTGTAGAGAACAAATTTGTGTCTCTACCCTTACTCACTAACAAAAATTATTAGTCATCTGTGGGCAACCTATGGAAACCTATGTGACGACTACATAATTTTTGCTGGTGCGTATGGACATTCTGACTTCCGTGTGATGTGAATTTGACATTGTGGACGTAATAGCAATGTCATGAATTCATATTGCAGAGACATGGCCATGTGATGTCATAAACGATTTACCGTGTGACGTTACAAAAGTAGCCTGAAAGCGGACAATGCGACTTCGCTGTAGCGTAATTGTGACATAGTAATGTGACAAATTCAAGTCGCAGGGACATGAAAATGTGACGTCACAAAAGTACCCTGAAAACGGATAATGCGACTTCTCTGTAATGTAGCTGTGACATTACAGAAACGTAACTTGACATCATAGACGTGGAAATGTGAAGTCGAAAACGATTCACCGTGTGATGTCACAAAAGCACCCTGAGAATGACCAAAGTGACTTTGCTGTGACGTGAATGTCACATTGCTGAAATGTAACTTGACGTAACAGCAATGTTGCGAAATCACCGTACAGAGACATTACAATGCGACGTCACAAATAAGTTAACGTGCGACATCACAAAGTACCATGAAAATGACTTCGCTGTGACGTGAATGTGAAATTTCAGACACGTAATGCGACGTCCTGTGACATTCCAGACTCACAGTGGGACGTCACAGAAGTACGCTGAAAATAACAAAAGTTACTTCGCTGTGACGTGAACGTTACATCGCAAAAATGTAACGTGACGTAACAGCAATGTTACGAAATCATGGTTCAAAGACATTACAATGTGAGGTCACAAACAAGTTACGATCAAGTTATGATCACAAACAAGTTAGGTCACAAACGACCATGAAAATGACCAAAATGACCTCGCTGTGATCTCAATAAGACATTGCTGAGACGTACTGTGACGTACTGTTACGTCCCAAAGTCACAGTGTGACGTAAATCTTACGTCACTGTGAAAAACAAATGCTGTTAGGGTAGTATAAGCAGGAAGCCTTTTGAATGGGCGCCCATAGGGGAGGGAAAGGAGGCACTTCCGCCAACACCCTCTATATTCAAGGCCCCCACAGAGAAAACCGGAAGTGGCAAGATGGCCGACTTCGTAGTCCAAAGGTATATCCAGAAGAACTGACAACGCATGGGTAGCGTCGTGTAGTCTAGCCAGCCGTCCCCATTCAACACCCTCTATATTCAGTGTGATCGAATATTGAATTCGTTTTAACGTTTCTTTATTTATATTTTATATGAGCTGTTAATTACAGCTATTTTTTTTACCATTTTTTCGAAGATTTAATTGTGTAATGCCGTATCGTTGTTCGGCAGTCGGCTGTCGTGGGAACTACAATAACGGCCCACGTTTTGCTGTTTTCAATTTTCCAAAAGATCCTGAAGTAAGAAAAAAATGGATTTTTTTCCTTAGAAGAGATGGATTCGAAGTTACTAAAAATTCTAGGGTAAGTACTGTTCTTTTTAAATACATATGTACACATTGATAAAAAATGTATATGCGTATGCAGGATTTTAAATAAGCTAACCTAGAACATATATATAATTTGGTTCCTCCCATGTGTTTTAATTTAATGTACAAGGGAAGTATAGAAAGATATTGTAATTTGAAAAAATAAGATTATGTCGTTAAACTTATTAAATTCTAATTGAATTTATGTACTTAAAGGTTTAATTTATGTATATGAGTTTGGGAAATTATATTAGTTTAGGAATTTATGAACCTATATTTGATTTAATATAGCATGATAATGATCCGGGTTCGATTTCTGGCTGGTGCCTAGATATTTTTAATTTCTAAGTGTTCAAATAATTATATTTGATTATTTAATATAATTCTAAGGAATATTATTATACAGTGAAACATCTCGAAGCAATGATTAGTCATGAGATATTGTTTAACTATTTAGAAGTAAAGTAGTGGTAATTTAGCTGATTCTGTGGTACCCCTGATTCTGTTATGTTCGAAGCTCTTTAATTTCCCACAGGATTTATTTATTAAGTAAAATACATCGAAAGAGCAAAACATGCACTTCTTTCATTAAGCAGTGCATATATGCATAAGGACTAATGTATATTTTTTAATTTTTTTTAGCTTTGTGAGCAACATTTTACATCTGGTGATATTATTCGAGAGACTGTACACTACGATGAGAAAACTGGCACATCGGTAACGATTCCGCTATCTGCACCAAAGTTAAGAAAAGGCGCAGTTCCATCTTGCTTACCAGGTTGTCCAGAGTATTTTTCAAAACCAACTACTTCACGTGAAGCCCCAGATGAGAAACGCCTAAGGTTAGAAATGCAAAATTTAGAAAAAGTTATTCAGCAAAGCATCGATAGCAAGTCTTCATATGATGAGGAACGATTGTGCAAAAGTTTTGAAGACTTTAAAAGCAAAATTAATCTTGTCTGCATACCAAAAGAATGGACAGTAACAGTAACATCTGACAGTGTGATGTTTTTATTAATACAAGTGACTCCAGTACCAGTTATTCATAAATGCATCTTAATAAACTCCTCGATGAATACTACTGCTTATTTTAGGAATATACCATTATCAAAGGTAAAGAAGTTTATTTTTCCTTTCTTATTATGCAATGTTAATGATGCTACAGAGATACTGCAAGAGGTTGAGTTGCTTAATCAAAATGTTGAAACAAATTCGAGCAAATCAATCTTTAATGTAATAAGTGATTCGGTAAATTTGTTGAAAACTTTGTTACCATCTTCAAACAAAAATTTGGATTTCTTGCTTGAACAGTTCTCTTTAATCGTTAATGGAAAACACCATTTTAAATATAATACTGAATTTTTGATTTTCTGTAGTTTGCTGTTCTCAATATCTCCCCATGCTTATAAGTTTTTACGAAACTCTCATCATTTTATTTTCCACATCCCTATACAATTTACAGAATATGTTCTTCCTTTCACTTAAACCCTGTCAATGAACAATTTGAAGATAACTTTTTGTCTTATATTAAACAACGCTATCAAACTTTACAGTCTGAAGACTGTACAGTGTGTTTAATGATGGACGAAATCCACATTAAACCTGTCATGGATTTTAAGGGAGGGAGCATTGTTGGCCATGCATATGATAATGTAAAATGTGCAACAAGTGCATATGTTTTTATGGTTCAAAGCTTTTTATCGACATATAAAGATGTTGCACATATAGTGCCAGTTCAAAAAATAAACGCAGAAAGTCTGTTTACTATAATTAAAAAAGTAACAGTAGGTTTGGAGGAAATTGGATTTAAGGTGATATGCATAAGTTCTGACAATAATGCCATTAACGGCAGAGCTATGTCTTTCTTTAATGTTCCTCCAAAGCAAAGCATTATATATAAACATCCGTCAGATTTAAATAGACCTCTATATTTTATTTATGATCCCGTGCACATCTTAAAATGTATAAGGAACAACTGGCTGAATCAAAAGAATGCAGGACAATGTATGTTTTATCCTGATTTTGAAAAACCTGGCGTCACAAAAACTGCTTGTTTTGGAACGATAAAAAAACTTCATTCTATTGAAGCAGGAAATATATTGAAATTTGCATATGGGGTAACATTAAAAGCATTGATACCAACAAATCTTGAGCGACAAAATGTAAAGTTTGTTCTGCAAATTTTTAACAATCATGTTATTGAGGGCCTACGCCAGTTTGATGAAAGTAATGACTTACAACATTGCCAGGATACAGCTGATTATGTTCGCCTAATATATACCTGGTGGTCGATAATGAATGTTAAAAGTTTATTTAAAGGACAATGTAAAAGAGATGTTTTTCAAGAGCCACTTACTTTGTCTGAAACAGATGAAAAGACTAAATTTTTAAATAAGTTCCTAATCTGGTTAGAGAATTGGAAAAATTTGAAATACACGACTGGTATATTGACCAGAGAAACTCATGCTGCTTTAACGCATACAACACATGGTGTGTTGGATCTTTTATCATACTGTGTAAATGAATTAGGGTTTTCGTATATCCTAACTGGAAAAATTCAAACGGATGCTTTAGAGCAAAGGTTTGGGAAATTCAGACAACTTGCAGGTTCACAATATTTGAAACTGAAAGTAAATTACGACTACAAAGTATCGGTCCTTTAAAGATCAAATCTTGTAAATATGGTGAATTGTCTGTAGATGTAGAGAATAACGAAATAGGAGACTTAGAAACCTCTCAGACTGATGATCTTCCTACCTTTGCTCAAAGCATTTCCGTTTTGGATGATGATGTTTCTAATGTATCTGATATGATCCCTGTGATATCTTACGTAGCAGGATATTGTGCATTTGCCACTGTTAAAAAACTTCATAACTGTACTTTTTGTAAGATAAACTTAACTATTGCAACTGTTAAAGAGTCTCCTCTGATTGAAAGTTCTGTTATAGAAAAGATGGATAGGGGTGGTTTGATGTATCCGCAGCCCGAAGTTCTTGAAATTGTAATTCATGTATTTATAATTGTACAAAAATTAGTTTCCATTGATTTCGAACATCTTTTCTTGAATGTAAACAATCAACGACAATTGGTTATCAGTTTAGCAGTTTTTATTTTAACCGAAAAAGAAATTTTTATGAAAGGCAATTGTCCTGGTGGTCATTCCTCTACTGTCATTACCAGGTATATTATCATGGCTGCCACGAATACATTTTTAAAAAACTATTGCAAAGAGAGAAATGATGTGAAAAAACCAGAAAATAAGAAACGTAAACTTGCAACATTAAAAAAGTGATAGCCTATTTTTCAAACATGTACAGTAATAGTGCTGTCCTTAAAAAAAAAACTTTTTCGAATTTTCTATATATGTAAAGCCTAATAGGATTGCAACAAAATAAACTATAACTATATTTTTACAGCTTGTTTTCACAAAGATTTTAATGCTGAGCATATTTCATCCCTTATCTTTATAAGATAGCTGTAGGTGTATCGCTAATGTTTATACCATTGTATTGCATGTTTGTTTAATTTTCAAAATGCCAAAAAGTACTCACCTTTCCGAGATAGAAAATGGCAAAGTATTGGCTTTTAGAGAGTATAGAATGAGTGTAGTTGAGTTAAAAAATTAAAATAAATTAAATAAAAAATAAATTTAATATTCATGAAGTTAATATAAATACTATAGTTTGATTTAAACTAAATGTTAATACATCACTGCATTATTTTTTCTTTAAACTAAATTTAAACATAATTAATAGTTTCTACTTATTTAACTGAAACATTATATATATAGTGTATTGATGTAACCTATTTATATAAATATTTAAACTTACCTTGGAATTACTTTCCATACATGTGTTTCATTTTATGTTAGGGTTTTAAATTTTTATTTTCACCTTGGAAATTATTAGCTGCATACATGCTTTTTGTCATAAAAGACATTTTGTGCAATTCTAATTAATGCACAGAACCTTTTAAACTTTTTTTGAATTTAAATTTTAATGATGAACTTAATATTAAATATCCAATATTTTGCAAAATTGGATTTTTACAAGTTTCTTTAAAAGACTTCTAAAGGCATATGCAATGGCCAAAGAGTCATTTCATTCTATTTTCACACATTTCACATCTGCAGGCAATAACTACAGACAGGCGCCTAGAAAAACAGAATGTGCACATATTAACTTAATCCGTAATGAATAATCATGGCCTGGTATATTGAAACTCCAATGTTGACGTCGTTAGAGTATGGGACGACTGATAGTTATGGACAAGGGTCCTACTATGTCGTACATCTTAATTCGGCATACTTTATCAAGTGCTGGTGTGTTCTTGGAGAAATGCTTCCTAGAACTAAGGTGTCGTATAAGCCGACAACTCATATTCAGTGTAACAAGGAACAATCTGTGCTATAAAAGACCTGTTTACGTAGATGCAGATGTCAAAATAACAATCCATAAAGGAATCCACGACTGCTCAACCACGTAAGTCCTAGTCTACATTTGTCCTGAGAAACTACAATGAAAGACTATATCATTTGGGGTAACAATAAATAGTAAAGAGAGATTTAATTTAAAGATTTTACTTTTGCCCATTTAATATATAGTTGAAATCTAAATCAACTTATTATTATAATTAAGTCCATCTGTTATGATAGCATTTATTTACAATGCTCTTATCGAATACTGATATAATAAATTTAAATGAACCCCAACATAGAGACTAGAGGGGAAGGATAATAATAGTTTGATGAATATTAATTTAAATCTGTAATTTTGAATGAATATAAGAATTGTGTAATGAATATTGAAAGGTAAATTTGTAATGATGAAACTTACTTAAAGGATATTAAGAAATGCTATATGAGTTAGTAATTTCATTAGATAATGGTGTGTATGATTATGCATTAATTTGTTGGTATAAAACTGTGCAAGAATTTAAATGGATAGATATTCACTTCTCAATGCATATAAAAATATATATATGTATATATAATAAATGTTATTTTGGATCCACACCTGCCTCTTCTTTTGACTCCAGGCCTTTTGGAATTAATTAATTATAATTATGTTTGATTTTCAGCTATCTTGGAGGGTAAGTCTGATTTTAGAATGCTAACTACTTGTGATCGAATAAATTAAAATTAAGTAATAGACCAATATTAATTATATATTAATGAAGTATGCAATCTTTAGCAATTAAAGTACAATTTTATTATGTACTTCAATCTATTTTAGTATATACTTTACTATATAGTACAATCTATATACTTCTTTAAATTGTGTTAGGATAGATATGACCTTTACATTCTGATACTTTTTAATCATGTAAATTTTAATTTATTTCGATTGAATTTAAATTAATCTTCAGTAAGGATTTGATTTTTTACTTATTAAATTATAAAGTTTTTAGTAACTTATCAAATTATAAAGTGGTTCTATTAAGATTATTCTTTCATTCCAAATCACACATAAAAAAAGAAAGAAAGAATCTTATTTATGTCAACAAATTATAATTTAAATTAAAGCAGATATATTTTAAAGAAAAAAAAATCCTCATCCTGCTGGAACATTTAAATTAAAAAAAAAAAAAAAGAAAAAAAAAATTCGCCCAAAAACAATTTCAGTACAAATTCGTATTGCGTTGGACTACGGTGTCGGCCATTACGGGATGGTGTGGAGGCCTTGAATATAGAGGGTGTTGCTTCCGCTCCCTTGGACATTCAAGGTCCCAAATATGGAGATCAAGGTAGTCGATATTGTACATATTATTCTTGAGTTTGCCCCTGAAAACGGGCTATGGGCGCCCATGCTTATTGTATCGACAACAGGACAGAACCTAACGGAGCTTAATTTTTTGTTTCTCTCTCGAGGGCAAATAAAATGGGTGGGAGTGTGAAAAAGAATTTGTCAATGACTTTGCGTCCTTCACAGCTTAACGGCATTAACTTCTATTTTGCGCAAATATTGTATTTGAAACGATTATAACCGTGAAACTCAATATATCTTAAATCAAGAATATTAATTTCCCCAAAGGGACAGGAATTATCAAATAAATTAAACTTCATTCTCCAAGATATTGAATATTCATCAATTTGGCATCATTTTTATTAATTTAGTGTCATTTTTACCAATTTGGCAACATTTTAAATAAAATGTCAAGTTGACGATATTTTGTTAATTTATCGACAAGCATTTCAAACAGACAGACAAACTAATAAATTACATTTGACGAATTGTTTGATGTCAAAATTCAAAACTACTGCAAAACAGTGTCTCGAGAATGAAACCTACCAGAATGATGCTAACACACAGTTGTCACATAATATTGCACATATAATAGGAACATATTTCACGGTAGTTAGCACAGTTTTAGTTTCATGTATTTTTTAAAATTTATTTGAAAAACGTACAATATATCAAGAATGGCTCATACTAGTATCCCAAAGTTTATGTTATTCATTTTCTAATGAAAAATTAAATAAAAAATTATATTTTATGTAACATATTTTCGTTACGCTCGGTTCATAGTGTTTGTCTTCCAAGATATTTTCTTTATCCTCGCAGGGAAGTAGTAGCTTGAAAAGGGTAAGTGTATTTTAAACATATTTCAACAGAATCTATAAATCTTAAGAGAATTGAATTCTACTTGAAATGCGCATGATAATACAAAACGTCGTTTTTAACACTTTACAACAAAGTTGAAAAGTGTTTATGACTTTGTTCATTCTGTCTGTCTGTCTGTCCGTTAGCACGATAACTGCCGTAAAAATGACTTAATCAAAATGAAATTTTAGTATGTTGTTCAGACGGTCTGTAGGACCTATGGGAATATAAATGAATAATATCACCCAATTAGTTTTGGATTGAACCCGGGTTGAAAAAATGAAATACATTGAGCCCTATGGAACCTAATTTTTTAAACATTTTTTAAGCGGATTTAAAATTCACAAATTGTTTCGAAAATTTTAGGTTATAGTCAAATTGTTTCATAAAATATATAAAAAAAAATTCCGCGAAATATATTCAGTAGTTTTTTAAATAAAAATTAAAATAATAATTACACATCTTATATGAAACGATCACGTGACCATGATATGAAACGATCACATGACCCACTTCAAAATGATATATGGCATCCATCTTGTTTCAAAATCGGGATTTTTTAAAGTTCTTTTTAATTCATATTGCGTGTTGTATCCGTCCTAAAACTACTTTATTTTTGCTTAAATTCTGTGCATCTACATACTAAAACAACACAATGACAATATATTTCAGTTTAAATTCTCATTCAAATTTGATTATTTCTACAACTAAGCCTATTTTTCACCTATGTAAAATGTAAACAGCAAAATATGTAGAATGAGTTGTATTAGAATTACTGTATTTCTTTAACACAAAATAATTCAGTCCATGGAGTCTGCATGGCTGATATGAATGAAATATTAATTGATTTTATAAACAGAAGGATGATTTTTTTCGATGAAGTTTTAAGCATAGAGTTTATGAATTGTAGCTCCATGGTCTTAATTTTTAAATAAAATAAATTATTATAGTATTGTGATGAATGAAATGAATGAAATCCTGCTTTTATAGAGAGATCCAGGCGTGTTATTTTTTCTCTGACGTCGTTTGAATTTATTTCAGTTGTTTTCGATGAAGTTTTCAAATATAATAAATTATCGTAGTATTATGATAGTTTAAAAAATATTACCGTGGAATGTATTGCATTTTAGAGATATTTAAACCAGGCAATTTATATTTCAATGCCGTCATTTGAATGAAGTTCATTTTTTTCAATGAAGGTTTAAGTTTTCAAATATAATAAATCAATGTAGTATTGTGATAAGTTTTAAAATATTACCGAGGAATGTATTGCATTTTCGACTTTTTTAAATAAAATTGCATTGAAGTTGGAAAGTGTTTCATAATCAATGCTTTAAGCATGATTGATCTTTCTTGTTTATTTTGAATATCATGCAATTTTCTTCAAATTTAATCCCTAGATGGCGCTCTACAATTTCTACAGTCTTGATATTACGTTCGAAAGTATGTGTTGTTTTATCATGTATTTATAATAAAGTTTTTATTTTAGAAACAATGCTTTTTATGGAAAATCCATTCCTTTTAATGTTGTCTAAGCTCTCGTTTTTAAATTCAGAATTTTGTGAAAGGCCTATTTTTTAGATATGGAATTTGGTAAAGGATTGAAAAACAAACTTCGATTGCTTTTAACAGATTATTGTTTTTAATAAAACTTTATACATCTCGCTTTAAGCTTAAGGGCTATAGTGCGGTTAATGAAAAATTTAGAGAGTACGTTTTGCTATCTGTTTGTTGTACTTGTAAATATTTTTATAAAATAGAAGTGTGTGATGAATTAGCATTTCTTTCTGCCTTCTCATTTTATTTTCTTTGAATCAGTATAATCGAATTAATTATAGATTATACAATATTATACAATATGTAAATGTGTTACAGTATAAAATTAAATTTCATTGTTTGATTGTTTGACCCTCCTAAAATATTTAGTTACGTTTCCTGCTAATTGAAGAGCTTTATACCTTCATTTTCAGAAATAATTTAAAATATGATTTCTCGAGTTTATGCTGCGAACTAGTTATTTCTTGTTCATAGTCACGTTCATAGTCATGTTGCAGTCACGTTCCGTATTTGAGTCCTGTTCCTCTTATTGTATGGGGAAGGTGTGAAGCACTGCTGGGTATGGGGGTTGGGGTGGAATGGAACGGTGACCACATTGGGTTCCCATCTATTGTGGAGTTCTCCTAAACTTTTTGATGAAGATAAAATGAAAGTGGTAGTAAATTAAGTTACCTTAGAATGTTTAATCACAGATTATTATAAAATAAATATTTCAATTAAAAAAATAGTTGTGTTACTAGAAATATTTTAAGTCACGGAAAATGTAATCATGGGCGTAGGTAAGAAATTCAGGGGAGTAGGTAAGGGTGACATCATAACTCCGCCCTCTCACCTGATGGTGAAACATTTGAAATAATTCAAGAAAGGGGCTCATATTGGAAAAATGAAATTCAGCACTCGACCATTCTCCTTTACGAATTCCTGGCCACAAATATGATATAATTTAAATTTGTCGTTTTAATACATATTTTAAAAGATGTAGTAAGAATAGATATATCCATACATACGATTGTTATTATTATTATATCTCCGCCCTCTCACCTGATGGTTGTTGTTGAAACCCAGACCGTCCGACCTACCAGAAAGGTGTAAGGTAACTGTTTGGACGGTCGGGAAGTGCCACCCAATTTAGACCGGAACCCAGTGGGGGAGGCATCCACAGGGACCGTACCCTCCTTCCCCTACCACCAACCTCTCGGAAGGACTTTCGGACCCACATGTTTAACGTGATCGTACTCCGCATGAACACTGCGGCAGTTTTGGCAGTAGCTGGAATCGAACCCGGGCCTACCGAGTGCAACTCCAGCGCGCTAACCAATGGGCTACCGCGCCCCCCTCTCACCTGATGGTGAAACATTTGAAATAATTCAAGAAAGGGGCTCATATTGGAAAAATGAAATTCAGCACTCGACCGTTCTCCTTTACGAATTCCTGGCCACAAATAGGATATAATTTGAATTTGTCGTTTTAATACATATTTTAAAGATGTAGTAAGAATAGACATATCCATACATACGATTGTTATTATTATTATAACTCCGCCCTCTCACCTGATGGTGAAACATTTGAAATAATTCAAGAAAGGGGCTCATATTGGAAAAATGAAATTCAGCACTCGACCATTCTCCTTTACGAATTCCTGGCCACAAATATGATATAATTTGAATTTGTCGTTTTAATACATATTTTAAAAGATGTAGTATGAATAGATATATCCATACATGCGATTGTTATTATTATTATAACTCCGCCCTCTCACCTGATGGTGAAACATTTGAAATAATTCAAGAAAGGGGCTCATATTGGAAAAATGAAATTCAGCACTCGACCATTCTCCTTTACGAATTCCTGGCAACAAATATGATATAATTTGAATTTGTCGTTTTAATACATATTTTAAAAGATGTAGTAAGAATAGATATATCCATACATACGATTGTTAATATTATTATAAAATGTTGTTGTCTTATAATACCGTTCCGAAGCTCAACTGCTGAACTAGAAGGCTAAATCTCTGCACTCTTATAATATCGACTACCGCACAGAACCGAATGGACTTTAGATTACCCCCCGGTGTCGGAAAAAATGGAGAAGGGAGATTGAAACTATTTTCAGATTTCCCAGAAGTCACAGCTTTGACTTAGAAGGCTGAATCTTAGCAAACATATAGTACCTTCTATGGTACAGAACCCAAAGCCGGACTTTAGATGATTTACGCTCCAACGTTGGAAAAAATGGGAGAAGGGAGATTGAAATTACTTTCAGATTTTCCAGAAGCCCCAGCTTTGACATAGAAGGCTGAATCTTAGCAAACATATAGTACAGACTACGGTACAGAACCAAAAGGAGCCGGACTTTAGATTTACGCTCCAACGTTAGAAAAAAAAATGGGAGAAGGGAGATTGAAAGTACTGTCAGATTTTCCAGAAGCCCCAGCTTTGACATAGAAGGCTGAATCTTAGCAAACAACTCCCCCCCCATATACATGCTGATTCCCTGTATTCCATCCTCCTATATAGAGTTTACTGATCTGACATGAAAAGAAACATCTAATTTGTGCAACGAATACATGTCTCATTATTTCGAATAAACTAAATATCCATATTCGAAAAAACTACTTCCATTTCAAACGAACTTAACTCATTCTAAAGTTTCTTACCTCTGAAATTTGAATGTTGCTAAAGCAAAATGTCACGATATGAAAAAACGCCATCTTGGAAGCACATTTCATACATTACAACGCATAAGGAAATACCAGCCAATCAGAAGGGCATATTCAGATGAAGTATGTTTTCTTACGTCTTGCGGCATATGAAATTCAAACATGCTGTAAAATTTGTGACACTCATTAATTTACTTTTGTATGTGAATTTCAGATGTTTGTGTTTACTGTGCAGATATCACTTTAAAAACATCCGATTCGATTTCAGGGATATTTAAAATGAGCTCTACCGTCAAAAACACAAAGTAGAATTCGAGTTTTCGACTTCGTCATAATATTTGCCCTATACATTATACCAGTGTTTTCAAACTTATTTTGTCGCGAAACCCTTTTGAAATTTAATTCGATGGTAGAACACTAAAATAAGAAAAATCCTTTGTTGTCCAAATTATGCATCAAAATGTTACTCGTTTTTAACACTTTACAACAAAGTTGAAAAGTGTTTATGACTTTGTTCATTCTGTCTGTCTGTCCGTTAGCACTATAAAAATGACTTAATCGAAATGAAATTATAGTATGTTGTTCAGACGGTCTGTAGGACCTATGGGAATATAAATGAATAATATCACCCAATTAGTTTTGGATTGAACCCGGATTGAAAAAATGAAATACATTGAACCCTATGGGACCTACTTTTTCAAACATTTTATAAGTGGATTTAAAATTCACAAATTGCTTCGAAAATTTTAGGTAATATTCAAATTGTTCCATAAAATATATAAAAAAAATTCAGAAAAATATATTCAGTAGTTTTTTAAATAAAAATTAAAATAATAATTACACTTCTTATATGAAGCGATCACGTGACCATGATATGAAAAACTCACGTGACCCACTTCAAAATGAAATATGGCGCAATTACAATATATTTGAGTTTAAATGATCATCCAAATTTGATTATTTCTACAACGAAGCCTATATTTCACTTATGTAAAATGTAAACAGCAAAATATGTAGAATGAGTTATATTAGAATTGCTGTATTTCTTTAACACAAAATTATTTAGCTCATGGAGTCTGCATAGCTGATATGAATGAAATATTCATTGATTTTACAAAGAGAAGGACGATTTTTTTCGATGAAGTTTTAAGCATAGTGTTTAATTACTTGTAGCTCCATGGTCTTAATTTTTAAATAACATAAATTATTATAGTTTTGGGATGAATGAAATGAATGGGAAATTATTTATGAATGAAATACTGCTTTTATAGAGAGAGGCCAGGCGAGTTATTTTTTCCATGACGTCATTTGAATGCATTTCAGTTGTTTTCGATGAAGTTTTCAAATATAATAAATTATCGTAGTACTATAATAATTCTAAAATTATTACCAAGGAATGTATCGCATTTTATAGATGTTTAAACCAGGCAATTTATATTGCAATGTCGTCATTTGAATGAAGTTCATTTTTTTCGATGAAGGTTTAAGTTTTCAAATATAATAAATTAATGTAGTATTGTGATAAGTTTTAAAATATTACAGAGGAATGTATTGCATTTTAGACATGCTTAAATAAAATTGCATTGAAGTTGGAAAGTGTTTCATAATCAATGCTTTAAGCATGTTTGATCATTTTTGTTAAATTTAAGACAATTTACATTTTTTTAAAACTATCACATCGCGGAACACTGCATTTTACTAGGTCTGTCAGAAAAGTAACATTTATTGCTCCAACAAACCGAAAGTGTCAATCAAATTTCCTTAAAATGTCACAAATTTTGCATTTTTAAAATGACAAATATTCCCTCCTTTCAAATAATCTTAAATTTTCATCACTTATTCTTGTACTATATAAGTATTGAACAACATACGGATCCTACACATATATTTACTCCGAAATCTCGCATATAATCGTTTTATTCAAATAATAAATTATATATATGTGTGGAACATTTCTTAAACTTTTTGCAAACAATCTGTGTGCAGTACAAAAAGTTCTTAAATACATGTATTTTCATAGTATTACTTTAAAACCAAAAAATACATAAAACATGATTTAAATAATCGGATACAAATGTATCTAATCGGTCTTCATGAACAATATCGCGGATGTAAAACAATTCGTCTTTCCCTCCGCTTTTGCAGGAGTTGCAAGAATAGTGTCCCAGAACTGGCGATAAAACGACGTTTGGCGTGTGATGTTAAAGAAGGGTTCTGGAGTAGGATACTTTTTGGCTTACCGCTGGAGAGTGTTCGCCCATCTCTAGTATCAACAAGACATTTAGTTATTCACAATGAAATCAAGTGAAAAGGAATTCCTTACTTGTTGAGCCGAGGTATTTTTTTCTAGCAAGTAGCAGTGATTCAGTTGTGTAATGTTGGCTAGATTATTAATGAGCACTGGATTCTTCGTAGTCAATAGTAGTGAATGAGGATGAGCTGCATGGCTGATATTGTGTCTGGAAATTTTAGGAGGGCCTACTGGTCCCGGTCTCAAAACAAAACAGGTCAATGATATTGCGAAGTACACAAAAAACGTCGCAAATTGCTTATAAAATCTGTAACAAAAAATAGTAGATTAATATATTTCTTCGAAAAGCATTTATTATATCTAAAGTAAGTAAATATACTACTGTGAAACATTTTACTGAAATAAAATATTAAAATTGATTTTATTTGTCAATTAAATATTACATAACATATATATTACATGTATACAATCAGTTATAAAATAAACTGATTGTATTAACTGCTTATTACTTTCCTTATATACATATATAACGAAAGTATTGTGAAGGGGTCGAAAATTCAAATGCGAGTTTTCGACGGGAGAGCACGCTTCAAGCATCCTTGGAACACAAATCAAACGTTTTAGGGGTGATGTCTGTTGCGAGGTAAATCACCTCACGTTCGATTTGAACGCTAAAATACTGAAAATGTTCAAGGAACATTAAGATATTGCCGTGTAAGATCGCAAGTTGTTTAAAACTGAAAATTAAGAAGTAATTAATAAGATTTGAAATGAGGACACGGATTAGATTTAAAATAACAAAATAATAAGTTTATTTACAAAATTAACATTTAAAATAAAAAAACATGAAGAAGTTTTGCTCAAAACACATGAGCATGAAAGTTACTCCCTTAAAGTATGAAGACATAGCAAAGTATCAAAAACATCATAAAACCTCTTAAAATTAATTCTATTCGAAAAAAAACCCAAATACATCGTAAATCTTTAACGTGTCGAAGAAAACATTAATTTCCTTAAGAAGCAATAATTGAAAGAGAGGAGAAATTCAAGATCTGAGTAAATGCATGAAAGCCAATAGGCCTACCTTCGGCTCTGGGTCCGGCAAGGGCTCGGCTGCGATGACATCTTGGAGTTCGGAAGGAGCATCCTTTTGCTCCGTCAACTATTGGAACAACCTCACTCTCCAAAATTCACAAAGGCACTCTCGAATTCTTTTTTCTGCAAAAACTCTCTCCAAAAACTTGTAATTTGAAGTCTCCTCCCTCTCAAATATTATTTGCTGACAGGACTTAAGCCCCCCTTAATATTACTGGTGGAGACTTGGCTTCCACTCTCAGTGGCCAGTAGTATATGGGGCAGACTCTGGGACACCCAGAGTCTGCCCCATATACTACTATTTCCTTTCATATTTCAAAGATTTAGACAATATCCTATCATATTTCAAAGATTTTAAGACAACTTTGAGATCAAGTATGTATAAAATCATCCGAAAATACATAAAATCATATTTCAAAGATTTAGACAATATCCTATCATATTTCAAAGATTTTAAGACAACTTTGAGATCAAGTATGTATAAAATCATCCGAAAATACATAAAATCATTAAAAAATACCCATTTTTTAAAAAATCAAAAATCAAAAGAGTTTTAAGACTCTAAAATTTCATGTTTTTTAACTTAAAATGAATTATATGAATATTATTGAGACTGAATTTTAACTTTTTTTTAAGATAAATGCATGAAAAAAGAGATCAAAAGATAGGCCGCTCCATTTTGGAGCTACCTTATACATAGGATGAAATTAAATAAATGCGTGAAAACTTCTAAATGAATAGAAGTCCTCTAAGTTTTAAAATAAATAGGGGGCCATTAGTCCCCCATAAAAGTTTGAGATTTTTTAAAAACATAATTAAAGATCAGAAAATAAAGTGATTTAACACGATAGGTTTCATAGAATAACTCTCATATTTGCCACCACCAGAATATATAAATCTATATACCTATATTTTTAATACTAAAAACTATATTTTATAGTTTATCTTTTTATATATAAAAAAGGATTAAATAAATGCATGAAATGAAATATAATTTGTAGTGTCGCACAGCCATCAAGGAGAAAATATGTCAAATCCGTCTTAGATAAAGAATAAAAAAAAGTGATTAAACTTCCTCATCCGTTTATACTATCGAACGACTGTGTGCTCTTAATGAGGTTTATCTAAAAGCATTTCGTGCCGTGTGGGAATTTTTTCCAACGCGTCTGGAAAAATAATAATTTGACCACGCTTAATAAATCAATTACCATATCCCGAGATTAGGGTTGATTCTTTGATTCAGATTTAATAAATGTAAAAGAACGTAACGAATAAGTAATGATCTATTATATCTAAAATGGTTAGGAGATGAATTTAATAGTTGGACATCTGTATAAATGAATAAGATGAAATTAATCTATGATTCAGAAGAAGAAGAACATTTTTATGTTATTGATTACGAAAGTTTAAAACAAAGATATAATAGTAGAGTTTGTTATTTTAATCGATTAAGAAGGGAATATAATATATCTCAAGAAATTGAGGATATGTTTTTAAAATTTTTAGATTTTATGTATTATGAGAAATCGATTAACTATTACTATTTTATGAAAAAGATTTGTGATATTTTTAATATTGAAAATAATATAAAGGTTCAAAAAGTTAAAAAGAAATATGAAAAAATATGGAATGATTTTTTACAATCCTTTTATAAAAATGTTTCCTAATAAATGGAGCTTACAAAAAAGTGCATACACTGTTTGACTATGAAATCGGTAAATGAGTTTTACATATATCATAGAAATGAAAAAATTTATTTCCAAAGTCATTGCAAATGTTGTGATTCCATAATCAAATATAAAAAATTTAAATGTGAATGTGGTATGCAATATACCTATACACACAAAAAGCGGCATTTAAAAAGTATTTATCACAGTAAGCATCTTGGAAAAAGTATTTAAAAAAATGTTTCCTAATAAATGGAGCTCAACTTAAAGTCAAAGACTATTAATGAACTTAGAAAAGTAGTAAAACAATTGAATATTAAACAACCTAAAGGTTGTAAGAAGGTTGATTTAATTAAATTATTAACTAAATACATAGAAAAAAAGAAGAAAATATTTATTAAAAAACCTATAAAACGTAATAAAATTAAAAAAATTTTTGATTCATTTAATATGAAATTTGATAATAATGAATTTAAACCAAAAGAAGAAAAAAAGATTAAAACAGAAGTAAATCTTAAAAAATTATTTACTCCTGATCTTACAGAACAATTGAAACAATTTATTAATGAACCTAAAAATAGACGTAAACTTAATAATATATTTAATTATTTTGGTTTGAAATATAAAGATGGTGAATTGGTAAAAAAGAAAGAAAAGATAGTAGAAGAAGTTAATCTTGAAGATTTATTTAAATCTGATTATGAAATTGTTCAAATTAGTCAAAAATATATTAAAAAATATAACACATACAGATATATTTATAAAATTGTAGAAATCAATGAACTTAGACCTGAACAATATTATAACATCTTAAAGGATTTATTCAGAAAAGCTATTGGAAAAATAGAAGGAAAAGTAGATATTATAGTACACAATCCTATATTAAGTCAACCTTTTCATCCTAAAATGATGCCAACTAGAGAGGCTTATGATACCTATTTAGATGTTTTAACACATAAAATTGAATACAAAGAATTAGATATTAAAGAATGTACATTCAATTTTCATGTCATAGAATTACCACACGGTGGAAAACATCTAAAAATGCTCAAAGATGATGATATCATAAACAAAAAGAGTATTTGTCAAATTAAAAATAACGATAATATATGTTCAGATAGATCT
Organism: Amaurobius ferox; assembly: GCA_951213105.1. Lineage (NCBI taxonomy): Eukaryota > Metazoa > Arthropoda > Arachnida > Araneae > Amaurobiidae > Amaurobius > Amaurobius ferox. The sequence goes on along the minus strand of OX578142.1, from coordinate 16,016,171 downwards.
ATTGTAGTTGCTCTATCTATTCAAAATCCTGAACTTTTATGTAAAAAATTAAATCATGAAACATTAACTAAAAATGACATTCTATATATTAAAAAAGGTAGAATATTACAAAAAAAGTTAGCTGAAAAATTACATGAAATGTGTGAAATACCATTAGAAATATCTAATTTAGAGCATGTTAAAATATTTGAAAAATTCTTAAATATTCAAATTACTATATTTTGTAGAGAAAATTTTAATGAAAGAATATACAATGGCACTTATAAAACTACTTGTATTTATATTTTAAAAAATAGAAATCACTTTGATGTGATTACATCTGTTACAGGATTTTTAGGAAAAAACAATTATTGTGATTACTGTAAGGTGAGTTATAAAAGAAGCGATCAGCATAAATGTTTATTAAAATGTGATAGATGTTTTATAAAAGATAATAATTGTGAAGGAGATGATATCCAATGTAATGAATGTTTTCGAAGTTTTAAAGGTGAAAACTGTTTTGAAAATCATAAATTGTCTGTTTGTAAAAGACTATGGAAATGTTTAAAATGTAAGAGAAATATTAACAGAAATAAAAGAACACCTGAAGATCATAAATGTGGAGAGAGAGAGAGTGTAAAAATTGTAGACAATTGGTCTCAAAAAATCATAGGTGTTATATGAAAACAAAAAAAGCTAAGGGTAGTCCATGTATAAATATTTGTTCTACTCAAGAAAGGTGTAATATATGTCAAAGATTTCCTGATGGTAGTATGTGTGAAAACAAATGTAATTATAAAAGCAGATATAATTGGTGTAATGCATGTAAATATTCAGGATTTACACAAAAATATATGTTTTTTGATGTTGAAACGAATCAAGAAACAGGAAACCATGAAGTTAATTTAATTATAAATCAAGAATTTTATGGAGAAGAAAACATATTTAAGAATGAAAACGATTATTGTAAGTGGTTATTTGATAAGAAACATGCAGGTTATACACTATTAGCTCATTATGGAAAAGGATTTGACTTTCAATTTATATCTAAATATTGTTTTAAAAATAAAATTAAAGTTTTTACAATCTATCAAGGAAATAAACTCATTTATATGCATGCAAACGAATATAATATAAGATTTATAGATTCTATAAATTTTACATTGATTCCATTAAGAAAATTCCCTAAAACGTTCGGATTAACAGAATTAGCAAAAGGATATTTTCCTCATTTGTTTAACACTATTAAAAATCAAAATTATGTTGGAAAATATCCAGATAAATATTATTATGGTTATAATACTATGACTTTAGAAGATAGAGAATTGTTTAATAAATGGTACATATCTGTAAAAAATGAAATCTTTGATTTTCGAAAAGAAATTATAAAATACTGTAGGTCTGATGTAGATATTTTAAGAAAAGGATGTTTGGAATTGAGAAGATTATTTTTAGAAATAGCTAATATTGATCCTTTTAAATATGTTACATTAGCGGGTGTTTGTATGGCTATATATAGAGATAAATTCTTAAAACGGAATACAATAGCTATAGATGAAGAGATCATCAAACAAGATCAATACAGTAAAAAATCTATTGCTTGGTTAGATTATTTATCTCAAAAACATAAAATAAATATACAGCATGCTTTAAATGGAAGAGAGAAAAAAATAAAAATAGACAATAAAACTTATAAAGTAGATGGTTTTTACGATAATACAGTATATCAATTTCAAGGTTGTCATTGGCATGGATGTAATAGTTGTTACAGAAAATCTACTTTAAATAAACAAAATCAAATATGTATGGGTGATTTATATGAAAAAACAAAAAAGATAAATAATAAGATAAAAGACGCAGGATATGAGTTAATTGAAATATGGGAATGTGATTTTGATAAAGATAAAGAAATTAAAAAATATATGAAAAAAGAATGGAAAAGAGATTTTATAGAACCCTTAAATCCTAGAGATGCCTTCTATGGTGGTAGATGTGAACCAACCAAATTAAAATATGAAATGAAAAATAAAGAGAAAGGTCGATATATTGATGTATGTTCACTCTATCCGACTGTAAATTATTTTGATTATTATCCAATTGGACATCCTAAAAAGATCTATAATCCTGAAAAATATGATGAGAATTGGTATGGAATGATACAGTGTAAAGTACTTCCTCCTAGAAAATTATATCATCCTGTATTACCTTATAAAGAAGAAAAATTGATATTTAGTTTATGTAAATCATGTTCAAAAACATTAAAATGTTGTGAAAAGAAAAAATGTAAAAAGTGTTATGAAATAAGAAATAAATTATGTAATCATACAGATGATGAAAGAAGTTTTATAGGTACTTGGACTACAGATGAAATCAATTTAGCTATAGAAAAAGGATATAAAATTTTAAATATATATGAAGTTTGGCATTTTGAAAAGAAAACAGATAAACTATTCAAAGAGTATGTCAAAATGTTTTTAAAAATTAAATTAGAAACAGATGATAAATTACCAAAAGACATTAATAATTATAAAAAGATTGTTAAAGAAAAATTAGATATTGAATTAGGTGAAATAAAAGAAAATCCCGGTATGAGATTTATAGCTAAAATCTGTTTAAACTCTTTATGGGGTAAGTTTGGACAAAGAAATAATATGAAACAAACTGAATATGTAATAGATTTGGAAGATTTTTATAGAATTATATTGAATGATGAAATTAAAGATTTGAATATGATATTTTTAAATGATGATTGTGTACAAATGGATTATAAGATGAGAGATGAGTATACCCAGAATAATTTTAATACGAATATTTATATAGCAGCTTTTACAACTAGTTCTGCTAGAATAAGATTATATAAAATGCTTGATAAATTAGGAGATAAAGTAATGTATTATGATACAGATAGTATCGTTTATATTGATGATGGTACTAATAAAGTAAAAACAGGTTGTATGTTAGGAGAATGGACAGATGAATTAGGTGAAGATAAATATATGACAACCTGGATTTCTGGAGCTAGTAAAGATTATGGATATATACTTAATGATGGATCTGTAAAAGGAAAAGTAAAAGGATTTAAGATGAGTTACGAGAGTGAAACTAAGCTTAGTTTCGATGAAAGAATGAAAACAATAACAGGTGAAACTGAATATATAGATGTAGAAATAAATCAGTTTCAAATACAAAAAGATAAAAATATTAAAGTGCATAAAACGAATAAAAGATACATGTTTGGATATGATAAAAGAAGAATTTTAGATAATTTTGATACTGTACCATTTGGTTATTAAAAAATGTTTACTAATAAATGGATGAGTGTTTAGGTGGTATTCGAGCTTTAAATTTTACAAATTCTGAAGAAATTTACTATATGACTTATCTTTGTAATGTATTGTATGATATAAAATATGATAAAAAACTATTATCAGAAAGTTTTCATAGGTTGACTGAATTAATTGAAAAAGAAGAAAAAGAAGATATTAAATTGAAAGGATTAGGAGTTTTATATGTTATTTCAAAGAATTTATTCTATTGGTCATGAATTTATAAAAAAAATGTTAAATGATTTATATCCTCCTAAAATGTTAAATGATTTATATCCTAGGATAACTAAATATTGTACCTTAGTTGAATCAATAAAATATAAAGGTGTTTAATCAATATATGATTTTTTTTAATATATTAGAGTGTTTATAATAACAATTTTATTAATATCTCTATAATTCAGGGGGGGATGACTATCCCCCCCCTATATTTATAAAAAAAATGTTTACTAATAAATGGAAGAGTTCAATAGACTGAGAGGTTATCCCAAGACGTTTAAATTAAATGAATTATATCCTGGGGAATATAATCTAATATCATTGAAAAAAATAAAAACCAAATATGGAGATACAGTAATTGCAAAGTTATATGTGGACGATTTAGAAAAAGATTATTATCTGGCGAATAAGCACGGTATACTTTCTGATAAATCTATAAATGAAATCAATATAGGTAGATATATATTTAAGTATTCAGGTATGATTAATGATAAATATGAATATGAATTAGAGGAAGCTTAAATTTTATATTCTTAACATCTAGATATTAAAAGTTATATTATCACAGATGTCCAACTATTAAATTCATCTGGATATCCTAGCCATTTTACATAATACTTATTTCCTTTCTTTTTTATGATTTTTTCAATTTTATATACATCATCTTTTTTATTATATTTTACCATTTCATTTTCATAAAAAGTTCCTTCAATTTCTTTACTGTTTAAATCTTTTAATCGATAAGTAATTGGATCTGTTTTCAATACTTCAGAAACTATAAAAATCTCTTCAGTGAATGTAGAATCATCTACTTTCCTGAATGTTTTCTTAATTGTAGATATTCTAACACTATCTCCTATCTTAAATTTAGGTTTTTTAATTATTTTTTCTTTATATAAATTTTTATAAACTTGAGATTCGTTATCATCCTTACTGGCTTCAACAGGTGTCATTTTTATTGATCTATGATATGAATTGTTATAATTTTTAAGTAATTTGGGTAATACATCAATATATCTTTTAGTATTGTTAGCATGCATATATTTTATAATTTTTTCTCTTATACTTCTATTAAATCTCTCAGCTATTGCAGATTTTATTTCTTTATTTTTAGTTGTAAACCAATGTATATTATTATCTTTAAATAATTTTTCTGTCTGTTTTCCTGTAAATTCAGTACCTTCATCTGTTAAAATGAATTTTGGTATTCTTTCTATAAAAACTTGTTTAAAACCTTGTACAACTTCTTCAGATGTTTTTCTTTTTATAGGAAAAGCCCAAGCATATTTATTAAAAGCATCTATAACCGTTAACAAATAATTAGTTCCATCATTATATTTACTATAATTTTTTATAAATAACAAATCAGCGTCAAATTGATTATTACTGTTTGGAACATAAACCCTTCTTCTTTTAAATTTACGAATGACAGGTTTATATCTAGTATATACATCTTGTTCATGTAAAAATTCTTCAACATTAGGTAACCCTGTTTTTCTTTTCAATTCATTAATTCCACAATAACCTGTTTCTGGATTATAATATGTCTCTTTTAACTCCCTAAAAAAGTATTCTTTTTACTTCCACAAATAGTACAGATACCTTTACCTACAGGTTTATTATTTTTAGAAGTAGTTTTATAATAATTTTTAGTTGGGGTTTTATCTTTACACTTGACACAATATATAGAAATACCTAATCCAAAAGTTTTTTTAGCTTTAATAATAGGTTTAATAATTCCTCTATCTAATCTTTCTCGAAATGTTGGATCTTGTATAGCATTTAAATCGTCTATTAATTCTTGATCAGCAACATGTCTCTGTTTTGTATCTTTTGTTTTATTATATTCAATATCATGTTTTTTACATGCTTTATCAACTCTATTTATTCCAGGATCACCTCTTTTTAATCTTTTTTCTAATTTTGTAAATGGACCACAATATTGATATCCTGGTAAATGTAATTCTGGAGGATTTACTTTATCTTGTATCCATCCAACAATATCACCACCTTTCTTTTTACAAACCATTTATTTATTTAGAAATTTATATCCATTCAATTCCATTTGTTTTACGTATTTTTCAACTGGATTAAATTTTAAACTTTTTATGAAATCCTTTTCACGTATATAAATTTCTTCTTCTGTCATATCCTTAGCTTTAAACGAATTAATAAGTTCTTTATAAAAATTATAACAATGTCTATATTCTGCTTTCCTTTCCGCTATTTTTAATGCAAGATCTATGGCTTCTACTATACCAACTGATAGACTTAAAAATGCAAGCGGTAGAAAGGCTATTGCTGATAAACCCGTTCCACTTAGAATAACCTTACTTAATGATAATGAAATACTTATCTTTTGATACATATTTCTACTCTTTCTGTAAACATATAATCTTTTTTCTAAATATACATCCATTTATAAAGGATTAAATTTTTTCCTGTATCTTATTTCTGGATAAACTAAATCTAACATAAAAAAATCATATTTTTCTTGAACACTTTTATTATATATTTGTTTGAATTCTTCAGTACTTAATTTACCATCTATCTCTCTTATAATCTGTTGAATTTCTTTTGGTTGTAGATTGAAAAATATAAAGTAATTACAATTCTTTCTTATATTGATAGGTGTTAAAAAATATGACTGAGATAAATAAATTATAGATGCGTTTTTCTTTCTACCTCTGATAAATAATTCCTGAATGGTTTTTTGATCTTTCTCAGTCACACAATCATCGAAAATCACTAAATTCTTTAATGTAGGATTTAAATCATCTACAGTAATAAAATCATCTGAAGAAAAGAATACTTCTGTTTTTTTGTATTTATCATATAATTCTAATAATGTTTTCTTATTCTTTATATTCTTACATTTCAAAATATCTTCTCTTTCTATATCATCAAACATTGTATATTTTTCTTGCAATTTAGAATATTTAGGTTCGTATAAATCTTTTGCACATATATATAGTGCATCAAAATTTAAAAAATCATATATCAAATTTAACAGTAAATTTGTTTTACCTGAACCTGAAGGTCCTGTTATAAGCAATCTAAATGGATGTTTAGGTAACAAAGGATGTTGTTTAGGATCAGGTAATTCTTCTGGTTCTGTGTAATCTTTAATTTTTATCATAATTTACTAGCAGTAAAAATAAAATTTGCTGCAGTAAAAAAATTAATATTATATAAATGAACTTAGAAAAAGAACGGAAACACAAGTTTTTAAAGCAAATAAAAGATTCAATTAAAATAGTAAAAATAGAAAAAGAAATAAGAAAGAATAATGAAGATCAACTAAAAGAAAAAATAGGTATTCAAAAGAGCTTAGAGGAATTTCATAAACCAATCACTCAAGAAATTGAAAAATATGAAAAATCAAATAAGGATATTGTGAAAAGTATTCAAAATGTTGTAGAAAATATTACATTTCCATCTATAGAAGAGCCTATTGAAGCTGTGAAAGAATTAGTATCTTATACTTATGATATCGATCAAAATTTAAATTTAAAATATTTAAAAGAGGAAAAATTATACAGACCGTCAGTATTTTTAAATGATCAAGAAAAATTAGAGGAGATGTATGGAAGAGCTAAACAGTTAAAAGAAGGATTATCTAAGAAAAGAGGCAACTTAAAAAGTATAATTTCTAGAGCTAAAAATTTTTCAGAGGAGGAATTAAACCAGAAAAAGAATGATATAAAAGAAATTAAAAATAAAGAAAATATGTTGCAAAATTATATGCATAGATTAAATATGATTCGAACTAGCAAAGAAATGAAGGTAGGTAAAGGATTGAATGTATTATCAAATTTAACAGAAAAAATATGTAACGGAAGTAAATCAAAGAAATTGTATAATCAAGTAACTTTATTGTTAGATATGTTATTAAAAAATAAAGAAATTACTTATAATGATGTACAACGATATCATAAACAATTTCTCTGTTAATAAATGATAAAATATAAAGTTTATTTGAGTGATGGTCAGAAAAATAAACTTAAATCAGCTTTTAAAAATAAAGTAGAAGTAACATTACAAATAGATAAATCTAAAACTCCTAATCATGAGATGTATTTAACTAAAACTCAAATTAATCATATTAATGATAAAAAAAGAATTACAATCAGTAAAACTCAATTAGATAAAAATGGAGGATTTTTACCATTTCTAGCGGCACTTATACCCTCATTAATAACCGCTGCTAAATTAGCAGTTCCAGCATTAGCAACAGGTGCTTTATCAGGATTAGCTAGTTCAGCTGTACAAAAAAAGGGATCTGGGAAAAAAAAAAAAACTTGGAAAGGGAATATATCAACAGTGGGAATTAGCGACAAAATGATTATAGAAAATATGAAAAATGAAAAAGGATTTCGAGGTGTGTTTACCTCCGATTTATTACCTAAAACTATAGGAAAATTTGAAAATGGAATCATTAATTTAGATGTATCAACAGGTCCCGGAACTCATTGGGTTTGTTATTATAATGATCCTAAATATAAATATGTGGAATATTTTGATCCGTTTGGTGAATATGACAATATGAAGAAGGACTATATTCCTAAAAATATTAAATCATTTCTTGTTACATCCAATAAAAAAATAGGTTATAATGATAGTTTTTTACAGAAACCTTCATCTGTGAAATGTGGTATATTTTGTATGAAATATATAAGAGAAAGGAATAAAGGTATATCACCTAAAAATGTTCTCAAATCATTTCCTACACAAAAACCTAGTGACTATAATGAAAATTTTGTTATGTATAAATGATAAAATTAAAATCTGAAGGTCATGAGAAATCAGAAGAATTTACTGTAAATTTTATTACACCTCTTAAAATAAAAAAATTAGCTTTACAGTCGTTTTCTATGGAAGTTTCCTGGTTTAATATAAGTAAGAATTATGGAAATAACAAATTTAGATTGTATACATTAGACACAGATATAACAATTACTATCTCAAATGGTAATTATACTATAAGAGGATTAAATGAGTATATGATGAAAATATTCGGTGAGGATCCACCTGTCAAATTTGGTATTATTGAAGCAAGACAAAGAATATCTATTAAACTGAAAAATGGTTGGATAATTGATTTTACAAAAAGTAACTTTCATAAAATTATAGGCTTTTTAAATCCTACATATGGAAGTTATGATGAAGAAACAGAGATTGAAGGTGAACATATTGGCGATATATCTAATGGAAATGATAATATTTATATTCACTGTGATGTTGTAAAAGGATCTTTAATAAATCAATATAATTCAGAAGTTATATATTCTTTCACTAATAAAAACCCTCCAGGTAGTATAATTTCAAAAGAATTTAATAATTGGATATTTTTTCCTGTTAAAGTGGATCCTGTTGAAAGAATAAAAATGAGGATTACTAATCAAAAAGGCGAATTAATAGATTTAAATAAAGGAGCTGTAGAATTTAATTTTATTTCTTCTTAAATAAATGAGAAAAAGTAAAAAAATAAAAGGATTTTTAAAGGTTTTATTGAAACCTAAGAATATATTAAATGTAATATTTTCTATGAAAAAGAAAGGAGGTGGTTTAAAAATTCTTCCTAAATAAATGATTTATGATTTAAGTGATACTCGTTATTATTATAATGATCACATTAAAAGTTATGAATTAAGAGAAATTCATCCAAAAGAACATAGTTCAGATGAGAATGCTACCTATGTTTTTCATATTAATGATACTAAAGCAAAAATTTTATATTCTAGAGGATATCTTGAACTAAAATTAAAAATTACAAAAAATGATAAATCATCCATTGGAAACGAAAATGTGAGTCTGGTAAATGGTGGAGGTTTTATCAAAACTTTAAAAGTACATATAGGCGATACTGAAATTGAATCAAATACACAGTCAAATTTTTCAATCATGAATCATGTTTTAAGATTAATTCATTATACTCCTGATTATGTAACATCACAAGCTCAAAATGAATTTTTTTATCTAGATACATCTGATTCATCTGACCGTAATGAGTTCAAATATGATGGTACTTTAGAAGATACTACTAAAATAACTGAGTTTTTTAATAATTTGAAAATGAATAAAGATTATAATGAAGGATTCGTAAAGAGATGGGAACTAACGAAAGATAGCAGTGTCATTAAAATATGGACACCTTTAAAAGATATAATCGATTTCTTTAGAGAATATGAAAAGATAATTTCAGGTTTTGAAGTGAAAATAGAAATTCAAAGAAATGAAAATAAAAATATGATATATACTAATATAAGAAACGAAAATTATAAGGTAGTAGTTGAAGGTTTAACCTTACATTTACCTTATATAGAATTAAAAAATTCTGCAGAAAGTTTGTTTCTGGAATCATATCTATCTGATAAAGATATAGAGGTAAATTGGGATCGACATAGATTTAAGATGGTAGGCCCTTATAGAAGCAACAGCGGATCTGTGACAGCAACAACAGCGTCAGATGAAGTTTTAAGTGTCTATGTTATTCCTCAATATGTTGAAAGAGATAGTAATTATGAAAAAAATAATATGATATTTGATCATATAGATATGACAGAATGCTGGTTGATGATTAATAATAAACAAGTTCCTCTTATGCGTTATAAAACAAATTTTACCAATAAAGATTATAATAGAGTGTATGAAGCTCTTTTACATGAAGGATTTTATGATAATAATACAGAAACAGGACCTTTGATAAAGAAGGAGAATTTTGGTAAACTGTATCCTATTTTTCCTTTTGACTCATCAAATCATGAAAACTATACCGATTTAAATAACTTAGATATTGAATTTATTTGGATAACGAATAGTCAAAAGGAATATAAGTTTTATTTTATTTTTAAAGAAAGAAAGAGATGTTTTATAAATTTAAAAAATAAAACTATAACAATGGTTAAGAGTTTAAAATCTTAAAATTAAATAAATGAGTGCTTATTATCCACCTTATGATGATCAAATGAAAGAAGGACCTATTGGACCTCCAGGTATAGGTTTTAAATTAATGAATGACGGAAATTATGATATGGAAAATAGAATTTTAAAAAATTGTGAAAATCCTATAGATGATTTAGATTTAACCACTAAAAGTTTTGTTTTGAATAAAATAGAGAATAATCATCATGAATTGAGAGATCTTATAGAAAATAAATATAATGAGAGTTTTTTATCCTTTACTGTAGAAACAGGCAAGAGAATAAAAGAATTAGATGAAACAACTTTACATTCTTCAGAAGGAAAAGCTTTTGATGCAAAAGGAAAAAGAATAGGAAATGTTGCAGATCCTAAAGATGAAAAAAATGTTGTGAATATAAGATATTTTGAAAAAAATTCGTTAATATTACAGAATGATAAATTTGATGTAAAAAATAAAATAATTACAAATGTTTCTGAACCTGAAAATGATAACGATGTTGTCAATAAAATATATTTAGACAATAGAGATATCTGGGTTACTATAATAGATGATTTTCATACAGATGGGGATTATAAAAAAGTAAATTTCAATATGATGAGTTCTAAATTACTGAATCAAGAGATGCGATTAACTATAGATATGTATATGAAAATATCTATATATATAGCTATATATGTAGAATATATATATATATATGATAAAAGTTCACTGATATCTCTAGAAATCAATGGTAAGGACATTTTAAATGCTAATACAAATACAGTAACATGTTTTGCTTACGGTAAACGTGATGATATCATTACATTAAAGATAAAATCTGATGGTTACACTTTAAAACCTTATATGCATATTGAAAAAATTTCTTTCTAATAAATGGATATTGATTGGAATGAATTTTCCAGAAAAAATTTATCTGAAGATGTAATAAGAAATCTTATTAGTCATGTAAATTGGGATTTAGTTTTACAATATTCAACACTGTCTGAATCTTTTATTGAAGAATTTGCTCAACCTGATGATTGGCCTAAAATTTCTAGATATCAAAAATTATCAGAAGATTTTATAGAAAAATGTAAAGATAAAGTAGATTGGGTAAACATATCTCAATATCAAACTTTAAGTAACGAATTTATCGTAAAATTTTCTGATAATTTAGATTTATATAAAGTATCAATATTTCAAAATCTTACAGAAGATACCATGAGAGAATTAAAAGATGATTTAAATTGGTTGTATATAACTAGATATCAAACATTTAGTGAAAATTTTATAGAAGAATTTATGCATAAATTAGATTTTTGTTATTTGATTAAATATAAATTTGTGCTATTACCTGATCACTTTTTTAATGTTTATTGGAAAAAAGTACAAGCAATACAGATGAGTGAATTAAATAAAAAGTTTGGTCATAATGAAATAGAACCTTACCAAGAGAAAATTTTTGAAGAGATATATGAAGTTAAATCAGTCTTGAGAGAGAGTGTTTATCTTTTGAGACAATTAACTAACAAAGAGGATAAATAAATATTGAATAAAAATATTTCTATATAAATGGATGTTGTATATAATAATGGTATGGAAAAAAAAACTATGTCTTTCTTAAATATAGAGAATCCTACTGAAGTGAAATCTATTTTTATATATAATTGTTCTCTTGAAGGAATAGAAAATTTAACTAATTTAAAAGAATTATATTGTGTGGGAAATAAATTAAAATCTCTTGAAGGTATAAAAAATTTAACTAATTTAGAAACATTAGATTGTAGCGAAAATGATATTACATCTCTTGAAGGTATAAAAAATTTAACTAATTTAAAAATATTATATTGTGATTTAAATAAATTAACATCCCTTGAAGGTATAAAAAATTTAACTAATTTAGAAACATTATATTGTAGCGAAAATGATATTACATCTCTTGAAGGTATAAAAAATTTAACTAATTTAAAAAAATTATATTGTGAGGGAAATAAATTAAAATCCCTTGAAGGAATAGAAAATTTAACTAATTTAAAAGAATTATATTGTGACGGAAATAAATTAAAATCCCTTGAAGGTATAGAAAATTTAACTAATTTAGAAACATTAAATTGTAGTGAATTAATATTTTTACCTAGAATAAATGATGAAGAACCTATGAGAAGAAATAATGTAGGATTTCCAGTCTTAAAAAATGTTTACTAATAACATATGATGTTCAAACATATGATGATTTATATCCTCTGATATCATTGAAAAAAAATTAAAAATATGATTGCAACAATCGTAATTGTAGAAGATGAAGACCTTTCGAATAAACATGGTTCTAATAGATCGATAAATAAAATCAATAAAGGAAGATTTTTATATGATAACATATTAGAGTTAAAAAATAATTCTAAATAAATGGATCTTTATAAGATTAAAAAATCTCTAGAAAAGAAAGGAATTAGTGTAATAGCAAGATTTATAGAATCAAACGGTGATACTGGAACAGCATTTTTAAGTAATTATAATGATAAAGATCTTAAAAAATTTAGTAAGAATATTAAGTCATATTATAATTTTGGTGAGAGAAAAAATTTAGTAAAGATTGTATACAACTTACTTTTATTGAAAAAAAGTGATTATATTTTATATCTAAGTATGGAAATATGCTTTTTTAACTTCAAGATTTTATGAACTCTAAAAAATGCGTCCGTAATTTACGGACGCGTTTCAAAGTATATATTCTGGTGGTGGAAAATATGAGAGTTATTCTATGAAACCTATCGTGTTAAATCACTTTATTTTCTGATCTTTAATTATGTTTTTAAAAAATCTCAAACTTTTATGGGGGACTAATGGTCCCCTATTTATTTTAAAACTTAGAGGACTTCTATTCATTTAGAAGTTTTCACGCATTTATTTAATTTCATCCTATGTATAAGGTAGCTCCAAAATGGAGCGGCCTATCTTTTGATCTCTTTTTTCATGCATTTATCTTAAAAAAAAAGTTAAAATTCAGTCTCAATAATATTCATATAATTCATTTTAAGTTAAAAAACATGAAATTTTAGAGTCTTAAAACTCTTTTGATTTTTGATTTTTTAAAAAATGGGTATTTTTTAATGATTTTATGTATTTTCGGATGATTTTATACATACTTGATCTCAAAGTTGTCTTAAAATCTTTGAAATATGATAGGATATTGTCTAAATCTTTGAAATATGATTTTATGTATTTTCGGATGATTTTATACATACTTGATCTCAAAGTTGTCTTAAAATCTTTGAAATATGATAGGATATTGTCTAAATCTTTGAAATATGAAAGGAAATAGTAGTATATGGGGCAGACTCTGGGTGTCCCAGAGTCTGCCCCATATACTACTGTGGCCAGTCCATGACAGAAGGGCTTGGTCAGTCGCCCCTGAATTATTGCTTGCAGGTGGCTGGGATCCCACGCTCCTGCGTGAACCCCCGGGCTTAACTGCGCCCCCAACGACCGCTTACCCCCCGGATGCGTCTTCCTTCATCTTGTACTGGACCACCCACATGCAGTCCAAGCTCCACTGACCCTTCCCTTTGCGGGTGGCCAGGAGGGAACCTTATACCTATTGCGTGAAAAGCCAGGAGCCATCTTTTGTAGGTCGCCATCCTCTCCATTCTTTAGCAATGTTACATATTTTTGTAAAACACTATGTAACATTCACTCTCCTTTCCTAAGTTTTCTTTTTTTTTTTTTTGGAAAAAAAAAACAACTGTATCAAAAGAAAAACTGTAACTATAAAAACAACATATACCATTGAAACATCCACTTCAAAAAAGAATACATATTATCCATACAATAAAAAACCAAAGTAATAATAATAATAATAATAATTTCTGAAATACAGATTGCAAAATCATGTAACAGTTTTTTTCTAAATGTTTTGTTGAACGCCAAAAGTTTTATTGTGCCCAGTTCATTCTGTTAACACCAAAACTCCAGCTCATGTTTTCTAGCAAGTTCATAGTTCACGTTCCCACGTTTAAAGTCTGAGCAAATGTCATTGAACTTTACGTACACACTGTAGTTAGCAAAGTTTGTACTCCTCAAACAGGGAAAAACACGTTGTTGTGACACGAATGGAGGTTCACTACACTTTACCATACTATCTTTCGTAATAGGTCCCAAGTATGGCCTAAAGTCACTGGATGAGCTCGGAGTACCTTGTCACGCCACTGCTCCGATGAGTTGCAATCGCACCCCAGTATCTGGCATGGGGTATCGCTTCTCATAAGTCAGCTGTAGATGTGTCACTACAATGTCTCTGTCCGGAAATATCGTGTGGTGTCCTGTACATCATGTGTGTCGTGTCTGGCACGCCACTGCGTCGGTGGGTTGCTATCGCCCCTCAGGATCTGGCATGGGGTGTCACTTCTCGTAAGTCAGCTGTAGAAGTGTCACTGCTCCTCGTTGTCCGTATCTTTCCAGACATACTGCTGGAGATAAGTTTACACACAGGCCAAAGAACATACATACAGACACTCAAAAATTGAAATATCTCTCTCTCAGAAAAAATTACATTACCATTAAACGATTACAAAAATTCCTATCATGAAAAATTTATTTACACCTCGTCATAACCTTATTAAAAACATTGCTTACTTCCTTAACTATCCCCGAAATACTTTTTTTTTATATCTATATACATTCTCTACAAAATCATCCTAATCTTTATTTTCATTCAAACCAAACGTAAAAAAATTCTATTCTTAAAATTTAATCTTCCCTCCGAATTGCCATGCCATGTATTATCAATTATTCATTTTCTATACCTTATTACCAAATTTGCCTTTCAAAACTCCCAATTCTGCGTATACCTTTTGAAGTTTCTCATTTGCGCCCCTGCACCGGTCAGATAAAGTGTTTCGAAATCCCCCGAATTATCACCGTTCCTCCGTAAAGGAGAAAAGGAAGGGAAGAGAAAAAAAAAGAAAAAGTGTATGTCACGGAAAGAAAAAACAAAAACAAAGAAGTCTCTCCTTTCTCTATCTTACCAAAAACCGGGGTGGGAAAAGCGGGTCAACCCCTCAAACTTGCCCGAAGCAAGATGCACTTGTTAAGATTGCCACCTCCCTACAAGTTATCAGACTGGCCATCCCCATGAACTGTGGAACCATATACCTCCCACAACGAAAGAAAGAGACCGTACGTCAAAACTGACCCTTTCTTGACAAGCGAAAAGTGAAAGCCCCCTGCAATAAAAGAAAGTGTTTTCTTTCTTTCCCTCTGTGAGTGTTGCTGTGGCCATAAAATGTTATGTGTTTGACACACCCATTTATTGGATTACCCTTGTTTTTCGTCCCTCTTGTCACTGGCTAACTGTGATATAGTAAAGCTATGTGTTGTGCAAGTTTTCCCCTTGTCTAAAAAAGAATTCACTGTATTATCCTTAGGCTGTCCGCTGCTTAAGCACCCAAAAGCCGGTTGATCAGGCCCACTTTTAGATTTTAAACTGGCGTGTCCCCTATAGTCAATTACACTAAATTTTATTTATTTATTTATTTTAAATTTACATTAGTTTCAAAAGAGAATTATCTTTTCTGTTTAGTAATTACCCAGTTTTTCAACATGTTACCCACTCTTATCTGCTGTACGATTTAAATTGGATTTTGTATTATTTTTTTTTATCTTATTTCTATTTCTTATCCTTTCTATTACTAAAAATATTATCTCATTCTCATCCCACTCAAACTTTTCCCCTGTATTAAATCTAAGTGTTTGTTTATGCTGTATTACCCATGTTCCCTGTTGCCTGGTTCAAATCAACAAAAAATGTTTATCTAAACTCTTTTTTTCTCTTCTTTTCTAAAACTTTTCTCCCTCACAACAAAAAAAAATTCTCTGTGTATTTCTAACCTGACTGTTACCTACTTTATAACTTCCCTATTAATTCACTTTCTCCACTAATCTCGAAAAATTAAATTCCATGTTCCATCTGTAAACCCTTTTTTTCCCTTTTCCTCTTCTTTTTCGAATTTACCGATATTAAAGTCGTTCTCTAAATTTTTCCTCAAATTTGCATACCTATCTCTTCTCCCTTTAAACTAGCTCCTCATATTTCAACATACGCATATATTCTTATTTTAAACACTTTAAATTCAAATTCCATTTCTTCTCTAAATTGTTTTTCAGATTTGTATATCCATTTATCCTCAAGTATTTTCTACACATTATATACACGTACTCTCGTAAATTCACTACATATTTATCCACCAATTCTCAAATATTTTCTAAACATTATAAACCCGTATTCTCGTAAATTCACTAAATCTTTATCCACCAATTTTCACGTTTTCTCTAAGCATTATATACCCGTACTCTCGTAAATTCACAAAATTTCTATCCATCAAATTTCAAACATTTTTAGTTACAATTCATATTAAATATCTCAATTTTCCATTTAAACAATTCAAATATTCAATTATATTTACACTCTTTTTCTAAATTCAATTCAAATACCAATTTTAAATTATATTTACATTCTTTCTCTAAATTCAATTCAAATACCGATTTCATATTTACACTCATTTCCTAAGTTCAATCCATTTCAATTTTAAATTATATTTGCTCTCCCAAAATCTATATTCCCAGAAATAACGTTTTGCTTTTCAACAATTCAAATTTCAATTTATATTTACATTCTTTCTCTAAATTCAATCAAAATTTCAATTTTATATTTACATTCCTACACAATTCAAATTACCGTTTATATTTATACTCTTTCTCTAAATTCAACTCAAATACCAATTCGTTTTTATACCCTTGCTCTATTCAATTCAGATTTCCATTTCAAATTATATTTACATTCATGTTCTATTCAATCAAATTCCAATTTATATTTACCTCTTTCTCATTTTAAAATTTTCCAAATACCAATCATCGGACAATATTCAGTTCCTAAAAATATTTGGTTTCGTGAAAAAATCTGAACCAAGCTTTCTATCATTCCGCTCTTTGATCTCTTCAATTTCATTTGTGTTACAAACTTGTATTTCATTTGCTATCTGTACATTTTGCCTAACATACTCTTTGTTTTGGTTCTCATCTATTTTTGAAAGTTTTTGAACATCATTAACCTCACTATCATTTTGATTTTTCTCTCTACTTGTATTACAATTTTCATTTTCAATATTTTAGTGGTATCATTTGAATTTTGCAAATTTTGAAAGTTAGTATTTTCATTATCATTGTCCATAACATCCATTATTTCACTCTCATTTGAAGTTTGTGTATTTTGTATCATGTGATTCTCCTGCGTAATTTGAATGTCCTGAAGCTTGCATTTTGTGTTTTCTTTTTGACTTTTTTGACAAACATTTCCATTCTCATTTTGGACTTCTTGGAAAATAACATTTTGATTTCTATTAACTTTCATTATTTTGCTTTCATCTGATTTCCGAATACTTTCCTTACTGTGACTTTTATTTGTATTTTGAATATTTTCACGATCAACCCTTTCTCTGACCAAAACATCCATTACTTTGTTTTCATTTGGAATTTGAGTATTTTCATTGTTATAATTTGTATTTGTGTTTTGTGTATTTTTGAAATCCACCTTTTCGCTAATCAAAACATCCGTTGTTTTATTTTCCCGTAATTTCTGAGTTTCTTCTTTAATTTTTTTGAAAACCTCGTCTGATAACACTGAAATTGAAGCGCCCGTGTCTAATAAAATGTCCGTTTCGTTCTCGTGGAATTTTGCTTGCACCGCTGGTAATTTAGTCGTGTTCTCCTTTGTGACATATGCTATTAATTCAGCCTTATCTCTGTTTTTCTCTTTATCCACTTCTATTTTTGTTTCAGGTCTTCCCCTTACCTCGTTTTGTGTTGGACCCCGCACAGCGCTCTGTGTATTAATTTGTCTATTACACTTTCCTGTATTATCCCTGAAATCATTTCCTGAATTATTTTCTCTAGGATTCCTTATTTCTCTTTCTAAATTATTTTCTCTAACATTTCTTTCTTCCAACCTATTGTATTTTTTTTCAAAATTTTGTCTACCTCTCTGCGTACCCATTTCATCTCTAAATTCATTCCTAAAATCTCTTTCCTCCGGTTTATTGTAATTTTTGTCAACATTTTGTCTATTCCAATTCTGGAAATTCCCTTGCCCTCTCATGTTAAATTCGTTTCTGGGCCGCGCTCCGAAATTTCTGTATCTCTCGTTGCCTGAATTCCACTGATTCGACCTTCTGTTGTGCACATAATTAGCTTCCCTGTTAAACGATGCAAAATCCCTATTCTCCTGCCCATATCTAACTTGCCTCTCCTTATTATTTTGACGTTAATACATTCTGCATTCCCTCATAAAATGTCCAGATCTGCCACAAAAATGACACAAGAAAGTGTTTTGTTTCTTCTCTATCTCTGCTTGCTTTCTGACTTTTAAGTTATTAATCTCTTTAGTTACATTCTCCAATAATTGTACATTAAATTGTTCTTGTTCTTTGCGCAGTTCCTGTATGTCATCCTTTTTAGATATGTTATTAACCGCTACTACCATTGCCGCTAAATTAGCTGACTCTAAATTTTGTGCTATTTTTACAGCTTCTGTGAATGTTTTGGGGTTACCTTTAATCACTTCAATTTGGAATTCTGGCCTAATAGCTTCTATAAATTTACTAAGGCTTAATTTATCAATAATGTGTTGAGTGTCATCGTTTATCTGAGCCTCTCCTATGTACTCCAACGTTAGTGTTCTAATCCTGTGTGATAATTGTTTTATAGTTTCACCTTGGTTTTGTTTAATTGATGAAAAAATTACTTGGTTGGCGGTGATATGGGGTTTGTCTGTGAAAAAATCTAAAAATCTGTGCTTGAAAGCTTCAAATGAGGTTTCACTCCTCAACTCCCGAGAACTCATATAAAATTTCCTGGCATTTTCCCGTAATCGCGATTTGATTATTACTAGTTTTTCTGCATCGTTCCAATTTCCCAGCTCTGATATAGCGCTGAAGTGTTCGAAAAACAATTTCGTTTCTTCCATGTCTTCCCCATTTAATTCCCCTAACAAATGTGTAATACCCGGAATTTTGCTGACGTGAGCTACTGGGACTTCGTTCCGTTCTTCTGCCATGACTGAAATGTGAAAAAAAAAATTCTGCGATTTCTTAACCAAAATTCTATATCCTAAATGCAATTATCCCCTATTACCAAAATCCTATCACATATAATAAACACAAATTTTCATGCAACATATATACACTCCTAACATTAAAATTCTGGTACATAAAATTCTTTCACAATATAAAATACACTCCTAATATGCATACCAAATATTTCTAATTTCCTCAAATTTTCGAATTTTGATCCCGTGTTTCCCTAAAATAATATATATATCCCCTTACCATGGCATAACAATTTGAAGAAAAGAATTGAAAAACATGAATTTTTTTTTTCTTCCTTTACAATCCTCATTTCCGAAAAAAAAAATATACTTTATTTAAAATTTTCCTAACGTAAAATTTAGCCTACTCACAAAAAAAAATTCAGTAATTCTATTAATTATTTTTTATTTCGAATCCTGGTCATCGGAACCATTAATGTTGCGAGGTAAATCACCTCACGTTCGATTTGAACGCTAAAATACTGAAAATGTTCAAGGAACATTAAGATATTGCAGTGTAAGATCGCAAGTGGTTTAAAACTGAAAATTAAGAAGTAATTAATAAGATTTGAAATGAGGACACGGATTAGATTTAAAATAACAAAATAATAAGTTTATTTACAAAATTAACATTTAAAATAAAAAAACATGAAGAAGTTTTGCTCAAAACACATGAGCATGAAAGTTACTCCCTTAAAGTATGAAGACATAGCAAAGTATCAAAAACATCATAAAACCTCTTAAAATTAATTCTATTCGAAAAAAAACCCAAATACATCGTAAATCTTTAACGTGTCGAAGAAAACATTAATTTCCTTAAGAAGCAATAATTGAAAGAGAGGAGAAATTCAAGATCTGAGTAAATGCATGAAAGCCAATAGGCCTACCTTCGGCTCTGGGTCCGGCAAGGGCTCGGCTGCGATGACATCTTGGAGTTCGGAAGGAGCATCCTTTTGCTCCGTCAACTATTGGAACAACCTCACTCTCCAAAATTCACAAAGGCACTCTCGAATTCTTTTTTCTGCAAAAACTCTCTCCAAAAACTTGTAATTTGAAGTCTCCTCCCTCTCAAATATTATTTGCTGACAGGACTTAAGCCCCCCTTAATATTACTGGTGGAGACTTGGCTTCCACTCTCAGTGGCCAGTCCATGACAGAAGGGCTTGGTCAGTCGCCCCTGAATTATTGCTTGCAGGTGGCTGGGATCCCACGCTCCTGCGTGAACCCTCGGGCTTAACTGCGCCCCCAACGACCGCTTATCCCCCGGATGCGTCTTCCTTCATCTTGTACTGGACCACCCACATGCAGTCCAAGCTCCACTGACCCTTCCCTTTGCGGGTGGCCAGGAGGGAACCTTATACCTATTGCGTGAAAAGCCAGGAGCCATCTTTTGTAGGTCGCCATCCTCTCCATTCTTTAGCAATGTTACATATTTTTGTAAAACACTATGTAACAATGTCTGTGTGTGCGCGTGTGTGTGCGCGCACGTGTGTGTGCGTGTATGTGTGTGTATGTGTGTGTGTGTGTCAGTGAGTCTGTGAAGACGATATCTCACGAACGATTGACTCGATTCGAGCGAAATTTGGTACAAAAATTACAATCAGTGATTACTGTAAGCATATTGTTTTTAAACGCAATAGAATGTTTAGACCCCCACCCCAAATTTTGGAATGAAATTTTAAAAAAATCATCAAAAAATCCAAACTTTCAATAAAGTTACATTAATAATCATTTTTTACGTAATTTTTCATTAGAAAAGGATTGACACAAACTCTGGAACTCTAGTATGAACCGTTTTTGAGATATTGCACATTTTTCAAACTAATTTATCAAGAAATCACATAAAATAAAAAAAATATATTAACTATTGTGAATAATGTTTGCTTTTCATATATAATATTATGCGATAAATTTGTTATTATCATTCTCGTGGATCTAGCTTGTTCCATTCACGAGAGAAGATACTCTGGGTAATAGTTTTGGATTTGGAAGCCATTAGTCGTGTATCTACTATAAGAATAACGTATTTCTCCTTCCATAAAGCTTGGAGAAATTTTGGGGTCGAATTTGGCAGAATATCGCCAACTTGGCGAGTTTTTAAATGTTGCCAAAATTGTGTTAATATCGCCAAATTGTTAAAAATGTAGTCCAATGGATATAAATGACGCTAAATCAATGAAAATGACGACTAATTGATGAAAATTCAATATCTTCAATATCTTGGAAAGCATATAAGAACCTACTATAAGAATAACATACAGGTATTTCTCCGTCTGTAACGATTTTGACGAAACTGTTGCCAAACTAATAAAAATGTCACTAAATTGATAAAAGTGACACTAAATAGGAGGCAATACTTTGCAAATTTTTAATTCCGTCATATGACGGGCATACTTTCTAGTATATAAGAAATGCGCTTCTCTCTATGTGTTTGTAACACTTAACGATAGATATGGCGAACTTGGGAACTAAGCTAGAGAAATATCGCCAACTTGGCGATATTTACCCCAAGATTGACGAAAATATCGTTAAAATGGCAAAAATGACTCCAAGTTAATAAAAATGACGTCTAATTGATGAATTTGTTATTAAAATATTTTAATATATGGAATATATTGCTTATTGAGGATGCTATCAATATCAATAATAGTTAATTTAGAGTTGCGTGAAATATAAATTAATTGGGTACGAAAGAGCCGGAAAAGTGCCAAATGTAAAATTCAACATTATAAACACTGTGCAGTGGATCATTTCATCATTTTTTAACTGTGAAAGAAGTAACTTCATTGCATGATATAAGGAAAGTCAGATGCTGCCCACATCAGAGTTTTTTTTGTATTTCGACGCCAATAGTCATTCACTTATTATAAGAAAAACTTATTTCTCGTCCATAACGCTTGGCGAAATTTTAGCGACAAAGTTGGCGAAATATCACCAAATTGACGACTTTTTTAAATGTTGTAAATTAACGAAGATGCCGTCCAATTGATAAAAATGACACTAAATCAATAAAAAAAATCTGATGTGGGCAACACATGACTTTCCTTATATAATGAAATGAATTTACTACTTTCACAGTAAAATAAATAGGTTTTTCTTCTAGCAGATACTAATATCCTTTCCAAGATATTGAATTTTCGACAATTAGTCGCATTTTCATTGATTTATCGTCATTTTTATCAATTTGGCGAGATTTTCGTTAATTTGGCAACATTTCAAAAAGCCGCCAAGCTGGCGACATTCCGCCAATTTCGTCGCCAAAATCTCGCCAAGCGTTATGGACGAAGAAATAAGTTATATATATATATATATATATATATATATATATATATATAACTTATTAGATATTGAATTTTCGACATATATAACTATTATTATATATTTATATATTATATAACTTATTAGATATTGAATTTTCCACAATTAGTCGTCATTTTCATTGATTTAGCGTCATTTTTATCCATTTGGCGAGATTTTCGTTAATTTGGCAACATTTCAAAAAGTCGCCAAGTTGGCGACATTCCGCCAATTTCGTCGCCAAAATCTCGCCAAGCGTTATGGGCGAAGAAATAAGTTATTCTTACAGCAGATAAATTGGCGTTCAAATGCAAAAGTATTACTCAAAGTATCTTTTTTCATGAATGGAACGAGCTAGATCCACGAGAATGATGTCACCCAATTTATCGCATGATATTATATATGAAAAGTGAACATGTTTCTCAATAGGAAATATTTTTTTTTCTATTTTATATGACTTTTTGATAATTTTTTTGAAAAATGTGCAATATCTCGAGAACGGTTCATGTTAGCGTTCTAAAATTTATGTCAATCGTTTTCTAATGAAAAATTACATAAGAAATGTCTATTTACGTAACTTTATTATTGGTTTTGATTTTTTGACGATTTTTTCAAAATCTCATTCGAAAATTTAGGGGGTTCTGAACATTCGATTGCGTATAAAAACAATAGGCTTCCAGTGTTTACAGATTGTGATTTTTGTTCCAAATTTGGTTCGAATCGGTCCATTCGTTCGTCAGTTATCGTCTCCACAGACTCACTGACACACACACACATACACACACACACACACGCACACACACACACACACACACACACACACCCACACACACAGACATCACTTCAAAAATGTTTGATTCGTGATCAGGGATGCTTGAAACGCGCTCTTCAGTCGAAAACTCGAATTCGAATTTTCGAGCCCGTCACAATACTTTCCTTATACATTATGTATATAAGGAAAGTAATAACGACTGATTGATAAAAATTCAATATTTTGGAAAGTATAAGAATAAACCATTTCTCGGTCCCTCCGTTCGTCCGATGCGGTAGGCAAAATTTTGGCAGGAAGTCGCCAGCTTGGCGACATTTTAAATGTTGTTAATGTAACAAACATGTCGCCAAGTTGATAAAAATGTTGCCAAGTTGATTAAAATGTCGCCAAGTGGAAGGTAATGTTTTTCAAATTTTTAATTCCGCTGTATGACGAACATACCTTCTAGTATACAAAGAAATGCTCTTTTCTAGGTTTGTCTGTAGTAACACTTGGCGATACACTTGGCAAACTTGTCGAATAATCTCGCGAGATATCGTATTAGCAATATAAATAACAGTTAATTTAGAGTTGCGTGAAATATAAGTTAATTGGGTACTTTGAATATATTGTTACAAGTTGTCATCCGGAAAAGCACCAAATGTACAATTGAACGTTAAAAACACTGTACCGTGGATCTTATACATCATTTTTTTCACTGTCAAAGAAGTCAAATCATCGCATTATATAAGGAAAGTCATGTGCTGTCCACATCAAATTTTTGTTTTATGTTTCGCAATTCCATCCGATTTATTTTGCATGCTAATAAGAACACTTAATTAAGAGAGTTAAAAACACTATACCGTGGATCTTATACATCATTTTTTTCACTGTCAAAGAAGTCAAATCATAACATTATATAAGGAAAGTCATGTGCTGTCCACATCAAATTTTTGTTTTATGTTTCGCAATTCCATCCGATTTATTTTGCATGCTAATAAGAACACTTAGTTAAGAGAGTTAAAAACACTGTACCGTGGATCTTATACATCATTTTTTTCACTGCCAAAGAAGTCAAATCATTGCATTATATAAGGAAAGTCATGTGCTGTCCACATCAAATTTTTGTTTTATGTTTCGAAATTCCATCCGATTTATTTTGCATGCTAATAAGAACACTTAGTTAAGAGAGTTAAAAACACTGTACCGTGGATCTTATACATCATTTTTTTCACTGTCAAAGAAGTCAAATCATTGCATTATATAAGGAAAGTCATGTGCTGTCCACATCAAATTTTTGTTTTATGTTTCGCAATTCCATCCGATTTATTTTGCATGCTAATAAGAACACTTAGTTAAGAGAGTTAAAAACACTGTACCGTGGATCTTATACGTCATTTGTTTTCACTGCCAAAGAAGTCAAATCATTGCATTATATAAGGAAAGTCATGTGCTGTCCACATCAAATTTTTGTTTTATGTTTCGCAATTCCATCCGATTTATTTTGCATGCTAATAAGAACACTTAGTTAAGAGAGTTAAAAACACTGTACCGTGGATCTTATACATCATTTTTTTCACTGTCAAAGAAGTCAAATCATTGCATTATATAAGGAAAGTCTTGTGCTGTCCACATCAAATTTTTGTTTTATGTTTCGCAATTCCATCCGATTTATTTTGCATGCTAATAAGATCACTTAGTTAAGAGAGTTAAAAACACTGTACCGTGGATCTTATACATCATTTTTTTCACTGTCAAAGAAGTCAAATCATTGCATTATATAAGGAAAGTCATGTGCTGTCCACATCAAATTTTTGTTTTATGTTTCGCAATTCCATCCGATTTATTTTGCATGCTAATAAGAAAACTTAGTTAAGAGAGTTAAAAACACTGTACCGTGGATCTTATACATCATTTTTTTCACTGCCAAAGAAGTCAAATCATTGCATTATATAAGGAAAGTCATGTGCTGTCCACATCAAATTTTTGTTTTATGTTTCGCAATTCCATCCGATTTATTTTGCATGCTAATAAGAACACTTAGTTAAGAGAGTTAAAAACACTGTACCGTGGATCTTATACATCATTTTTTTCACTGTCAAAGAAGTCAAATCATTGCATTATATAAGGAAAGTCATGTGCTGTCCACATCAAATTTTTGTTTTATGTTTCGCAATTCCATCCGATTTATTTTGCATGCTAATAAGAACACTTAGTTAAGAGAGTTAAAAACACTGTACCGTGGATCTTATACATCATTTTTTTCACTGTCAAAGAAGTCAAATCATTGCATTATATAAGGAAAGTCATGTGCTGTCCACATCAAATTTTTGTTTTATGTTTCGCAATTCCATCCGATTTATTTTGCATGCTAATAAGAACACTTAGTTAAGAGAGTTAAAAACACTGTACCGTGGATCTTATACATCATTTTTTTCACTGTCAAAGAAGTCAAATCATTGCATTATATAAGGAAAGTCATGTGCTGTCCACATCAAATTTTTGTTTTATGTTTCGCAATTCCATCCGATTTATTTTGCATGCTAATAAGAACACTTAGTTAAGAGAGTTAAAAACACTGTACCGTGGATCTTATACATCATTTTTTTCACTGTCAAAGAAGTCAAATCATTGCATTATATAAGGAAAGTCATGTGCTGTCCACATCAAATTTTTGTTTTATGTTTCGCAATTCCATCCGATTTATTTTGCATGCTAATAAGAACACTTAGTTAAGAGAGTTAAAAACACTGTACCGTGGATCTTATACATCATTTTTTTCACTGTCAAAGAAGTCAAATCATTGCATTATATAAGGAAAGTCATGTGCTGTCCACATCAAATTTTTGTTTTATGTTTCGCAATTCCATCCGATTTATTTTGCATGCTAATAAGAACACTTAGTTAAGAGAGTTAAAAACACTGTACCGTGGATCTTATACATCATTTTTTTTACTGTCAAAGAAGTCAAATCATTGCATTATATAAGGAAAGTCATGTGCTGTCCACATCAAATTTTTGTTTTACGTTTCGCAATTCCATCCGATTTATTTTGCATGCTAATAAGAATACTTAGTTAAGAGATTAATTTTCATGAATGAAGCGAGAAATTTGCATGTGTCACACGATTAAAAATTATAATTAAGCAGTAATTATGTAAAATTTTAATTCAAATTTTTGAAAGTTGAATTAAAAGAGAAGAAATATCTCACCTTCTTTTCCTTTTATTCAGTGTTCTTCTTCCTATAACAATGTTGATAAAACTTCACTGGGATCAAGAGCGTGATTTAAATGACGTGGCTAAATGACAATGCCAACCACTGAGCTCTACCATACAAAGTGATAACTTGGCTGTCTGCTATTTGTTTAACCGCATCACACCCCTCGCGAAGTGTGTTACATTATTTTAATGTGAGATATATGTTAGACAATATGTTTCTCTTTATAATACATTCTGTTGCAATATATATATATAATAAAAGTTTAAAAATCCAATGAAAGAATAGAGAGAAGTTTCAACTCAAAAAACCCCAACATTACAAAAAATGCCTTACAAATAAAAGTATGAAACAGAAAATCATCAATCAAGTGGAAAATAAAAATGCAAACCTCCAGTCATCAAGCTGAAGACAAACAAAAAACATCAATGGAAAGGAATCGATAAAATAATATCAAATAAAATCCAAGCATGAAAGCTTTACACGTGGACAAGCCCTTGGCCTAATAATGAATTGTTCATTTCGATAAAACTCTTTATCAAGTCCAAGTATTTTATAAAAATGAACACAAAATGCATGTTTCTGATATCAGTGATAGATTATATATATAAACTTTGATAACTTGGACAACATGCATAAAGATTGAAAAATAATAGGAAATAAGAATACCTGAAAAAACACTGCATACGTCTGATCCATTGGAGCCTTGAATAAGGAGACCAACGTTGCCAATGTCAAAAAATTAAAAGTTGAGAACTGTTGTTGCCAATCGTGAGAAAGAAATAACAGTAATACGAAAAGACGATGAAAGGTGATATTCAACAGTAAGAGCATGTAAATGCATGGTCATGCTTATTCAAGAGAATGTGGATGTCTGGCTAAAATAAGATACTAAGAAGAGAATTGAAGTATAATCTTCCATTCCAAACTTTTTAACTCTATTATGTACTAAATAAGCTGGATATTTATATAATTTACTAGTAATTTTAAGTTTATTAATATGCATAGCATGAAATGTTTTATCAGATAATCTATTATTATATATACTAATTGCCAAGTGTCCGTCTGTCTGTCTGTCCGTCTGTCTGTCCGCCTGTCACGCTTTTTTTAGGCACTTCCCGAATAGATAGAGACTTGCAATTTGGTACACGGCTCGGTCGTTCTTTAAAACCACCTGGAAAAATCGAATTTTTCGAAAACGTTCTATAGAGGGGGTGCCCCACACCAAAACGTTCGAAAAGTGGAATGACGGGAAAGCATGCTTTGCGATGAGATAGATACTTCAAATTTGGTATATGGGTAAATCATTCGAAAGGAAGAAAGTGTGCAATTTCAGATTTCCAATATTTTCTACTTAAGGGGGGGGGGGGGTGCAGCACACCAAAACGTTCGAAAAGTGAAATGATAGGAGAGCATGCTTTGCGATGAGATAGAGACATCAAGTTTGGTGTATGAGTAAATCGTTCGAAAGGAAGAAAGTGTGCAATTTCAGATTTCCAATATTTTCCACTTAAGGGGGTGCCGCTCACTAAAACGCTCGAAAAGTGAAATGATAGGAAAGCATGCTTTGCGATGAGATAGAGACTTCAAATTTGGTGTATTGGTAAATCGTTCGAAAGGACGAAAGCTTGCAATTTCAGATTTCCAATATTTTCTACTTAAGGGGGTACCGCACACCAAAACGTTCGATTTACAGAATATGAGAAAACGCTCTTTTAAAATTTGATAGAGGCTTGAAATTCGGTATAAGGGCTAATCATTTGATGAAAACACCCAAGACAAATATAGTTTTTCAAAAATGTTCGTTTAAGGGGGTGCTCCAGAGTAAAACGTTCGAAAAGTAAATTGATAAAAAACCATGCTTCGGATTGAGATAGAGATATCAAATTTGGTATAAGGGTAGATAGTTTGAAAGGAAGAAAGTGTACAATTTCAGTTTACCAATATTTTCTACTTTAGGGGGTACAGCACACCAAAATTTTCGATTCTCGGAATAAAGGAGAAACGCCCCTTTTAAAACGTGATAGAGGTTTGATATTTGATATATGTGAAAATCATCTGACAGAAATCACAAAAAGAATAGAGTTTTTCAAAAATGTATAGTTAAGGGGGTGGGTACTCCACAAAAAAGCATTCGAAATGCCGATGTCTCTCTATCTATTCGTTCGAAACGTTCGAAAAGTGAATTGATAAAAAACCATGCTTCGAATTGAGATAGAGATATCAAATTTGGTGTAAGGGTAGATAGTTTGAAAGGAAGACAGTGTGAAATTTCAGATTTCAAATATTTGCTACTTTAAGGGGTGCGCACACTAATATGTTCGATTTTCCGAATAAATGTGGCAGGCTACCTTTTAAATGTGATAGAGGCTTGATATTTGGTATATGGGCCAATCATCTGATAAAAACCACAAGACAAACCGAGGAAGAAATGCGCAAATTTATTTTCCCAATATTTTCTTCTTTAGGGGGTTCTGCACACCAAAATATTCGATTTGTCGAATAAATGTGAAACGCGAATTATTATAAAATTTGCATTATTCAGGGATTGCTTATTGCGAAACCGTTGATTTTCAACGGGTATTCGGCTAGTATATACTAATTGCTAAGTGTCCGACTGTCTGTCTGTCCGTCTGTCTGTCTGTCACGCTCTTTTTAGGCACTTCCCGAATAGATAGAGACTTGCAATTTGGTACACGACTCGGTCGTTCGATAAAACCCCCTGGAAAAATCGAATTTTTCGAAAACATTCTATAGAGGGGGTGCCCCACACCAAAATGTTCGAAAAGTGAAATGATGGGAAAGCATGCTTTGCGATGAGAGGGAGACTTCAAATTTGGTGTATAGATAAACCGTTTGAAAGGAAAAAAGTGTACAATTTCAAATTTCGAATATTTTCTACTTAAGGGGGTGCCGCATACCAAAATGTTCGATTTATCGAATAAATGAAAAACGGCTACTTTAAAATTTGATACAGGCTTTAAATTTGGTATATGGGCTAATCATCTGAAGAAAACACCCAAAACGAATATAGTTTTCTAAAATGTTCGTTTAGGGGGTGCTCCACACCAAAACGTTCGAAAAGTGAAATGATAGGAAAGTATGCTTTGCGATAAGATAGAGACTTCAAATTTGGTGTATGGGTAAACCGTTTGAAAGGAAGAAAGTATACAATTTCAGATTTCGAATATTTTCTACTTAAGGGGGTGCTGCACACCAAAATATTTGAATTACCGAATAAATGAGAAACGACTACATTAAAATTTGATAGATGCTTGATATTTGGTATATGAGCGAATAATGTGATAGTAAATCCGATGAAAATGGATTTTTTCAAAAATGCATATTTAAGGGGGTAGGTACTGTACACAAAAGCATTCGAAAGGTGAATTGATAGAAAAATCATGCTTTGCAATGAGATAGAGACTTCAAATATGGTGTAGGGGTAATAAGTTGGAAAGGTAGAAAGTGTGCAATTGCAGTTTTCCAACATTTGCTATTGTAGGGGGTGCCGCTCACTAAAATGTTCGATTTACCGAACAAATGAAAAACGCCTCCTTTACAATGTGATAGAGACTTGAAATTTAGTATATGGGCTAACCATTTGACAAAAAACCCAAAGACGAATACAGTTTGACAAACATTTTCTTTAACGGGGTGCTACACAGAAAAACGTTCAAGAGGTGAAGTGATAGAAAAAACATGCTTCTCGATAGGATAGAGACTTCATATTTGGTGTACGGGTAGATAGTTTGAAAGGAAGAAAGCGTGAAATTTTAGATTTCCAATATTTGCTACTTTAAGGGGTGCACACACAAATATGTTCAATTTTCCGAATTAATGAGGCACGCTTCTTTTTAAATATGATAGAGGCTTGATATTTGGTATTTGGGCCAATCATGTGATAAAAAACACAAGACAAACAGAGTTTTTCAAAAATGTTCATTTATGGATGTGCTTCACAGAAAAAAGTTCCAAAGGAGAAATAATAATATAGGGGTGCTTCGGGATGAGATAGATTTTAATGTGGTGTACGGGTAGATAATTCGAAAGAAGAAATGCTCAAATTTAGTTTCCCAATATTTTCTTCTTTAGGGGGTTCTGCACACCAAAATAATACCAATTGTCGAATAAATGTGAAACGCGAATTATTAAAAAATTTACATTATTCAGGGGTTGCTTAATGTGAGACCGTTGATTTTCAACGGGTATTCGGCTAGTATATACTAATTGCCAAGTGTCCGCTGTCCGTCTGTCTGTCTGTCACGCTTTTTTCAGGCACTTTCCGAATAGATAGAGACTTGCAATTTGGTACACGGCTCGGTCGTTCGATAAAACCACCTGGAAAAATCGAATTTTTCGAAAACGATCTATAGAGGGGGTGCCCCACACCAAAACGTTCGAAACGTGAAATGATGGGAAAGCATGTTTTGCGATGAGATAGAGATTTCAAATTTGGTGTATGGGTAAACCGTTCGAAAGGAAGAAAGTGTGCAATTTCAGATTTCTAATATGTTCTACTTAAGGGGGTGCCGCACACCAAAAATATTTGAAAAGTGAAATGATAGGAAAGCATGCTTTGCCATAAGATAGAGACTTCAAATTTGGTGTATGGGTAAATCGTTCGTATGGAAGAAAGTGTGTAATTTCAGATTTCCAATATTTTCTACTTAAGGGGTTCCGCACGCCAAAATGTTCGATTTACAGAATAAATGAGAAAATACTCCTTTAAAATTTGATAGAGGCTTGAAATTAGGTATATGGACTAATCATTTGATGAAAACACCCAAAACGAATATAGTTTTTCAAAAACGTTCGTTTAAGAGGGGGCTTTAGAGGATAACGTTCGAAAGGTGAATTGATAAGGAAACATACTGCGGGATGAGATAGAGATTTGAAATTTGGTGTACCGGTAGATAGTTTGGAAGGAAGAAAGTGTACAATTTCAGTTTTCCAATATTTTATACTTTTGGGGGTGTTGCACACAAGAATGTTCGATTTCGGAATGAAGTAGAAATATCCGTTTTAGAACGTGATACAGGCTTGAAATTTGGTATATGGGCGAATCAGTTGATAGAAAACTCTCAAGAAGAGTTTTTCAAAAATATATATTTAAGGGAGGTGGGTACTCCACAGAAAACATTCGAAGGGTGAAATGATACAAAAAGTATACTTCGCGATGAGTTAGAGACTTCAAATTTGGTATAGGGGTAGACAGTTTGAAAGAAAGAAAGTGTGCAATTTCAGTTTTCAAAATTTGCTATCGTAGGGGGTGCCGCACACTAAAATGTTCGATTTTGCGAACAACTGAAAAACGGCTCCTTTAGAGTGTAATAGAAGCTTGAAATTTAGTATATAGGCTAATCATTTGATAAAAAAAACCTAAGATTATTACGGTTTTTCAAAAATGGTCATTTAAGGGGGTGCAACACAGAAAAACGTAAAAACGTTAGAAATATGAAGAGATAGAAAACATGTTACACAATCGGATAATAGAGACATTAAATTTGGTGTACTGGTAGATTGTTTGAAAGGAAGAAAGTGTGCAAATTTCAGATTTCCAATATTTGCTATTATTGGGGGTGCCGAGCGCCAATATGTTCGATTTTCGTAATAAATGAGACACTTTTGCTTTTAAATGTGATAGAGGCTTGATATTTGGTATATGGGCCAATTATCTGATAAAAAACACAAGACGAACAGAGTTTTTCAAAAATGTTCATTTATGGGGGTGCTCCAAAGAAAAATGTTCGAAAGGGGAGATGATAAAATAGTATGCTTCGGGATGAGATAGAGACTTTAATTTGGTGTACTCGTAGATAATTCTAAAGGACGACGTGCGCAATTTAAATTTTCCACTATTTTCTTCTTTGGGGGTCCTGCACACTAAAATATTCGATTTGCCGAATAAATGTGAAACACGAATTATTCAAAAATTTACATTATTCAATGGTTGCTTATTGCGAGACCGTTGATTTTCAACGGGTATTCGGTTAGTCTATAAATTCTAAAAAGCTGATTAAGTATAATATTTCTAAACAATTGAATCGAGTTATAGTAATTAAAAGGTAATATTATATTAATGTTAAAGTTAAAATAGTCTTTTTTATCATATAAATTAGTAACTATCCTATTAGAAGGTTCAATAATAAGATTGAACTCCAAAAAATAATAGTTATTACTAATAGTGGCTTCATTAGGAATTAGTTCAAAATTATCCGGATAGAAATCTATATCTATGACGCAGTTGTCAGTAAAGACCAAATTAGATCATCAACATATCTGTAAATCCATTATATATACTAATTGCCAAAAGTCCGTCTGTCTGTCACGCCTTTTTTAGGCGCTTCCCGAATAGATTTATATTTTACTTGCAATTTCGTACACGACTCGGTCGTTCGATAAAAACCCCTGGAAAAATTGCATTTTTCGAAAACGTTCTCTAGAGGGGGTGCTCCACACCAAAATGTTCGAAAAGTGAAATGATAGGAAAGCAAGCTTTGCGATGAGATAGAGACTTCAAATTTGGCGTATGAGTAAATCGTTCAAAAGGCAGAAAGTGTGCATTTTCAGATTTCCAATATTTACTACTTAAGGGAGTGCCGCACACCAAAACGTTCGAAAAGTGAAATGATAGGAAAGTCTGCTATGCGACAAGATAGGGACTTCAAGTTTGGTATATGGGTAAACCGTTCGAAAGGAAGAAAGTGTGTAATTTCAGATTTCCAATATTTCCTACTTAAGGGGGTGTCGCACACAAAAATGTTCGATTTTCCGAATAAATGAGAAACGGCCCCTTTAAAATTTGATAGAGGCTCGAAATTTGATATATGGACATTTGATGAAAACACCAAAAACGAATATAGTTTTTCAAAAATGTTCGTTTAAGGGGGGTGCTCCAGAGGAAAACGTCGAAATGTGAATTGTTAAAAAAAACATGCTTCGGAATGAGATACAGACTTCAAATTTGGTGTACAGGTAGATAGTTCGAAAGGAAGAACATGCGTAATTTCAGTTTTCCGATATTTTGAACTTTTGAGGGTGCCTCAAAACTAAATGTTCTATTTGTCGAATAAATAAGAAATGAGAATAATTTAAAAATTTACCTTATTCGGTGGATGCGTCATGTGGGACCGTTGATTTTCAACGGGTATTCGGCTAGTATATACTAATTGCCAAGTGTCCGTCTGTCTGTCTGTCACGCTTTGTTTAGGCACTTCCCGAATAGATAGAGACTTGCACTTTGGTACACGGCTCAGTCGTTCGATAAAACCCCCTGGAAAAATCGAATTTTTCGAAAACGTTCTCTAAAGGGGGTGCCCCACACTAAAACGTTCGAAAAGTGAAATGATGGAAAAGCATGCTTTGCGATGAGATAGAGACTTCAAATTTGGTGTATGGGTAAATCGTTCGAAAGGAAGAAAGAGTGTAATTTCAGATTTCCAATATTTTCTATTTAAGAGGGTGCCACACACCAAAATGTTCGATCTGCCGAATAGATGAGAAAAGGCTCCTTTAAAATTTGATAGAGGCTTGAAATTTTGTATATAGGCTAATCATTTGACGAAAATACCCAAGATGAATATAGTTTTTAAAAAAATGTTCGTTTAAGGGGGTGTTCCAGAGTAAAACGTTCGAAAAGTGAATTGATAAAAAAACATGATTCGGAATGAGATAGAGATATCAAATTAGGTGAAGGGCAGAAAGTTTGAAAGAAAGAAAGTGTACAATTTCAGTTTACCAATATTTTC
The DNA here is from genome assembly GCA_951213105.1 of Amaurobius ferox. Taxonomy (NCBI): domain Eukaryota; kingdom Metazoa; phylum Arthropoda; class Arachnida; order Araneae; family Amaurobiidae; genus Amaurobius; species Amaurobius ferox. The sequence goes on along the minus strand of OX578142.1, from coordinate 15,981,590 downwards.
TACTTTAGGGGGTGCCACACACCAAAATGTTCGATTTTCGGAATAAAGGAGAAACGCCCCTTTTAAAACGTGATAGAGGCTTGATATTTGGTATATGGGCGAATCATCTGATAGAAATCACAAAAACAATAGACTTTTTCAAAAATGTATAGTTAAGGGAGTGGGTACTCCAAACAAAGACATTCGAAAGATGAAATGCTAGAAAAGCATGCTTCACGATGAGATAGAGATTTCAAATTTGGTGTACGGGTAAAAAGTTGGAAAGGAAGAAAGTGTGCAAGTTCAGTTTTCCAACATTTGCTATTTTAGGGGGTGCCGCTCACCAAAATGTTCGATTTGCCAAACAAATGAAAAACTCCTCCTTTACAAAGTGATTGAGGCTTGAAATTTAGTATATGGGCTAACCATTTGACAAAAAAAAAACATGAATACAGTTTGACAAAAATGTTCATTAACGGGGTGTTACACAGAAAAACGTTCGAAAGGTGAAGTGATAGAAAAAACATGCTTCTCGACAGGGGCGTGCTGGCCCACCGGGACATGTCCCGGTGCGCCCTCTTCTCACGGCGCTTCTCGCCTCCCTGGATGTAAAATGTTCGTTCGAATTTCTTATATATATAAAAAAACCAAAATGTATCTAAATAATACGTCAGTGCGATACTGATTGCTCCGAGAAATTTGGCGCAGAAGACGGTACCAGTACTCACTGCCTTTTGTATTGCGGAAGTGGTGACTCTGCGACTAACCGCTATGCCCGATGCCGCTGTTGAAACGCGAAACGAAGGAATGAGCTTGTGCTAAGTTCTAACTCCGTGGCGTATTATGAAGTGTTTTATTGTAATTTTGGTTTATTCAAGGAAATTGACAGACAAGGGGACGCCCTGAAAAGAAGAAATCTCCCTTAGGCCGTCCATCTCGTTTCATTCACGTCCTGCAGCCGTAGCATTGATGCGTATGGTAAGTTTGTGTTTTATAAATGTGTTATATGTAGTTTAATTGCTCTGTTTATAGCAAATTTTGATACCCACATGTAAAATATAACATCACTAATTGTTTTTCGAAATTATATTTCAACAAAAAATTAACAAATATCTCAACAAATATTTAAAATCGAAGAAAGTAACAGTGGTAACCAAATTTTCCGAAGGCAGTGCTTATCCTACAACGGAAAACACAACAACCGTTCTGTTTCATTTGTGTTGCATTTAGCAAATCCACTTCAGTATTTTGCTCTAGATTCAGCGATTGGAAGCATGTCCATTAGAGACTACAGGAGTATGAAAACTCGAAAACTCACACACAATTTGTGAATTGTTTTATGCTAATGAAAAATAAGAAAAGTTTTCCCGATCTTCTGTTTGGGAACCAAATGGCCAACAGGAAACAGGAAGTAAAAGAAAGAAGACATATAGTAGAAACAGTAGTCGATGTTTTGAAACTGAAAGGTAAACAAGGTTTTCTTTTTCGGGGAAAAGTAGAATCTGCTCATGCTTTGGATGACGACTCAGTGAACCATGGAACTTTTTTACAGATGATTCTCATGCTAAGAAAATATGATGTGATTCTAGAGAAGCATGTGAGCAGTGTAATTTCTAAAAGTAAAACCAACCTCCTCTAGAACAGAAAACACGACGAAATTAAAAAAAGGAAGAAAATGCCAGTAGAAAGAGGAGATCAAGTTACATTTTTAAGAAACAACATGATTGTGAAAATCTTACAATACATGAAAGCAGAAATAAAAAGAAAAATATGTGAAGAAGTGAAATTGGCAGGGAATTTTCCATCCTAATGGATACTACAGTAGATGTTTCAAGTTACGACCAATGTGCATATGTCTTATGCTACGTTAAGGGTTCTGAAGTCGTAGAAAGACTGCTAGCTATAAAATGTGTGGTTTACACCACAGGCGAGGATCTGTTTCAGTCACTCAGAACCGTTTTGGAAGATACCGACATACCGATCAAGAACTGCCTTACTAACGCTTTTGATGGAGCTTCTAACATGAATGGTCATTTGAAAGGATTGAAAGCAAGATTATCTGAAGTAATTCCACACTACATTCACACTTGGTACTATGCCCATGTACTGAACCTAGTTCTCACTGACACTGCCCAATGTCTCATAGAAACTATATCATTTTTAATGTACTGCAAGAAGAAGCTCAAGTGTTTAGGAAGGAGTCACTTAAAAGATTACAAAAACCCTTCTTTTAAGGTGGAAGCTATTGGCATGACCAGGTGGCGGAGCCGCAGTAATGCTACGGTCAAGATACGATATTGAAAAATCTCATCCTACCAAAGTCATCTACTTATAATTGTTCAGTGCCTTGTTTAAGATATCTAGTTCTCCAAAGTTTAACTCTAAAGCTGAAGGTATTCTCATAAAGTTTACAAGTTTTGATACAATATTGGTAGCTATGTTGTTTATGAAAATTTTTAAGGTAATCACTCTTTTGTCTGATTACTTACAGACTAAGAATCTCGATTTCGTTCAAGCATGGAAACTCATCGAAACTTCTCACTTAAAACTTAAGGAATTACGTCTACTCATCCTACCAAAGTCATCTACTTATAATTGTTCAGTGCCTTGTTTAAGATATCTAGTTCTCCAAAGTTTAACTCTAAAGCTGAAGGTATTCTCATAAAGTTTACAAGTTTTGATACAATATTGGTAGCTATGTTGTTTATGAAAATTTTTAAGGTAATCACTCCTTTGTCTGATTACTTACAGACTAAGAATCTCGATTTCGTTCAAGCATGGAAACTCATCGAAACTTCTCACTTAAAACTTAAGGAATTACGTCAAAAGTTTGATGAAACTTTACAAGCTGCAAGAATATTCGTAGAGATAATGACTCGCAGTTTAGATGAAAGAGCAAAAAAAGATGAGCCTTTGGAAAGTATTTGCATTGAAACTGAATTGAAAGAGAAACGAAAGAGAAAGGGGAAAAAGCTTCACGGAGAAGATGCTGGTCATACCTCAGAAGTAGATGGTTTTAAAATTTCAACATTTTACAGTGTCGTAGATACTCTCATCAATTCTATAGAAAACAGACTTCTCCAACACAAAAACTTGTACCTAGATCTAGCCTGGTTTGATCCTAAGCGGTTTGGCCATAAAGAGCCCTTACCTCCCAAAGCCCTGGACAAAATAGTAGAGATTCTCCCAAGACTTGGCAATGGAAAGCTTGTTGAAAAACTTACTTCATTTGCTGATGTATGGCTCCAAATAAGCAAAAAGACAATCAGTGAAGAGTATCAAGAAGAAGATCCCACAGAACGTGATTTGTCTGCTGATGACTTTGACGAAGAAGCGAACTCAGCATTTCAACCTTGCAATTACAATAAGTGAAATTCTTGCTTAAAGTGTGCTTACGAAGTGCTTCTTAACTATAGCATATACTCTCGTCAGTATAATGAAATGTTCAAAGTATATAAGCTGCGCTTGACAATCCCGATGACTCAAATAACATGTGAAAGGGTTTTTTCCAAGTTGGAGATTATTAAAACAAGATTGAGATCTACCTTAAGCAGTGACAACTTGGAGACATTATTATTAATGCAATCTGAATCAGACTTATTGGACATTATAGACAGTGACACTATAATTGATAAGTTGTGTCAATTGATCTCTGAAATGAGGCGATTGCTCAGTGTTTAACCACTTAGTATGATATAGGTATCCTTTACTTTTATATTTACCATTTGTTAAATTCTGACAAGTAGCTGATATATGTTCAGTACATCAAATGAATCATGTTTATTTCAGGCGATATTAAATAAATATGCGTATTGTAATATATATTATATCAACGGAAATCATGCTCTCAATTATTTTGTTTACCTTTATTTTTATTTAAAGCTATTTTTTTTAAATACATAATTTTAAGTTCTATTACTTAATGTTAAGTAAGACAAAATGATGTTTTAAGCACTCCCAGACCCTCCCGGTAGTTGGCGCCCCCATATCGGTCTATCCACCGCCCTCTTGGGGGACCCAGCACGCCCCTGCTTCTCGATAGGATAGAGACTTCATATTTGGTGTACGGGTATATAGTTTGAAAGGAAGAAAGCGTGAAATTTCAGATTTCCAATATTTTCTACTTTAAGGGGTGCCGCACACTAATGTGTTCGATTTTCTGAATAAATGAGGCACGATTCCTCTTAAATGTGATAGAGGCTTGATATTTAGTATATGGGCCAATCATCTGATAAAAAACCCAAGACAAAGAGAGTTTTTTAAAAATGTTTATTTATGGGTGTGCTTCACAGAAAAAATTTCCAAAGGAGAAATAATAATATAGGGGTGCCTCGGGATGAGATAGACTTTAATGTGATGTACGGGTAAATAATTCGAAAGGAAGAAATACGCAAATTTACTTTCCCAATATTTTCTTCTTTAGGGGGTTCTGCACACCAAAATATTCGATTTGTCGAATAAATGTGAAACGCGAATTATTAAAAAATGTACATTATTCAGGGGTTGCTTATTGCGAGACCGTTGACTTTCAACGGGTATCCGGCTAGTATATACTAATTGCCAAGTGTCCGTCTGTCTGTCTGTCTGTCTGTCCGCCTGTCTGTCCGTCTGTCTGTCTGTCACGCTTTTTTAGTCACTTCCCGAATAGATAGAGACTCGCAATTTGGTACACGGGTTGATCGTTCGATAAAACCCCCTGGAAAAATCGAATTTTTCGAAAACGTTCTCTAGAGGGGGTGCTCCACACCAAAACGTTTGAAAAGTGAAATGATAGGAAAGCATGCTTTGCCATAAGATAGAGACTTCAAATTTGGTGAATGGGTAAATCGTTCGAATGGAAGAAAGTGTTCAATTTCAGATTTCTAATATGTTCTACTTAAGGGGGTGCCGCACACCAAAAATATTTGAAAAGTGAAATGATAGGAAAGCATGCTTTGCCATAAGATAGAGACTTCAAATTTGGTGTATGGGTAAATCGTTCGAATGGAAGAAAGTGTGTAATTTCAGATTTCCAATATTTTCTACTTAAGGGGGTGCCGCACACCAAAATGTTCGTTTTACCTAATGCATGAAAATCGGCTCCTTTAAAATTTGATAGAGGCTTGAAATTAGGTATATGGATTGATGAAAACACCTAAGATGAATATAGTTTTTCAAAAACGTTCGTTTAAGGGGTGCTCCAGAAAAAACATTCGAAAGGTGAATTGTTCAGAAACCATGCTTCGGGATGAGATAGGGATTTGAAATTTGGTTTACGGGTAGAAAGTTTGGAAGGAAGAAAGTGTACAATTTCAGTTTTCCAATATTTCCTACTTTAGGGGGTGTCGCACACAAAAATGTTCGATTTTCGGTATGAAGTAGAAACACCCCTTTTAGACCGTGATAGAGGTTTGATATTTGGTATATGGGCGAATCATTTGATAGAAAACCTAAGAAAAATGAAGTTTTTCAAAAATGCAAATTTAAGGGGGTGCTCCAGAGAAAAAAATAAGGTGAAATGGCGAAAAACTATGCTTCGGGATAGGATAGAGACGTCAAATTTGGTGTACGAGTTCGAAAGGAAAAGTGCGTGCGATTTCAGTTTTCCAATATTTTATAATTTAGGGAGTGCCGCATACCCAAATGTTCGATTTTTCGAAAAAGTAAGAAATTCGTCCTTTAAATTTTGATAGAGGCTTGAAATTTGGTATATGGGCTAATCATTTAATGAAAGCACCCAAGACGAATATAGTTTCTCAGTAAGGTTCGATTAAGAGGAAACTTCAGATAAAACGTTCGAAATATGAAATGATAAAAAACATGCTTCGGGATGAAATAGAGATTTCAAATTCGGTGTACGGGTAGATAATTTGGAAGAAAGAAAGTGTACAATTTCTGTTTTCCAATATTCTCTACTTTAGGGGGTGCTGCACACCAAAATGTTCGATTTTTCGAATAAGTTATGCACGCTGCCTTTTAAATGTGATAGAGGCTTGATATTTGGTATATGGGCCAATCATCTGATAAAAAATCCAACGTGAATAGAGTTTTTCCTAAATGGCCATTTATGGCTGTGCTCCACAAAAAGACGGTCGAATGGGGAAATGTTAAAATAGCATGCTTCGGGATGAGATAGAGACTTTAATTTTGTGTTTGGGTAGATAGTTTGAAAGGAAGAAATGTGGAATTTAAGTTTTACAATATTTTCTTCTTTAAAAGTTTCTGCACACCAAAATATTCGATTTGCCGATTAAATGTGAAACTCGAATTATTCAAAAATTTACATTATTCGAGGGATTGCGTATTACGAAACCGTTGATTTCCAACGAGTATTCGGCTAGTTTTATAATCTATAAAAATCAAAGATTTTTCATAATGATAAAGATATAAATTAGCTAATATACTGCTACTACAGCCACATTGGGGAACCCCTGTGATTTGTAAGTATAATTTATTACCTTGAAATATATAATTATTGAAAAGAACAAAGTCAAGAAGTTTAGGAATTTGGCAAATATAGTATGAGCAGTATGATAAGTAGTATAAGCATTATATAGAGCAAAAATTACTGCATAAAGATCAGAGATCTTAATATTATTAAAAAGATCTTTAAAATCAAACGTTTGAAATCCAAGTAGTTTATCAAGTGATGTTAATTTATTCTTTAATTCGTTACTTTTATTTAGAACTAGCCGCCTTTGGCGACCAGGCTGTTCGCTACCCTTGAAAATTCTGACCGTGGCAAACTCGCTGGCGCGACCTACCAGAAAGATGTAAGGTAACTAATTTGGGCGGTCAGGAAGTGCCACACAATTTAGACCGGAACACTGTGGGGGAGGCATCCACAGGGACCGTACCCTCCTTCCCCTACCACCAACCTCTCGGAAAGACTTACGGACCCACATGTTTATCGTGATCGTACTCCGCGTGAACACAGAGGCAGTTTTAACAGTGGCGGGAATCGAACCCGGGCCTATCGAGTGCAATTCCCGCGCGCTAACCACTGGGCTACCGCGCCCTCCGCGACAATCTCCATAACTTTAATTTTATTCACCCAATTTAGACCGCAATCCAGTGAGGGAGGCATCCACAGGGACCGTACCCTCTTTCCTTTACCATCAACTTCTCGGAAGGACTTACGGACCCACATATTTAACGTGATCGTACTCCGCGTGAACACTGTGGCAGTTTTGGCAGTGTGGGAATCGAACACGGCCCTACCGAGTGCAATTCCCGCGCGCTAATTTAAAAATTTAAATTTTAATTTGACCATATGCTAAGCTCTTAATTCCATCATTTAAAATATAACGTAATATCATTTAAAATATCCTCATTCCATCGTTCCATCATTTAAAATATCCGTAAAATTAAAATATCCATTTATAATATCCATAAATTAAAATCTCCATTTAAAATGACCATAAATTAAAATCTCCATTTAAAATGACCATATGTTAAGCTCTGAATTCCATGATTTAAATTATCACGTAATTTTCTAACCCCACGTACATGTGATCGTACTCCGCGTGAACACGGCTGCAGTTTTGGCAGTGGCGGGAATCGAACCCGGGCCTACAGAGTGCAATTCCCGCGCGTTAACCACTGGACTATCGCGCAATCTACCCCGTGGAGTTAACAAAGTTTGGTTTAGTTTAATGACGTTGAAACTAATAATGAAATTTTAAGGCACCTTGACAATCTCCATAACTTTCTTTTTATTTATTTTTTCATTTCTTTCGTGTTTAAGTTTTTCATTAATATCATTTAAAATAGTCTCATTCCATAGTTCCATATATCCACTTAAAATATCCATAAATTAAAATATCCATTTAAAATATCCATTTAAGAAATCCATATCGTTCTCTCATTTAAAATATAAATATAATAATTTCACCCGATGTATAGAATACATCACTACAATTCAATCCTCCATAATTCAATTATTTAAATTTTATAATGACCATATGCTAAGCTCTTAATTCCATCATTTAAAATATCACTCTAACCCGATGCAACGGCGTGATGTCCCCTCCATTCCGGGGCGGGGCTGTGGGGGAAATTTCGAATCTTCGCTGAGAATTGGCCGATAAATATAAAATCATTACTTCTTTAAAATACCGATCCTGCGGGCATTTTTAATTATTTCTTGACCAGATTGGGCTTGTAAGAATGCCAGATCTTTGAGCTTTCTAAAAATGTAAATTATTAGTAGAAATTCTCAGAACTTTTCCCGATGGGACGATTTAAAAACGAAAGTTCGTTTTTTTCAGCCGAAAGTGACTTTTGTTTTAAAATCTTTAAAAAATATTAGAATTTGTTCCTGAGATTTGAAATCGATGTATGTTTACTCGCAATTGTCTGCTCTTTCCGATGGTGTGATTTGTTTTTTACTACGACGTGTGGATAGTGGAGATAAAACGGGAAAAAGGGGAAAAAACGGTCGAACTCGTATAAAACATTAAATAACAAAAAAAATATTTCAAATTTTGAAAATCGGTTTTCACGTGTCACTTTCCTACCCCCCGGGTCTCCGATTGCCAAATTTCGTAGCTCTCCGACGCGCGGTCGCTAAACCTATAGTGTATAAGCCACACACACACAGACACACGGACAGATATTGCCTTTTATTATTTAAGAAGAAGATAAGGTAGTTATTGCTAGAAAAAAGTAAACTATAATTTATTACATTTAAATAATTTAGAAGTAATTTACTCTCAGTAGTAGAGTAAGTATTATGACCACTATCGTTACTGTTCTAAATTTAATAGGATTTTTATGAAATTTAGGTATTAGCACTATATATGGAAATTTAAGAAATTTATAATTAATATTTAAATCGCTATACAAATCGATAATTTTCATTTTAATACTATTGATGGAGTGTGAATCAAGTTTAAATAGACTGTTGTTATTCAAATAATCTAACAGAAATTGTATATAGAATTTTTTACAGATAATAACATAATTATTAGAGGCTTTATCACCATAAGTAATAACAAAAGGTTTTTGTAAACCATTATTGGAATGTTTTAAATTATCAATATTATATGAAGATCTAGACAATTTAATACTTCAAATAGTATTTTTAATAAATTTGAATAAAGTGAATTTCCACAATGTTGTGATAAACATGCTGCATGGATCAATTTGAATAGCGTAATTAGAAAATTAATAGTAATTGCTTTAAGAGCTTAATGAAAATATTATAAATCAATTACTCCATTCAAATCAAGATCCCTGCAACAAATTTTCACAGGTCGGATTCTCATGTCAAATCAATAAAAACTTAATTGACCAAATAAACTAAATTAATTAAAATTATAAAGTAAATTTTGTGTCGTATAGATTTCTTATATTCCCAGGTATTGACATGAGAACCTTAAATAAAATGATAATGTTAAATGAATTATAATTATACACAATAAACACAATGACTATTTTAAATATATAAAAAAATTATTTATTTATTTATTTATTTTTTATATTCATTTTGAATTTTTAATTTAGATTTTCAGATCATTCTGGAATTAATAATTCAGAGAATTTAGATTAACATGCTCAATAACTTCATAATAATAAAAAAAATAATAGAACATACTTCTAAAATATAATATCTTAGAATCATTCAATTAATTCAAAATGAGAGTTATTTCTACTCACATAATTCATTAAGACTGTGTGTTTGAACATTTTACAACATTTTTTTGATTGTAGATATTACATGTGTGTCATGAACTTAATAAATCACAATCCATTATTTGATTGAACAAACCTTGCACATAGCACTGATTTACAGAACCACTATACAGATAAATATACTTTTCGTTGAATCAACAAGTGAATCATGGAAATTTCACTTCACATATTTGTAGCAGCTTACACGCAACAATATGAATAAAATGGTTTTTCAAGCCTTTTACAGCATATTCATGCTACTGGCCATAATGCTCTTTTGCACTTAAAATACAATAACCCATGAAAAACAACATTTTCTTAATTGCAACTGAATTCTCCAAAAATCAAGCACTGCACTTCTTGAGAAACACAGACACACTGGCACTTCTCAAATCTGGTCGTAATACAAGAAATATATATATTTTTCGAAAAACAATTACACCTCCCCTCTTCCTTAGGGAAGGGGGAGAGAAAAAAAGAAGGCTGTTTCCTGGTTCACACTTGCATGTAGCTAGGTCCCAGAAACAGAAAAACAAAATAATTAAGAAAATGGCTTCTTCCTGTAATTATGATACAAAGAAAGGAAGCGTATCAATCAGCCATTGGATGAGATGGATATTTCGTCATCTCAGTCCAGCAAATTGTAGAATGGGGGAAAAATTGTTTTCTTCACTTGCTAAGTGATTTTCGCTGGGAGCCTCTGCTCACAGGAAATCTCAAATTGATGATCCTTCCACATCTAGCAGAGGTGATAAATGAATGCGCTTGCAATCCATTCGTGCTTAATCGCGGTGTTAATGGCTGCGAAAATAAATGCCAGATTATAGAAAACATGTAAGGTCTCGATCTTCTTTCAATTTGTGTTTCTCCATACCTTAAAATGTCACTTAAGATTTTGAGTTATTGTTCTAAATGCTTTTTAATGGTTTTACTGCTTTGAGGACAGTGTGGGAAAACATTCATTTTCTTGGACCATCATGAATTTGAGAAAAAATGTTCTCATAGCAATGGATAGTTTTTATTGTAAATATATATAGTATTATGATGATTTTAAATCTTTTAAACACATCGCAACACACATATTAAATGCCTCTAAAGGCAGAGCGTAATTAGAAGCTAATTTATAAACATATTTATCAAGGCCAAGATTGATTGACTTTAAAATTTTAAAATAGTTATAACAGAATGGTAACCTGAATTTTGTACCAAATGACATAATGGTTCTTAACGTTTCGTCTTTAACTATTGCTAAGTCTCCTGTAACGATATGGCCCAAGTGTGGATTTATATAGTCAGCATATTCGTCTACCTTGCAAATAGAATCATTATCTACATATAAATATATATATATATATATACACACACACACACACATATATATATATAATCCATAAGAGATTGAGCTACAGCCGCGAAACTGGGCATGTGTGTGTCGTTTGAGGAGGTATGTAAATGTTTAGAATTTGAGAGCAAAAAACATGTTTTATTAAGAAATAATGGCAAAAAAATAACATTTTAGTAAGTGGTAAATCCTCCCCTGGCAGCTATATAAGCCGATATTCGGTGCGGCATAGAGATAATTAAGTCAAGTATGTCTCTCTGCGGAAGATTCTGCAACAAATGTTTGCAACTGGTCAGCTAATTCAATGATATTCTGAGAAGGTTGCAATTTCTGTTCTAGCATGCCCCAGACGTCTTCTATTGGCGATAGGTCTGGGGACATGGGTGGCCATGGGAGTGTATCAAATCCTCAAAGATATTGTTGAGAAAGTCCTTCAATATGTGGTAGAGCGTTATCTTGTTGATCAATGGAACCTGGGAGGCTTGACAGCATGGGCAGTACAATCGGCGGCAGAATATCGTCGACGTACAAGCGAGCCGTCAGATTGGTTTGCAGTACAACTAGAAGACATCGGCTGTCCCATGAGATGGATCCCAGACTGACACATCACTGTCGCATCTCTGTTACACCATTGTCACATCACTATCACATATTTTGTTATTTTCGAATAAACATCAAAATAATTAAAAAGCGAGTGCAACTCGGATATTAAAATGAGTGTTTTATAAAAAATATGGAAAGGTAAAATGTGAAATTACACAAGACTTTCCTTCGCAGCAGTACATATATCCGGTTCAGTACTCAATTTATAAAAACTAGCATTTCTGAATTTTGAAATGTGATATCAAGTGTTGATTCCCGGGTCCACATACTTTAATATCCACATACGTTGTAGAGTTCACAATTCCGTTTCATTAGCTTAACATAGAGCGTCAGTTGGCCAGTATGAGTATCTGTGATTCGATTTTCTTTTGGGGCAGCAAAGTTCTTTGCAACATTATTACACTCTATTGCAAAAAATATATAAAAAATTGAGCTACAGCCGGCATGCAGTTATCGTTTATAGAGTTATGCAAATGATCAAACTGTCAGCACTAATGGTGCTATAGGACTCATGCAACGATGCATCGTGTAACATTTACAATGACCTCTGTTCTCTCTCACGTGCAATTGGAACTGAATTCTCTGCTTTGATTCTGCAAGTTGTGTGCAAAGATGCCTTTGAGACGTATTCGACGGCGCTATGAGAAATTATCGGATTTAAAGAGAGGTCGCATCATAGGCCTAAGGGAAGCTGGTTGGTCCAACAGGCGTATCAACCTGTCGGAGAGATATCAACAGACGTATGGTCGGAGCGATATGGTAGTTATTATTTGTTGACAATAGTGGATGAAAGAAGGCACATCTAACCGTCGCAGAGGCTCAAGACGCCCCAGACAGCCAAAGGCACGAGCGGATGGTGCTGTCAAGAGAGGAGCCACGTTCGCACCAATGGCGTCTATACCAGCCATTTGAAAGCATTTACGATAATCCACGCATTCTATATTAAGGGATACTCTTCGGAAACAACTGGCAGAAGGTGGAATTAGGTGTCGACGACCATTTAAGCGCCTACCGCAGACCCCTCAACATAGGCAGAACCGTCAGGATTGATGGCGAGCTCGGTCACCCTGGATAGTGTCCTATTGGAGTCATGTTGTATTTAGCTAAGAATCCCGCTTTTCTCTCAGTGCTAATGACCGCCGTATACTTCTACTGAGGACGACTGGCCAGCGTTCCGATCCCGCATTTGTTGTCGAGGCTATCACACGTGGTGTGAAAATCTCGGGAGCCATCTTGTGGGACAGCCGATCTCCTCTAGCCGATCTCCTAGACAATCCAATGATTAAAGCACGGGGATTGCACTTGGACGACCCGATTTCGATTCTCGGCTCTGGCCAAACTGCCCCCGTGTTGATGCAGAGTACGGGCATGTTAAATATGTAGGTTTGAAAGTCCATTCGAGAGGTTGGTGGTAGGGGAAGGAGGCTAAGGTCGCAGTGGATATCGTCCCCTCTGGATTCCGGTCTAAATTAGGTGGCCCTGTCTCGGCCGTCCAAACAGATACTTTATATCTTCGGGCAGGTCAAACTGCCTGGGTCGAAAGAAATAAAGATCTCCTCGAGTTGTGCTGCAAGCCAATCTGACGGGTCTGTTTTACGCGGACGATATTCTGCAGCCAATTGTTCTCCCTCTGCTGTCAAGCCGCCCAGGTTCTATTAACAGCGAGACAACGCTCGATCCACCAACGCTCGATCCCGATTGCACCACTTTTTCAACAATGTCTTAGATGATTTAATACCCCCCATGGCCATTCAGGCCCCCAGACCATTCACCAATAGAACACGTCTGGGACATGCCGGGACGGCAATTGCAGATTTCTCAGAATACCACTGATCAGTTGCAAAAACGAATCTTCAAAGAGACATATGTGATTGAATTGACTCTATGCAGCACCGAATATCGGCTTGTATAGTTTCCAGAGGAGATTTACCACTTACTAAAATGTCATCTTGTTCCTCAAACGATACATTCATGCCCAACTTCGCGGCTTTAGCTCAATTTCTTTTGGGTGCACATATTTTTGCAGCAGAATGTATTGCGTATCCACGTACGTGTAAATTACGTATTCACACACGGTATTATTACATATCCACATACGTTATTGTTATGTATCTACATCTGTGTTTATGACGTATCCACATGCATTTTTAAGATATATCGACATACGTATTTATTACGTGTCCACATACGCATTTGAAATGCGTCTCCATATGTATTTATTACGTCTCCTTTCCGTATTATCACATGTTGGATGATTCCACAGTATATTGCTTGTTGCGACAATTTCAAAGTTGTATACACTGTAAAAACTAACGAAAAATTTTGAACCAGGAGAATATTTTTTGCAATATAATAAATGTCAATGCCAATTTTTCAGATTAGGTGTTGGTTTCTATAATGTACTTAAATTAATAAAGCATATTTTAGAAGTTTATCAGACATGAGACAGGAATGTCATTATTTAATAATTTTAAGCACATTTTAATATATAAATCGGTATATCTTTATAGTTTAAAAAAACGTATTATTCGTCTAAATCAATTTTTTACAAAGATATTGGGCATCAAACTAGTCCTGTACGCAAAATGATAATACTATAGGATAACTCTGTTCACATATATCATTTATACTATACAATAACTCGGTTCACATATTTCATTTATTATTGACAATCAAATTTAATTTTTTTTTTTTGGAATAGAAGATTTTATTTACAATTTAAAATTTAAATTTACATCTTTTTTAGCTTCAACGCACAGTTATAACAAATGCATTCCATGAAAATTATTAACTTGTGGACCATTTGGTTCCAAACAAGAATTATTTAATGTATTTTTGTAATTTATATTACAAAAACTTAATCAAATTTAATTTTTTACAGATAAAAATTATTGGCAAAATATTTAATTTCTATTTTATTTTTTATCACATTGTTAATACAATAATTATAAAATAAAATAGAACATATAATTTCGGGGGTATTATTTTAATATTTATAAAGTATTCTTGATGCGAAAGGAACATAAGTTTTTTAAAATGTGTCATTCGTTTTCAGTTTATATATAAATATGATTTTAATTTTAATGAAATCATTATTTTTAAAAATTGTAAAAATTATAATCTACCTTGTTATGAAATACAATTTTGAATCTTAAAATTTGCTATTTTAAATTCAAGTTAACTTAAAAGTGTAGAATAAAATACTTTTGTATATATAAAAATATCGTAAAACACGATACTTTTTGTGATTTTGAAAATTTTGTGATTTTTGAAAAGTCTATTTAAACATTTTGAATCTGAGGCGTAAGCTATTTTAAATTGAAAATAACTTAAAACTACGGAATAAAAGCGTTCGAAAATTTTCGGGACATATAAAATATATCAAAAAACACGATACTTAAAATATTTCTGTGATATTTAAAAAGTTTCTAAAAGACGTTACTTCGAAAACTTTTGGGAATTAAAAACAACTATGAAAAACATGTTGATATTTAATGCTATATAAACACCCCGGACAAGATATTACGAAATAAAGTTTTACTGAGTTTAATACTTGGTTACATCACCATGTGCCCTGATCACTGCTTGGATCACCGCTTGGATAATGTCTGCAGTCATGTTGGCCCCCTCGTCCATCAATCCGGCCGTCAATTCCGCTAGTGACTGCGGACGTGCAGCACTCCTCTTGACCGCAATTTCCAAAGCATCTCACAGTTTCTCGATGACGTTAAGGTCAGGCGAATTGGTGGGCCAAGTAGTGAGATGTGGGAGATCAACCTCATGCTCTGCGAAGCAGTCCTGAACATATCTGGCGCAATGCAAAGTGCAATTGTCGTCTTGGTAGACAGGTTCGGTGACAAGGCCCGCTCCACGCAGAAAGTCCATATAAGGGACGATGTGGGTATATAATCCAAAGATGGGGATGTGATCCACAGTCTTCATCCGATTGTTGACTTTTACCAGTGGTCCAACGCCAGTCGCCGAAATACACCCCCAAACCACACTCCCACCCTCGAGCTGCACTGAACTTTGGAGACAGTCCGGATGACACGTCTCTCAGGACCTCTTGGTGATGCGGAAACGTGCATCATTGGTATACAAGCAGAAGCGTGATTCGTCTGACCATACTACACGTTGCCAGTCATCCACAGTTCAGTGTCGATGTTCTTGAGCCCATTGGAGTCTCTCCTATTTTCGGGCTGCTGTGATCCGAGGACGTCGCTGGGGTATACGGCTGAATAATTCCATGCGATGCAGCTCCCGGCACAGGGTGCGCTCGGAAATAGACGGACCCGGCCCAGCATTTATCTGTGCCACCAATTGGTCCCTAGTTTAGAAGCGATTAGCGGTAGCCATGCGCCTCACATGCCGACGATCTCTCGAGGTTAGTATCGTCTTGCTGCCGGAATTGCATTGCCGGGAACTATTTGTTTCGGACAAACACTATTGCTGTAACACCCAACATAACACTAACACTGTACTTAGATGCTGTCACACCCAAGAGCGCTGCAATCTCTGCAACTTTGTGACTGTGTTCCCGGCCAAACACTATGGCCCCCTTTTGTGAGTCGGTGATGTCTCGTTTGCGGCCCATTTCCAACTTTACGAAGAACGAAGCACGCTGATCTCAAGGTTTCGCAATATGTTCAACCTTCCTCTACGACTTTCACCTCTGTTCTGTTCGCATACGTGAGGTGCACTGCAGACATGTTCTCTTACAATGTAGGCTTGCGGTAAATGCTGATTTCGTAATATTTTGTCCGGGGTGTTTATGAACTTGATTGTGAAAGTCCAAAATTATTAGAATTTATAATAACACAATACTTTAAAATTGCTATAAATTTCGGAGGTTTTCAAAAAGCACGATGTTTGCAAAAAGCACAATAAAAAATTTTGCTAAAAAATTCCACATGTAAACATTTTTTAGGACTTAAAAAATTTCAAAAGCTCAATACTTTGAAAAATTTCAGAACTTCGAAAAAATTTCACAAACCCAATAAAAAATGTTAGGACATGAAGTTTGAAAAGCCCGAAACATTACTTGATTTGCAAAAATTGGACGCAATTTTCAAGGAAGAGATTCATAAATTCAACAAAAGATATTAATAATTTTTACTTTTTACAGCATTTGTTTAGCGTTTTACCTTGTCTGAATTTGTTTTATGATCTATCTTTTTAAAGGCATTTGACATAAAATTTATGTAAATTTGGATCTGCTTAATTCTTGCTGCTTATATTGATTGTTTGCTTAGAAAATTTTATGAATTACTTGCTTAGAAAATTTTATGAATTACTTGCTTAGAAAATTTTATGAATTACTTGCTTAGAAAATTTTATGAATTACTTGCTTAGAAAATTTTATGAATTACTTGCTTAGAAAATTTTATGAATTACTTGCTGAGTTTTTATGAATGCTTAAATTTTAAGAAGCTTATTTACTAAATAAGACTGCTTAAGACAGATAAAACAGAGTATTTGGGTGTCACATTTTTGGATTTATCCAAATTATGTGCAAAGTGGTGTCGGAAAGATATTTTAATATTTTATTCAGTACTGCTGATTATTGGAGGTCGATGGTTACATCTCTAGGGTGCGTAGATACTACTCTAGAGTGCGTCTCACACAGCACTGGATGACTCGATTTCATTTAAAATAGGCAATCTTAAATAACAAATAGTATAAACTAAACAAGAAAGATCAATCATGCATAAAGCGTTGATTATGAAACACATTCCAGCTGCAATGCACTGCCATTTAAACATCTCGAAAATGCGATACATTGAGCAGTAATATGTTTAAAATTTTCGCAATACTACAATAATTTATTATATTTGAAAACTTAAAATTTCATCGAAAAAAATGAACTTTATTCAAATGACGTCATTGAAATAGAAATCAAC
Organism: Amaurobius ferox; assembly: GCA_951213105.1. Taxonomy (NCBI): domain Eukaryota; kingdom Metazoa; phylum Arthropoda; class Arachnida; order Araneae; family Amaurobiidae; genus Amaurobius; species Amaurobius ferox. The sequence goes on along the minus strand of OX578142.1, from coordinate 15,964,112 downwards.
TGGCTCACTATGAAAAAGCAGTATATATTTCATTCATGCACCATTTTCCATTCCTTTCATTCATCACAATACTAAATTAATTTATGTTACTTAAAACTTAAAACCATGGAGGTAAAAGTAATTTAAATCTATGCTTAAAACTTCAATGAAAAAGTCTGCTATAAAATTGTCTGCGTTTCTATGTAAAATCAATGAATGTTTCACTCATATCAGTTATATTGCATATTCCAGAGCTAAATAATTTTGCATTAAAGAAATTCAGCAATTCTAATACAACTCATCTTACAGCTTGATGTGTTTACATTCTCCATAAGTGAAAATTAAGCTTCGTTGTAGAAATAATCAAAGTTTGATGAGCATTTAAGTTCATATATTTATTCTAATTGCGTTATTTCAGAATATAGATGCGCAGAAATTAAGCAAAAATAAAGCGGTTTTAGGACGGATACAACACTAAATATAAATTACAAAGAACTTTAAAAATCACGATTTTGACACAATATGGATGTCAGTGATCGTTTAAACTGAAATATATTATAATTGCGCTATTTCAGAATATAGACGCACAGAAGTTAAGTAAAAATAAAGCGGTTTTAGGATGGATGCAACATTAAATATAAATTAAAAAGAACTTTAAAAGTCACGCTTTTGACACACGATGGATGCCATATTTTATTTTGAAGTGAGTCACGCGATCTCTTCATATGATATGGGTGTCATTATTATTTTAATTTTTATTCAAAAAACTACCGAATATATTTCGCTGAAATTTTTTTTATAATTTTTAGGGAATAACTTGAGTATTTTCTAAAACCTCCGAAGCAAATTGTGAATTTTAAATTCGCTTGAAAAATGTTTGATAATTAGGTCCATGTATCCAGGGTTCAATGTATTTCAGTTTGTCAACCTGGGTTCAATCCAAAAGTAATTGGGTGATATTATATTCATTTATATTCCCATAGATCTCACAGACCGTTTGAACAACAAACTAAAATTTCATTTTGATAAAGTCATTTTTGCGGCAGTTATCGGCCGAACGGACAGACAGACAGAATGAACAAAGTCATAAACACTTTCAACTATGTTGTAAAGTGTTAAGAAAGAGCTCGTGAACTAATTGAAATGAAAACTCAAGAAGCTTCAACTAATAAAGATAAAACTAAATTTAGCCTTGAATTTCAAATTTTAACACATTACAACATAGTTGAAAAGTATTTATTACTTTGTTCATTCTGTCTGTTTGTCTGTCTGGTTTTAAGTTTTAAGTAAAATAAATTATTGTAGTATTTTGATAATTTTAAAAATATCTCCGCTGAATAAAAGGAATGGAAAAAAATTATGAATGAAATATTCACTGCTTTTATATAGAGAGGCAGGCGATTTATATTTCGATGACGTTATTTGAATAAAGTTTATTTGGTTTCGATGAAGTTTCCAAATACAATAAATTATTGTAGTATTGTGATCATTTTAAAAATATCACTGCTGAATGTATCGCATTTTAGAGATGTTTAAATAAAATTGCATTGAAGTTGGAAAGTGTTTCATTATCAATGGTTTATTCATGGTTCATCTTTCGTGTTAAAGTATAACCTAGCTGTAAGTAAAGTATGTATTTATTGATGACTGATTAGTGTTTTAAAAATGCAAAAAATTACATTGTTGTACCAATCTAAAACGAAAATATATATTAACATATAAAAGAATAATTTATGATTTTACAGGATTGGAAATCAACATACACAGAATAAATACTAGGAACAGATTTTAACAAGTTACACACTGACAAAATCGTATTAGCAGAAACAGTATTTCTGCAAATAACATTGAATGAATTATGAAAAATTGATACTTCAATTGAATCCTGGCCTAACTCGTTCCTAATTTCACCCGGTCTAAGCGTAGAGTAGTAAAAACGCAAATAAGGGAAAATTGAAGGGAACTCGATAGTAGCTTGATAGTCATTGGGAAAAGTGTTCGAGAACAATGCTGAAAGATGATTAATGCAGGAAGTTGAAAGAAGATTATAAGCAGGGAGAAAGAATGGTCATTTTTACGTATATAAATGATATTGTTAATGTAATAAAAACCGTATTTTTAACTTAATAAAAACAGTATTTTTAACATAAGATAAACGGTAATCCGTACGTATGATGGTAGAGCTAAAAGAGGATTAAATCAGGTAGCTGAAAGAGGATCAAAAGCAGGGAGGTGGTATGGTAAATTTTACTTAGGAAAAATGTTATTTTTAAAGAAATGCAAGCGGTATAATAAACGGTAATCCATAGAGTGAAAGACGGTATTTTTAACGCATGATAAACGGTAATCCATAGAGTGAAAGGCGGTATTTTTAACGCATGATAAACGTTAATCCATAGAGTGAAAGACGATATTTTTAACGCATGATAAACGGTAATCAATAGAGTGAAAGACGGTATTTTTAACGCATGATAAACGGTAATCCATAGTATGAAAGACGGTATTTTACATAGGGTGACCATGAACGGTAATTCATACCTATGAAATACAGTATTTTTATATACTGTTTATTTATAAACGGTATTCTGACCGATGTATTAACATTTTCCGTATAACACATGACGTATGTACGCTTTAACATCGGTTATAATATCGCATGTGTGTTACTTGGGAAAGTTTCTATTGACCTTATGCTAAAAAAAATTAGTAAGGTTTGCTGAGAAATCTTCCGAGAGTACACTAATGAATTTGTAATAAAGCTACTTGAAACTTTCTAGAACGTTACTTCTATTGTAATGTTACTAGAAAACTTTAGTAACATTTCAAAATGATAACTCGGCAAATAAACTTCAATTTCCCTTGTTCAAGGACAAATATAACTATGAAAATGTTACTAGAAAAATCTGTGGAAAGTTACTAGAAAATTATATGGAATCCGAATTTCCTAGATTTCCAGTAACCTCTCATATTTTTACAGTGCACAAACTGTATTCCTTATATCAAATTTAGCTAATTAGGATCATCATAAAATCTATTGAAAATCTGGGAACTAGACGTTAAAAATGACAAACGCCTGATATGTAAATTAATATGATCGGTGACATGACTTTTTTAAATGTTAAATTTCGATCTGTATGTGTGTGTGTGTGTGTGTGGGGGGGGGGGGGGGGTTAGGGATATCTTATACGATTTAGTTGAATTGTCTCATTTTAGCATATGTGAGAAAGAGCTTAAAAATGACTTTCCTTCTTTTATTTTATTCCTCATAATTGAGACTATGTAGAAGCGATTCAAAAATTTGGCATGTTGATATATTTCTGCAATTTTTAAAAAATAGCAATTAGTCTTTTGTTTACAATCTTTTTATGCATTTAACTACTCTTGTATATCAAAATAATGTATTATAAATAGAATAAAGCAATAATTGAGTGCAAATTCTAATGCAGTGTTAAAGTGGAATGTGAAAACAAAACAAAAACAAAACCAACTGCAGCAAGAATAAACATGAAAATTTTCAAGCGTTTTATCTCAAAATAAATAGCCGCTGAGGTCCATTTCTTGGTCGGCGGTCACATATAATGAAGAACTTCATCACACTTCAGAAAAACATGATGTATAAATTTAGAACTAGAATCAATATATATATACCACACATACACAGATGTTACGCTAAAAATAATTATTTTTAAATACTTAACACTTAATTAATTAAAATTAATTAAGTGTTCCAGAACATCCAAATAGCGTAAATCCATCCAAATTTTTACCCTTTTAAAATAGTTTCCATATTATATTCAATGTATTGTGTGTGTGGGGGGGGGGGGATGTAAATGAATGATTTTTTTACGTTGTCGATCTAGACATATAGAAAAATGCATAATATTGAAATAATCTCAGTATAATAACATAATTTTGTATAATAAAATAATGGATTAAAATAATACCTGAATTTTACAAAAGTATTCCACTTTGCATTCAGAAGATCAGCTAGCAGCCCACTTAGCATATCCAAATGGTTTAATCTTTCCTATTCGAATTCAAAGACAATAAGTATAAACCACTACAATATGCACTATATTATCAAAAGTATTCGGCACCCTACATCAAATTTATCAAGGTCGCAGAGATTCTTTTTCAGCAGCATAAGGCTTGATTTTGAAAGCCATAAAATTTATTTTAGCGTATTACCAGTTATTGACCAGTTTTGCCATTTGCTACTTTCATGGAACGTATCGTTATCTTTTCCAACTCTGCAGAACTTTCTTGTTTTAACACCTCGTAGAGAATTTTTTTTTATTTCGAATAGTATTTTAGTTATTTTTAGTTTTAGGTACGATTTTGAGTGATTTTTATACAAATCGGTACCTTAGAGACCGAAAATATTGTTAAAGACGAAAATGTGTTAAAGACGCTATCTAGCTATAATTATAGGCACCGATATAATATCTCAGAGTTTTCATCTTAACACCATCAAAAAGATCGAAAAATTATCTTTCGAATAAACTTTGAAAGAAATCCAATATACTAATCTTCTTTTTTCTCACTTCTATTAATCTTCTCTTCTCTTTTTAACAATCTTAAGAATTAAGATTGTTTTCTGCATTTCGTGTAATTAGAACATGAGTTATACGAAATTAAAGATTTTCATAGCATAATTTCCAACAAAGTAGTAATGATAATTGACAAAAGTAGTATATTCCATTCTTGAAAATAACTGTTTATATTATGTCAGGAAATTAAATAGTGTTAAATTGCTATGTATAAAAATCCCCAGAATGCGTGTCGAAAATTTTCGGAAAGATGTCTGTCTGTATTTGTGTGGTGTATATGAGGTTTGGATACAAACCCTAAAAAATAAATGCACGTATCGCTATGACATTTTATGTGTAGACACATTATGCAAAAACTAGAATAAAGAATGTGTCTTGTATTTAATGTAATTAAAACATGAGTTATTCGAAATTAAAGATTTTCATAGCACAATTTCCTACAGAGTAGTAATGATAATTTTCAAAAATAGTATATTCAATTCTTGAAAAAAACTATTTATATTATGTTAGGAAATTAACTAGTATTACATTGCTATGTATTAAGATCCACCGAATGCGTGTCGAACATTCTCGGAAGTTTGTGTGTCTTTATTTGTGTGGTGTATATGAGGTTTGGATACAATACCTCAAAAATAAATGTACGTATCGCTATGACATTTTATGTGCAAATACGTTATGCAAAAACTAGAATTAAGAATGTTTTTGTATTTTGTGTAATTAGAACATGAGTTATTCGAAATTAAAATTTTTCATAGCATAACTTCCTACAGAATAGTAATGATAATTTTCAAAATTATTATATTCAATTCTTGAAAATAACTGTTTATTTTGTGTTAGGAAATAAAATAATATTAAATTGCTATGTATTAAAATCCGCAGAATGCGTGTCGAACATTTTCGGAAAGATGTCTGTCTGTATTTGTGTGGTGTATATGAGGTTTGGATACAATACCTCAAAAATAAATGTACGTATCTCTATGACATTTTATGTGTAGACATATTATGCAAAAACTAGAATTAAGAATGTGCCTTGTATTTCGTGTAATTAGAACATGTGTTATTTGAAATTAAAGATTTTTATAGCATAATTTCCTTCAGAGTAGTAATGATAATTTTCAAAAGTAGTATATTCGATTCTTGAAAATAACTGTTTATATTATGTTAGTGTTGAGATACAACCACCGTTCAAGAACTTTAATTAAAGAAAATGAATCAATTAAATAGTCATATTTCAACACCTGATTGGGACGGACACTCACATGCAATTAATGGAACGAAAAATGCTTAATTAGAATTAATAACTTAATGGAAGGGGATCGTAAAGTGGGAATAGAATTTTGAATATCAATAAAAATTGCGTTGTGAATTTTAATAAATCATATTAACCATCTTTGCATGTGAGCGCCTAAAAATTATACAAAAAAATACTTAGTATTTAATACATGATGAAATCTACATTGTACATACCTGAGAATTCGAAGTGAACCTAAAAAAATGTATTGCTAGCAGTAAAATTTTATATATACACAATTTCATCTGAAAATCCCCCCAAAAATTTTTTTTTTAGTTTAGAACCAAAGTGGTCTTAAGTCTTAAAGCATGATATGAAAAAAATATTTTCTAAGATAAAGGAGTCCAATCCAAATCTTACAAATTAACAAAATCTTTATTTGAGTTCTCTGTTTTTTTTATACCAATGTTAATAGTTATTTGGCACGAAATTCAATTTTTTTCAATCATTTATATGTATTATCATAATCAACAAAGTTGCATAGATGCATTTTGCTTAACACCAACTTATAAGCAATAAATTGTGCTCTCTTACTCTCCTTCACTACTCTTCATCAGAATCGCATTGATTTTAAAGAAAAGTTATTGCACTCAGCAATATAAATGTATCACCAACTTTTTATTTACGTAATTACAAATATGTTTTTATATCTCATGACATTTTTTGTAAAATTGTAGATATACACAGATATATTTACTATTCATCGATTTTTCTTCGATTTTCTTTATAATTCAGTAAAAGATATAAATATAATCCAGCATATTTTTTGCACTCTCATAGTTGAACACTCAGAAAACTAATACATATCTTTAGTATTCAGGATGCACTTGGATCACCCATCATATGTATTCAGAGTTGATACTTTTTGAAATTCACAAAAGAATATAAAATGGCAAAATAACAGGTTATGGACACTCCCGAGGGAGCTCCCCACACCTATAACTGGAACAATTTTTTTTAGAAGAATGAACCAACACAGAAAATATCCCGCCTAAACTTTTGTTCACAAGTTCGAGGGACAAAATAACGAACAGGGGTTGACTCAACCCAAATGATCCCGCCAGAAACGAGATTTTGCCAATTGTCGAAAGGGTGTGCTGCTATCCAGCTCGAGTCAAAAGGCATTCACAGTGAGAATAAAAAACATGAATGGATAGCGGCACGTTTACAATTTAATTTAGAAAACATGGGACAATTGACTTATTAATGAATATAAAAAAATAAATGCAATTTTCAATAAGATAATTTTGAATAGAATAAATTTTAAATAATAAATTAAGGATAAAATTTAAATAATTTAAAATTAAAAAAATATTTACTGATTTCTAAAAATGTTAATTTTTGAATAATAAAATAAAAGTGTTGTAATGAGTCACAACAGTCAGGAAATTAAATAGTATTAAATTGCTATGTATTGAGATCCCCAAAATGCGAGTCGAACATTTTAGGAAAGATGTCTACCTGTATTTGTGTGGTGTATATGAGGTTTGGATACAATACCTCAAAAATAAATGTACGTATCGCTATGACATTTTATGTGTAGATACATTATGCAAAAACTAGAATTAAGAATGTTTTTGTATTTCGTGTAATTAGAAAATCAGTTATTCGAAATAAGATTAATTCGAATTAAGATGAAGTTATTCGAATTAGTTATTCGAATTAAGATGAGTTATAGTAATTAAGATTTTCACTGCATAATTTCCTACAGAGTAGTAATGATAATTTTCAAAAGTAGTATATTTTGAAAATAACTGTTTATATTATGTTAGGAAATTAAATAGTATTAAATTGCTATGTATTAAGATCCCCGGAATGCGTGTAGAACATTTTTGGAAGGATGTCTGTCTGTATTTGTGTGGTGTATATGAGGTTTGGATACAGTATCTCAAAAATAAATGTACTTATCTCTATGACATTTTATGTGCAGATACATTATGCAAAAACTAGAATTAAGAAGGTTTTTTGTATTTCTTCTAATTAGAACATGAGTTATTCGACATTAAAGATTTTCATAGCATAATTTCCTACAGAGTAGTAATGATAATTTTTAAAAGCAGTATATTCTATTCTTGAGATTAACTGTTTCTATTATGTTAGGAAATTAACTGGTATTAAATTGATTTATATATTACCTCAAGTCAGCCGAATTCAAAAAGTACATAAGCGTGACTAACCTGTTAGATTTGGAAAAAAAAGAAAAAGAAGAAAAATATTTATATTTTTCAGTTGTTGGATTGAACATTGTGTGAATTTAGTTGATGAAGTTAGTTGACATAGCTTCCGAAACTGGTTGTTTTCATTCAATATTTGTTTTACATCTCTTAACTATGCAGCCTTTAATTCATTGGCATTTTGGAAATAGTTTGATCGAATTTTCTTTAAATTTAATTGATGAAGTTAGCAGCTTATTCAGTTTTCAAAACCAGTTACTTCATCTATTGTTAAATTCTTCTTAATTTCGCAGAATTTTATTCATTTGTATTTTGAAAATAGTTTGAACAAAAGTTATTTGAATTTAATTGATGAAGTTGTTCTTGTAGTTTTCCGAAACCGGTTGTATGGAGTTTCGTTTCTTCATTATTTTCTAAATTTTTTTAGCTTTGTTCTTCTGGTATATTTCTCAGAAATTAAAAAAGTTTTCTTAGTTTTTTTAATGGCGTTATTTCATTTAGCTCTCGAAACAGTTTATTTCCTTCATTTGCTACATAATTTCATAATCTTATTCACAAGTATTTTTCAGAATAATTCTGCGCTTCTATTTAAAATTTATAAATTTGCTAATGATTTGGCTCATATTGCTTTAGAACCCGGTTTTTTAAAATCTGTGCTAGAAATTCATTCAAGAACTGTAGAATACTTAAATTAATAAAATTTCTTGAAATTATTTTATTTAAAGACGTGCTTATAAAATTCCTCTCCGTAGCTAGATGTTCAAAATCGTAACTATCGCAGCCATATGGCAGTCTGGATAGTTCGCACTGTCAAGTACGGCTGTCGCGACAGCCACGGAGAAATAAAGCTTGGCGGGATTTTAAGCAACCATACCTAGCTCATTTTCATGCTAAGACGCGCAACAAATTTTCCCATAACCAGCCAAAGCTGTCTGGGGACGCTAGTGAGGCAGACCTATTTCGTTATTCCCTGTTCGGCCGCTGACATAGTAGGATCATTGCTTTAACTCGCGAAAGTTGACGCCAGCCTGCTTTTACTCTACTTCTTGTACTTTGCTAATTCCTTCTTTTGTGTTTCTCTGCCCTTTGCCCTTCATCTTTTTTAGCCAATGCCAGCTTATCTGCCGTCCAAAATAAGTTATGCTACATCCATCTATTTTCTGATCAATTCATAGCGCCCTGCGATTTAGCGTGCACAGAGTCCTCCTCTATAACTACAGAAACTCTAATAATCGACATATTGCTGTATTCTGATGTGGGGATAAATGTCGATGACACAGGAACCTCGTAAATAGTCGCCTTGACTTGGCATCAACAGGTCCTTTAATTTTGGGTTCGGTGGGAGGGAATAATTACCAGTTGTGACCAATATCTTTTATTCAAAAAATGAAGTGAAGTGAAGAGGACAAAAAGGAGTAGCCCTTGAGCAGTACAGTCTTTGAAACTAGTATATCTCGAGTTTGTAAAATCTTTTTCAAACCTGTGTTTAAGCTTTTCCTGCGTTATATTTTGTGCTTTTCATACAATATCTTCGAGACAAAAAGACCCTTACTTTAAAAGAAAAAATAAATGTTATTGAGTATGCAAATTCAAGTAAGGGCACGCAAAAAATTTGATATCCCAGGCTCAAGTTTCTAAATTGTTAAAAAATAGAAAAAAGGTCTTGAACGATTGGAAGGTAACAACAATCGTAGTCAAAAAAGAAAGGAATCTGAAGTTGGAAATGCCCTTTTGCAGTAGTTTGCTGAAAACGAGCTCCTATTAGTGGATAATGTTCCTATTAGTGGATAATGTTCCTATTAGTGGATAATGTTCCTATTAGTGGATAATGTTCCTATTAGTGTTAAGTCAGAAGGATAAAGAGTTGCCGCGACAGTTAAATATCAATGATTTCAAACCTACAAATGGTTGTTTGTGCAGATGGAGAGAAAGAAATTAAAGTTCTTAAAAAAATTCGTGGCGAAACCAGTGCTGCTGATAAAGTCGCTGCGAATTCTTTATGATTAATGTATTATCTGCTTTTTTACAGGACTATAGTAGTTTTTGTATGTATAACTATAACAAAACAGTGCATTATTATACAACAGTGCCTGATGGGACTTTGTGATGAAATGAATAAAAGTTGTTGGAGGAAAAATTCAGAAAAACAAATTTACATTTTTATGCTGTAGCAATGTTGTCGACAGTCATAAAATGCCTCTTTTTGTAATGGGGAAATCGAAAAGCCCACGATGCTTTATGAGATAGGTATAAAATCTTAGTCCCTTACGAAGCGAATTCAAATACTTGGATGACTACAAATCTATTTTAAGACTGACTAATGTCATCTTATCCTTTTTGTCGATAATTGCTCCGCCAGACTACAAAATGTAGCAGTTCATTTATTGCCTTCGAATGCTACGTCTGTTTTACAGCCAATGGACCAGGGAATTATATCACTTTTTAAGAAGAATTCTAGAAAAACGTTGTAAAAAAGAGTGTAGCCTACTTGGATTATAACATTGATTGTAGCAATAATTAAACTCAAATTATAAGCATATTTTAATTCTTATAGTTCCATGATAAAACATATCGGGGAATAATATTTCCCCTGAAGCAATAAAAAATCGTTTCGCTAAATCAGAATTTTCAACAGCCGTAACAAATGATGATTCAGTATCAAACGTGAACGATTTATCACTAGAAGGTATGGCCAAAGAAACTTTTTCCAATTTTGTGTCTTCGGCAATGACGTGGAAGAATTTGGTGACACTTTCATGCTCTAAACTTCTACAAACTAAAATCGAAAAATATAATTTTGATGAAGTATGAACTGTTTTAACAAGACTCCTTCACATATTGAAGTTAGTAACGCTTGTCTGTCGTGTTATAAGACGTTTCTTAGAAACGATTCCAACTATAGACTTTATTTTATAAACTTGAAAAACAAATAACGAATTTGTTGTAAGCAGAGAAAAGTATACATTCTGAAATATCTGACTTCTACATCAAGAAATGAGTAAGTAATAATTATTCAAAATTTAAGGGAATAGCTTATTTTTCATTTGCATCTTAATTTCTAAATTTTAATGTATTGAATGATTTTCTCACTTTTATTCAATATAGTCCCTATTAATTGGAATTGTTTAAATATTTCTATGATCTCGGTAATTTTGAATGCTTTCTTGGTTTAATTGTTGTTTGAAAAATTGCGAGTGTGACACTCTATCTCCAGTTAATTCAATATACCGCTTATTAAAAGATGAATATACCGCTTATTAAAAGATGAATATACCGCTTATTAAAAGATCAATATACCGCTTATTAAAAGATAAATATATCGCTTATTTCTGAGTTATAATACATTTTACGAAACACTTACGTGTCACTTATGTAGGTCTTACTTAATCCCTTTCTGGATATCTTCATAACGACACAAGTGGGATCTGGTGGATTCATTATGAAGACAAATTAGTCCATTTTTGTTGATTGATGAGGTGATGTTCACTCAAATTGATACGAGGGTATTTACTCAAATTAACCGTAGTGCAAATAAAAACATTCACTATTTTAATTGCGTCACTTTTGAAGCAAGAGTGCGATATAGCGGACGTGACAATAAAACGAGACACAAATTCCAAACATGAAAAAAAAGGAACAACGTAAAATGTTCTTACTCCATAGGTAACCAAGTTGAGAACAGATAATTTGTTAATATCTCCTGTTGTACTGTCAATGGTGTCGATATCATCCAAAGGATACGCGGCACAGGTTATATTTCCCAACTCCCAGTAGACCTCACGTTGCAGAGTTAAGATGTGAAAGTAGATCTGTCAAACACATAATATTTCTTTAACATGATATGCAAATAAAACACTTAATACTAATTATTTTTACTCTCAAGAAAAGTTTTGCCGACATATTTAAACATGACTATTGTTTCACGCATATTCGAATAATATATAAAGTGGCAGACAAAAATAAAAAACTGCATCATTTGGGATGCATAACATAAAGTCTAATATACTAATTTCTGTCACAATTGCAATCCAATTGCTCATTGTAAAAATGTGAATGAAACATGTCGAAACGCTTCTGTTGGCACAGGGCCAGGAGGGAGGGCGGACGCAAAGAGGAGGGGGGGGGGGTCAGATGGTGTTAGAGATCCCAACAATTATGAAAGAAAATTAAATGATGCGTGAAAGCTAAGATAAGTTTCAAAATTAAATATATATATATATATATTCAATCTTTTTATAATTAAAGTAATACAATTCAATAAATTTTTTTACGTGTTCATTTTATAGCGTATTTCATTTGCATTGTAGCTCATAATAAAATTATGGATAGCGCACATATGACTTCAAGAAAGGATGCTTTCCTCATGTTCGTTGACGGTCTGTAATTGATGCCGTCCAATGTTAGCCACCCCAAAATATGACGCACGAGAATTTTTCACCAATTCTAGTAAGCCGGCTCGTTCAACATCAAACATGAACCGTACTTGCATTTATCAATTCTGGTAGATTAGTTAAATTAGGAGAGAAACTAATTTATTTTTGTTTTTGCTGAAAAATGTTCCGTCCTTGAAGACATTGCGTTAATTAATCATTAGATCCATTTGTTTTGGATTATTGATCATATATGTACGTAAACATAAGAAATGTGTACTTAAATTTACGTTAACCGAGCTTCAGCCCTCAAATCAAAATGTTGCGTATGACACTGGCCTGGAGCGCACAAATGTAGAGGACTGATATTTTACCCCATGTCTGCTAGCTCGGGATTAGTGGATTGGCCTTCACGCATTGGATGGCCGTCCCAGGAGAAAATTCTCCTGGCGTACTTCGCCCCATTCCGCCCAGAGACACTAGACATTAAATCCTCATTTATTTTGCATAACCAGCCAAATCTGGAGACCCTGGATGGCCGGAGAAATCGTTGACATATTTGGAAGCATTTAAAATTGGAGATTTATATGCTCATTTGGCATGCAAATATTTATATCTGAAAAGATTTAAATAAGCATCTCTGGGCAGAGCACCACCACCGCACTAAAGCAGCATAGCAGAACTTGGGAGGAGGCTATACTCCTGCACATGACTAGTACTTTAGGTCACGTCCTGTCGCAGCACTTGATCAAATGAGTGGCAGGAAAACTTAAACTGCTAAGACTAGACCAGGAGGAATAAGCAACAATATTGTAACAATGTGCAATGTTATTTCAATGTTAATTTAACTGATGCATTTCCCTTTTTTTTGTTACAAATATTCCTCAGTTAGTGGAAAAACTTCGCAAATTTACTTTCAAAAATAATTCTTTTGTTGGCTCATACAGCTTACCAGAATATTTATTCCTGTTCAGACTATAATATTTTAAGAAAGAATGGGGATTCAAAAATAAGTTGGCAGTTAGGATAATCAGAGTTCGGTTAATCGCAGCTGTACTGAAGTAGCAAAAGCACTCGAAATGCCCCAAAGCATCATAAGTACTGAAATACAGAGGTGTTTACAAAGTAGCATAACCATGCAAAGTTTAACATTTATAGCTAACGTTGGATATTTATCAAAATAAGTTTCGATTACTTTCCTTTTGATAATGGCAAATAGAGTACAGATGGGGGAAACATAATCCAAGACAAATACATAATATGAAATGTTCTTTTGGTCTTGTTCTTAGTCAAATTAAACACATGTGGCATAGACACATTACAGCTTTTGTGCCCTGACCGACACATCTTTTAACTTCTTAACAAATGCATTAAAGAGCCAGGATTTGCGAGAATTTCTAAAGCACTTCTATATGTGTTGGTCGAAGAATAGGCAAGTGGTTAGGAAGTTAATTGCTGAAACATGAGGAATCACAAGTTCGAGTTCGTATCCTCACGCTGGGCGTATTAGTTAGGGGAGGAGGTGTTCATCGTTTTCCTAGCATGCAAAGCAAAACTCTTCAATGAAACACATCACCATTGACAATAAGGCTGAATCTAGCTCTTGATTTTCTAAAAAAATGTCCCTCATTCTCTCTCATTAATTCCAAACACCTTTTCGATACCTCATAAGTAAGACTGTTTCGAACATAGCTCTAATTAAAGGCTTTCTGTCTTCTTTTATTGCTTTAATAAATTTATATGTAAATACATTATCGCATACCATTTTTAATAGTTACTGTACTAAATAGCTTATGTGTTGTCTGTTTCACCATACTCACATTCATGTTTTCGTTAACGTGTCTGTTATTGCACATTCTCTCCCGAAAGATTACTATAAAATGTATAGTAGTGTAATTATTTATATTGTAACCATTTTAATCTATATAATAAATAAGTATTTGATAAAAGAAAACATAGAAGAAAATGTACAAAATTAACTATTGAATATTATTAAAAGATTATAAAATAAACTAATGTAATTCTGAAAGACTTACATCTTTCGTAGCTAACTTGGCAGCTAATGTGAGAGGTGCTAAACCTTGGCGGTTTTTGATGTCCAAGGAACCTCCACATTCGTAGACCATGTCGAAAATTTCCTGTCAAATACAGGTATATGAGATAAGTGCTCATGAATAAGATGGCTATGTAACACTTATGTCTATCAAAGACAAGAAAACTATCACTCTCAATCCTCAAAAATATTTAGTTGTAAATATTTTAAATATGTTTTATTTTGTTTAACAATGCATGGTGCTTAGAGTCGAAAATAGTTGTCTGAATTGAAAATTGGCCTAGTTAGACCTTATGGTCGACATTCAGCCTTTAATGTCCCACGTGGGGGATTTCGGAGGGTTCTGAAATGCTTTATCCCTGGCCATCCCATATTGTCTACTCCTTGAGGAAAATAAAAATCCTATTCCGTTTAATGAGGTCCAGAAGCCGATACTATATATATGTAAGGAATCAAAATTCTGATCCACAGGAGGGTCTGCAAAGAAATTAAAAATCCGATAATCTCCACTCGGAGTGCGGTTTGAAAATCCGACTGCGTTAGGTTCTGTCAAATAGTTTATACTATAAGTGTGCAAAAATTCAACTTTCTGTGTAGATCAACAGAGTGTCTTCTGGATGGTCTGGAAAGAATGGCCACTCTGTTGAACTTGATATTATCAGAGCAACCCACCACACACACGAAAACTTTCCCTCTTGGCTTGATGGGCGTAATAGGTGAGAGAGAAAATTGTCAGTACTTTCATTAGTAATACGTACAACTTACAATGGAATACGCGAGTCCGGCGCGTTAGCGGCACATTTAAATGTTTTCTATAGACCAAAAAAGCAATACTCATAAAACACACATTAGAAAACACAGATAAAATAGACAGAGGTACACAAATTTTTGTTAAAACAGTTCTAAAAAAGTTCTCTCCAGTGCAGAAGAACAAGATATCTTCCAGGGTCTCTCCTCTTCTACGGAGCAAACAAGGCACTTGTTGGAATCAGCTAGGTGAAATCTATTCAAGTAGGCCTGGGTGACTATGTGACCTAGCCTTAGTAGCGAAAAGTTAGTAATTTAATTGCCAAAATTCTCCGTATGGCAAAAACATAATTTTGTTTTCACTGTTAGTTGATGCATTTAATGTTGTTCTCCAATTTTCAAAACATTTCTTACTTCTCCCCCGGGGAGATTCGAAAATCAGGCTTGTTAGGCTCTGTTCCGTGGTCGATACTATAAGTGTTGTTGTTGTTGAAACCCAGACCGTCCGACCTACCAGAAAGATACTATAAGTGTTGTTGTTGTTGAAACCCAGACCGTCCGACCTACCAGAAAGGTGTAAGGTAACTGTTTGGACGGTCGGGAAGTGCCACCCAATTTAGACCGGAACCCAGTGGGGGAGGCATCCACAGGGACCGTACCCTCCTTCCCCTACCACCAACCTCTCGGAAGGATTTTCGGACCCACATGTTTAACGTGATCGTACTCCGCATGAACACGGCGGCAGTTTTGGCAGCGGCTGGAATCGAACCCGGGCCTACCGAGTGCAACTCCAGCGCGCTAACCAATGGGCTACCGCGCCCAGATACTATAAGTGTTGTTGTTGAGACCCAGACCGTCCGACCTACCAGAAAGGTGTAAGGTAACTGTATGGACGGCCGGGAAGTGCCACCCAATTTAGACCGGAACCCAGTGGGGGAGGCATCCACAGGGACCGTACCCTCCTTCCCCTACCACCAACCTCTCGGAAGGACTTACGGACCCACATGTTTAACGTGATCGTACTCCGCATGAACACGACGGCATTTGTGGCAGCGTGCAAATCTAGCGCGCAAATCACGGGGATACCGCACCCGAGATGGCCAACAGCACGCGGTGTTCCGAGGTGGTCACCCACCAAGTACTAACCGCGCCCGATGCTGCTTGACTTCGGTGATCTAACGAGAACCGGTGTTTTCAGCACGGTACGGCCGTTGGCCCAGATACT
The DNA here is from genome assembly GCA_951213105.1 of Amaurobius ferox. NCBI lineage: Eukaryota > Metazoa > Arthropoda > Arachnida > Araneae > Amaurobiidae > Amaurobius > Amaurobius ferox. Next base: position 15,947,723 of record OX578142.1, on the reverse strand, counting down.
ATAAGTGTGTAAGAATTCCGTCTTCTAGGTCACCGTAGGGACTTCTGGAGGGAATGGAAAGACAAAAACATATTAGATAATAATATATAGTGAATGAATGAAAAGAATTTAGAAGCCATTTAAATTTTTAACTAGTAAATTGTTTATTTCATAATGTGTTTTACAATAAAATAAATGTGAATCTAAAAAAATTAGATAGATTTTCTGATGTTCGTAAATGTCTTTTAAACCTTTGAAATTATACATTTGTAGCTTTAAGAAACCCTTACATATTGCGGCAGATATATATACACTCTTTTGCAAAAAAACAAACAAAAAAACCGAAGCACCCCTAAAAAATAATCCGATCATCTCGAAATGTCGCATGCAAACTTCTTTATACCAAGTATGCAAATGACTAAATTGGCAAGGTCAATGAGTGTCAACTTTGGTCATAGCGCGCGTTTCTACTGCGCAACTAGCATCGTATAAAACAGGTTAAAAATGTGGACGGTTTACCTTTGCTCGTTACGTGGAGAAACAACCAATAATGCCGTTACGACGTTGTCGAAGACTTTATAAGCAATTATACGAGTTCGAACGGAATCGTATAGTCGGGATGCATGAAGCTGGCTGGTCATACCGAGCAATAGACCGCCACCTGCACCGAACGGACACTGCTGTGCAAAGGTGTTGGCAGCAATGGTTGCTGCAAGGAACTAACTCATCAGCGGAATGAAGGCTCTGGAAGGCCAAGGTTCACGAATACGAGGCAAGATGGGATGATTGTGCGACCGTCCCGAACTGACACAACGGCATCATTGTCCGCCATCCCACGTGCTACAGCCTCCTCCATACCACGCGTGGAACCTTCCACCATCGCACGACGCTTAACTGAGGTGGGGTTACGCTCATGGCGGCCTTTAAGACGGGGGCCCATAACCCCACAACATCGACAGAGTCGTTTGGAGTTGTGTCGTAGCCTAGCATCATGGCTGTCAGCAGACTGGCATCGTATAGTGTTCAGCGATGGATCACGATTCAGTCTTTTAGCAGATGACCATCGGGTACGTATGTGGAGACGCCAGAGTCAGCGGTCCCAATCAGCCTTTGTTTTACACAGGCACACAGACGTTACCCCTGGTGTGATGGTGTGGGGTGCTATCTCTTAGACAGCAGGTCGCCTCTAGTCATCCTGCGTACAACTTTAGCAGCTGAACGATATGTTGATGAAATCCTGCGGTCGTTTGCGTTACCCTTCATTGCACGTTATTTTGGAGCCATTTTCCAACAAGATAATGCCGCGCATATCTGTGGACAGTCTTCGTGCTGTTGATACTGTTCTATCAGGATGTAATGGCCGTTAATACTCTTGATACACAATAAATAAGTATATAGATCCCGTAAACTGCAAAGTAATGATTAAAGATGCAGACTTCATTAAAGTATCATTAATTTTGGTCTATTACTTAATACATAAGATCGATCAAGTGGTAAGCATTTTAAAAGGGAAACTTACACTCCAAAATATCTGAAAATCAAGCATATAATCACACAATTAATTAATTCCGTAAGATCAGAGGCAATCATGAGGCCGGTGTGGATCCAAATGTACTTTATTTACATATATAGACATATTATATATTTATGCATAAGAAGTGAATATTTATCTGTTAGAAATCTTAGCACAGTTTTTACCAACAAATTAAGACATAATCCATTAACCAATATCTAAATATATTACAAATTATATTGAAATTTCTTCATATATTTTATGTACGTTTCATAATTGCAATTTTACATTTTAATAATCATCACACGATTCTTGTATTCTCCCCTTTAGGTCTCTATGGGGGTGATCATTTAAAATTATTTAAATCAATACCAGATTGGAGCATTGTACAAGAATGCCATAAAAATATAAAATTAGACATTTATCTGATTTGATCAAAATTTTGTGTAAAAATAGAAAACAACATTAAATTCGATATTCCTACTTGTTAAAAATAACCCAATGCTTCCGAGACAGTATCGCAATACCAAATAGATGACTTACGTTGAATAAGATGAGGAGCCGGTTCTTGCCACTTTCACAATCGTGGCCCCAGAAAATTTGAGGTAACATGGTTTTTAGTTTGTCAAGGTAGCCCACTTTATGCACTCGCATTATTAATTGGCCTCCGCATTAGATTATAGGCATGTTAGGGATATGCAGTCATTGTATAAAGTTAAAATCTGATAAGCATTCCGAGACACGTCCTTAATAGACTCGTTCCTTTCACGTCCAATAGTTGTGTAGCCATCATCCATGCGTTCGTGAATCGAAAACAAATGGGCCTCTATGGACCAGGCACGATACCGCGCCTCTACAGCTCATTAAGCATAATATACGGCTCGGGTCCTCTGGACTCATGTCCGACATCTCGTACACTCAATTCTCAACCAGCACATAGAGGTAAAAATTTGCAGCCATCATTTCTGAAGAAAGGGACCAGAGTGGCCGACACAAGCCGGACCCCACTTGCAGACTATTCTCTCCTTTTTCTGTATTTTTTTTACTAACGCCATATGTGCTAAACTCGCACTGTCTTAGGAAACTTGTAATTGGCTACTCCTGTTCTTAGGGTGGCTCTCATTGGTCGTAGCCTGTTATAATGCTAAAATCAAAGGGGAATATGATGTTGATTTCCCTCTTGGAGCATCGTGGTCCCATCTGCAAATTCTGTCCAGCTGTCCTGTAAGGTAGGAGTATCTTTGGAACATTATTTTTTGCAGTTGACAGCAATAATTGGCTTCATCATATGACTGGCCATGTTAACGTGAAAGGAGTAGAATTTAAGGTTTTCGGTTTCTGTGGGAAAGAAAGTCTTTGGCTGCGAAGGAATTTTGACCATTATGGGTTAAGCATATAATATCCTTGCACGTATTTAGGGGGACGCAGTACTTGTTACCACCCTGGTGAATTTGTAGCTGTGAGCTCATCCACAGATGTTAAATCAACGTGGAAAAGTAAATGGAAAATGGCTCTTTGGCCAAAGAAAATGCCTTTAGAAGTTTTTAAAAGGATAAACTTTGATGAGCAGAAACCAAATGGCACTCATTGAGTGTTGTTTTGATCGGTTTTTGTTTTCAAGGGAAGTTGGTTTAAGTGTAAATGACTCAAAAACTAAGTATATGGTAAATACTAGAAATAGTGATAGATTTCAAGGTGTTAAACTTTTTGACCGTGAGGGAATAAACTGTGAAAGAGTTAAGGAGTTTAAATATTTGGGTTCACTTGTTACTGTTAATAATGAGATTAAACTAGAAATTAGACCAAGAATTTCTGCTGGAAACATATGTTATTTTGCTATACAGAAACTTTTAGGTCAAGCTATGTAAATATTAAACTCAAAATACTCATCTATAAAGTCATTATTAGACTAATTGTTCTATATGGATCGGAGACTTGGACTTTAATTAAAAGAGATACCGATCTTTTGGGAATACGGGAAAGAAAAATTATGTGGAGAATTTTCGGAACAATATGTGAAGATGGACATTGGAGGAGCAGAACTAATAAATAGGTTTATGAAATATATAATGAGATAGATATTGATATAAAGAAAGAAAGAATTCATTGGCTCGGACATATGATGAGGATAGAGGAGAAGAGATTTACTAGAAGGCTTTTGGAGGGAAACCTAGGTGGGTCAAAATCCCGATGAAGACCTAGGGTCAGATGGAAGGAGCAGGTAGAGGAGGATTTGAAATTACTTGGTATTAGCAATTATAAGCGGAAAGCGGCCAATAGAAAGGAAAGGTCAAAAATTTTAAAGGAAGTCAAGGCCCTACAAAGGCTGTAGTACCATGATGATGATGATGAAAAGGATAAACTGGGAATATGCAATTTTGCGTAAAGGATTAAATTCATAGTTAAAATTCAATCAAAAAAAGGTAAAGTGATTTAAAAAAAAAATGGACATTATTTCAAATTGCACAAGTTGTCATATTCATTATGACATATCTCCCGTGGACCAGAGGAAGAATATTTGACATTTGGATCTCTTATAAACAAATACATTTATATTAATATACAATTATGCAATTTTGGCTGTAAATTTTATATATTCATCATTGTGCAAGATATCATTGTAAATGGCAATTATATTCATGACATCATATATATACACTTCACTTCTTTATTAATTCACAAATTAAATTTCATCAGTAATTATAAAATATTTAGGCAATGAATATTTACACATACGTATAATTCAAATTTTCAATATTCGATACATGATTATCATTAAGTAATTTTCGATCATCAATACATTATCATCATTTAGTGCTAATTTTCTAACAATTTTCTATTCGTATATTCACAAAGTTCTAGTTGTATATTCGCAATAATAAAAAAAATTCTCGTTTTATTCCATCAGTATAGCGTAGAATGTGCCTCTAAATTTACTTCACTCAAAACAAAAACAACGAAATAAGTCGCAGATATACCTGGCTTAAAATTAAAATACACGCTTTCCGTCTTGAAATCAATTCAAAAGAAGCCGCGCTTGAATAGCGTTTTTCTATTACCATGACGACCAGATAGTATTTCCTTTCCATGGGCCAATTGGCCCTTCGCCATGGGCCAATTGGTAGAAAGGCTGTCACTCAAACTCTTTTTTTCACTCTTTCTCTCTCTGTGAACGATGAAACGAAGATGAGAAAATCAGCGCTAATATTCCAGGGAAGAATACCGACGTGACCCTCAATTTGTTTTATCCCTTCGTCTTGCGCCGATTGGTAGAAAGGCTGTCACTCAAACTCTTTCTTTCACTCTTTCTCTCTTTGTGAATGATGAAACGAAGATGAGAGAATCTGCGCTAATATTCCAGGGAAGAATTTCGACGTGACCATCAATTTGTTGAAAATCAGCGCTAATATTCCTGGGAAGAATTTCGACGTGACCCTCAATGTGTTTCTCCCTTCGCCTTGCGCCAATTGGTAGAAAAGCTGTCACTGAAATTCTTTCTTTTACTCTTTCTCTCTCTGTAAACGATGAAACGAAGATGAGAAAATCAGCGCTAATATTCCAGGGAAGAATTTCGACGTGACCTTCAATTTGTTTTCACCCTTCGCCTTGCGCCGATTGGTAGAAAGGCTGTCACTCAAACTCTTTCTTTTACTCTTTCTCTCTCTGTGAACGATGAAACGAAGATGAGAAAATCAGCGCTAATATTCCAGGGAAGAATTTTGACGTGACCCTAAATTTGTTTTCACCCTTCGCCTTGCGCCGATTGGTAGAAAGGCTGTCACTGAAACTCTTTCTTTCACTCTTTTTTTCTCTCTATGAACGATGAAACGAAGATGAGAAAATCAGCGCTAATATTCCAGGGAAGAACTTCCACGTGACCCTCAATTTGTTTTCTCCCTTCGCCTTGCGCCGACGGATACTAAACGTACTGTTGGTATCCGTTTGTCCGAACATGCAAGAGACATAAAAAATGGTAAAATAACGACTGCTCTTGACCAATTTGTGAATAAAGATAATTTTCGCCCTCTTTTTGAAAAAACTTTTCTTTTAGTTAGCTGTAATAGCCCCCGTTCGATCATGCTGTATGAATCCCTTTTTATTTATTCATACCGTTCTTCTATTTGTAATTTTGACCCTGCTCAGGTCCTAAGTTATGGTTGGCGACTTGTTTTCGATTCCCTGCATGTTAAGCCTTTGCATAGCTACATTGATTTATAATTATTGTGTTTTAAAAAATCCTATATCTTTAAACATTTTTGAAGTATTTGCTTTTGAACTTTGTATAAATTATAATCTGATTCATAATCCACCTTTTTGTGTAACTGACAATTTCATGATATGCAAATTTTACTTGACAGTATTGAATTGTATTTAAGCACGGTGGCATCGTTTCTAATTGTATTGCCACTGAGGATGAACATGTAAGATGTTCAAAAGCGCTTTGGCTATAGTTTTTACGTCTGTAGGAAGATTTTAAAATAATATGACTATTGGATCTGTGAGATTTGTTATTTGTTAGTTATTAATCAGTTATTATCAGAATTTTCTGGTGAAATTAGTTTCCGTAAGTCGTCTAAGTATATTATCTCTATTTACCTGATCTTATAACTGTTGATGATCTTTAGTAATTGTTTTCGCGAAAAAATTCTGCAACATCCTCGTGGTAAACAAATGTAATCAAAACCAAGTTATATACACATTTCATATCTTTAAAATCACCAATTCATAAATTTTTTGCAATACTTATGCTTTACAAAATTGTACACTCAATATATATATATAAAATAAAATAGCACATTAAATCCGTTCAGATCTTGCGCACAATATTATAAATGCACATACATTATAAAGAGTAAAAATATTTCATTCATTATCCAATATGTACATTCAATTCCAATTGTAGTTTCTCATATAGTTTATCATGTAGCTTATAAATCCAGTACCGGTACTTTATATTCACATATTTATAGCTAGCTATCATTATCTTTTTTTATCATTATTAATCCTCATACGTGATTCCTTAAACTTTTGATCACTTTCTTTCATTTCTTGTACTCCATATGTACACATTATCGGTCATTCTCTTTGAGTAATTCAAAATTCTAGTAGTATTCTTTTATTTGTTCAAACACACTTTTTAAATTTATCTCCATTGAATTTTATCATTTTCATCTATTTATTACATAATTTGTCTATATAACGCATATTTATTAGGAAAAAAGTTTTTATTGCATGTTAAAATTCCTAAATTGATTTTATTTTGAGTTTTGTTTACTATCATCCCATAATTAACAATCAGCAACATACCATTTCGTCAAAGCATCAGTTCGCACAGAAAATTAGTAAAAGCAAAATTAAGCGGATGCTTGTCGATAGTTTAAGCATACTTTACTTGATAGTTAAATTTTCCTAATTAGCTAATGTCGGACAAAAATTTTCTAAATCAAAATTTTAGATAAAGGAGAGGAAATCCACATTGAAATAAGTGCATGAAATACTGTCAGGGTAATAGTAATAATCTCAAAAATGTGTTAAAAACAACACATTTGGTAGTTGATAAAGTTCTGGATTACATTATGCAATTTCAGTGATGGTGGAGGTTTGTAAAGGGAAGCCTTGATTTCATCAAACAAATTTTATATTAGATTGAATATTATATTTATCATTTTAGTAGAGATCATTAATTACACCCATGAAAAGGTTATGTAATAAAGTTAGTCTCAGTTAAGTAAAATATGGTAAAATAAAAAATTTCTTATGGATACAAGTCACGCCAGCATGAAGAGCAACAGTCTCCGTCATATGTTTCGCGACATATAATACAGGACACCTACCAAACTTTCAACTTTACTTGTCTACTTCAGTGTTATCTTTTAGATGTGCCTTAATTTTAGGAATTACGAATAATTTATCAAAATGTACTTTCATTGTTTTCTCTTCATTCTCAATTACTGCATTCTTATTTCTTATAATTGTTTTTATAATATATGGACCTGAACATTTAGGTTTTAGAGGTGCTGCAGGTATAAAATTTTTCATATATACAATGTCACCAACTTTAAATTCATATGTTCTTCCAGGTTTAAAATATCTCTTTTGCATTGAAGTGGCTTCTGCCTGATTTTTATAAACTTTTTCCATTATCTCTTGGTGAACTTTCTTGGCTTCCTCTACACATTGCTTTAAGGTTAAATTAGTGAATTTAATGTCCATATGCATGTCAAAAGGTGTTCTTACTTCTCTGTTGAAAAAAAATTGAGCTAGAGTATAGCCTGTGATAATGTGTTCTGAGTGGTTATGCTCATTTCTAAACATTAGAAGTTGCTTGTCCCACTCGAATGACTCATTAGCTAAGCATGCAATGGAATTCTTGAGTATGTAGTGCATTTTCCAAAAATCCATTACTCGCTGGGTGATTTAAACTACTGCGATGATGGGAAATATTCATATTCTTCAGGAAGTCTGTGAATTCCTTAGCAGTAAATTGCGTTCTATTGTCCGAGATCAAAATTTTTGGAGCCCCGAATGTCGCAGTAAAGTCATCAAGTACATTAATAACGTTCTGTGTAGTTATTGATCTTACTGGGATTGCTTCTAGAAATCTGCTTAAGTGGTCGACAATCGTTACAATGTAATGGTGCTGAACAGATGATCGCACAAGCTTTCCTACCTGGTTATGGCTATTTGCTCTCCTACTTGTATATGTTTATTCTGCAACTGATCTCTTGTCTCTTGATTTACTTGGATTTTAATTTGAGACATCTCTCACAATTTAAGCAGAAATTTTTGGTATCTGAGAACATGCCACTCCAGAAGTAGACTTTTGATTTTGTTTTATGTCTTACTTAGGCCAAAGTGGGCAACATGACCAGCTTGTATAGTTATTCTTTGTAAACTTCTTGGAATTACTATCTCAATTGCATTAGGTGATTTACTCTTTGCCTTAAGTTTGAATTTTAATAAATTATCATTAGAGTCAATTTTGTAATTCTTATATCTTAAGTTAAATTCATTATCTTCCAATATTTTTCTGATCTTACTTAATTTCTTATCTTTTAATTGCTCTCTTAATATATTCTCATGATTTAATTTATTTTCTGTTTGAAATATATGATTAATTAATTCATTCACTATATTTTGTGGAAATATTTCTCTTGACATGTAATCAGCGGGGTTATCTTTTCCTTGGATATACTTGACTTTGAATTTGAATGATTGCAGGAATAACAACCATCTGCGTTCTATATCATTAGCTTTTTCCAATGCCAAATGATAAGATAATGCCTTTGCATCACTTTGAATTTCAAATTCTGCACCAACCAAGTAATCCTGGAAATGTGTGGTAATACTACACATACTAATTATACACATGGGGATGCAGTAGCAGTATTCTAAGAAAAGTATATCTTTATTAATATAAAAATAAAATTATCTCTAATACCTATATCATTTAACCATATGTTAATGACTTAATATGTCAATGATACTAATCATATCAATATTTATTTATAACTAGAGGTAATCCCTAATGAGCCTAATGTTAGTCAAAATGTTAATTATTTCTATTTAAATTTAAGTACAATAGAAATATAATTAGCAATTTATATAATAAAAATATTCTTCTAACTTTAATATGAAGCTGTTTTTCTTTCGTTCTTGTAATTCTAAGCTGTTGTTTCGAAACAACATTTTAAACCAGCTCTTTAGAATTCATAGACTCTCTGATTAAAAGTATCACTATTTTCACATTAATAATCTTAAACGCATCAGTCAAATTCAATCTTATCCTGCTAAATTTGTAAATTATCACATTAGAAATTTAAAATAATTTTCATTTTTGCTTTATATTAGCATTTGTGCACATTTATAGATATCATTTTTGCTGTATTAGAATAGTGGTCGTGTTAGGGTATAATTAGTATCATTTTATAATATTTATTTCTGAACTCTCATTAATTTATGTATTTATATTTATTTCTTTAATTTCTTGTCTAGTTATGCTTCATTATTCACAAGTATCCCATATGTTTCACATGCTATGTTATCTAATCTTATATGACTCTCAATAGATGGCGCTATTCCCCCTTCCTATCGCTTATAATTTTCCTAAATGCGCCGTTTTCAATTCTATATGGGATCAGCATGATGGTATGTCTAGATTCTGTGTTTTCCCCTCATCTTATCCTTTATCTTTATGTTTAATTTGGTTAATTTTATATGGCCTTTTATTACTTTCTTCCTGATATTTTCATCTATCCCTTTATTTTTTTTGGTTTTCATAATGTGTTGAATCTTTGTATAATGTTCCAACCCAGTGTGTTGCTTTATACTGCGAAACACATTATGGGAGTATATCCATGGATGTAAAGCTCCCTGATGAGCAATATGTATGGAAACTATCCATCTATTGATTACTTCTTTTCTTCAATATATTATCTTTTACTTTTTAATTTCCTCAATGGGCTTCTTGCAATTTCATTATCTTTTGATGTTCGTGCTTAGGTCTAGCTATGTAATAGCCTTTCCTTATTGCTTATTAATATATATAATATATTTTGTTGATTTATAGTACTTTCCTTATATACATAATATAATGTATAAGGAAATTATTGTGACTTGATCGAAAATTCGAATTCGAGTTTTCGACGGGAGAGTACGTTTCAAGCATCCATGATTACGAATCGAACATTTTTGAGGTGATGTCTGTGTGTGTGTGTCCGTGGGTCTCTGGAGACGATATCTCAGGAACGAATGGAGTGATTCGAATGAAATTTGGTACACAGATCACAATCCGTTAATACTGGAAGCCTATTGTTTTAAACACAATCGAATGTTCAGAACACCCCTAAATTTTCGAATGAAATTTTGAAAAAATCACCAAAAAATCAAAACCTTTAATAAAGTTGCGCAAATAGACATTTCTTATGTAATTTTTCCTTTGAAAGCAATTGACATAAACTGTAGAACGTTAGCATGAACCGTTCTTGAGATATTGCACATTTTTGAAATAAATTTATAAAAAGATCCCATAAATTAAAAAAAATATTAACATTTTCACTTTTCATATGTAATACCATGCGATAAATTTGGTGACATCATTCTTGTGGATCTAGTTCGTTCCATTCATGAGGAGATACTTTGAGTAATACTTTTGTATTTGAACGCAATAATCATTTATCTAAGAATAACTTATTTTTCCGTCCATAACGCTTGGCGAGAGTTTGGCGACGAATTCGGCGGAATGTACTTTTTTAAGTGTTGCCAAATTAACGAAAATCTCGCTAAATCAATGAAAATGACGACTAATTGAAGAAAATTCAATATCTTGGGAAGAATATAAGTATCAAATATAAGAATAACCTATTTTTTACTGTAAAAGTAATAAATTCATTGCATTGTATAAGGACAGTCATGTGCTACTCATATCAGACTTTATGTTGTTTCACATATTTAATTCCCTTCTTAATGTACCCAGTTTCCTTTTTTAAAGACATATTTAGTATTAGAATTTATAATTCTCTAATTTCTCAGTTGCACAATTATAGATTTTATAATATTAATTTCACAAAATTTGCCATATAAGTTACTTGTGGGTTACCCTGGTACTGATTTAATTTTGATACGATTCGGAAAAAAAGAACCTGCCTTTTTTTTGCGAAATGACCCGCAAAAATCGTCAAAATCTAAAGTAAAAGACCACGTATGCTCTATATCAATTAAATGCTTGTTTTAAACGTAATTTTTGACAACGAAAGAATTGGACCAACCCTATTATTCTTGGACTAGCCATTCTCGAGACATTTTAGTTTTTTCGCATTTTCGCTACACCACTTTTGAAAATAAATCCAGTTAAAAAATGAAAACGAAAATTGAACTAAAAGTACAAATTCAGTGTCATTTAAAATAATTATGGGTGTTATTTTGTGCAATTAAACTTATCACTTCAAAAATATATTGATAAATGAATTGATAAATGAATTACTGAAGAAATAAAGATAACATGAATATGAGTCTGCAGAGAAAATCATGTGGTGCCCATATCAAATTTTAAGTCTCCCCTCTATATTTCATAGATTCCTCCCTTTCTCTTTGACACAACTCAACTCTCTCTCATTCAATCTCATCTGCTCTGATTTAGCACATTGCTTCCGAAGACTCCTGCCTCATGGTTCATGGTAATACTTAAACTCATAATATTTTCTTAATTTTAATCCACTATTTTTATTTGTAGACTGGGTTTATGGTGTTCATAGTGGCTAATTATTACCGTAATCCGAAACAATCATTTGTTTGTTAATTTGGATTAGATACAGTCTTGAAAAAGAATCTAATTCAAATTAACCTCCCATTTAGAAAAGCAAGTTATTAATGTGTAAATATATTAGCTGCTCTTTCTTTTAATTCATTTTTATTATTGACATATAGTAAAATTCTGTTGCATATGCGTAAGTTTACTTATGTTGTTGTATTGTCTTTACCATGTAGTAGTTACTCTTTGAAATTTTAAAATATTTTTCAGATGATTACCATTATTCCATTAATTTATGCTACACATGCGTATGTTATTGGATAGAGTATTTAATATTTAATTTGAGTCTTTTTGGATTTTAAGCACTTTTTTATTAACTCTATGTTCTCAGATTACCAAGCACGTCATTTTGGTTCACACCCTCATTTTATCACATTTTTCGTTATATGCACTTTTTTTATCTGCCTCTATTTCTTCCCTGTTCTTTTATACAGTTTTAATAAATTCTGTATCCTCATTGTCGAAATTATGTATATATTATATATATATATATATATATATATATATATGTGTGTGTGTGTATTTCGATGACAAATGAAGTAGATCTCTTTACTAATAGTAGTCTGCTTACTATACAATAAAGTATAATACTGTATAATAATATTGTATGGTAAGCAGACGTACGTTTTGGAAAGATTTGAAATGCATTCTTCAGTGATAACAATCCTGGAACTGAGCCAAATGAGAGCGTAAGTATTCCCAAAATGTGTAAAATGGCGTTCAGCACCAGGTTTGTTCCCATTGAAAAATTAAATCCAAAGATTTTCGAAACGTACGTCTTCCTAACCTATGATATTTAAGCGACATTTTAAGTCGTAATCTAGTTTATTTATGGATTGTGCGTAAAGCTACAGTCCACGCTAATTTCGGCGATTTTGGAATTAAAAAATATGGCAAAATTGGAATTTTATAACTCTGAAAACATCCGTAATTTTATCTTTTTAACAATTCACCAAAAATTAGGAAATCGTGTTACAGATTCTACTTAAATATTTCAAAGATTGACGTTAAGATTGGAACTACTGTAATTAAATAATTTTTTAATTTTAAAATTGTCGTGTTTGTATTATATGTTTGGCTTATGCAATGCCACTTTTTACGCTTAGTTAACGTTTTTGCAAGCTAAGTAATTCGGTTGGAAATGTGTCAATGATGACCGTGTAGTGGTCGATCATTAAAAAAATAATAATAGAAGCTTGAGATTATGTCTGTTCTTACTAATTTATTTTGAATGACTAAAATGTGCAGCACGGTATTCCCATTTGAATCTTGAAGGTCAGGATCCGCTCCTTTCGCCAAAAGTAGACGATAACATTCTTCTTGATTTAAACAGGCGGCAAATGGCAGAGGGTATTCTCCCCAATAAACGTATCTACAAAAAAGGAATACAAAAATTCAATATCATTTCGAGACTGAAATATATATTTAAATAAGAATCTTTAACGTCATTTCTCATAGAGATCGAAAATAGTAAAAGAAGTATATATATTTGTTTATTGCTTGCTTAGCGGAGAATTTAAGGGATCCACAGCTACAAAATTTAGTACAGCGTTATTTCAGGTTATAGGGTCGCCCATAAGGAGACGGATACCACTCGAGTATGTGAGCCAAATGAGACCCGGCCATCTGAACTTTATATTAGGAGGGAAATACATGAAAGATGGGGGACTCAAAATATGAAGGGGCGTCCATCATAATTTTTTGTAGGGAAGACACCAATTTGTATAGGTGGCCTAGCAAGCCCGATCGAATACATCTCGGAGCGATGTTTTTAATTCAAATTACTTTTAGAGTTATTTAATGTTGAACGATTTTCGCACAAATCAGTTCTTTAGCGAATAAAATTATTATAGAAAAGTTTTATCTTCACATTCTTCGGAAATATTGAAGAATTCTGATTCAAACCAATTTTAAATAAAATCTTTATAAGATATATATATATATATATATATATATATATATATATATATATATATAAGTAGTATATCTATGTACGTATGAGCGCACATGTACTGTATACACTAAAAACTATATTTTATAGCTTATTTTTATCTTTTTTATATATAAAAAAAAAGGTATCGATCCATATTAATATTAAAAACATGATTTTATATCAAAATAAGGCCTTTTTAACATTTAGACCAAATTTTAATTTTTTTTTAGATAAATGCGTGAAAATGATCAAAAGAGCCCCATTATGGGGCATATTTATAAGGGGGCCGTTAGTCCCCCATATATAGGTCGGTGAAAAGGATTAAATCTAAAAAGATATTAAAAAATATAATGCCATTTTAAATGGCGTCAAAAAAAATCAAAGATAGGCCGCTCCATTTTGGGGCTCCCTCATACATAGCTAAATTACGGTGAAAGGATTAAATAAATCCTCTAAGCTTTAAAATATATGGGGGGACCATAAGTCCCCCCATAAAAGTTTGATCTAAAGATTTATTTTTAAAACATGGGTCCTGAAAAAAATAAAAATATTTTTCAACATAATTAAAGTCAGAAAATAAAGTGATTTAACATGATAGGTTAGAAAATCATAGAATAAATAACTCTCTCATATTTGTATTTACCATACCAGAATATATAAATCTACTTTGAACCGTAATTTATGGTTTTATAGATATGAACAGATAGAAAGGCTCTTTAAGCTTTCTCATATCACAAGCAAAAAAAAATAAAAGTGTTTATCGACACAGCGAAGCCTTTTATCTCTCCTAAGTGCAACGTTATGAAGATTTATTTGATAGATGGCAGCACTATCCATTCTAAAATAAAATATAGTAAAATTCAGCAAAACCCCCTTCCCCCCGTAGACCTTTTCTGATCTTAAATACGTCTCAACACGTTGGGGGTTTTGAGGTCTACGGGGGGAAATCCTTTTTTTTTCTTAGGACTTCTCATCAGCCAGGCTCCTCATCAGTCAGTCAGGCGCTCTATTCAACACAGCCAGGATTCCATCTCCAATTTTCTATGACTGAAATAGACAAGGAATATACAATTAATATACTATATATATATATATATAGACTAATACTAATTAAATCTAATTAATTCTAATAAATAACGTACGGATCATATATTCACAGTGCACATGGAGATTTGAACCAGCATCTTTCTGATAGTAGACCATTGCTTTATCCATTCAGCCAACCCCGGGGCAATAACACATCAAAATTTTAAAAATATAAACATGACATAATATTTTTTAGTCGAAAAAAGTTAACATCTAAGACCTTTTCGACTAAAAAATAGTTTATAAATAATATAAAATAAAGAAGGATAGTTTTTGAAGAATATATACACAAAGTACTATAGTTTAATATATATTAAAAGATTAATATATATTAAAGGAAGTGCTGCCATCTATAGCTTAGAAAAATCAACAAAAGTAAGTTGTTCTTTACTAATCTCAAAAATTATAATAATATTCTTACTAAGACTGCTGTTCCTTTTAACTCTAAAATATATTAAGCTTCCTCTAATTCATATTCATATTTATCATTAATCATACCTGAATATTTAAATATATATCTTCCTTTATTAATTTCATATATAGATTCATCAGATAGCATACCGTGCTTATTCGCCAGATAATAATCTTTTTCTATATCTCCCACATATATCTTTATGATTACTGTATTTCCATATTTTGTTTTAATTTTTTTCAATGATATCAGATTATATTCCCCAGGATATAAATCATTTAATTTAAACGTCTTAGGATAACCTCTCAGTCTATTGAACTCTTCCATTTATTAGTAAACATTTTTTTATAAATAACATTATAGGGGGGGATAGTCATCCCCCCCTGAATTATAGAGATAAAATAGTTTTATAAACCCCTCTAATATATTAAAAAAATGACTGCACTGACTTGTAGAAAATTATATAGAATTATCTGTCTTTCACATTATTTTTTCCTCTTTAGAAAGCGCGCCGCGTGTTGATTGATTTTTGCGCCGGGTCTGAAAAGATAAGGATTGCTCATCTTTGTACTCGCTTCTAAGATTATTATTTTTCTCAGTTGAGTTAAGTAAGGACGAATCGGCACAATATTTAGTTTTTTCAGGATCATTTAATTTAAACATTTTTTATAAAATTCATGTCCAATAGAATAAATTCTTTGAAATAACATATAAAACTCCTAATCCATTCAATTTAATATCTTCATTTTCTTCTTTTTCAATTAATTCAGTCAACCTTTGAAAACTTTCTGATAATAGTTTTTTATTATGATCATATTTTATATATAAATCATACAATTCATTACAAAGATAAGTCATATAGTAAATTTCTTCAGAATTTGTAAAATTTAAAGCTCGAATATCACCTAAGCACTCATCCATTTATATAGAAACATTTTTATAGTGTCCTAAAGCTCTAGTATTCATACCATCTTCTAATATAAATCTTTTATCATCTTTTGCTGATAAAGCTATCTTGTTCACTTGAATTGAATACAATTCATGTTTCTTACTTCTAATTAAATTCTGTGTTCTATATTGATCTTTTTATTTAATAAACAGTCTTTATAATCCTCAAATGATATTCTGTTTTTAACGGTACTAGTCTTAGTACTTTTAGACCTCTTAATCTCAAAATTTTTATCTTCAACACTCTGTTTTTCTAATCTTATTGAATACACTTTACTTCTTAAACCTACAAATTCTTCCATAATCACACCGTTATTTTCATCTTTCATTTTACCTAATACTTTTTTATTACATCTAGGCATATTATACAGATTATATACTTGATAATCAGATGTATCGAAATAATCAATCATAGACTTCATATCTTCATAAAAGTCATCTGTTTTAATATCATATATAAAACTATCTGTATCCATATATAATAACTTAATATTATCTTTATATCTCGGTTTCATAACATTATAATGAAAATCATACATTAAATGTTTAGATAAATCTAATATACTCATTCCAACATAAATCGGTTTATTAAAATATAGTTTTGTTTTTTTCATGTGAACAGCTACCAAATTTTCATCAAAAATAGTTCTACATTTGAAATTAGGTTTAGCAATTAATTTTTTAACTTGATCATAATTACAACATAATCTTACATCAATTCGCTTTCTTATAGATTCCATTGTTTTTCCAAATATAGAATTATTCATTAATTTATAAAAATCTTTCTCAAAATCATTAGCAGCTATCTTTCTCATTTCTGTGTTTAAATCTATATATTTTTTAACCAATTTGATTGTTTAAATTGCAATACTCTATGTACTCTTACAGCCTTTAAACCCATTTTCAAATATTGTTTTAAACTTCTATAATGAACTACATATTTCTCTTTATCGTGTAAAGTTGTTAATAACTTACCTTGTTTCGAATTTTCAGGAATTCTATTTTCAGGACATAATGGTAAATCTGAATGATAATCATGTAACTCTTTTGGATATCTTAAACTAATTTCAAATATATATCCAATATCTGAATCATCTTTTATTTTATTGTTATATAATTCACGTTTAACATAATTTATTTCATTACACCATTTAAATTCTCCATATGGTAAATATTGACTCATAGCCCATCCATATAAATTATTAGCATCTAAATACATTAAATAATTGGATTCTTTACTATTATCATAATTTTTCATATATTTATTATTTGCTTTTCCATATCTATTACAACATTGTGAAACACCTCCTCTTAAACCTTTTTCTATCATGAGAATCATATCATAATCATTTAATAAATCTAATTTAACATTTGTTATTTTTAACATTGCATCCCAAGATAAACCAGGAGCTGTAAAATACCAATCTGGATCTATTTTATAAGTTTTTAAACAAACATCTCTAAAATTTTCAAATACATCTGTTAAAATTAATACATCTGTTTTGACATATAAATCTGTATATTCACCTAAATTTTTTATATTAAATTCTTTCCAAACACGTTGAGCATGTTTATATTCTTCATCAGTTATATTACATTCATTCAATTTATTATAAAATTTATCTTTTGAAGGTAATTCTGTTTCTTTGTATTTATCTCTAGAATCCATATAATCATAAGGATATACACCTTTTCTTGTAATGAGATCTAATTTATCATCAGGAGAATGTAATGATGTCTCTCTAAATTTTGATTTTAAGTATTTAATATATTTCATTTTTCGTTATTTTGGTGGACACTTATTCAACTCAATATTTTCTGGTAACTTTCTCAAGTTTTTTGATAAATTATCTAAACTGCAAGACATAAATTTAAATGAATCAATAAATCTCAATTTCATACCTCCTATTTTTTTGCTGAAAGATATATATTTTTCTTCAGTATTAGGTATAACATCTATTTTTGATTGATCAAACCCAAGTTCTTTTATAAACAAATGAGAATCATAACCTGTTAAATTATGAATTTTTACTGGAATAAATTTTGGAATTTGATAATTTAAATTACAAATATTATGAGCTGGACCTCTATATTTTCCAGTTATATGACAATGATCAATTACTTTATCATCATTTAAGATTTGATTTTCACATATATGACAAATATTAGTTCTTTTATAATGATTTTCATTGAACTCTATCATTGATTTGATACTTTCATATTTTTTAGTTTTGTCTTCTATAATTTTTTCAATTTTAAGAGTATCCTCTTTTAACATAGATACAAACTTTTTGATTGTATCTGGTCCTCTATAAACAACAGGAGGTTTATAGTATTCCTTTTCATATTTGATATAATAACAAAATGCATCTGCTACATGTTTTTGATATTTCATAGTATATGATTTAGTTTGATCTTGCTCACATGTATCAATTTTAGGTAAGAGAGATTCAAAATCAGCATATATAGTATATGGTACTCTCATTTTTCTTTCATGATTTTTAAATTGAATAACTTCATCTTTTTTAGGCATATTAATTGTGACAGCATCTTTACAGTATTCCACATGTATCTTTAATCTTTCCTCAGAATAAAAATAATTTAAACATCTAGCACATAAAAATATACGACGATTAGTAATTTGTGATCTGATCAAACTATTTATATTTTTAATCCAACAATAATGATCTTTCATATAAAACAAGTTTACATGTTTTTCTAATTTATTGTTAGTTATTCTAAGTGGATAAATTGGATCTTCATAACTATAAACATTTACAGATATATTATTTAGTTTTTCAAATTTTTTAATATTGTCTAATGAAACAGGAAAATCAATTCCTTTAAAATTTAATTCATCTTTATATTGTTCATATTTTGACACTCTTTGAGGATCTTTTTTTACAGGATAAATTGCTGATAATATTGACCACATAAAACATTTATTATCTTTATTTTTTACATTTATTATGGCTTGTTTAGATTTAATTTTTTCAGGTAAATCAATATAACTTGATCCTCTCAAGGGTTGATACTTATTTATTCTCAATTCTAAAAATTTAATTTCTTCAACACTCCAACCAGATCCTTTTGATATAAAATCATCAGATTCATTTATTAAGTTGTCTATAACATAATCATAAAAAGTATGTAAATCATTAGATTTTAATATAATTTGATTCTCAGTTTTGAATGTGAATTCTTGAATTTCTTCATTCAATTTATACAAACAAAACAATTTAAAATTTACCTTTATTCCATTAAATTCTTTCATAATATGCTTTATTTTTTCTATTACAACCTTTCTTTTCTCTTCTAAAAATTCTAGAGGGATTTTAATATTATTATAATTATTAATTCTGTATGATCTTAATCTAGATTTATAAGCAGTTTCATATTCCTTAATTTCTACATTACCTTCATCTAATGCTTTTTTATGTTTTCGACTTGATATGTGATTATCTAAATGTTTATAATATATAACGCAAATAATACATTTTCTTTTTTGTTTTGATCTTTTAATCATTAAGTCTTTCTTTATATGTTCTTCTTCATCTTCATAATATTTACCACATATACGACATTTTCTATCTTCTGTAAATAACTTTTCAAGATTTTCTTCTACTGTAAATACATTTTCTTCAGGAAAGACAGATTTAAAATCATTTTTATCAAATCTTAAATTAAAAGAATCAAAAATCTTTTTAATTTTTTTACGTTTTTTAGGTTTATTAATAAATATTTTTTTCTTTTTTTCCAAGTATGCTGACAAATCTAAATTTAATAAATCTACTAAAACAGGTTTATATTCACCTGTTTTTCTGATATATTTAGTTAATAATTTAATTAAATCAACCTTCTTACAACCTTTAGGTTGTTTAATATTCAATTGTTTTACTACTTTTCTAAGTTCATTAATAGTCTTTGACTTTAAGTTGAGCTCCATTTATTAGGAAACATTTTTTGTAATACTTTTTCCAAGATGCTTACTGTGATAAATACTTTTTAAATGTCTCTTTTTGTGTGTATAGGTATATTGCATACCACATTCACATTTAAATTTTTTATATTTGATTATGGAATCACAACATTTACAATGACTTTGGAAATAAATTTTTTCATTTCTATGATATATGTAAAACTCATTTACCGATTTCATAGTCAAACAGTGTATGCACTTTTTTGTAAGCTCCATTTATTAAGAAACATTTCTTGAAATACTTTGTAAAAAATCATTCATATTTTTTCATATTTCTTTTTAACTTTTTGAACTTTTATATTATTTTCAATATTAAAAATATCACAAATCTTTTTCATAAAATAGTAATAGTTAATTGATTTCTCATAATACATAAAATCTAAAAATTTTAAAAACATATCCTCAATTTCTTGAGAAATATTATATCTCCTTCTTAATCGATTAAAATAACAAACTCTACTATTATATCTTTGTTTTAAACTTTCGTAATCGATAACATAAAAATGTTCTTCTTCTTCTGAATCATAGAATTATTTCATCTTATTCATTTATACTAATTCAGATGTCCAACTATTAAATTCATCAGGATATCCTAGCCATTTTACATAATACTTATTTCCTTTCTTTTTTATGATTTTTTCAATTTTATATACATCATCTTTTTTATTATATTTTACCATTTCATTTTCATAAAAAGTTCCTTCAATTTCTTTACTGTTTAAATCTTTTAATCGATAAGTAATTGGATCTGTTTTCAATACTTCAGAAATTATAAAAATCTCTTCACTGAATGTAGAATCATCTACTTTCCTGAATGTTTTCTTAACTGTAGATATTCTAACACTATCTCCTATCTTAAATTTAGGTTTTTTCATGATCTTTTTAGTATATAAATTTTTATAAACTTGAGATTCATTTTCTCTAGCCTCAACAGGTGTCATTTTTATTGACCTATGATATGAATTGTTATAATTTTTAAGTAATTTGGGTAATACATCAATATATCTTTTAGTATTGTTAGCATGCATATATTTTATAATTTTTTCTCTTATACTTTTATTAAATCTCTCAGCTATTGCAGATTTTATTTCTTTATTTTTAGTTGTTAACCAATGTATATTATTATCTTTAAATAATTTTTGTGTCTGTTTTCCTGTAAATTCAGTACCTTCATCTGTCAAAATGAATTTTGGTATTCTTTCTTTAAAAACTTGTTTAAAATCTTGTACTACTTCTTCAGATGTTTTTCTTTTTATAGGAAAAGCCCAAGCATATTTATTAAAAGCATCTATAACCGTTAACAAATAATTAGTTCCATCATTATATTTGCTATAATTTTTTATAAATAACAAATCAGCGTCAAATTGATTATTACTGTTTGGAACATAAACCCTTCTTCTTTTAAATTTACGAATGACAGGTTTATATCTAGTATATACATCTTGTTCATGTAAAAATTCTTCAACATTAGGTAACCCTGTTTTTCTTTTCAATTCATTAATTCCACAATAACCTGTTTCTGGATTATAATATGTCTCTTTTAACTCCCTAAAAAAGTATTCTTTTTACTTCCACAAATAGTACAGATACCTTTACCAACAGGTTTATTATTTTTAGAAGTAGTTTTATGATAATTTTTAGTTGGGGTTTTATCTTTACACTTGACACAATATATAGAAAGACCTAATCCAAAAGTTTTTTTAACTTTAATAATAGGTTTAATAATTCCTCTAGCTAATCTTTCTTGAAATGTTGGATCTTGTATAGCATTTAAATTATCTATTAATTTTTGATCAGCAACATGTCTCAGTTTTGTATCTTTTGTTTTATTGTAATCAATATCATGTTCTTTACATGCTTTATCAACTCTATTTATTCCAGGATCACCTCTTTTTAATCTTTTTCTAATTTTGTATTTGGACCACAATATTGATATCCTGGTAAATGCATTTCTGGAAGATTTACTTTATCTTGTATCCATCCAACAATATCACCACCTTTCTTTTTACAAACCATTTATTTATTTAGAAATTTATATCCATTCAATTGCATTTGTTTTACGTATTTTTCAACTGGATTAAATTTTAAACTTTTTATGAAATCCTTTTCACACATATAAATTTCTTCTTCTGTCATATCCTTAGCTTTAAACGAATTAATGAGTTCTTTATAAAAATTATAACAATGTCTATATTCTTCTTTCCTTTCTGCTATTTTTAATGCAAGATCTATGGCTTCTACTATACCAACTGATAAACTTAAAAAAGCAAGCGGTAGAAAGGCTATTGCTGATAAACCCGTTCCACTTAGAATAACTTTACTTAATGATAATGAAATACTTATCTTTTGATACATATTTCTACTCTTTCTGTAAACATATAATCTTTTTTCTAAATATACATCCATTTATAAAGGATTAAATTTTTTCCTGTATCTCATATCAGGATTCACTAAATCTAACATAAAAAAAATCATATTTTTCTTGAACACTTTTATTATACATTTGTTTGAATTCTTCAGTACTTAATAAACCATCTATCTCTCTTATAATCTGTTGAATTTCTTTAGATTGTAGTGTGAAAAATATATCGTAATTACAGTTCCTTCTTATATTGATAGGTGTTAAATAATATGACTGAGTTAAATAAATAAAGGATGCGTTTTTCTTTCTACCTCTGATAAATAATTCTTCGATGTTTTTTTGATCTTTCTCAATCACACAATCATCAAAAATAACTAAATTCTTTAATGTAGGATTTAAATCATCTACATTAATAAAATTTTGATCTGAAGAAAATAATACTTTTTTTTTGAATTTATCATATAATTTTAATAATTTTTTCTTATTCTTTATATTCTTACATTTCAAAATATCTTCTCTTTCTATATCTTCAAACAATGTATATTTTTCTTGTAATTTAGAATATTTAGGTTCGTATAAATCTTTTGCACATATATATAATGTATCAAAAAATAATAAATCATAAATCAAATTTAACAGTAAATTTGTTTTACCTGAACCTGAAGATCCTACTATAAGTAATCTAAGTGGATGTTTAGGTAACAAAGGATGTTGTTTAGGATCAGGTAATTCTTCTGGTTCTGTGTAATCTTTAATTTTTATCATAATTTACTAGCAGTAAAAATAAAATTTGCTGCAGTAAAAAAATTAATATTATATAAATGAACTTAGAAAAAGAACGGACACATAAGTTTTTAAAGCAAATAAAAGATTCAATTAAAATAGTAAAAATAGAAAAAGAAATAAGAAAGAATAATGAAGATCAACTAAAAGAAAAAATAGGTATTCAAAAGAGCTTAGAGGAATTTCATAAACCAATCACTCAAGAAATTGAAAAATATGAAAAATCAAATAAAGAGGTTGTGAAAAGTATTCAAAATGTTGTAGAAAATATTTCATTTCCATCTATAGAAGAGCCTATTGAAGCTGTGAAAGAATTAGTATCTTATACTTATGATATCGATCAAAATTTAAATTTAAAATATTTAAAAGAGGAAAAATTATGCAGACCGTCAGTATGTTTAAACGATCAAGAAAAATTAGAGGAGATGTATGGAAGAGCTAAACAGTTAAAAGAAGGATTATCTAAGAAAAGAGGTAACTTAAAAAGTACAATTTCTAGAGCTAAAAATTTTTCAGAGGAGGAATTAAACCAGAAAAAGAATGATATAAAAGAAATTAAAAATAAAGAAAATATGTTGCAAAATTATATGCATAGATTAAATATGATTCGAAGTAGTAAAGAAATGAAGGTAGGTAAAGGATTGTATGTATTATCAAATTTAACAGAAAAAATATGTAACGGAAGTAAATCAAAGAAATTGTATAATCAAGTAGCTTTATTGTTAGATATGTTATTAAAAAATAAAGAAATTACGTATAATGATGTACAACGATATCATAAACAATTTCTCTGTTAATAAATGATAAAATATAAAGTTTATTTGAGTGATGGTCAGAAAAATAAACTTAAATCAGCTTTTAAAAATAAAGTAGAAGTAACATTACAAATAGATAAATCTAAAACTCCTAATCATGAGATGTATTTAACTAAAACTCAAATTAATCATATTAATGATAAAAAAAGAATTACAATTAGTAAAACTTAATTAGATAAAAATGGAGGATTTTTACCATTTCTAGCGGCACTTATACCCTCATTAATAACCGCTGCTAAATTAGCAGTTCCAGCATTAGCAACAGGTGCTTTATCAGGATTAGCTAGTTCAGCTGTAGAAAAAAAGGGATCTGGGAAAAAAAAAAAACTTGGAAAGGGAATATATCAACAGTGGGAATCAGTGACAAAATGATTAAAGATAATATGAAAAATGAAAAAGGATTTCGAGGTGTGTTTACCTCCGATTTATTACCTAAAACAATAGGAAAATTTGAAAATGGAATCATTAATTTAGATGTATCAACAGGTCCGGAACTCATTGGGTTTGTTATTATAATGATCCTAAATATAAATATGTGGAATATTTTGATCCGTTTTGTGAATATGACAATATGAAGAAGGACTATATTCCTAAAAATATTAAATCATTTCTTGTTACATCCAATAAAAAAATAGGTTATAATGATAGTTTTTTACAGAAACCTTCATCTGTGAAATGTGGTATATTTTGTATGAAATATATAAGAGAAAGGAATAAAGGTATATCACCTAAAAATGTTCTCAAATCATTTCCTACACAAAAACCTAGTGACTATAATGAAAATTTTGTTATGTATAAATGATAAAATTAAAATCTGAAGGTCATGAGAAATCAGAGGAATTTACTGTAAATTTTATTACACCTCTTAAAATAAAAAAATTAGCTTTACACTCATTCTCTATGGAAGTTTGCTGGTTTAATATAAGTAAGAATTATGGAAATAACAAATTTAGATTGTTAGACAAAGATATCAGTTCAGATATAACAATTATTATCTCAAATGGTAATTATACTGTAAGAGGTTTAAATGAGTATATGATGAAAATATTTGGTAAGGATCCACCTGTGAAATTTGGTATTATTGAAGCAAGACAAAAAATATCTATTAAACTGAAAAAAAATTGGGTAATTGATTTTACAGAAAGTAAATTTCATAAAATTATAGGCTTTTTAAAACCGACATATGGAAGTTATGATGAAGAAACTGAGATTGAAGGTGAACATATTGCTGATATATCTAATGGAAATGATAATATTTATATTCACTGTGATTTTGTAAAAGGATCTTTAATAAATCAATATAATTCAGAAGTTATATATTCTTTCACTAATAAAAACCCTCCAGGTAGTATAATTTCAAAAGAATTTAATAATTGGATATTTTTTCCTGTTAAAGTGGATCCTGTTGAAAGAATAAAAATGAGGATTACTAATCAAAAAGGTGAATTAATAGATTTAAATAAAGGAGCTGTAGAATTCAATTTTATTTCTTCTTAAATAAATGTATAGAAGAAAAAGTAAAAAAATACAAGGATTTTTAAAGGTTTTATTGAAACCTAAGAATATATTAATTGAAATATTTTCTATGAAAAAGAAAGGAGATGGTTTAAAAATTCTTCCTAAATAAATGATTTATGATTTAAGTGATACTCGTTATTATTATAATGATCACATTAAAAGTTATGAATTAAGAGAAATTCATCCAAAAGAACATAGTTCAGATGAGAATGCTACCTATGTTTTTCATATTAATGATACTAAAGCAAAAATTTTATATTCTAGAGGATATCTTGAACTAAAATTAAAAATTACAAAAAATGATAAATCATCCATTGGAAACGAAAATGTGAGTCTGGTAAATGGTGGAGGTTTTATCAAAACTTTAAAAGTACATATAGGAGATACTGAAATTGAATCAAATACACAGTCAAATTTTTCAATCATGAATCATGTTTTAAGATTAATTCATTATACTCCTGATTATGTAACATCACAAGCCCAAAATGAATTTTTTTATCTAGATACATCTGATTCAGCTGACCGTAATGAGTTCAAATATGATGGTACTTTAGGAGATACTACTAAAATAACTGAATTTTTTAATAATTTGAAAATGAATAAAGATTATAACGAAGGATTCGTAAAGAGATGGGAACTAACGAAAGATAGAAATGTCATTAAAATATGGACACCTTTAAAAGATATAATCGATTTCTTTAGAGAATATGAAAAGGTTATTTCTGGTTTTGAAGTGAAAATAGATATTCAAAGAAATGAAAATAAAAATATGATATATACTAATATAAGAAACGAAAATTATAAGGTAGTAGTTGAAGGTTTAACCTTACATTTACCTTATATAGAATTAAAAAATTCTGCAGAAAGTTTGTTTCTGGAATCATATCTATCTAATAAAGATATAGAGGTAAATTGGGATCGATATAGATTTAAGATGGTAGGCCCTTATAGAAGCAACAGTGGATCTGTGACAGCAACTACAGCGTCAGATGAAGTTTTAAGTGTCTATGTTATTCCTCAATATGTTGAAAGAGATAATAATTATGAAAAAAATAATATGATATTTGATCATATAGATATGGCAGAATGCTGGTTGATGATTAATAATAAACAAGTTCCTCTTATGCGTTATAAAACAAATTTTGCCAATAAAGATTATATTAGAGTGTATGAAGCTCTTTTACATGAAGGACTTTACGATAATAATACAGAAACAGGACCTTTGATAAATAAGGAGAATTTTGGTAAACTGTATCCTATTTTTCCTTTTGACTCCTCAAATCATGAAAACTATACCGATTTAAATAATTTAGATATTGAATTTAATTGGATAACGAATAGTCAAAAGGAATATAAGTTTTATTTTATTTTTAAAGAAAGAGATGTTTTATAAATTTAAAAATAAAACTATAACAATGGTTAAGAGTTTAAAATCTTAAAATTAAATAAATGAGTGCTTATTATCCACCTTATGATGATCAAATGAAAGAAGGACCTATTGGACCTCCTGGTATAGGTTTTAAATTAATGAATGATGGAAATTATGATATGGAAAATAGAATTTTAAAAAATTGTGAAAATCCTATAGATGATTTAGATTTAACCACTAAAAGTTTTGTTTTGAATAAAATAGAGAATAATCATCATGAATTGAGAGATCTTATAAAAACTAAATATGATGAGGGTTTTTTAACCTTTACTGAAGAAACAGGCAAGAGAATAAAAGAATTAAATGATACAACTTTACATTCTTTAGAAGGAAAAGCTTTTGATGCAAAAGGAAAAAGAATAGGAAATGTTGCAGATCCTAAAGATGAAAAAAATGTTGTGAATAAAAGATATTTTGAAAAAAATTCGTTAATATTACAGAATGATAAATTTGATGCAAAAAATAAAATAATTACGAATGTTTCTGAACCTGAAAATGATAACGATGCTGTCAATAAAATATATTTAGACAATAGAGATATCTGGATTACCGTAGATGATCTTATTTTTATAGATGAAAAATTTACAAATGTAAATTTCAATATGATGAGTTCTAAATTACTGAATCCAGAGATGCGATTAACTACAGATATGTATATGAAAATATCTATATATATAGCTATATATGTAGAAAAAATATATATATATGATAAAAGTCCACTGATATCTCTAGAAATCAATGGTAAGGAAATTTTAAATGCTAATACAAATACAGTAACATGTTTTGCTTACGGTAAACGTGATGATATCATCACATTATGGATAAAATCTGATGGTAACACTTTAAAACCTTATATGCATATTGAAAAAATTTCTTTCTAATAAATGGATATTGATTGGAATGAATTTTCTAGAAAAAATTTATCTGAAGATGTAATTAGAAATCTTATTAATCATGTAAATTGGGATTTAGTTTTACAATATTCAACACTGTCTGAATCTTTTATTGAAGAATTTGCTCAACCTGATGATTGGCCTAAAATTTCTAGATATCAAAAATTATCAGAAGATTTTATAGAAAAATGTAAAGATATAGTAGATTGGGTAAACATATCTCAATATCAAACTTTAAGTAACGAATTTATCATAAAATTTTCTGATAATTTAGATTTATATAAAGTATCAATATTTCAAAAGCTTACAGAAGATACCATGAGAGTATTAAAAGATGATTTAAATTGGTTGTATATAACTAGATATCAAACATTTAGTGAAAATTTTATAGAAGAATTTATGCATAAATTAGATTTTTGTTATTTGATTAAATATAAATTTGAGCTATTACCTGATCACTTTTTTAATGTTTATTGGAAAAAAGTACAAGCTATACAGATGAGTGAATTAAATAAAAAGTTTGGTCATCATGAAATAGAACCTTACCAAGAGAAAATTTTTGAAGAGATATATGAAGTTAAATCAGTCTTGAGAGAGAGTGTTTATCTTTTGAGACAATTAATTAATGATAAATAAATATTTAATAAAAATGTTTCTATATAAATGGATGTTACATATAATAATCGTATGGAAAAAAAACTATGTCTATCTTAAATATAGAGAATCCTACTGAAGTGAAATCTATTTTTATATATAATTGTTCTCTTGAAGGAATAGAAAATTTAACTAATTTAAAAGAATTATATTGTGTGGGAAATAAATTAAAATCTCTTGAAGGAATAGAAAATTTAATAAATATAGAAACATTAGATTGTAGCGAAAATGATATTACATCTCTTGAAGGTATAAAAAATTTAACTAATTTAAAAAAAATATATTGTGATTTAAATAAATTAACATCCCTTGAAGGAATAGAAAATTTAACTAATTTAGAAACATTAATTTGTAGCGAAAATGATATTACATCTCTTGAAGGTATAAAACATTTAACTAATTTAAAAGAATTATATTGTGGAGGAAATAAATTAACATCTCTTGAAGGTATAAAAAATTTAACTAATTTAAAAGAATTATATTGTGAGGGAAATAAATTAACATCCCTTGAAGGAATAGAAAATTTAACTAATTTAGAAACATTATATTGTAGCGAAAATGATATTACATCTGAATTAATATTTTTACCTAGAATAAATGATATATGGTATGATGTAGATAAAATACCCCCTGATGTTAAGAAGATTTAGTTATAATATGGGACAGTATTTTTAAGTTTTAAAATAACTCAGTATTTATAAAAAATGTTTACTAATAAATGGAAGAGTTCAATGACCTGAGTTATCCTTTAATAGTTAATATAAGTAATTTAAATCCTGGGAAATATAATCTGATATCATTGAGAAAAACTGTAAACGCTGGGAAAATTTATGTAATCGTAAAATTATGTGTGGAAGATGAAGAGAAAGAGTATATCCTTCCGAGAAAACATGTAAAACTTTCTGATGAATCAATAAATGAAATCAATAAAGGAAGATATATATTTAAGTATTTGAGTGATGACGAATATGAATTAGAGGAAGTTTATCGTTAGCTTTATCATTTTCTGAGATTCTTTTAGAGAGTTAAAGTCTGATGAAGAATACAGATTATGAAGAATGGATGGATTTATAAAAAAAAATGTTTACTAATAAATGGAAGCTAAAATGTTAAATGATTTACGTCCAGGAGAATATGAACTGATATCATTGAGAAAATATGGAGATTCAGTAATCATAAAGTTAGATGGTGAAGAAAAAGAGTATTACCTTCCGAATGTAAAACCTTCTGATGAATCAATAAATAAAATCAATAAAAGTAGATATATATTTATATATTCTGGTATGATTGGTGGTAAATACAAATATGAATTAGAGAGAGTTATTTATTCTATGATTTTCTAACCTATCATGTTAAATCACTTTATTTTGTCTTTAATTATGTTGAAATTTATTTTTTTTCAGGACCCATGTTTTAAAAATAAATCTTTAGATCAAACTTTTATGGGGGGACTTATGGTCCCCCCATATATTTTAAAGCTTAGAGGATTTATTTAATCCTTTCACCGTAATTTAGCTATGTATGAGGGAGCCCCAAAATGGAGCGGCCTATCTTTGATTTTTTTTGACGCCATTTAAAATGGCATTATATTTTTTAATATCTTTTTAGATTTAATCCTTTTCACCGACCTATATATGGGGGACTAACGGCCCCCTCATAAATATGCCCCATAATGGGGCTCTTTTGATCATTTTCACGCATTTATCTAAAAAAAAAGTTAAAATTTGGTCTAAATGTTAAAAAGGCCTTATTTTGATATAAAATCATGTTTTTAATATTAATATGGATCGATACCTTTTTTTTTTATATATAAAAAAGATAAAAATAAGCTATAAAATATAGTTTTTAGTGTATATAGTACATGTGCGCTCATACGTACATAGATATACTACTTATATATATATATATATATATATATAATAAAAATATTATATTCAATTCCAATTAGAGATAAGCTGTAACTCATATAACTATAACTTAATGTATAAGATAAATACGTAAAAAGATGTAAAAAAATAGAGATTCATCAATCAAGAGGGGAACAAAATGCATATATCCAGTCATCAAGCTAAAAATAATTCACTTATATCAATGGTGAGATTTCGAATTTTGAGAAACAGAGAAAAACCAAGCATTAAAGCCAAACACGTGGAAAAGCACTAGGCTTAAAAAGGATTTTATTTCGAACAGATTTGTCTTCAGGTCCAAGTATCTATTCAAAATGAATAAAACAAAGCTTACTTCTGAAGACGGAGATAGATAATATCTATAAACACCTTCTACTTGGACTACAAGCTAAAAGATAGAAAAATAAAATAGTAATATAAAAATAATATATCTGTGGAAATTCTGCACAGGTCCTATCATAAAGCAATAAATAGCGAGACTACTGTTGCCATTCGTAGGAGATAAAAGTGAACATCAACTGTTGCTAATCGTGAGATATAAATAACAGTATAGCAAATAAGTATAAAATGTTATAAATTCACCTGTAAAAGCTACGTAATAAAGGGGCGTGATGAATAATCAAAGTATGGAAGCAAATGTCTAAAAGTATGTAAATGCATTGTAATGCTAATACAAGAGAGTGTTGACAATTAGCTAATATAAGATACTTAGGAGGAAATTCAAGAATATTCAGCTAATTTAAATTTATTAACTATACCATTTACTAAATATACTGGATATTTATATAATATACTGGTATTTTTAGATTTTTAATGTGCAAAGCATAAATATTTTATCAGATATTCTATAAATTCTTAAAAGTTGATTAAGTATAATATTTCTAGACAATTAAAAAGAATTACAGGAATTAAATGATAATATTTTATTAATATTAAAATGAAAATAGTCTGTTTTATCATATAAATTAGTACCTATCCAATTACTTGGTTCAATAATTAGATTTAAGTACAAAAAATGAACACTATTACTAATAGAGGCTTCATTAGGAATTAATTCCAAATTATCCGGATAGAAATCTATATATATAGCATAACTGTCAGTAAATACTAAATAAATCAAATTATCAACATATCTAAATTTCCCGAAGCAACCCTCTGTTCGCCATCAAAACAGGAATTGGAAAAAGCCAGAATGAAATATCAAAACCAGAATCCCCGGATGGAGATTTAGAATAAATTCCTTTTTCAAATACGATGAATAAGTAAAACGGATATGGAACGAAATCCCCTATCGACCGCTTTATTACAATCACATATTGATACGACCCTTAAATATTTCCACTCTTCTACTTTACGCAGAAGAAATATGATACGAAATGAGAGTGAATTAAATATGATAAGAAATGGAAGCATTGAACGGCTATTACTTGTGAAAAGAGAGAAAATGAATACGTATATTATATGAAATTATGAGCTACTTAATAAACTCCTCAATAAGAGTAAAAATTATTGATTATTTATGATATGCACAACCTTAATGATCGCACAACTGGCAACTTTGTAAATATTTTACAACCGCCCGGTATTACAGTAATCAAAAGGTATCTGTAAGATGGATATCAAGTGACCTTTTTCAAGATGAATTCTATACTGAAATATTTCAAACCTGTGAATGATGAACGAGTGGAAAAACAAAAAACTGTCTGTAATGTAACTGCATGTAATAAAGACAAGATTATACTTTATAATCCGATGAAAGACAATTTATTGGGAAATAATGAACATAATTTTAAGAAAATGCATGAATATAAATTCCGGCGATGCAAATCCAAAAGATGTAAATTGTGTCCCTGTGCAGATACCAGACAAATTACTAATAACAACCCTGGATATAGAGTATTCTGCAAAATTTATAACTACATATATTGCATATCTTGCAATGAATGTGATATGCGGTATATAGGACAAACAAAAATTCATTTGAACATCAGGATCAATTTGCACAGAAGTCAGGTCAACAGACTAAGCAATCAAGTCACAAATGAAACAAATTTGGAGTTGAGTCACTTCTCAATGCATGGTTTCGAAAACATTAAGGTATCCATTCTCGATATTGTTATTGACAACAAAGAACGGTTATGGTGGGAGAATATACATATAAAACAATTTGGAACTATATATCCATACGGACTGAATTCGATAAATTTTGAGAATACTCATAACTATGAATTTTATACTAATGTAAAAAACTATCCCGTAAGTGATAATATTAATCAAGAAAACAACACGATGTAAAAGAGGAGGCAAAAATAAACATGACGGGTACTAAGATACTTTGAAACGACTCGAATCATACATTGAAGAAATCAAAACGTATAACACGATAAAAGCAACGTGGATAAAAAATATCGTTTTCAGGATAAAGAAAAGGTATATCAATAGATTATGGACTGAATGGAGTAAGAATCCAATAATTCCTAATCAAGAAAATGTAAATTGTACCTTTACAGCTAACATTGCAACATTTTACAGTATGATAAACCCGAAAGCAAAAAAGAGGGATATTGATTTGGAAATTCATACTTCTAATATAAAACAAAAAAAGTATTTTGTAACAAGATTCTGCAATAAAAATTTCGACTTAGTACCATTTCAAATTATACTTGAGAAAAATAACGACCTCCTACCTATTTTGAATACAGATGTAAGAATAACATACAAATACGTAAGAACCAACGGGAGAGAGATTTTTAATTATAATATAATTGGAAAACAAATGAACAAATTTGAAAACCTAACTTGTAGTTGTGGATCAAATATATACATAAATAAAGAACACGGCCATGTTATAATGGGCTGGTTGGATATAGCGGAAGAGGAGGATTTTATAAACTTTTTACGAACTTTTTCAAAAAGTATGTCATAATTGTAAAAATTCTGAACTAAATATAGAGTTCAGAATTTTTACAATTATGACATACTTTTTGAAAAAGATATAGATGATTTTATTTATAAACTGAATATAAAAAAAAAAAAATATTTATTAATACAGCTACCCAAAAGAGACCTTCCAAGAATAAAAAAGTGCTATTTTAACGGGTTTTAAACTTAACTACAAAAGCATGTACAATAATGTTTCTAAATGCAAACTAGACAAGAATCAACTGGAAAAATTGTGGAATATATCTGCAATTACATACAAGGACAAGATCCCATCAAACTTTGCATTCACATGTAAAAAATATTACTTAGATATTCTAAGAAATAGTTATAGCAACGAAAGTATGTATAGACAAATTAAATTGACACGTATCGCAGTCGAAAATCGCATAAAGACATTATATAAACGCATTGGACATGAAATAGTGAACGTTAAATTTCCATACTTAGTTATGATCCCAAAAATGCATAAGTCACTAATCAAATTCCGACCAGTAACCGTAGGATTTGGAACATACGTAACCAAGGCCAATTCCATATTACTGAACATATCAAAACCTATTATGAAAGCAATCAAATCGAGCGGAACAGTAATAGTCTCAAACAGTTATGGGGTTATTGATAAATTAAGCAAAATACCTGATCATATAATCTGAAAAGTTACGACTTCAAGGATTTATTCAATAACGTTAATTTAAAGGATCTATACGATATTATGATCGAAACTTTCGAAACTAACAATATGCACTTAATGATCACCATCAACAAGTATAAAAACTTGATAAAGATTGTATTGTTCGAGAACATCCTTTATAACGGCATTAATTTTCACCAACAAATACACGGAATTCCCGTGGGACGTGGAAGCTCTTCAATGCTAGCCGACTTATATCTAAATAAATATGAAGTTGGTACACATATTCTCAATGAAGTCCCGTATTTCAGATTCGTCGACGATGTACTAATTGGATCAATAGATAATACAAATCAATTCGATTTTGGATTTTACCCCGTAAATTTGGAGCTAATTGAATTTAATAATCAAGAAGATAAAGTGGATTTTCTAGATATTAGTATATATTATGATGAAAAAGACTCCATATGTTAAAAACTTTATGATAAAAAGCATACTTTTAACATCGAAATTAATCACATAATAAAGTGTAATACCAATTTAAGTAAAGGTATATTCCGTAACTTAATATTCAACCATCTACAGAGGTATAAAAGACTTAATACATCACAAACGGAACGTATAAAATGGGAAAGGAATTTAATCAGTGAAGCAATAAAACAACAATATCAAACATCTTTTCTAAGACATTACTATAATGCATTTTACAAAAACAAAAAGAACAACATTTATGCAAATGTCAACGATCTGATAGTATGAAGTGGTATACGAGAACAGTTGCGGATGATACGCATTTTACAAAAATATTTAAGGGTCGTACCAATATGTGATTGTAATAAAGCGGTCAATAGACGATTTCTTTCCATATCCGTTTTACTTATTCATCGTGCTTGAAAAGGAAATTTATTCTGAATCTCCATCCGGGGATTCTGGTTTTGATTTTTCATTCTGGCTTTTTGCGATTCCTGTTTTGATGGCGGACGGAGGGTTGCTTCGGGAAGGTATCGGTTCCGGGAGTGTTTCCTTGGTGTAAAAGCATGCTGTAACCGGGAACAAGGGATCACAATCCCCCTTGGTCGTTTCATACTTTACCTGTAAGTACAACACATCTCTTTTTTTCTTTTTGTATCTGCTTTATTCATTTGTATCTACTTTATAAGCTTATATTGAAAGAGCAACATTGCGCCTTTGGATGCTTATAGGCTTTTGGTCATATAATCTTTTGCTAGTTTGATGAATCATTTATACACTATATATATATATATATATATATATATATATATATATATATATATATACATTACACTCCTGGACGCCAGCACTGTCTGAAGCCAACCTCCGAAGTGATAATAACAATTATCACAAAACCTGGATAAAGTAAAGTCCAACGAAAATACACTGTCTAACTTGTTAACCCGTATAAGTGCGTTAGACAGTATGGTACTTCCTAAATACAACCTCTCGGTATCGTGCTACGGTCCTGTTGTTATGATATTATATACTCGTTGTTCACGATCTATCAACTTTTTAGATGATATAATATGTGTTCAATTCCAAACTATATTTATTATTTTTACCATAGTAATTATTGATAAAATGTTTCATAAATGGTATGGGATATTGTTGTTTGTATGCTTGTTGAAGAAATGCTTCATCATATTTAATTCTGATGACGTCATTGTTTATAATTCGCTGTATTCTTGACAATCCTCCTAAGAATACATTTCTAAAGATGTTTAAGTGTAGATTGGAATTCCAATGGATCATGCCCGATGTTACATGGCAAATATGTAACATTGTGAATTGTGGAGGGAATGCAACCTCTAAATGTCCCTGTGCTACTTCTACAATACATATACCATTTCCTTGGTCAACACCTGCAAAAGGGTGAAGAAACAATATTTATTCGAAAAATGGACAGAGAAGGCTCAGTTGCAGAGGGGCTCACAGCAGGGCGCTTTTGGGGAGAGGTGACCCTTGACCATTTCCGGCCACACGTGCGCCCGGGTTCATGGGAATTTTGGCCCAGATGGCACCCATTAATTCTTGGGTGTTAACCAACCCTCTGTCATGCAGCACCCAATAGCTGACATGTATCTGTACGCCGACCTTTGGGAAAATGCAAAGGCTTCGGCTTCAGACCAATGGAAACCAGGGGCGTAGGCTTGTAGGAGATGTTAATTTTTAGTGTGCGAGAGAGAGTTTTTGGAGATAGACTTTCTCATCTCGAGCAGTGAGGTCCTGATTTTGTGGAACTGGTTTTTCCCCGAGTCCGAGACGAAAGGTCCTGACTCTACGGATCCCGTGATGGGACTCCGACGCCTTCCGACACTCTGATGATCTGTCCGGCGAGATGCTGAAGGTATGCCATGCATGTACTTTTACATACTTTATTGTTGGCACGAAACGTTCTCTCTCTCTCGAGAACCTTTTTGAATAATAGCTTAATATGCAGATTAATTGTTTCTTATATATAAATTAGCATTTTTTAACCTATCACGTGTTTAGAAACGAGTTAATTCCAAATTTTAATGCAGTCAAACCATAGAGAGACTTTAATGTTTTAAATGGATAATTTTTTTAATTCTCTATTGAAAGTTGGTAATTATAGCGGGATCTATATTTTTGCACAGAGATGCTGTCTGAAGTTAATCATGTCTATGTTAGGATGTTAATAGAATATCTTGCATTGTTATTTTTGTGTGTGAATAAATTCTGTTATTGTTTTATATCATATCCGCTGTCCTCATTTCCCATTCATAATTTCTAATATATTATTGTTTGCTTATCTGTATTTTCAATAGACACGGTCAATGTCGAAGATCTCTTTTATCGATAATAAGGACTTTTTTGCTTTCTGACCGGACGTGTGGTGAAAATCCACGCAACAAAAAATGGTTCCGATGACCAGGATATGAAATAAAAATAATTGATGAAATATCTGAAATTTTTTTGTGAATAAATTAAAATTAATGTGCACGATAGGAAAATTTTAAAATAAAATTAACTTAAAATTAACTTGAAATAAATTTAAAATAAAAACTAAAACTTTAAAATTAAACTTAACGTAAGGGTATGGAGACATTTAAGAAAATTGATGTTTTCACAATTGTTATGCCATATGTATATGATGTGTTTATTTAAGAAAAAGAATTATAGGATTTAAATATATTGAGATAGGGAAGAAAAATCGGAGAAAATTAATAATGTATGGTAATATTTCTCGGGGACTAAATTTTTTGGAAATAAGATATGAGTA
This sequence comes from Amaurobius ferox, assembly GCA_951213105.1. Classification (NCBI taxonomy): domain Eukaryota; kingdom Metazoa; phylum Arthropoda; class Arachnida; order Araneae; family Amaurobiidae; genus Amaurobius; species Amaurobius ferox. The sequence continues at coordinate 15,910,370 of OX578142.1, read as the reverse complement.
GGAGTATGATTTTATGTGTAAGATTTTTGAGTATCAATATTTGTATTTATGTTGCATGAAGAGTTTTGTATTTATGTAGACGGGTATTGTTCGCAGGGATAAAAATTTTGATTAGAGAATTAAGGGAGAACTTAACAAGTTTTAAAATGGCAGAAAGGGGTGACATGACGGTTACACCTACAAGTAGGATCCCTGGAATTACGTCCTTGTTAGGAGAACTGAGCGGAAACCATGAGAGCGAGACCTCTATGTTTTTCGAACCGATTAAATCATTAAGAGAATTAACAAACTGGAATGATTTTGATAAATTAGCAATTGTGAAATCCCGTCTACGCGGAAACGCTAAAAAATTCTACATCGGCTCAAAAGACCTGCGAAGCGGTAATCCTTATTGCGGTTATGCAAGATTGTTGAAATTATATTAGAGATAGAAATCAACAAACAGACCTACAGCCTACTTTTTAGGACATTTTGTCTGACGCAATGGAGAAACATAATTGTTTATGTGATCTATTTTCTCACAATGTGTTTGTGGCGGAGTCAATACAAGACACTTTTCGCAATTGAATTTAAACCTATTGACTTACAGCCTGGTTTGAAGTACATTTTGTCTGACACATTCGAGAAAAATAATTGGTTATGTCTCCTCTTTTCACGCAAAGTGTTTGCGTCGAAGTCAAGTTAAGACACTTGTCTCAATTGATTTTAAACCTAGAGACCTACAGCCTGGATTCGAACCTACAGACTGCCTTTTAGGACGTTTTGTCTGGCGCAATCGAGAAAAAGAATTATGTCACCTTTTTCACACAAAGTGTTTGTGTCGGTGTCAAGATAAGGCACTTTTCTCAATTGATTTTAAACCTATTTAACTACAGACTGGTTTAAAGCATACAGTCTTGTTTGAAGGACGATTTGTCTGACGTAATCGTGAAAAAGAATTGGTTATGTCACCATTTTCACACAATGTGTTTGTGTCGGAGTCCAGATAAGACTCTTTTCCTAATTGATTTTAAACCTATAGAACTGCAGCCTGGTTAAAAACCTACAGCCTGCTTTTTAGGGCGCTATGTCTGACGAAATCGAAAAAAGAATTGGTTATTTCACCTTTTTTCACACAAAGTGTTTGCGTCGGAGTCAAGTTAAGACACATTTCTCAATTAATTTTAAACCTATTGGCCCACAGCCAGTGTTCAAATCTACAGCCTGGTTTGAAGGACGTTTTGTCTGACTTAATCGAGAAAAAGAATGGGTAATGTCACAATTTTCACACGATCTGTTTGTGTCGGAGTCAAAATAAGACACTTTTCCCAATTGATTTTAAACCTATTGTCCTACAGCCTGTTTTATAGCATACAGTCTTGTTTGAAGGACGTTTTATCTGACGCAACGACGAAAAAAATTCGTTATGTCTCCTCTTTTCACGCAAAGTGTTTGGCCGGAGTCAAGTTAAGACACTTTTCTCAATTGATTTTAAACCTCTTGGCCCACAGCCTGTGTTCAAACCTACAGCATGGTTTGAAGGACATTTTGTCTGATGCAATCGACAAAAAGAATCGGTTCTGTCACTATTTTACACGCAAAGACTTTGCGTCGGAGTCAAGATAAGACACTTTTCTCAATTTATTTTAAACCTATTGACTTGCAGACTGCTGTTTAGGACGCTTTGTTTGACGCAATCGAGAAAAAGAATTGGTAATGTCACCTTTTTCTCACAATGTGTTTGTGTCGGATTCAATATAATACACTTTTATCAATTGTTTTTAAAATTATTGACCTGCAGCCTGGTTTGAAGGACGTTTTGTCTGACGCAATCTAGAAAAATAATTGGTTATGTCACTTTTTCACACAAAGTCCTTGCGTCGGAATCAAGATAAAACACTTTTCTCAATTGATTTTATACCTATTGACCTACAGCCTGATTTTAATCTACAGCGTACTTTTTAGGACGTCTTGTCTGACGCAATGGAGAAAAAGAATTGTTTATGTCACCTATTTTCTCATAATGTGTTAGTGGGGGAGTCAATACAAGACACTTTTCTCAATTGATTTTAATCCTAATGATATACAGCCTGGTTTGAAGTACATTTTGTCTGACGCATTCGAGAAAAATAATTGGTTATGTTACCTTTTTAACACAATGTGTTGGTGTCGGTGTCAAGATAAGACACTTATCTCAATTGATTTTATATCTATTGACTTACAGCATTGTTTTAAACATACAGCCTGCTTTTTAAGACGTTTTGTCTGAAGCAATGGAGAAAAAGAATTGGTTATGTCACCTTTTTTCACACAAAGTGTATGCGTCGGGGTCAAGTTAAGACACTTTTCTCAATTGATTTTAAACCTATTGGCCCACAGCCTGTGTTCAAACCTACAGCCTGGTTTGAAGGACATTTTGTCTGACGCAATCGAGAAAAAGATATGATTATGTCACCATTTTTCACAAAATATATTTATGTCGGAGTCACGATAAGACATGTTTCTCAATTGATTTTAAACCAACTGTACATACAGCCTTGTTTTAAACCTACAGCCCGGTTTGAAGGACGTTTTATCTGACGCAACTCAGAAAAAGAATTGGTTATGTCACTTTTCACACAATGTGTTTGTGTCGGTATCAAGATAAGACACATTTTTCAATTGATTTTAAACCTATTGACCAACAGCCTGGGTTTAATCTTACAGCTTTGGTTTAAAGGACGTTTTGTCTTAGGCAATCGACAAGAAGAATTGTTTATGTCACCATTTCTTACACAATATATTTGTATCGGAGTCAAGATAAGACACTTTTCTCAATTGATTTTAAGCCTATGGACCTACAGCTTGGTTTGAAGGACCTTTAGTCTGACGCAATCGAGAAAAGTAATTCGTTATGTCACTTTTTTCACACACAGTGTTTGCGTCGGAGTCAAGAGAAGACAAATTTTTCAATTGACTTTAAACCTTTTAAACCAACAGCCTGGGTATAAATCAAGTGATTTTAAACTTATTGACCTACAGCGCGGATTAAAACCTACAGCCTGCTTTTAAGGGCACTTTGTCTAACGCAATCGAAAAATAGAATTATTTATGTCACCTTTTTTCACACAATATATTTGTATCGGAGTCAAGATAAGACACTTTTCTCAATTGATTTTAAACCAATTGACCTACATCCCGGTTTCAAACCTTCAGCCTGGTTTGAAGGGCGTTTTGTATGACACAATTGAGAAAAGGAATTGGATATGTCACATTTTTTACACAATATATTTGTGTCGGAGTCAAGATAAGACACTTTTCTCAATTGATTTTAAGCCTATGGACCTACAGCCTGGTTTGAATGACGATTTGTCTGACGCAATCGAGAAAAATAATTAGTTATGTCACTTTTCACACAATGTGTTTGTGTCGGAGTCAAGATAAGACAAATTTTTCAATTGATTTTAAACCTTTTAAACCAACAGCCTGGGTTTAAACCTACAGCTTGGTTTGAAGGACGTTTTGTCTGATATAATCGAAAAAAATAATTGGTTATGTCACCCTTTTCACACAATGTATTTGTGTCGGAGTCAAGAGATAAGACACTTTCTCAATTAATTTTAAACCATTTGATCTACAGCCAGGTTCCAAACCTTCAGCCTGGTTTGAATGGCGATTTGTCTGACACAATTGGGATAAGGAATTGGATATGTCACATTTTTTTACAGAATGTGTTTGCGTCGGAGTCAAGATAAGATATTTTTCTCAATTGATTTAAAACCTCTTGACCTACAGCCGGCTTTTGAGGGCGCTATGTCTGACGCAATCGAAAAAAGAATTGGTTATGTCACCTTTATCATACAAACTGTTTGCGTCGGAGTCAAGTTAAGATATTTTTCTCAATTTATTTTAAACCTATTGGCCCAGAGCCTGTGTTCAAACCTACATCCTGGTTTGAAGGACGTTTTATCTGACGTAATTGAGTAGGAATTAGTAATGTCACCATTTTCACACGATGTGTTTGAGTCGGAGTCAAGATAAGACACCTTTCCGAATTGATTTTAAACCTATTGTCCTACAGCCTGTTTTAAAGCATACAGTCTTGTTTGAAGGACATTTTATCTGCCGCAACGACGAAACGAATTGATTATGTCCCCTTTTTTCACACAAAGTGTTTGCGTCGGAGTAAAGATAAGACTATTTTCGCAATTGATTTTGAACCTATTGACCAACAGCCTGGGTTTAAACCTACATCCTGGTTTGAAGGACATTTTGTCTGACGCAATCGAGAAAAAAAATTGGTTCTGTCACCATCTTTAACACAATATCTTTGTGTCGGAGTCAAGATAAGACACATTTCTCAATTGATTTTAAACCTAGTGACCTACAGACTGCTTTTTAGGACGCTTTGTCTGACGAAAAGGGTTTGGTAATGTCACCATTTTTCACACAAAGTTTTTGCGTCGGTGTCAAGTTAAGACACTTTTCTCGATTTGAAACCTATTGACTTACAGCATCGTTTTAGACATACATCCTACTTTTTAGGACGTTTTGTCTGAAGCAATGGAGAAAAAGAATTGGTTATGTCACCTTTTTTCACACAATATGTTTGTCACAGAGTCAAGATAATACATTTTTTCAATTGATTTTAAACCAATTACCCTACAGCCTGGGCTTAAACCTACATCCTATTTTGAAGGACATTTTGTCTGAAGCAATCGAGAAAAAGAATTGATTATGTCCCCATTTTTCACACAATATGTTTTTAACAGAGTCACGATAAGACACTTTTTTCAATTGATTTTAAACCAACTGTGCTAACAGCCTTGTCTTAAACCTGCAGCCTGGTTTGAAGGACGTTTAATCTGACGCAACCGAGAAAAAGAATTGCTTATGTCACCTTTCTTCACGCAATGTGTTTGTGTCGGTGTCAAGATAAGACACATTTTTCAATTGACTCTAAACCTACTGACCAACAGCCTGGGTTTAAACCTACATACTGGTTTGAAGGACGTTTTGTTTGACGTAATCTTGGAAAAGAATTGGTTATGCCACCATTTTCACACAATGTGTTTGCGTCTGAGTCATGATAAGACAATTTTCTCAATTGATTTTAAACCTATTGACCAACAGCCTGGGTGTAATCCTACTGCCTGGGTTAAAGGACGTTTTGTCCGAGGCAATCGGGAAAGAGAATTGGTTATGTCGCCATTATTTACACAATATATTTGTGTCGGTGTCAAGATAAGACACTTTTCTCAATTGATTTTAAGCCTATGGACCTACAGCCTGGTTTGAAAGACGTTTTGTCTGATGCAATCGAGAAAAATAATTGGTTATTTCACATTTTTCACACAAAGTGTTTGCGTCGGAGTCAGGATAAGACATTTTTCTCAAGTGATTTTAAAACCTATTGACCTACAGCCTGGTTTAAAACCTACAGTCTGCTTTTTAGGGCGCTTTGTCTGACACAATCGAAAGAAAGAACAGGTTATGTCACCTTTTTTCACACAATATATTTGTATCGGAGTCAAGATAAGACATTTTTCTCAATTGATTTTAAACCAATTGACCTACAGCCTGGTTTTAAACCTACAGCCTGGTTTGAAGGACGTTTTATCTGACGCTACCGAGAAAAAGAATTGGTTATGTCACCTTTCTTCACACAATGTGTTTGTGTCGGAGTCAAGATAAAACACTTTTCTCAATTGATTTAAAGCCTATTGACCTACAGCCTGGTTTGAAGTACGTTTTGTCTGACGCAATCGAGAAAAATAATTGTTTATGTCACTTTTCACACAATTAGTTTGTGTCGGAGTCAAGATAAAACAAATTTTTCAATTGATTTTAAACCTTTTGACCAACACCCTGGGTTTAAACCTACATCCTGGTTTGAAGGACGTTTTGTCTGACGTAATCCAGAAAAATAATTGGTTATGTCACCATTTTCACTCAATGTGTTTGCGTCGGATTCAAGATAAGACACTTTTCTCAATTGATTTTCAACCAATTGACCTACAGCCTGGTTTTAAACCTAAAGCCTAATTTGAAGGACGTTTTGTCTGATACAATCGAGAAAAAGAATTGGTTATGTCATATTTTTCACACAATGTGTTTCTTTTGGTGTCAAGATAAGACACTTTTCTCAATTGATTTCAAACCTATTGACCTGTAGCCTTGTTTCAAACCTTCAGTCTGATTTGAAGGGCGTTTTGTCTGACACAATTGAGAAAAAGAATTGGATACGTCACATTTTTTCACACCATGTCTTTGCGTCGGAGTCAAGATAAGACATTTTTCTCAATTGATTTTAAACCTATTTACCTACAGCCTGGATTAAAGCATATAGTCCTGTTTGAAGGATGTTTAGTCTGACGCAATCGAGAAAAAGAATTGGTTATGTCACATTTTTCACACAAACTGTTTGCGTCGGAGTCAAATTAAAACACTTTTCTCAATTGATTTTAAACCTATTGGCCAACAGCCTGTGTTCAAACCTACAGCCTGGTTTGAAGGACGTTTTGTCTGAGGCAATCGAGAAAAAGAATTGGTTATGTCACCATTTTGTACACAATATATTTGTGTCGGAGTCAAGATAAGACACTTTTCTCAATTGATTTTAAGCCTATGGACCTACAGTCTGGTTTGAATGACGTTTTGTCTGACGCAATCGAGAACAGGAATTGGTTATGTCACCTTTTGTCACACAAAGTGTGTCGGAGTCAAGATAAGACACTTTTCTCAATTGATTTTAAACCTATTGACCTACAGCCTGGTTTTAAATCTACAGCCTGGGTTGAAGGACGTTTTGTTTGACTCAATCGAGGAAAAGCATTGGTTATGTCACCTTTTTTCACACAATGTGTGTCGGAACGGGATTTGTGTCGGAACGGGGCATTTAAGGAGGAAGATCTAGGGGAAGGTTGTTACACAAAACGGAGAAGAAGACTACGGAAAAGGACTTGACTCAAAAAAGCAGAAGAAAGTGAGAAAATGATAATAAAAGGTACAGAGTGTTTGAATTGCAGTGAACTGTATTTTAGATTAAATAAAGTTTGGAGTTCTTGTATTGAGTGTCAAATATGAATCCATAACTCTGCTGGAGGAGAATGAATCCATACTTATCCGTTAACTCAAAAATCAAAATAGTGGGGAATATGAGGCAACGCATGTATAAATTACATTTTTCGTTAAAAAAAATGCACGTTTTGAATTGATTTTTTCGTATCTTATATATATTCCTATTCATTTTCTCTTCTTTCGTATCAAGTTTTAAAACTTTTGAATAAATTATTTTTTATTTTCAGATTTCTTTTCCTTTTCAGAATTTACTCTAAACGTTAAGTACTCCATTCTACTCCGATCTCCAGGACTTATGTTTGTCTAATATTTTTGATTTTCGAGAAAATACGGATGCCCATTCACTCCTAAAATCAATAATCCTCCGACTTTTACCGAATGTAATAATCACGCTACATTTCATTCGATTTCATCAATTTGTTCGAGAGATAACGTGCCCACAAACATATACACAGATATCATTGGGAAAATGGTTGATTCGTATTCAAGTTTAATCAAAATGTTTTGATATATTTTAGGGAAAATATGAGAAATTAATGAAAATATTACGTGAAATTAAAAGGGAAATTGTGTAGAGTATTAATAATGTTTTATTCTACGTTAATGTTTCATATCATTTTCAAACAATTGGTTTTATAATGTGATTTTGAGTTGAATTCTTACCCTTCATAGTTCGTTTTTAAACTGAGTTCAAGCCATTCATGTTCCAAGCTATCTGTCCGTGACACCTTCTGATCCTCTGGTATGAAAAAGTCCCCTATAGCTCTTTCATTGAAGTTTGCTCCATGATCCAAGAAAAACTTCACCATCACTGGATCTTCGTTAACAATTGCCATATGAAGAACATTTTCCCCTGAAAAAAGGATTTCATACTACTACTGATAATTGACTGTGCAGAAGAATCCGACACCAGACCCTATGAACAAACTCAACCAATTACAGAAGAGTATTCCTTCTGTAATGGGTTGAAGGATTGCCTCATCTAAAAGCATGAAATAAGTTGCCCCCTCACCTTATGTCAAATGAAATGGAACCTAACTCTTGTTGACACTTTATATTGGGAATGCCAAAATTGCGTGTATGTTTAAAATTTGTAATTGCATACGATATGATAGGAATCTGCTTGTATCGAGAGTAATGTAAAAATAACAGCAGTCATGTGGAGTAACAGTGATGTTAAGCTGTAATGTTACAATTATTATTAAAAATGGTGACTAATAAAATATCACAAAAATCAAAGTTGATAATAGATATTAAATTTTTAATATGGTTTTTATACGTATATTTCATATTACTATTTATGGAATGATAGCTTTAAATTATGTAACTATGCAACAAATTATTAACTAATATTTCATTTAAAAAAAATTCATAGTGTATTTAAGCATATATTGAAATTTGTCTAAAATATTTAAACATTTTTACAATACTATTTATAAAATATTCTCTGTAATTTTATTACTCACGTACTTAAGGTTTTTATATGAATATTTTGATATTTAAAAAAAATGATTCATAAATTGTATATTTAGAAACAAATGTATAGATTTACATAAACGTACACATTTATCTCGTAGATATTTATCGTAAGTTTCATAATACACTCCCCTCCCAAAAATAAGCACGAAATGCAAATTCTGAGATCACGAGTGAACGAATGAATTTTATTGAGCGAAACTTGCTGTATATTTCGAGTACAATACGTTAGGGTGAAAATCCGAAGTAGTCATTTCATTCGATATATCCCAAAGAAGGCGTTTAGATGATGGTCAGCGATGACGAGCAGTGGGCAGGTTAGAATCCGGCCAATCTATTGGAGAAGTTTCTGAATTCTTCAGAGTCCATTATTCTGTGATTTCACCTGTATGGACAAAATTCCAAAACAGCGGAACAATAAGCAGAAGGCCAGGATCGGGTCTCCCTCGAGTTTCAACATCTTCCGTAGGCGTCTACTTAGCGTTATTGGTCAGACGCTACAGGCAAGCAACAGCACTTGCTTAACGTTCTAGCCTCGCTGCAGCTACAGGTAGACCTGTCTCCGTTACAACTGTAAGAAGAAGATCGCACACGCATGGCTTTTATGCGCGGAGGCCAACAATTTGTGTTTCATTGTTTTCGAGGCTCGTCTCCAATGGTCTCAGGAACACGTCATTTGGACCATAGACGATTGGAGCCATGAGTTTAGATTCGCTTTGCAATCGGACGATCGACTTATGGGAGAGAGGCTGGTTCACGGTATCAAGCGATTACTACTCATTTTCTGGTGATGATATCCCTGTATGGGCTGGGATTTCCTTCGGCTGATGTACTGACCTCCATTTTTTCTTCAACGGTACTGGCCAAAGATATTGAAACGAAATCCCTGATCCCTATGTTCGCCCTTATGCGGGTGCAATAGGTTCTGAGTTTGTTCTTATGGGCAGCAATGCTCGACCACATAGAGCTCTTATCGTAAGCGGTTACTTGATGACAGAGGAAATCCAGAAAATGGAGAGACCAGCGTATTCACCAGACATAAACCCAATAGAGCATGTATAGGATGCTCTCGAGAGAGTTGTAGCTTACCGACAAACCTTTCCAAACACTACCGAAGGGCTCCAACGTGCTCTCATACAAGAGTGGCAATTACTGCATTCCGACCTCATTGAGCACTTAATCGGTGGCATGAATCGTCGTTGCCAAGTCTGCATTAGTGTGAGAGGATATCATATTCCTTATTGACAGGCATTTCACATTCAAAACTATGACCTGCCTTTTTCTCCCATTTTTTTAGTTTCTTTTCAATGTGTAAGTATATGCATTCGAAACATTTTCTTTTTTGTATGCAAATAATAAGCAGAGTCCTATTCTATGTTAATGTAAAATTTTTAATAAAATGTTATTGTTGTTTCTGATTTGTGCCCCATTTTCACTTTTGTGTTTATTTTTTGGAGGGGAGTGTAATAATCAAATCTTATTTTGTTTTTTCATTTAAATATCTTAAGAGTTTATTCATTTTAATGATTTATATAATAGTTATAAACAATAATTAAATATTACAGATTTAAAAGTTATAATAATCTTACATATTTAATGTGTTTTACATGAATATTTTGATATTTTTAATTAAATGATCTACGTATTCTAAAACACAAATTCATAATTATATTTCCAAACAAATGTATAGAATTACATGAATATATTTATTTATCTAAAAATTTCATAGTTATAATCAAACCTTATTTTGTTTTTTATTTAATATAAGGATTTATTCACTTTATTGATTTATGTAATAACTATAGACACTTACTAATAATAATATATTTAAAGTTATTTTCTTACGTACTTCGGTTATTTTACATGAATATTCTGATAATTTTTATTAAATAATATTTTCGAAACAATTAGAATTACAATAATTACATGAATTTACAAATTAATCTTAATTTCCATAGTAATAACCAAAACTTAATTTGTTTTTTCATTTAAATATTTTAAGGATTTATTCACTTTAGTGATTTATTTAATATCTATAAACACATATTAATTATTAAATATTTAAAAGTTATATTTTACTTACGTACGCAATATGTCTTACATGAATATTTTGACATTTTTTATTGAATAATCTATCTATTCTTAAAAACAGATTCACAATTCTATTTCGGAACAAATGTATAGAATTATATGAATTTACATAATTATCATATTCATAGTAACAATCAAACCTCATTTTGTGTTTTCATTTAAATCGCTTAAAGATTTATTGAGTTTAGTGATTTATTTAATAAATATAAACACTTATTACCTATTAAAAATCTAAAAGTTATAATTTACATATGTACTTAAATTACGCACTTACTTACGAATATACATATGACCTAAATAGCGATTCATATTTCCCAAACAAAAAGTGTAACCAGTCCTTTTGCGTAGGAAGTAATTTGATGGTCAATTCTATACTATACATATCGTACACATTCATTCAATTGGTTGAGAGAAATTAGTTAGTCAGGAATAGAATTTGAATCATTATTTGTAAAAAAGACTTATGTTAAAAGCAAAAAGGCTTATGTAAAAATACTGAAGGACGCTGAGGAATCATCTCTTTTAAATAAGGGCTTTTAATAAATAGCGATTCATTTGTCACACACATAAAGTGTGCATAATCATTAAGGGTACGAGGTAATTTGGCTTAATAGTCACTCTTATACATATCGTACACATTCATTGAATTTGTTGAGAGGAAATAAATTAGTAGGGAATAGAATTTGAATTATTATTTGAAGAAAATACTTATTTAAAAAGCGAAAGGGATTCTATAAATATACTGCAGGAAGCTCCAGAATCATATTTTTGACTAAGAACATTTTACTAAATACTTATTCATTAGTCACAAACTTACAATCAATAAGGGTAAGTGGAAACAATAAGGGTACGTGGAATCAATAGGGGTACGTGGTATGAACAATCAATAAAGGTACGTGGTAATTTGATAGTCACTCTTATACATATCTTACACATTCATTGAATTTGAGGACAGGAAATAAATTAGTAGAGAATAGAATTTAAATTATTATTTGTAGAAAAGACTTATGTAAAAAGTCAAAGGGTTTCTCTAAAAATACTGTAGGAAGCTGCAGAATCATATTCTTGACTTAGAACTTTTTACTAAATAGACATTCACTTGTCACAAACTTAAAGTCTGAACAATTATTTATGGTACGCGGTAATTTTATAGTCACACTTATACATATCGTACACATTCATTGAATTTGAGGAGAGGAAATAAATTAGTAGGGAATAGAATTTGAATTATTATTTGTAGAAAAGACATGTAAAATGCGAAAAAATTCTATGAAAACACTGAAGGAAGCTGCGGATGCATAATTTTGTCTAAGAACTTTTTACAAAATAGCGATTCACTTGTTACAAACTTAAAGTGGGAACAATCATTAAGGGTTAGTGGTACTTTGATAGTCACTCTTATACATATCGTACAGATTCATTGTGAATTTTTTGAGAGGAAATAAATAATAAATTAATAGGGAATAGAGTTTGAATTATCATTTGCAGAAAAGGCATGTAAAAAGCGAAAGGGATTCTATAAAAATACAGAAGGAAGCTGCGAAATCATACTTTTGACTAAGAATTTTTACAAAATAGCGATTCATTAGTCACAAACTTAAAGTGAGAACAATCATTAAGGGTTAGTGGTACTTTGATAGTCACACTGATACACATCGAACACACTCATTGAATTTGGTGAGAGGACATAACTTAGTAGAGAATAGAATTTGAATTCTTATTTGTAGAAAATACTTATGTAAAAACGAAAGGGATTCCATAAAAATACTGAAAGAAGCTGCGGAATCATATTGTTGACAAAGAACTTTTTCTAAGTAGCGTTTCATTCGTCACAAACTTAAGGTGTGAACAATCATTATGGGTACTTGGTAATTTGATTGTCACACTTATACATATCGTACACGTCCTTTGAATTTGTTGAGAGGAAATAAATTAGTAGGGAATAGAATTTGAATTATTATTTGTAGAAAAGACATGTAAAAAGCGAACGGGTTCATATAAAAATACTGAAGGAATCTGCAGAATCATACTATTGACTAAGAACTTTTTACTAAATAGCGATTCATTAGTCACAAACTTAAAGTCTGAACAACCATTAAGGGTACGTGGTAATTTGATAGTCACACTTAAACATATCGCACACATTCATTGAATAGTTTGAGAAGAAATGGATTAGTAAGGAATATAAATTGAATTAATATTTGTTGAAACTATTTACGTAAAAAGCAAAAGGGATTCTATAAAAATAATGAAGGAAGCCTTGGACTCATACTTTAAACTAATAACTTTTTGCTAAATAGCGATTCATGTGTCACAAACTTAAAATGTGAGCAATTATTTCTGGTAGGTGGAAATTTGATAAGCACACTTATACATATCGTACACCTTTATTGAATTTGTTGAGAGGAAATAAATCAGTAGGGAATAGAATTTGAATTAATATTTGTAGAAAACATTTAGCGAAATGGATTCTATAAAAATACTGAAGCAGGCTGCGGAATACTATTTTTGACTAAGAACTTTTTACTAAATAACGAATCATTAGTCCCAAACTTAAAGTGTGAACAGTCATTAAAGGTACTTGGTAATTTGATAGTCACTCTTATACATATCGTACACATTCATTGAATTTGAGGAGAGGAAATGAATTAGTAGGGAATAGAATTTGAATTATTATTTGAAGAAAATATTTATGTTAAAAGCGAAAGGGTTTCTATAAAAATACTGAAGGAAGCTGCGGAATCATACTTTTGACTAAGAGCATTTTACTAAATAGCGATTCATTAGTCAAAAAGTTAAAGTGTAAACAATCCTTAAGGGTACGTGGTTATTGAATAATCTATCTATTCTTAAAAACAGATTCACAATTTTATTTCGGAACAAATGTATAGAATTATATGAATTTACATATTTATCATATTCATAGTAACAATCAAACCTCATTTTGTGTTTTCATTTAAATCGCTTAAAGATTTATTCAGTTTAGTGATTTATTTAATAATTATAAACACTTATTCCCTATTAAAAATCTAAAAGTAATAATTTACATATGTACTTAAATTACGCATTTACTTACGAATATGCACATGAACTAAATAGCGATTCATATTTCCCAAACAAAAATTGTGACCAGTCCGTCAGCGTAGGAAATAATTTGATGGTCAGTTCTATACTATACATATCGTACACATTCATTCAATTAGTTGGGAGAAATTAATTAGTCAGGAATAGCATTTGAATCATTATTTGTAGAAAGGACTTATGTTAAAAGCCAAAAGGCTTATGTAAAAATACTGAAGGACGCTAAGGAATAATCTCTTTTGAATAAGGGCTTTTTAATAAATAGCGATTCATTTGTCACACACATAAAGTGTGAACAATCATTAAGGGTACGCGGTAATTTGAGTTAATAGTCACTTTTATACATATCGTACGCATTCATTGAATTGTTTGAGAGGACATAAATTAGTAGGGAATAGAATTTGAATTATTATTTGTAGAAAATATTTATGTAAAAAGCGAAAGGGACTCTATAAAAATACTTAAGGAAGCTGAGGAATAATATTTTTGACTTAGAACTTTTTAATAAATAGCGATTCATTTGTCACACACATAAAGTGTGAACAATCATTAAGGGTACGCGGTAATTTGAGTTAATAGTCACTCTTATACATATTGTACATATTCATTGAATTAGAGGAGAGGAAAAAAATTAGTAGAGCATAGAATTTGAATTATTATTTGTAGAAAAGTCTTATGTAAAAAGCGAAAGGGATTCTATAAAAATACTGAAGGAAATTGCAGAATCATATTTTTCAGTAAGAACTTTTTACTAAATAGCCATTCATTTGTCAGAAACTTAAATTCTGAACAATCATTTATGGTACGTGGTAATTTGATAGTCACACTTTTACATATCGTACGCATTCATTGAATTTGAGGAGAGGAAATAAACTATAGTAGAGAATAGAATTTGAATTATTATTTGTAGAAAAGACATGTAAAAAGCGAAAGAAAGTCTATAAAAACACTGAAGGAAGCTGCGGAATCATAATTTTGACTAAGAACTTTTTACAAAATAGCGATTCATTTGTTACAAACTTAAAGTTGGAACAATCATTAAGGGTTAGTGGTACTTTGATAGTCACTCTTATACATATCGTACACATTCATTGTGAATTTTTTGAGAGGCAATAAATTAGTAGGGAATAGAGTTTGAATTATCATTTGCTGAAAAGGCATGTAAAAAGCGAAAGGGATTCTATAAAAATACTGAAGGAAGCTGCGAAATCATACATTTGACTAAGAATTTTTACTAAATAGCCATTCATTAGTCACAAACTTAAAGTGTGAACAATCATTAAGGGTACGTGATAATTTGATAGTCACACTTATACACATCGAACACACTCATTGAACTTGTTGAGAGGAAATAAATCAGTAGAGAATAGATTTTGAATTATTATTTGTAGAAAATACTTATGTAAAAAGCGTAAGGGATTCCATAAAAATACTGAAGGAGGCTGGAGAATCATATTTTTGAATAAGAACTTTTTACTAAATAGCGATTCATTTGTCACAAACTTAAATTGTGAACAATTATTACGGGTACGTGGTAATTTGATAGTCACACTTATACACATCGAACACACTCATTGAATTTGTTGAGAGGAAATAAATTAGTGGAGAATAGAATTTGAATTATTATTTGTAGAAAATACTTATGTAAAAAGCGAAAGGGATTCCATAAAAATACTGAAAGAAGCTGCGGAATTATATTGTTGACAAAGAATTTTTTCGAAGTAGCGTTTCATTCGTCACAAACTTAAAGTGTGAACAATCAATACGGGTACTTAGTAATTTGATAGTCACACTTATACATATCGTACACATCCTTTGAATTTGTTGAGAGGAAATAGATTAGTAGGGAATAGAAATTGAATTTTTATTTGTAGAAAATATTTATGTAAATATCGAAAGGGATTCCATAAAAATACTGGTGGAATCATACTTTAAACTAATAACTTTTTATTAAATAGCGATTCATTTGTCACAAATTTAAAATGTGAGCAATCATTTAGGGTACGTGGAAATTTGATAAGCACACTTATACATATCGTACACCTTTATTGAATTGGCTGTGAGGGAATAAATTAGTAGAGAATAGAATATGAATTAATATTTGTAGAAAATATTTAGCGAAATGGATTCTATAAAAATACTGAAGCAGGCTGAGGAATAATATTTTTGACTAAGAAATTTTTACTAAATAACGAATCTTTAGTCCCAAACTTAAAGTGTGAAAAGTCATTAAGTGTACTTGGTAATTTGATAGTCACTCTTATCGTACACTCATTTCGTACACATTCATTGAATTTGAGGAGAGGAATTGAATTAGAAGGGAATAGAATTTGAATTATTATTTGTAGAAAATATTTATGCAAAAAGCGAAAGGTTTTCTATAAAAATACTGAAGGAAGCTGCGGATTCATACTTTTGACTAAAAGCATTTTACTAAATAGCGATTCATTAGTCATAAACTTAAAGTGTGAACAATCCTTAAGGGTACGTGGTTATTGAATAATCTATATAATAATATCTATTCTTAAAAACAGATTCACAATTCTTGTTCGGAACAAATGTATAGAATTATATGAATTTACATATTTATCCTATTCATAGTAACAATCAAACCTCATTTTGTGTTTTCATTTAAATCGCTTAAAGATTTATTCAGTTTAGTGATTTATTTAATAATTATAAGCACTTATTCCCTATTAAAAATCTAAAAGTAATAATTTACATATGTACTTAAATTACGCATTTACTTACGAATATGCACATGAACTAAATAGCGATTCATATTTCCCAAACAAAAATTGTGACCAGTCCGTTAGCGTAGGAAATAATTTGATGGTCACTTCTATACTATACATATCGTACACATTCATTCAATTAGTTGGGAGAAATTAATTAGTCAGGAATAGAATTTGAATCATTATTTGTAGAAAGCACTTATGTTAAAAGCAAAATGGCTTATGTAAAAATACTGAAGGACGCTAAGGAATAATCTCTTTTGAATAAGGGCTTTTTAATAAATAGCGATTCATTTGTCACACACATAAAGTGTGAACAATCATTAAGGGTACGCGGTAATTTGAGTTAATAGTCACTTTTATACATATCGTACACATTCATTGAATTTGTTGAGAGGAAATAAATTAGTAAGGAATAGAACTTGAATTGTTATTTGTAGAAAAGACATGTAAAAAACGAAATTGATTCTATAAAATACTGAATGAAGCTGCGGAATCATAATTTTGACTAAGAACTATTTTATAAATAGTGATTCATTTGTCACAAACTTAGAGTGTGAACAATCATTTATGGTATGTGGTAATTTGATAGCCACAATTATACATATCGTACACATTCTTTGAATTTTGCCAACGGCCCTACCGTGCTGAAAACACCGGAAAACACCGGTTCTCGTTAGATCACCGAAGTCAACAGCATTGGGCGCGGTTAGTACATATCGTACACATTCTTTGAATTTTGCCAACGGACCTACCGTGCAGAAAACACAGGTTCTCGTTAGTTCTCCGAAGTCAAGCAGCAACGGGCGCAGTTAGTACTTTTGTGGGTGACCATCTTGGAACACCGCGTGCTGTTGGCTCTTTTCGGATGCGGTAGCCCGGTGGTTTGTTCGCTGGATTTGCACACTGCCACAACTGCCGCTGAACTCATGTGGAGTAGGATCACGTTACACATATGGGTCCGTAATTCCTTCCGAGCGGTTGATGGTAAGGGAAGTTTGGTACGGTCCCTGAGAATGCTTCCCCCACTGGGTTCCGGTCTAAATTGGGCGGCACTCCCCGGCGGTCCACACGGCTACCCTACACCTTTCTGGTAGGTCGGACGGTCTGGGTCTCAACAACAACAACATTCTTTGAATTTGTTGAGAGGAAATAACTTAGTAGGGAATAGAATTTGAATTATTGTTTGTAGAATAGACGTGTAAAAAGCGAAAGGGATTCTATAAAAATACTGAAGGAAACTGCGAAATCATTTTAGACTAAGAACTTTTTACTAAATAATGATTCATTAGTCCGAAACTTAAAGTGTGAACAATCATTAAGGGTATTTGGCAATTTGACAGTCACTCTTATACATATCGTACACATTCATTAAATTTGTTGAGAGGAAATAAATTAGTAGGGAATGGAATTAGAATTATTATTTGTAGAAAATACTTATGTAAAAAACGAAAGAGATTCTATAAAAATACTGAAAGAGGCTGCGGAATCATATTTTTGAATAAGAACTTTTTACTAAACAGCAATTCATTTGGCACACTCTTAAAGTCTGAGCAATCATTAAGAGTACGTGGTAATTTGATAATCTCTCTTATACGTATCGTACACATTCATTGAATTAGTTGAGATGAAAAAAATAGTAAGGAATTGACTTTGAATTATTATTTGTTGAAAATACTTATGAAAAAGCGAATGGGATTCCATAAAAATACTGACAGAAGCTGCGGAACCATATATTTGACTAAGAAATTTTTCTAAGTAGCGTCTCATTCGTCACAAACTTAAAGTGTGAACACTCATTAAGGGTACTTGGTAATTTGATAGTCACACTTATACATATCGTATACACATCCATTGAATTTGTTGAGAGGAAATAAAATGGTAGGGAATAGAATTTGAATTATTATTTGTAGAAAAGGCATGTAAAAAGCGAACGGGATTATATAAAATTACTGATGGAAGCTGCAGAATCATACTATTGACAAAGAACTTTTTATTAATTAACGATTCATTAGTCATAAACTTATAGTGTGAACAATCATTAAGGGTTCGTGGTAATTTGATAGTCACAGTTAAACATGTCGTACACATTCATTGAATAGTTTGAGAGGAAATAGATTAGTAGGGAGTAGAATTTGAATTATTATTTGTAGAAAAGACACGTAAAAAGCGAAAGTGATTCTTTAAAAAAATACTAAAGGAAGCTGCAGAATCTGATTTTTTACTAACAACATTTTACTAAACAGCGATTCATTTGTCACAAACTTAAAGTGTGAATAATCATTAAGGGTACGTGGTAATTTTATAGTCATTCTTACACATATCGTACACATTCACTGAATTTGAGGAGAGGAAATAAATTAGTAGGGAATAGAATTTGAATTATTATTTGTAGAAAATACTTATGTAAAAATAGAAAGGGAATCTACAAAAATACTGAAGGAAGCTGGGGAATCACATTTTTGACTAAGAACTTTGTACTAAGTAGCGATTCCTTTGTCACAAATGTAGTGTTCGGACATTATATTTGTTTTTGATATCTCAGAAGAACGATATCTGTTATATTACTAGATGTCATCATTTTGCAAGGTCTTATAAGTGATGTCATATCTCTAAACTTCAGAACTTTATTTCCGTTCCGAAGTTTTACATCGGTCTCATAGATTCATCACAGTCATTATTTTGTTCCGAATCAAGACCGAATGATACGCACGTTTTCGAATCAATATCCGGACTTGCTTGACACAGAAAACATTTTCAAATCGGATATGCCTTTCCGTTTTTTCAAGCTGGTAGATGCAGAAATAATTTATTATTCATGAAGTTTCTCTCTGACTGCAAAAGCGAAACTACGGTTGTTGTCATGCAGTTCAATGCTACAGCTTTTCATCTGCGTATTTGAAAGCTCCTTTCTTTTTTAATTTCTGGTGTATTGTTTTGGATTCTATAAGTGGTATTTTTCCTTTGATTTGATACATTTCTTATTGATTTCAGAACCTTAATTTTAAACGTGATAATTTTTTTTTTATGCCTTAATTTTTTATCATTATTTTAAGTATGGAGGGTATCATCTATGTTCAAAAACGTAAGGTTTTGTTTTCTCCCAATTTATTTTTCAGATCTTCTTCATTTATATAAAATAAATTAAAAAAAACACTCGTTTTTTGAAGGTTTATACTATTTCCTATCACTTTAAAAATGCTTAATTATGACAAATTTTATATCGTTTCGGTCTCCATAATTTTCAAAAACGTAAATTTTTTGAACAAACACAGCGTTTTTCTTTTTATGTAAAATTTTTGGTGATTTTGAAAATGCATGATTTTGATTGGTTTTATATCGTTTTGGTCTCGCGAGTGTCCTGAAAACAAGGTAAAATTGGTAAAAAAAAAAGCAAAGAGGGGTGTCCTAACGTCCCCCCTATATGCTGATAACGATCCATATATTTGTATCGTTACATTACAGAAAATTTTATCATGTGTAGCAGTTGTTTTCGGTTTGAATTCAAATTGTTTTGTTTTGTATTATTAACCATAATAAGCAATTTTAGAAATACTTATAATTCTTAGGAGGAAATATAACTTTTGTTTCTACCTAGTGTTCTTTGTATTAGACATTATTAAAGAGTTACCTTACGTTAGAGTTAAGATTTGTTATTATGAAATCTTAACATTTTAGTTTTTTTCAAAACAGTATGAAAAGGTGCCGTTTTCCCAGAAAGTACGAGTAATCATTCCAGAATCGAGAAATTTTCGTAAATATTTTTAGTATTTCAAATATTTGCTAATGAAATAGAATCATGTGCATTCATTGTTTTACAGTTGTTTAGAAATCCAAAATTTAATTCAAAATGTAAAAAATCCTATAAATTAAAAAATATATATATTAAATAAAATATTAATGTTATTATGGTAATTCTAGTTCTGAGTATTAGCGAATATATTCTGAGTATTAGCGAATATAATCTTGGTATGTGAGAAAATTGTACCCTAAATTGGGCCTTTTAGCATGGGCAGCATACAACTACTCTTATTAAATAATAATAATATTTAAAAGTTGGAAAGTATGAAAATGAGAAAGTTACCATAGTATTCCGCTGATTGATAGATATCGTTAATGAGCTTTGGAAACATTCGCACCAAACGCTTCGCTAAGTCAGCATGAACAGGGGTACAACACAACAAACAAATATGAAGGGCCGTTTCTCCAACTGCTCCTCTTTGATCCAGATCCCAGCAAACATCACGAAACTGGGGAGCATCTGAAAATATCACAATAAATTCATATATATTCTTATATACTACGACCAGTCCGCTTTTATTAAAACTCATAACTTAACTTAAAACTCTTAACAATCAAAATAATTAACAATTTTTTTCTTATTTTTGGCAACAACATTTTTATTTTTGACAACAATATTTAACAATATTTTTGCTATTTTCTGATATTCAACCGTCTATATATGGCAGAAATCCGCGTATGCGTCCCTGGTATGTGCGTTGTGCGGCGCATGGTGCATTGACGGTTTTGAGCCCGATGCGTCCTCATACATTAAAAAAGAACAAGCAATTAAAAGTGCACCAGCAATCGATGTACGATTCATAAAAAACCATAACCCCACTTCATTCAATAAGATACTCCCGATTTGCGAGCATAATCATCCCTAAATGCGCTTTTGTTTGCCGAGGTACCCCGAAATAAGATCATAAATAGGTATAAACAAACAAATTAATGTTGGTCTTTCTATTTGTACATAAAATTTGATATCACTTCTTAACATAATCCTAATACTTCCTATATAAATTTATCAAAACAAACTTTATTTTATTATTCCGAAATTAAAGTTTATATTTTGTTAACATAAGGTGATTAAATGCTAATCTCCAAATATTCCATATCTCCAAATATTACTCGCAAAGTAAATCCAGATCAAAGAGAAAAACAAAATCCAAATGCCCACCCACTCTGTTGAATTTGAGATTCTCAGAGCAACCTACTACGCATACGAAAAAAACCCAATTTTCCCTGTTCACTTGAGAAACGTGATAGGCGAGAAACAAAGTACTACTTTTAAAAAAAATTACTTTGTATTATCTCCCTGAATTCGAATTTTATAAATGCGTGTTCAAGGATGTTTGAGACGTGCATCGAAAACTCGAATTCGAATTTTCGACCCCACCACAGTACTTTCCCTACACAGGGTGAGTCGGAACTGTTTTTACAAAAGCAGAGGGGTTATAGTACCCACCAGACGAGCAATAATTACCATGGAACATAGGGTCGCATTGCACTCTGAGAGGCAGAAAAGAGGCACGTCGAACCGCGTCGAGCATGACGCAGTCAGTGCCTCGGACGTCATTGTGTACCTGCCTACGTAGTATCTCCTACGCCAGACACGAATGCAATTACCGTATGCAAATGTCCTGGGAGCAGAATCAGCATAACTGGCTCCTAGTAGGTTCCGGCTATAGCCAATCAGAGCACACGTTGACCTTTAAAAATCGGCACAACTTTAACGCTGCAAGTTATTCCCGTGGTAACATCGTCCGACACGTTGCGTGAATGCTATGGCGGAGTACACCTACAAGAAATTGGCCGACATGCACCTCACATACGGTGAAGCCTAAAGGAACGAACTCGCAGCACGAAGATTGTACGAGCAGCGGTTTTCAACGCGTCGTATTCTCAGACATCCTACATTTGCCAGTGTCGATCGACGACTGCGAGAAACCGGGTCGTTCGCCATCGATAACAGCAATGCAGGACGTTCGCGAATTGCACGAACGGCTGCACTGGAAGAGCGAGTCCTGTCGAGAATTGCAGCAGCTCCTTCCACCAGTACGCGAGCTGTGGCAGACGAAATAGGCGTATCTCAGAAAGTGGTGTGGCGTATTTTACACGAGGAACGCATGCACCCCTACCACGTGCAAGAGGTGCAATCTTTGCACCCAGATGATTATCCCCGCCGGGCAGTCTTTGTGCAGTGGATACTCGGGATGAGGAATACCGATCCACGATTGCCTGCATTAGTTTTATTTAGCGATGAGGCAACGTTCAGCAGAGAAGGCATTTTCAACATGCACAATCAACACGTGTGGTCTGCCTGTAATCCTCACTGCACAACCCATCGTAAACACCAGCACCGAATTACCGTGAATTTCTGGACAGGTATCCTTGGTGATTACCTGGTCGACCCCTACATCCTGCCAGACCGTTTGTCCGGCGCAACATACCGTATCTTTTTGGAACACGTGCTGCCCAGTTTATTGCAGGCCGTTCCGCTCCCCATCCAGAGCGACATGTGGTTTATGCACGATGGATCCCCGGCACACTTTTCCATTACGGTCCGGAACTTCTTGAATGCCACATATCCCGCACGCTGGATCGGACGTGGCGGACCTGTGGCGTGGCCTCCTCGCTCACCAGACCTCAACCCACTGAACCTTTTCTTCTGGGGCCACATGAAATCTTTAGTGTACGAGACACCTGTGGACTTGGCGGAAGATCTTGTCGCGCGCATCGTTGTTGCCGCAGACCACATTAACACAATACCCGGAATCTTCGAGAAGATGCGTCAGTCATTCCTTCGCCGGTGTGAACGGTGCAACGACACGCGTGATCGCCATTTTGAGCACTTGCTGTGAGTTTGTCGCAGCACAATAAATCTGTTTGTACAACGTTTGGTATCGTTCATTCGCTTTCCCAACACTGGTGTACGTGCAGGTTCGGATTCTAATTTTACTCTTTTCTGCCTCTCTGAGTGGAATGCGATCCTATGTTCCATGGTAATTATTGCTCGTCTGGTGGGGTACTATCACCCCTCTGTTTTTGTAAAAACAATTCCGACTCAACCTGTATACATTATACTATGTATATAGGGACAGTAAAAACTCAAAATTATCATGCAAACATTCTGATAAAAGGATTTCTGTTGTTAAACTTGTTTTATCAGCACGAATACTTATGATATTTTTTACATTTGTTTAATTTAGTGTTTATTTATATATTTTTTTAACTTCTGAATTTAGATAGACCATTTTGTTAGAACTTTAATATATATAGCTTTTATACGAATTATTAGCATACGTATTTTTTCTATGTTAAAAAAAAAATAAAGTGTACAAGTGATGCTCGCAAAATTGCGGCAAATAGAGTTTTTTTGCTACCATTGCAGTTAACGGTTATTCCATGCTAGTTGCCATGGGCCATTAACAAAAGTTTAAGTTTATTATTGACATTACTGCTCCTTTTTCGACGGTAAGGAAAAGACCTTAACCATAATAAAATGATCATAAAGCACACCACAAATGGTGCAGAAACGTTAAAGTGAACAAAAATGGCGTCCTCTATGATCTTGTATTACAATTCAACCACCTACTAGGAAGAACGGGGATCCCTTTTAATTGATTCATTCCTTTCTAGCTGAAAAACTGTTTGAAAAATCCCTTAGCCAAAAATATTCTAGCCGAAACGCCTACAAAAACGCTGTGGCTGAAAAGCCTTTAAGCCGATAGGTCTACCAAACCTAATAAAAGAGTCCCTCCTCATTAAGCTTTTTAACTTCTCTTAAGTGCTAAATCTGTTAATTAGGAGACAATAAAACAATCGTAACTTTTTGCTAACTTCTAATTCTTAATCTCTGGCCGAGCAGACTACAGTAGGCAGGAGGTCAAATGGACTTACCCGTGAGAACTGAAAGGACGGCTAAGGTGGAGGAACCAATTCTTCGTTTCAAAGTTTTTCTCTAGCTTTCTCAATATCTAATTTGCTGACTTCTGACTTTTTGTATCCAGCTTGAGAATTGCTCTAAATCTCTCGATTTATCTTCAGCTGATTTGCTTTCTTATGCACAGAGTTATCTGATAAATCTGTTGACGTCGCCTCTGTTGCCTAGAATCATTGGTTGAACCTTTTCCAAAAGGTTGGCTAAGATTCGGAGGGGGGGGGGGCGTTAGTGCAAGTGTAGGTATGCGTTTTTATTTTTAAAAAATAATAGCGTCCTTTTCCTGTGTTCTCACAGTTTAAAGCTGCCCGGTCCAAAACATGAGCTCTGGAATGCTTAAAAGTGTCGTTCCCAAAGGGAGGGGGGTTAAGAGTTTCTAAAACTGAGGTGGCGATAGGAAATTTCTACTTTGTCCCACTGCAGTTCCCTTTAAACGAGAACTCTACAGTATTAAAATCTTTGTCTTTAATATTCCTACAACATTATGATGAATTAATAAAATACTTTAATTACCTTCACTATCACCTGCTTTGACTACATTAGTTGTAGATGATTTGAACGAAGATTTCGAGTCATTCTCTCTATTCTGCGGCAGCAATTTACTCCTTGGCCTGTCCTTGTTCCTCGTGAGAATTAAATCTTGAATGGGTACACTTTTACCGTCTCCCCCGTTGTATAAGAAAGGAAGAACAAGATCTCTAATCTCATTGTCCAGCTGAAAACAAGTAATAATAAAAACATTTTGATTAAATAGGATCATAATATTTTACTGCGCCATTTCAAATAACTAATACAATCAAAATAAGAACACGTGGAATCAATTAAAATTATTATTTATAAAAAAATTCGAAATATTTATTTAGTTTACAGAACCTTATGGAAATTTGTAAAAATATGAATTGTTGAAATCATTTAATTTTAAATTCTTTTTTGACAGGCTGTGTTCCTTGGGGACAGACATCGTTTGTTTCCTATTTTTATCGCAGTAATAATAGAAACCATTTTAAAATCAATCCTCTTTCATCTAGTCTGTTTCTGCATTATGAGAATTCCTTCGTTCCATAATCTTCATCTAAGCATAAAAAGATCCACTTTCAAGATATAGTGATAAATTGTTAATGTTTTTAAATATTTCTATCTATCGACTATAGAGGGAGGCTAGGGTTAGCCGCTTCCTTCAGACTCAAAAAGTTCTATCTTCGTCCCCAAGAAATGCCGGGGAGTTCGGACACTCAAGAATCAAGGAAGGCAGTTTATTGCAGTCCCTGGAGGTAAAATCCCAACCTCCTGTAGAAATTATGTGGTGATAGAAATATAGATTTTTGAAAGTAGAGATTGGAGGAGAAATGGGTGCTCTTCATGGCTCCATTAAAAAAATCAAATGACGCTCCTATTAGAGCCTAATTAAAATTTTTGAAATGTGCCGTAATTAAATATGGAAGGTGAAGTTAGGTGAAGAGAGGAGTGTGGGTTCCTTGATCGGTGATCGATAGGGGTAGGCGAGTTGTGCTGCGATATCCGAATGCTAAGGATAGGATTCAACTTGAGGTCGAAGAGAAGTTAAAAAATGAACAAGAAAAAATTTTGTGGATAGCACAAAGGTGCTACAGGTCTTGGGTACTGCGACCGTGTTTGACATATAGGTACGGGTCCTCGAGTTTACTACATAGAAGCGTCAGTAGAAGAGAAAAGAGAGTTTTACCCACGCAGGAGGAAGAGAGGATTCAATCCCCTTGCGGATGACGTCACAGGTCATTTACCTATGACTCATCTTAATGGAAGCGCTGGAAAAAGAGGTGACCTTTGGCCAATGACCTCATCATGTGAACTTTAGACCTATTATGTAATAATGTAAATGTCGTGATAAAGAATGTTATCAAACACGTGTTTTTCTGCGAGCAAAAGCTTCATCGTAGATTTTCGCCAGGAACTTCATTTTTCCCCGTTCACGAGCCCCTTGAAAAGAAAGTTCCAGAACGTTCTAGGTCCTCAAGGAAGGGCAGAGATCCAGAGCGCCAATCAAATGCGACCTCTCACCCATATCAATGGAGAGGTTAGCCTGACAACGACCCCCTTCTCCCAGTGGACACCGAGGAGAGACTTCCGACATGCTGGACATCGAGAGAGCGATGGCTCCCAGGCCATCGACTCGAGCCGGAATCATAGGCGCCGAGTTTTCAAAATCTCAGGGGGGGGGGGCACAATCCGATAAAGTTATACAATAGATTTACAAAGTTGATAAAGCTATAACAACTTACAAGACCTTCTTGAAAAAAGCAAGCAAATGTCTGTTAGATGACTACAATTGTTGCGAGGGCATTATAAGCCCTACTTGAGGCCAAAAGATCAATATGCGCTCTTAACAACCGCCAAGAACGAACTGCCCAACGAACGACAGCAGTGGTTGTTAAGCGCGCATACTGTTATTTTGGTCTGGAAAAGGGGGCTAATAATGCCATCTAAGTAACTGTAGTCACCTAACTGGCATATATATGCTTTCCTCGAGGAAGTTTTGTAAGTTATTGTCTTACAAGCAGGAGTTTTGGGGTGAGATAATAGATTAAGTCACGGGGATTGTACTCAGAGGACCCGAGTTCGATTTCCGGTATTGTTTAAATTGTCCCTGTGTACGAACACGTTAAATTTATGGGTTTGAAAGTCCTTTCGAGCGGTTGGCAGTAAAGAAAAGAGGGTCGGTCCCTGTGGATGTCACCCTCACTGGGTTCCAGTTCAAGCGGTTTAAACAGATATCTTACACCTTCGGGTAGGTCGGACGGCCTGGGTCGAAAGAACGAAATCAGCAGTTTTATTTATTGCACGATAAATATTTTTAATCTTTTTAGGCATACCCCCCTCTAATTTACCATTTATAAAACATGAGCTTTTTGACTCCTGAACTCACTCCCTTTTTGACGTACCAGATGACATCGTCAACTGATTGCGTTTTCTCCCTTCGAGGAGCAATTAAGTGTTGCAAGTGAAGGGGGGGAGACTACTAGTGCTTGTAGCGTTGTCACCGATAGAGGTAACGTTTATAGTCCCCTTAGCAAGAATCCGTGACATTATACTTTTCAACATTTTGTTGATTACCCACACCAGACCCAGATATGGTCGGTGGGATCTCTATAGAGATTTCCCGATGGGCCGGGGCATTTGCATTTAATTTTTTCCATAATGCGTATGATGGGCCTAAAGGGGTGATCATGCCCTGTTTTTCTTGGGCCAATCTCGGAGCTAGTATCCGGGCCTGCACCACACCCACTCGGAGTAAAAATTACAAAGTTTCAAAACAATAAAATTAAAAACAGTAGTTATGGTATGTAACGAAACTTTAAGATTTCGTTACATATAAACTTATATGAATCTGGATGCCTATCCCGTCATGTGAGCAAGATATGTAAAAATAAGTTTTATTAAGAAGACATAAAGGTGTAAATGAAAGGCTTTTAGAGCACCAACAGGACTAGCGGCACTTTTTGCCAAACTGGGATTTTTCCATCAAATAACACTTAAATGTATGCAGCAATTTCTGGAAAAATCCTATTTTTGTTAAAATTATAGCATTGTCATGTTTCACCAATCCCTTTAAATGAAAGATCTAATATAGTTATATTATTTAATTCAAAAACACACATATCAGTATAATTTCATAGAATCCGATGCGCAGAGTCATTATAACATATATACTTACCAGTGTTGCTCTTAAATCAAAATCTGCATCTTTAATATAATATGTAGGTCTTTCAGCAGTTTGGGGATTTCTCACGCAAAAGAAATTTTTGCAGTTTTAATTTAAATTTATCCATGAGAAATAAGTATGTTTATATTTAATTGCAAATTGAAATCTAACCTTTACGAATAGCACAAATATATTGCGTTCTTTTTTCATCATAGACCAAAATGAAACCTTTATTAAAAGAACCAAAGCATCATACTGCCCTCAACACCACAATCACAAACATCACTCATTTGAGATCACGCCAGTTGAACATATGCCACACAGACTAATATAGTATTCTGTGATATGCGAAGTCCTGCTACAAAACGCAACCATTTTTCCTAAGAGTCCGATATTTTCCATTTACTCATAATTTATAGTGCTAGCTTTCTGGTTGGTTTCAAATGACTTTGGGCGGTTAGCTGCTGAACGTCCGACGCTCACCAAGAATAAAAATACCCGCGGGGTTTGCAGCTTCAAACGGAATGGATGCCACCTGTAAAGACGGCACTGTACTGGTATATAGAATCGAGGAGTAATTACAGATAAGATCTCTTTAGGTAGACCAAATAAGTCATCTTTACTTCGTGGTTATCATTTATAGTTGTTACTGGAGGGAGACAACTATTTTTTGGAAATGACAATCCCATGACTGTAAATATTCTGTTTCTCTTTGAATTAGGTGGTCAGTCGTAAAAGTTATGGTAACCAGATGCTTTTGACATTAGTGAAAACATGTCTCCTGGGAGAAAAGAGGAGCTTGGTTTGTGTGCGGTATAGTTTACGGCTCTATGGTAAGGAAGTAGAGAGGAAGACTGAACTGAAATGTGACATTTACGTTGATAAGATTTTCTTTCAATTATTTTTATGTTTAAAAAATTTCATTTTCTGGTATTTAGTAAAATATGAAATTAGAAATTTTTTTTGAAATTTCCCAGAGGGGGCAAAGCCCTCTCTGAAAAAATTCAGCGGGGGTTCGTGCCCCTGTGCCCCCCCGTAGTCGGCGCTTATGGCCGGAATACTTGCCGCTGCTGTTGAAGTGACGAGATTCCGATTTGAAGCACATCAATTTATAATTACATATTTGCACTAAGAGATATTCGTACTTTACAAAATTCAAGTGATGAGAATTTTACGAACTGAATTCAGCCATATGATCGAAGATGACAGTGCGACAAAATAAGGTGCACAAAATGGCGAGGAGGCCTAAGGTCATGCGTAGTCAGAAATAATGCTGACAAACAATCGCAAGTTCGCCGGCCCAAAAAGGATGGGAATGCCTTATCCCTTCTTTGCGGGTGCTCGAGGCATTGCTTTTGAATATGATGGAACCAACTCATATAATAAAGAAGCGGAACTAGCTAACATCAACATGCGTAGGATGGAAGAAGATGAACTACCATTTGCCGATTAACGAATTCCAATGGGCGCAGACGATTCCACAACCGGACTGCCTTCGAACGTCGTCAAATTGGTGACAATTACCAAAATCGCTGAATTACTAAGTGCTCCCCTTACAAAGTGACTCACGGGCCATATAAATCAAAACAAAGTCTTTGTGGGTACGTAAATTTAAAAATTTGATTTTGAGGGCGAATGGACATACAATAAAGTAAATGAGTCACTATAATGATTTTAAAATGCCGAAGGCAGGTGGAAGAAAAAATAATGAATTAAAATATTTGTATATATATGATTGAGTAACAAATTTGATGATTGATTTTATGTAAATGAAGTATTACTTAAAACCTAGACAGTTATGTACATTAAGGATATTGTGATAAAATATAGTTGATAAGCAAATATGGTTATACACAAATATTATTTCATCTACGTGAAACGTGAAGCCAAATTAACTAAATGAACGAATTACACAATTTTTATATTATTGAATTGGAATATTAATTACTAATTGATACCTATAGATGGATGAATAACAAAGTGAAATTGATATACATTATTTTAAATTGATTTTAAAAATGAAGTATTTTTAACAAATTTAGAATTTAGACACATTATATTTTACAATTTGATATTTTGAATTTTGGGATATAAGAAGGAGTATATAAGAATAATATGAGTAGATTAATTTTAATGAGTTGTTATTCGGTGTGTTGAAATACAATATTTTCCATTGTTTGCTTTGTGCAAATCTTCATAAAGGTTTTATCCTTACAGAATTATTATTATAGAATTCCACTATAATTAGGAAATTTTGGCTATACAAACTGAGTAATACTTAGATGAATTATAATACAATGAGATATATATACATATTGATGAATTTTAATTTCAGCATAAATATTTTAATTTCGATAGATCTGGAGAAACAGGTGTTTACCTTTTGCTTAATGCAAGTATTTTCTTCTAGAATGGTCACTAGACAAATTGTATATAGTCTTTATGCTATAAAGGTCTCTCTAAATGTATCCTGACAAAACAGAATTTCAAAATTAATATTGTTAATTGAAATTTAAAAAATATAGTATTGATAACGAATGAGATAAGATGAGAATGTGAATTAAAATAAATTGAGAAACACGCTGAGTATTGAGAAATGCATGAATAATGAATTTAAGGGAGATATTGATCTATGAATTTATAAGTATAATGAAATTGATGTATTATGAAATTGAATATGAATGAATTTTGGAATTGGTAATGATTATTGATAATGAAAATATGTCTAACATAAAGATACGGTTTGAATATAAAGTTTTAAATAAAGAATTGTAACATTTAACAATTGCAATTTCAAATGATGAATCTATATAAATAAAATTGAAAATCTGTCGGTCTGTCTGTCTGTCTGTCTGTTTGTCCCATCATCACGGGAGAACGGCTGAACCGAATTTGATGAAATTTTGTGGGTACCCTAAAAATAGCCCCACTTAAAATTTAGTCCATGTTTTGAGTTTCTACGACCATTGGTTCTCGAGATATTAGTAAAAAACAAAATTTTCGTTTGTCTCATCCTCACAGGAAAACGGCTGAACCGAATTTAATGAAATTTTGTGGATAGCCTTAAAAGAGCCCCCCATAAATTTTGTCCAAGTTTCGAGTTTCTAAGACCAGGGGTTGTCGAGATATTAATGAAAAACGGAACTTTTTCTTAGGAGATATACTCTCCAACTCCGTGGTTTATCCAAACGGAAAGGATGAAAATCGTTTGTTTAAAACGCCAAATTGAAATAAACCTTTATTTCCGAGTTTGGTGCAGGATTTTTGCATGAATTAGTCACTATAGGAAAACATGAATTGTTTGAAACATGAATTTAAATGGAAAAATCTACCTCCATGGTTCATCTTTCACAAGCTTAACGATGTAAAGTACAAAGAAATCAAAATGGCTATATAATTTCGCATTTTATGAGGAAGATTCTATCTTATATCCTGTTGCTCGGCAACGGAATGAAATTAAATGTGTTGTTAATATTTATTATTATTTTTTCTATTTGTATAATAAATAAATGGATGTAAAAATATATTTTATAAATGAACGGTTTGATTGTTCTTTTAATTATATATATTGCGGACTGCGTACATCACTTTCATTTATTTTAGAAAAGAGGTTTCAAGCTCATATATTGTGTTTAACTAATAAACTCATATATTGTGTTTACTCAATAAATGCATTTTGCCGATTGTTGAAGCAGAAAAAGAGTAGAACGGGTGTATGTATCCTCTAATACAATTTTAGTGTTTTCATTTAGTATATACAAACGGGATCTGGATATTTTATTCTTCAGATCTGCAAATTCGGAGCTACGAATTTAGAGGAATATCTCTAAATAACTTGGTAACATTTCTTAAACTTTACCAAATTAGTGGAAATGTCTCCAAATTGATAAAAATGACCCAAATCAATAAAATTAAATTTGTTTTTTAGAATAAAGTACTGAAATGATGTTTCTGTAGCATTTGTCGGTCAGTCCATCCATCTTACTTAGTAACACATTTAAGGAATTTTTTTAATATCACCAAATTGGTAAAAATATTTCTAAATCCATAAAAATATCATGAAATTGATAATATCGCGCTTAATAAATGAAATTAGTTATGTTTTGTTAGGGGATAGTATTGTGATGATGTTTCGTCAATTTGTCGCAAAATAGGACTATCAGTTCTACAGTCCCACTTGGCGATAAATATGGCGATTTTTTAAGTTATTGCTAAATCGACGAAACTGTCGCCAAACCTTCCATTTGAGATGGCATTATTCAGATGATATGATTTCCATCAATTTATTTAAAGCAAATGATATCATGTCGCTTAGCAACGGATCCAATATGTTATGCGGCATACGATTTTTATTAAATCTTTACCGATTTGAATAATAAAAATATGTATATAAAATAAATTTCATTGACATTGAATTTTTGACTGGATAATATCAATTACGGTCTTCAGTTTTAAACATCATTATTATTGATATTTTCGGGGACTGTTGATTCAGGGATTACTGATATTTTCAAATTATTATGGAATTGTTTTATTATGACGAAAAATGTTGAAACTCATATATAGTACGTTGTACGAGTAATCTTCTACAAATGCATGGGTATATCTTCTACTCTACGAGAATATAAGTAGTGCAGGTATATTGGCATATATTTTGATATATATTGGCATATATTGGAATCAATTACGTCCTTCTGGTATTAAGATTACGGAGATTTTTGATACTTTCAATTTTTTACGTCATCTCTTTTATTTTGGCAAATATTTTTGAGACTCATACTGCAATACGGGTAAGCTTCTACTAACACACTGGCACATTTTCTAATCTGCGACAATATAAGTAGTACGGGGTTGCATATATTGATTCAATTCCTTTTTTTTTAAATTTGCTTACAAAAGGGGCCAGGATGTTTTATTCTTCAGATCTGCCCGTGAAGATAATTTTGCATAGTGAGAACAGATATTCTTTAACTTCTCTTTATGAGCAATAAATTTAATATTTTAACAGAATTTGCACATTATTGCGAATTATAAATTTCTTTATATTATATACTCCGTACGAAGAACGGGTATGCTGCTAGTATTTTAATAAATTTGAGTCAGGTACCCTAAATTTTGTATTTTTTATTTGTTGTATGAATGTACTATTGTTAAAATGAGTGTATGAATTCAGGTAATATTTATTAGAGCAACTAGGTGTAAATGGAAGATGGTCAATTCACAATACAAGTGAGCTGATTTTAATATCAGCTTATTTCCATTTTCGAATTTACATTTATTGACTTTGGCCGAGATGTAGATATGCCTCAATCCCGGCTAGGAGTAGCCAGGTAAATGGTTATTCCCATTATCGAATTAGATATTTAGGTATGCGGGATCGAGGGCTCTTGCTCCTAGGCTAGCTAATAAGCTGTTGAGGCTACTCTCACTTTCTCTGACTAATTAAAATATCACGGAGAATTATTCTTTTCCTGATAGTAAATATTAGAACCCTAACGTAATGTCAATATTTGGCACAGTGAGTGTATGAATTTTACAGCAGGTGCTGCCCCTAGCAGATTTTCGGGGGACTAAAGGCGCGTTTTCGGTGTACAGGGGTTTAAAAGCCATATCCTTTTTAAAATTTCGATTTTGGATTGAATTTAGTAAATTGTATGGTACTTAGTGAATTTTCGACGAACTAAGAGCACGTTTTTAGTGTTCTAAGTGCTCTATGAGACTAAAATTTCAATATTTTAATGTATTTATTAAATTGTATGGTTCTTAGCGGATTTTCGGGAAACTAGGGACGCGTCTTCAGTGTTACAGGGAGTCCAACCCTAAAAGTTCTATATTTTAATGAATTAGCAAATTGCATGGCACTTAGTGGCTTTCGGGGAATTAGAGATACGTTTTCAGAGTTACATGGGGGGGGGCTAAGACCCATTTTCCTTTTAAAACTTACGATATTAGAATGAATTTAGTGGATTGTATGGTACCTAGTGAATTTTCGGGTAATTAGGGGGTCCAGGGCGCTTAAAACCCCTTTGGGGAGATAACGACATGGACTTTTTAAATAAATCTTGTCTTTTTCTGCAGAATAGAACGGCACTTAGCAGATTTCCGGGGAACTAAGGGCGCATTTTCAGTATCAGGAGGTCTAAAACCCATTTTCTTTCAAAATTTTCAATATTTGAATTAATTTAGTGAATTGTATGGTACTTAGCGAATTTTCAGGGAAATGGAGGGTCCTGGGGTTTAATAGGGGGCTCTTTGGGGAGATAACGACTTGCATTTTCGATTAAATGTCGATTTTTTCTACAGAATGGAACGCCACCTAGCGGATATTTGGGGTACTTGGTATTTCAAGGGATTTTGGACCCATTTTTTGAATGAATTTAGTTAATTGTATGATACTTAGTAGATTAGGAGGCCAGGGCGCTTAAGACCCTTAAATTGCGATAGCGAGTTGGGTTTTTGAATAATGTCGTCTTTTTCTACAGATTCGAACTGTACTTAGCAGATTTTTAAGAAACTATGGGTGCGTTATCGGTGTTACCAGGGGTCCTAAGAACCCTTTCTTTTTAATTGCTATAATGACTGGGTTTTCAAATACATGCCGCATTTTTTTTAAGGAATCGAATAACGGGTTAGATTAAGCGAATTTACGGTGAACTAGGTGGTCTTGAGGGTTTTAAACCATCTTTGAGGAGCTAACGACTTAGGTTTTCAAATTCATGACGCACTTTTAGAGAATTGAATGGCACTCAGTGGTTATTTTAATGATATCTGATTTTAACATTGAATTTAAATGAAAGACTGCCAGGCGGTGACCCTCTGTGGGAATTGTAAAATTTTACGGTTTTTAAGTGAACAGAATGGCACTTAGCGATTATTTTTGAATGCTAACTGATCTTTTAATATTGAATTTAAATGAAAGAATGGCAGGAGGTGACCCTCTACGGAAAGTTCAGGACATTCCAATATTAGAAGGAGAATCCTTTTTGTTTAAATAGTTGAATTGTTTGTTTGCATAGTTTGGGGAATGAAACGGCATATAGCAGATTTTCGGGGCACTAAGGGCGCGTATTTGGTGCTACAGAGAGATCTCAGATCCATTTTCTTTCAAAACGTGGGATTTTTGAATGAATTTAGTGAATTGTATGATACTTTTACGACAAATTAGTTTAAATAGTTGAATTGTTTGTTTGCATAGTTTGGGGAATGAAACGGCATATAGCAGATTTTCGGGGCACTAAGGGCGCGTATTTGGTGCTACAGAGAGATCTCAGATCCATTTTCTTTCAAAACGTGGGATTTTTGAATGAATTTAGTGAATTGTATGATACTTTTACGACAAATTAGTGGATCCAAGACCCTTAAATTGTGATATTTGACAAAATTTCAGTGAATAGAATGGTATTTAGTGATTACTTTTAATGATATCTGATTTTTCAACATTCCATTTTAATAAAGAATGCCAGATGGTAACCCTCTATGTGAAGAGCAGAACGTTTGAATATTCCCGCAACCTGGCGGATTTTTGGAGAATTAGGGACGCGTGTAGGGGAGAATGAGACCATTCCCGCGGCTTTTCAGGGAATTAATTGCGCGTTTTTGGTATTCCAATGAGTTCAGGAACCATTTCCTTATTTTTCTGTTTTGTCTTTTCGTTTCTTTTTAAATTGTGATTTTTTGTATAAATGTTGCGTTTTTAGATCGAATGGTGGGAATTCTAACCAATCAATTAGAACCAATCAATTAGAAATGTAGACGGACCAGCAAAGGCAAGGCATTTGAGAGTTTATTTTTAGAAATCTTTAACCTACTGAATCTGATTTCTTATTAAGAAATGAATACGAATAGATACATGCTAAGAAAGATAAAATGGTAACATACCTCCAGATTTTATGTCTTGTAACTTTTCTAAGAAAAATTATTTGTATTCATTCGATCCATACGTAGCTACTTATCAGGTGAAATTCCAAAACTCTGATAATCATTTATCGAAAGTAGGTAAGAAACACCGGTTCACCGACAGATTGAGGAGGTGCAGCAAGTGCAACAGTCGATGTCGTCATGAGGAGGAAGACGGGAAGAGACGCATGGAGGAGGAAGTGTTGTGAAATGAGCGTGAATTGTGTTATCAGTTTGAACATTGAAAGCCAACTTGAACTTTGTACTGAGGAGATGATGACCTTGAGTGGATGTCGCAAGGAGGGACCTTTCGCCCGAGTGAGTTGAAATTTGATCGTATTGCGCAATGAGGCGACTGATAACAGGACCGCTGTGGACTACGACCTTCTCCCTCAGTGGTCAGTGACGTACTGACAATCCTTATCAGTCGTGACGTACTTAAAGTGAGGTGGCGCCCCGTAGCGGAAGAATTGGATGGCTAAGGAAGAGTGATGCCATCCATCGGCATTTTTTTTAAGTTCTGAATGTAAAAGATATATTTTCACTTGGAGAGCTCGGTAATCGAACCCTAGGTCAGGAGATTACTAACGCGGCGCAGCGGCGCACTGACCGTAGTGCTATCGTGACTTGGAAAGATTTGAACAAGAGGAGATATCTTTCATATTACGAATGAATGAGTGATGGAATGTCTTGTGAATTCGAATGTAAATTATGAAAGAGAGTTATTTAAAGGAATTATATTTTGTAAAAAGGAACCATATTTTGTAAAAATGATACTTTTTATAGATATGAATGAATACTGAATAAAATTCTTGGATTCTTAATGAAATATCGATGTGTACAGGCGCGTGTGCACTAATAGTTATTAATTTTAATAGTTAATTAATTTAATTTCTATGCTAATGGGTTTATTGAATGAATGTTCAGGGGATACAAGAATTTTCTGTGTGAATGGGTTGAGTGATTTTAATGTCACGTTTTTAATATCTGCTGAACACGTTTCGACATTTTTTTAGCTAACTAAAATTCACGATTTAGAACCTACTGAGTACGCTTCGACCATTTTTAGCGTGATTGTGTCTACCATGTGAGATTTTAATGCCACGTTTGTAGAACTTGCTGAATCCGTTTCAACTATTATTTTAGCTAAGAAAAATGTTGGTAGTGAATTTTCTTAGCAAATAGTTTTAGGAAGCGGAGAATACAAGACTTTGTTGTATTCATGGTTTAACGTAGTAGTTAAAATTAATAGGCACACTCAATCTGTTCTTACCAAACAATGCAATTTTTAGTGAATATTTTAAAGTGGGAAAATGCTTGGTACCAAGAACTCTTCAAACTAACCACTGCATAGGCCTACTCAAACTGTTCTTATCGAAGAATGCAATACTTGGTGAATATTTTAAAATGAGAAAATGTTTGGTACCAAGAACCCTTCAAGCTAACCACTGCATAGGCCTACTCAATCTGTTCTTACCACAGAATGCAATACTTGGTGAATGTTCTAAAATGAGAAAATGCTTTGGTACCGAGAACACTTCAAGCTAACCACTGCATAGGCACACTCAATCTGTTCTTACCAAGGAATGTAATACTTGGTGATGATTTTAAAATGGCAAAATGCTTGGTACCGAGAACCCTTCAAGATAACCACTGCATAGGCCCACTCAATCTGTTCTTACCAAAGAATGCAATACTTGATGAATTTTTTATAATGGGAAAATGCTTGGTATTGATAACCCTTCAATCTTACCACTGCATAGGCACACTCAATCTGTTCTTACCAAGGAATGCAATACTTGGTGAATATTTTAAAATGTGAAAATGCTTGGTAGCGATAACCCTTCAAGCTAACCACTGCATAGGCCCACGCAATCTGTTCTTACCAAAGAATGCAATACTTGGCGGGTATTTAAACATGGAAAAATGCGAAGCACCAACACCTCTGTATTCTATCCACTGCACAGCTCCACTCAGTCTGTTCTCACCAAAGAACACGATACTCGGTGAATATTTCAAAGAAAATGCTCACATTAGAAGTTGCATGTTATACGTTAATAAGAAATGTTATGCATTAGAAATAGCAAAAGCATGTTATATATTAAAAATTACATACATGTTACACATTAAAAAAGAAGTTTTAGAAAAAGTAGGAAATGTTAGAAGAAGAAAGTGTGTGTGTGTTCCAACAGTCCCTAGAGATTAAGCACCCTGTACTTACACTCTTTAGGGTGGTATTCCCCACCACTGTTAAATAATTTTTCTTAATTTAATATTGATTTAAATATAAAACTTGTATAGACGGCACTGATATTTGAGGATATTTGTTTTGAAAAATCTGCTCTGAAAAAAAAGTATATGCATTTACATATGTATATTAATACATATATTGTATAAAATAAAAAACTCTCTTTCTCTCTCTCTCTCTCAACACATCATGTAATAAAAATCTATTGAAAGAATACAACTGAATCTGAAACAATTTATTCCCAAAGCAGAATATGCATTATACGATATCACGAGAGCGAGTGACCGGAAGCTAGTATTTACAGAGGCAAAAATATCCCATGTCATAGTTTGCAAAGTAGAAATCAAAGGTCGTAAAAGTTCTTACTGATTGATTATTTACACCGAAAGCGGAGATTATGAAGTGAATATATGTACATGTTGGATACCAATAGAATCTTAATCATTGCTTTTAGAGTACCTTTTTAAAAATTTAAATTAATTTGACATACACCAATACGGAATTATTAAAATACATTTTTTAAAAATATTTTTACATGGACTTCATGCCATTGCAGTGTTTATTTACCACTTTTAGTAGCTTAAGCCATTTAAATATATATAAAGTGTTACCAATTTAATTACAATATATATAGAGAAACTTAACATTCTTCCAAAGAGACATATTATTCTATTTATAGAATCTGAAAAATAAAAGTTTTTCCTTCAGCACTAAAACCATTCTAAGGGGTTATGGTATGTCCAAAACGCGATAAGGCAGATCGTATGCCGATTCAGAACATTCAGAAGTAATCTCTCATGCCACACGCCAAACGTCGTTTTATCGCCAGTTCTGGTTTATTCTGGCTACACCTGCAATTGGAGGGGAAAGACGAATTGTTTAATAAAGAATATTGTTCATAATTTGATTGCATATCAGATTGCGTATGAGAATGTTGTTAGATATATTTGTATCAGATTACTTAGAAGATTATTATTTGTAACAGATTATCTAGAAGATTGTTTAAAAGATTATTTGCATCAGATTATTAGGGAAGATGTTAGGAAACTTATCAAAGTATACAGTAGTATTTCAAATACTGGTTTGATTATTTATAAATCAAATAATATTATTTATAAATCAAATAACATAAATCATGTGGTTTTCAAGTAATACTATTAAAATACATGTATTTAAGAACTTTGTGCACTGCATACGGATTGTTTGAAATTAGTTAAATAAAAGTTCGACACACATACATATAATTTAGTATTTGAATAAAAGGATTCTAAGATTTCGTAGAAAATATATGTGTAGAATCCGTATAATATTCAATTCTTATATAGTACAAGAATCCGAAACGAAATTTGAAGATTATTTGAAAGACGGAAATATTTGTCATTTTAAAAATGCAAAATTTGTAACATTTTAAGGAAATTTGCTTGACATTTTTCAGTTTGTGGGAGCAATGCTGCTTTTCCGACACACGTAGGATAATGCAGCGTTTTTCAAGATGTATTTGTTCTGCGGAACCCTTGGGGTTCTACAACGTGATAGTTTCAAGTAAATTTTCTTAAAAATTTAAAAACGGGTAAAATTTTAATGCTTTTATACTTTTAAATTATTTTAATTCTAAATATTTTATTATTAAATTGAAGAATTTTAAATGTTATTGGAAAATAAATAAAAATATTTCCTAATTTAAATATGGTAAACAAATATCAATATTAATTGCACTTTGCATTTAAAAATTCTCTGGCCAATTACATTTCCAGCAACTTACGTACGTGTAATCGTTCATTCAAATTAGTAATATATTTTACAATTATTTTTACGTCTAAGTTTGGCAAAATTGAAATTTTTAATACAAAAAATTATAAAAATATGAAAAAGCCTTTATGCAATGGAAAGTGATGTGTACACTTCAATTTCGAAATAACTATTAAGTATTTCTATACTTTTTAGCACACTTATTTCATACAGTCATATGAATTTTGGGAGAAACCAGAAGTTACATATTCAGACCAGGAAATCCTTAGTGAACCCTACCAACCCCTCCGGAATTCAGTGTTTAATCTATATCAGCCTTCATCTAAGCTGTACCTAAATCAAAGTCTGAAAAACAGATGTTGAAATGAAAATATAAATTTTTGAATAGGAAGTGACATCTCTCTCCCGAACAAGAAGTGGAAATCCTTCATGAACCCCACCTCCTCCGTAATTTTATGCTGCATGCATATTAGCCACTATATCTTTTTAAAAATCTAAATCCTACCAAATAGATGTTTAAAAAAAATTCGCTAAAAACAATGGCAAATTGTAAAATTTTCCCACCAAAATCTGCATTTCAAAATTATTTAGAGTAAAATTATATTATTATCTTTTGTACACACATGAGATAAATTGTCTGTGACTTACAGTTTTAAGTGGGTTGTGAACAATATACATTTACACTCATTACACACACACTATATTTTGATTGTACTATATTTTGACACAAACACACACACATCCGGACACACACTAAGCTACCATTAGCCTCAGGGTTGATCGTGTGGTCTGGGTCTTCAACACACACACACTTTCTCTCTCTCTCTGCGTCTCCCTCCATCCCTTTCACCCGTATTGTAATCACGTTAATTACATGATGATCTACCTAACTCAAATTTTTTCAGAATGCAGCTACATATAGAATTTCATGGCTGTACGTACTCTCTCTAATTTAAAACCTCTAATTTCGAATAATGTTTTAATCCCATTTATTGCAAAATATTCTACCTGTTTCTAATTTTCTATAGAATGCATCAACATATAAATTGCCGTAGTGATACGTGCATTCACACCCCACAGATACACACACACACACTGATGGAAATATTTCCCGAAATGTTCGAAATGTGTTCATGATGTCTTTAAGTGTATTTTTTCGTCTAAATGTCATGATTATCCGTGAACTTTCTCCATACAATAGCATTAAAAAATAAAAAAATGATTCTTTAATTGAGTCAATACTGTTCAATTGAGTCAATTTAATTCTTATCTAAGAGATAATGCATTTAAAAAGTGTCTATATTGCTTAATTGTAAGTTATATATTGGCTTTTTTAATCCAATCAATATTGAATTAATCCAATTCCAATCTAAGAGATAATCCATTTTAAACGTGTGTCTATATTGCTAAATTGCAAGTCATATAATAAAAAAATAAACCAAATTGCGAG
Organism: Amaurobius ferox; assembly: GCA_951213105.1. Taxonomy (NCBI): domain Eukaryota; kingdom Metazoa; phylum Arthropoda; class Arachnida; order Araneae; family Amaurobiidae; genus Amaurobius; species Amaurobius ferox. The sequence continues at coordinate 15,869,204 of OX578142.1, read as the reverse complement.
CGTCCTTTCTCTTGATGTGGCTGCTATAGTAACCTTGAGAGAGAGAGCGCTCCTTCGCCTATCACGCTGGCGATAAAACAACGTTTGGCGTCTGATTTGAAAGAAGGCACTCTGGTTTAGTATACTTTTTGGTCTTCCGCGTCCAAAACCATGCTAAGTGGTTATGGTATGTCCAAGACGACGCTAAGTGGTTATGCTATCCCAATACAATTGTAAGTGAAACAAAATCCAAGGTTCGTTAAAACCTGGAATATAAAGGTTTCCAACAACATACCAAGTGAAGAAATTAATTGTTTTTTAAAACCCGAAAAATAAAGGTTTCCAACATCATGCCAAGTGACAATATTAATTGTTTTTTAAATCTGAAAAAATAAAGTTTTTTTTTATACTAAAACCACGCTAAGTGGCTATGGTATGTCCAAAACCACGTTAATTGCTTATACGCGATAAAAACACAGTATTTAAAGTAAAAAAGAAGAAATATTTATTAAACATAAAAATATTATATAGATATTTACAAAAAAAAAGCAATACATAGATTTTTACAATAATGAATATAAAATGATGAACGACATAAATATTTACACAATGTACATATGACGTACACAATCACTTGATTCTTATTACTCTAGATATCATATATTTAAACGTGAATTAGAAAAATGCACTATGTTAACTAAGAAAATACATCACTTTTATTATATATATATATATATATATATATATATATAAATTAACTGAAATTAAAAAAATATATATATGTTACTGTGAAAGACCGATATCTTGTAAATGTCGATATTTTCCGGTGAATGTCATTCACATAGTCGGTTATTGTATGTCCGAAATATTTCCTAAATATCATTATTTCTCACTTATACAGGCAAATGTCGACATTCAGCATGCACTGTTGGTGAATGTTGAATAAAAATATTTTTGTTACGTTAAGACAAAAATGCAAATTTTTAAATCATACTTTATTAATAAAACATATTATGATATATATCAAAATAGGAGAAAGCTTAAGTAACAGTATATATAAATAAACTGTTGAACCTAAAACGAACAGTACATTCTAAATGAGAAAAGAAAATAATACCAATAATAAACTTACACATAAATTATGTGATTAACATTATACAATCTTATTTATTGCAACAATGTAATCTGTTATGACACTTTGAATTGCACAAGAGTTCGATCCCCACCAAAGCTTATCTGTGTTTGTCGACATACACCGACGATGGTCCGAATGTATAAGATGCACAAGTGTTCGACCCCACCAGAGCTTATCTGTGCTTGTCGACATACACCGGCGATGGTCCGAATGTATAAGATGAACAAGAGTTCGATTCCCACCAGAGCTTATCTGTGCTTGTCGACATACACCGGCGATGGTCCGAATGTATAAGATGCACAAGAGTTCGATCCCCACCAGAGCTGTGCTTGTCGACTTACATCGGCGATGGTCCGAATGTATAAGATGCACAAGAGTTCGATCCCCACCAGAGCTTATCTGTGCTTGTCGACATACACCGGCGATGGTCCGAATGTATAAGATGCACAAGAGTTCGATTCCCACCAGAGCTTTTCTGTGCTTGTCGACATACACCGGCGATGGTCCGAATGTATAAGATGCACAAGAGTTCGATCCCCACCAGAGCTTATCTGTGCTTGTCGACATACACCGGCGATGGTCCGAATGTATAAGATGCACAAGAGTTTGATCCCCACCAGACCTTATGTGTGCTTGTCGACATACACCGGCGATGGTCCGAATGTATAAGAATATTACCAAATACTCGGTCTTTCACCGAAGTATTTGGTATGTGTCGAAATTCGCAGGAGAATATTGACATTCGCTAATTTTGGTCTTTCACGGTAACATATATAAAAGAATTAATTGAAAAGACATTTGAAATTTAAAAATTAAATTTAAAAGGAATACAAGAATTAAACATTAAATTGTAAAGAAATGTAAAAATTAAAATTAATGAATGTAAAATTAAATTTAAAACTGCCAGAGAATAAAAATCAAGTGAATGCGTACTTACAGGATTCCCCTTTTATGGGTTTCCACATCTAATCCCGCGAAACATTTGGCATTTAAATAGTGACTGAATAGCTCGTGCACGGAATTCGAAATGTTACACAAATTTATGTAAAATAAAAGCTGGTGCATCACTGATGTTAATTTGTCCTCAACCGGTGTATTCATACAATCGTGGCGTCTCTGAGAGCTGTGATCTACGACACAGCCCTGATAGTAGAATATCTTCTCACAGATGCGCACAATTTCAGCTTTAACACATTTTATAATGTGCCTCTGCAGCAACTCTTCACAATTTCGTTGGTTTACTAGTGCAGGTATCATCTTTCGTACGATAGAAACCTTAGCTGGCAAAGCTACGGTATATATCACGTTCAACAATGCCTTTGAAACCTTATTGTGGATGTCCTTTAATGTGGTTGCCTGTTTCATAGATAGTTGCACAGTCGCTGGTTGCAAATTGAAAGGACCATCACCGAGTTTGTAGAGTTGCTGCAGATGACATTCGCCATCTGCGTTTAACATAATCAACAGGTTGTTTGCTATAAAGCTGATGTTTATATAAATGTTATTGAATGAGAAAATTTTCTGGGAAAATTCTCTCCACGTTGCCGGTGTCATCACCACACCCTGTCTGGTTGGTTTGTAACTTCCCATGGCATCTGCATATTTACGAATATGCAGTCGTACATTTTCCTCGTACACGTAAATTTGTAGAGAGTAGGAAAATACTAACGAAAAATGGCAGGGTAGGCAGCAGTAATGGCAGGGTAAGCAGTAGCAGTGGCAGTGGTAGGAGCAGGAATCACTTTGATAATTACGGGCTCATCATAATCATTGTTGGCTGCAATGGTACCACAGGAAGCAGGCTTGGCAGTGCCACAGGTTGCAGGCTTGCTAGTACCACAGGTAGCAAGGTAGCCAGTATCAGGCTTGGTCACAGGCGCCAAGGGGTGATTCCGGGCGGCTGTAGACTTCCATCATCCAATCGTTGTCAGACATATTATCGAAACTCTGGGACATGCTGAAGAAAATTCGGACAGTTTGAAAAGCTAAAGACTTGGCAAAGTGTGGAAAGAACTTTTGTGCAAGCACTCCATATATTCCTACGATGGGTCACGTGTGCAGTGTATTACCCCCTTGTTTACATAGTTTATACTGGCTATCATATGATAGCATATCACATGTTACCACTTAGCGTCGGTTACACTTATATTCTTATCGCAAATCACGTGTTAACTGTTATCGCAAATTATATAATGCCTTTTATTGGCCATTATATGTATACTCTTATCGGCGATCATGTGTTAACCCTTATCGGCCATCGCGTGATTGCACATGGCAACACTTATCTGCCATCACATGATGACACATCACGTGTTATCTGTTATGGCGAATATAACACTCCATACCATATAAGGACATGTAATCTGCCCCTGCCCACGCTTATCATCACGTGGTGTAGATAAGCTTTTACTGATAACGCAGAGCGAATGACTCATTTGGAGTTGAACATTCGACAGAGTAGGTCGGTTAAGATAGTATGTATATATTTTTGTAATTTTTAAGTGCGTGCATGTGTGTTAGAAATAAAGACACATCTTATTTCAATCATATATTTTTTTATTTAAAATTCAACCATTTTACATTTTTTCGAGTTCTTTTTGGAGTACTTTTGTAGCGGTGCGCATATATATACTTGTTCTTTACTTAGCGCCGTGGAATTTTCATTTCATCTAAAACTGTTAGAAAAGCTTCCTTGGCACAACCTCGCTTTTTCTGTTAGTAATATCATATTAAACAAGTCCACAATGTTGGATTTGGGGACAATGTCGCGATGATGTATAATTCGGCCTCTTTCGTTCCAATCCAAAATGTCTGGGTGTCTTTTTATGAGTGAAATCATTTCACCGGCATATCTTTTCAAGTTTGTAAGCACGCTGTTTAATAGAATGGTATCGTAGCTGTTTACAGAGTCTTTGATACTCAAATTTTTTTCGGGATTTTCCTTTTTAATTAAATTTTTTTCTTAACCTTCGTTGATATCTTCCTGTTGGATCGACGCTTGAATGGGTGTATTGAAAGAATTCATCTTTAGTTTCTTTTGCAAAAGTTCATAATACAGTTTAACTTTATCGTTTTCGCCTAGAAAACTATTTAAAATGCGAGACATTTCCTTGTCGAATGTGGTCATGTGCTTCTCGCTGGGTACATGCTTGGAGAGAGACTCTTGAATCAGTGCGTATTTCTTTAGCGTGCTCCATTATAAATTGTTGTAATCACACTTAGTGCGGCTGGAAAAATTAAGTTTAAAAATCCACCTTTTTGAATCAGCAGTTTTCGTTTCTGGTACAGGGGTTTAGGCCGGTACGCCAATTCTCGTAACTAGTCTTGTGTTTACTGAGCTTTACTTTCTGCTGCTTCATGAGAGGAATACTTCCTTTTAATGTGTTAAGACTGCACTCGCATAGAGCCGTTATATAAGAAGTTGGAATTTTTTTCAGTAAATTCTTTTGTAATTTCGAGGGGCAAATCTGCAGCAACTGCAACTGTCTTGGTTGTTCTTGGGTGAGCGTCATCTTTACAAGCGAAGAAACAACACAATTTGTTTACGTTTTTATGCAAAAACGTGTCTCACTTGGTACACATGTTGTGTCTGCCCTGGTAAAATGTTAGTCTGCAAACGTAATTCTTCGGGCGTTTCACTGCGCATATCTATAAACAGATATGAATAGGGTTTTTTAGTAGCGTCTTCATACACTTCTTGAAAATATCGGTTCTGCTTGGGATACAACCGCTTTCCCAAATGCGTGATTTGGCTCATATCCTGTCACTTTTTACAAAGAAGGAGGTAGTGGGTATTTAAAGTAATTTCGCGCATTTCATTTCCTTTGTGAAAAATTTTTTGCATGATAAACACGACACTCAGATTCAAATGGTGGCTTCCTTTAGTAAATCAATGCGTTAAGCGTTTATCGTTACCACAGTCGCTCATCAGATCGTCTATAATAAAAAGCGTGTTGGATTCCAAATACTCTTGATAATTTCCGAGCAGACCTTACACAAAAGTAACATCAGGAATTTCATCGTAATGAGGTTGATGGATTCCATAAAACCACACAATTTTATCGATGCGTGGCGAAAACATCTCCCGCTTGTGTTTTAACAAATCGCGAACAAAGAAACTTTTTCTACAGCCCGTGGGGCCCGAAATGATCATCGTGAAAGCTTGTTGCAGAGTTGGAAACTTCATGGTTATGAGGACACAGGTTTGTTCACATCTATGTTTATTGGTAAAAAGGTGTAGCAATCCTAAAGTGCTTGGTTACAAAATTATAAATTTTTATATCATTAGATAGTTCGTTGGGTACAAAAGATAACATAAAATCTTTCAAGGAAGTTCCACAATATCTAGAATATAAATAATAAATACAAAAGTGAACACAGACGGCCGTGACATTGCTTTGCAGGGACATACAATTATAGTCCATATGTTGAAAAGATGGTACATATTCCGATATAGTTCCTTCAAAAGTATCGGGTGAATGTCTGTAGGAATCGAAAAATTCCACATAATTTCGAAAAGACAAGTAAAAGGCTAACCAATGACTTCCAGGTTCTGTCGAAGAGTCTACGTTAGCCACGAAACAGGTGGGATATCGCTCAATCTTTTCAGGTAGATTGTCACTTGCGAAAACACCAAAAAAGGAATTGGTCGTAAAAATGTTCTTGGACAATTCCTTGTGCAGTTGCTTGGTATCCATTTCTAATTGGCAAAATCACACAAAATGTGGCGGAACTTGTTAATTTCAATCATGTTTTCAAATTCTGCATACACCAAGATGGAAATGGTTTCTCGAAGAGCTTTAGGAAATTTCACTTCTACACGTAAATGAGCTTGTTGTTGTAAATCCATCTGCGGCCCATCATACATGTCGGGCGACAAATCAAAAGCGCACAAGGTATACCCCTTTGCAAATTCGTCTCGATTCGTCTTATATTGCACAAAAGACCAACTTCCTTTCGATACTGCATATGTTTTACACAATACACAGTCTATTGGATACTTTGCCAAATTCTTTCCAAGGCTTGAACATGTCCTAATAAAACTCCGGGACTTACTTTAACTTTTTGAATAAACATGGCTCTAGTAAATGCTCTAGTAAAACTTTATATTCGTCTTTGGGCGCGTTGGATACTAAGCAAAAATCTGCTTTGCTTCGTAACATTTTTATTTTCAAATCCACCAAATTCAACATAAGGCGATTCTGCTGAAATATATTGGATGGAATCTGTCCAATCATGTCTACGGTTCGGCTTAATTTACTCAATTCATATCTCGTTTTACATCCTTCGTTGCGGTTCTCCGATAGATATCGCTCAGATTCTTTTCTTTAACGAAACATTCACAGGTGAGTAAATTTTTCTTGGCATCTGCTCCAGAGTTTAAAAGTGCTTCTATGTAGGCCATGTAAGGATAGGTGTTGGTGGCAGAAGAAATCACTCGCTCGCTCAAACTGACATCGAGTTGGGAGAATAAGGAATGCAAAAACAAGTTCACGGGAGCTACGGATTCTTTGTCAGGTAAAGCAGTTCCGTCCGATTTCACAATTTTCGCTTTAGCATACAGGAACGAAAAACTCAAATTCATATATTCGTCTCCACTTCCCGATATGTTAAACTGTACGGGGCTTCCATCTCGTATGTTGGGCAGAGGATGAAATTCTATAAAGTGTCCTTTTTCTATGGCCGTTTGGGTCGGTGGGGTTACATATAAATCCAATTCGAACTTCGTACAGGGAGTGGAATCTTTATGAATCAGGGATGTCCTTCTGAAGAGAAAATATCTCGTTTTTTCACCTTCTTAGCAACAGGAGAAGTGATACGATTTTTGGAAAGTCTACTCTTATTATGGAATTTTCTTATGTCCCGAACCAATCATTGTTTTTATTTTACTGGCAGCCTCGTCTGTCAGATTACGTCCTGCCTCTTTCAAATGGCGTTGGGCAGCCACTTTAAAATCCTCTCCTCTAGATACGGCATTCAACACATTCACTCAACTGTACCACATTTGTTTTCCAACGGCTTTCGCCCCCGACTTTAAAAGTGGAACAGCCGCTCTAAAAAATGAGCGGTAAAGGCTTCCAAAGCCATATCTTTTCTGAAAAGTGTTTCCTTGTCAGTCATTAAGACCATAGCCAGTTTGGTTCACATAATAGTCTTTGAAGGATTTTTACAACATTCGTAGGGAACATACATTATGACAGGTACTTTTAGCGAAAGTGCAGTTTCACGTAGAAGCGTTCAATGGCTCCTGCGTGCGTTCTTTTAACGATTTCCAGGGTGTCTATCATTTTTCTATTGACAAGGTAGGTAGTGAGGGCGGTCGAATTTCGTGGAAACCAATTCTCCATCATTTCCGGTTACTTTACCGATTCGCAAAAGAGGCACCTGCACATCTCCCACAATTTGCGGTTCCACTATGTCTGAATATATAAACAGTACACGATAATGGGCGTTTATGTCAGCTACATAGGTTTTTCGGCTATCATTTCATGATCAGATTCCGAAGAAATCACCATGGGGTCGAAACCCAACACTTCGACTAAGCCATCTTGTAAAATCACCTTGGCTTTATTTTTCACTTTAATGCGCCGTAATAGGGCTATAATGGAACGATATCTTGTTTTGGTGTTCTTTAATGAATATGGCCTTTAAAACGTCGGATACGGTTTCGTAAAATCCAGGTGGGATTCTCCGCCCAATCATTTTTCCCTCATTCAAATCAAATCCAATAAAATTATTCTCGTTTGTAATATTCTTCGAAGTATGCGGGTGGAAAAGCTCCGTTAGACCTATTTCCCATGCGCCCTTTAACTTTATAGGGGAGGGAAATCGAGTTATAAAATGAGAAATTTTATTCTCTGGAAGAAACTCACTGAGCTGTCACTCGGTAGTGTCACGTAGAAACTCATCTCGGCGAATGATTTTTAAAGATAAAATTCCCCTCTTTTATAAGGTGGATAAATCAGAAGCTGGAATCCACTGGTTAAACTTGGCATGGTATCCACGATATTTCACAAAATATTCCAAATGCTTTTTTCGATATTCCTTCTTTAAAACGTGTTCGATCGGGTATTCCTCTTTCATTCTCACTTTTTGCAATTCTTGGAAGTAAAAAGTCCCCCGAATCGCTTCCCTAGTAAATCTTTAATTCTCTAAACAGCCAGTTCTCTTTTAACACATTCCGTTACTCTAAAATGTTCTTCAGACCAGTTAGTTTCATACCCCTTTTGAAAGGTCATTTTTACCTTGGATATTCTCACATCCCTTGCTTAAAATACATTTCGAGACACGTGTGTGGGAATTCCCATAGAGGGTAACCCACACTTCCCGTTCATTCGTCTTATTTACTTCATCAGGGGTTTTCTTAATGCTGGAAAGAAAAGTGTGGTTATAACTGTCCATCAACGAGTCCAAGACATCCAAATAACAATATGTGTTTTAGCTGGTAAAGTATTTCCACTTTTTCTTTTTTATGGTCCGATTAAACCTCTCAATGATCAATGCCTTTGTGCTGTTAAAGGTAGTAAAAACCTCACTTTATGCTCTTTTAAATTCCTCTGAAATTTTTTATTTTTAAATTCATTACCTGGGTCCGCCTGTAACGAATTTGGAATGCGTTTTGTGTATACGATTTGAAAAGCCTCTAAAATATCTGCTCCACGCTTTTGCTTTAAAGATATCGCCCATGCATATTTGGATAAAACGTCAATACAGGTTAAAATATACTGAAAACCGTCATTATAATTTTTCAAGGAAGATATGTCGGCCAAATCCGCTTTCCATTGTTGGTCTATGACGTGCACAATCACATGATTCGTTAAAAATTTTCTCTGAACAGGCTTGTGTAAGGTGTAGGCGTCCACACTTTCCACCCATGCCATTATATTCTTCTTGCTCACTTTTCCATGAAGAGCCCGGTATAGGCCATCAACCCCACTGAAGCTGGTATGGTGCCTAGGGCTTTGGTATGTTAAATCCATCAGTCCGAGAGGGAAATATTTACAGTGTCATTTACACGTAATAGGATATCTTTTGGTAATGTCACACCCCGTAAGACTTCAGACACAATGTATACTACAATTAATAAGAAAAATTATACACAGGTAACGATAACCTCTTCACGCGAAGCCATCTTTCAAAATGACCCGTTCCTCTGTTTTATTCTTCTTATTAAAACGTGAAAATCATTTTTCAAATCTTAATATCCGATCTTTAAATCGATATGCATCAATCCCCCAGAATCCCTTGCTATCTTCATCGCTGGGTATATATATAATGTATTGCACGTGATCCGGTAAAGTAATACGCTTCATAATGTCACTCTGATACTAAATGTAAAATGTTCGAATGAATAATAAAATTCTCTGTCAAAAGAAGGCTCCACTGGGCATCTTGTTGGTTAAATATTGGTTTAAGTGCGATAGAGAAGATTAATTATAGTCTAGTGTTATCGAGCGTTTATGAGTCGGTTGGTAGTACATTAAGCAACCGACCCATTTACGCTTTTTTGAACACGCACGCGGAAAGTAAACTTTACAACACTTTAAAAGTAAACTTAAAACATATTTTTTCCTTTTCGAGTCCAGTACATTTTAGTGATTGCACATTTGTAATTATATATTAATCTCACTTTAACTTTAACTTGTTTATTTAGTATCCATGTTAGTTAAAAATATTTAAACTACTTTTTAAAGCATGAATACAACAAAGTCTTGTATTCTCCATTTCCCAAAAATATTTGCTAAGAAAATTTACTACCAACATTTTTCTTAGCTAAAAAAAATAGTCGAAATGAATTCAGCAGGTTCTAAAAACGTGGCATTAAAATTTCCCATGGTAGACACAATCACGCTAAAAATTCTAGTATTCTCTGAAAATTCATTAATTAAACCTGTTAGCATAAAAAAGCTAATTAACTATTAATAACTAATAAAATTCATATGTGCACACACGCTATTACTGTACACACGCTTGTATACATCAAATATTCATTAAGAATCCAAGAATTTAATTAAGTATTCATTCATATCTATAAAAAATATCATTTTTACAAAATATGATTCCTTTTAATAACCCTCTCCCATATTTACCCCATTCACACACAACATTCTTGTATCCCCTGAACATTAATTCATTAAACCCGTTAGCATAAAAAAAGTAATTAACTATTAAAATTAATAAATATTAGTGCACACACGCTTGTGCACATCGAAAATTCATTAAAAATCCAAGAATTAAATTCAGTATTCATTCATATCTATTAAAAACATTATTTTTACAAAATATGGTTTCTTTTTACAAACTATAATTCCATTCAATAACTCTCTTTCATATTTACATTCGAATTCACAAGACATTCCATCACTCATTCATTCGTAATATGAAAGATATCTTCTATTGTTCAAATCTTTCCAAGTCACAATAGCACAACGGTCAGTGCACCGCGCTAGTAATGTCCTGACCTCAGGATCGATTACCGAGCTCTCAAAGTGAAAATATATATTTTACATTCAGAACTTAAAAGAAATGCCGATAGATGGCACCACTCTTCCTTAGCCATCCAATCTGGCGCGAGGGGGCGCCACCTCACTTTAAGAACGTCACGACAGATAAGGATCACCAGTACGTCACTGACCGCCGAGGGAGAAAATCGTCTTCCACAGCGCTCCTGTTATCAGTTGCCTCATTGGACAATCCGATCAAAGTTCAATTCACACGGCCGAAAGGTCCCCCCTTGTGATATCCACTCAAGGTCATCACCTCCTCAGAACAAAAGTCAAGTTGGCTTTCAATGTTCACACTGATAACACAATCCATACTCATTTCACAACACTTCCTCTTCTATGCGTCATTCCCCCTCCTCCTCATGACGTCATCGGCTGTTGCACTTGCTGCACCTCCTCAATCTGCTGGTGAACCGGTGTTTCTTACCTACTATCGCATGACACTATTGACATACTAATTTCGAGTATCTGCAAAAGTTTTCGAATATATTTCGTGTCAGTGAATGGAATGCAACCTAGCGGTGATTTTTAACGAATATGTGGGAAGAATTATGGAATTTTTAACATTGTACTTAAATGAATGTATGGCAAGCTCTAACCCTCGCAGAAAGGGAAGGTTCAGCACATTTGAATGTGTCCATTTTAATAAAGTGTAGAAAATGACAAGGCGAAAGATTTTTCATAGAATGGAACGTAACTTAGCAACTACTTTTAATGCATAAGGGGAAATAATTTGAGGATTTTAACATTGACCATTATTTAATGAATGTGTAAGGTGCAAATATCTTTCGCTACGAAAGTCACGCTGTGAGAAGGAAACATTTTAATGTCCTAATAAAGTGTGAAAGTGGCAGAATGAAACTGACATTTACGAGTTGTGACAATGACCTGTATGTGGAATATACTTACGAAGCGACTTTTTTTGAAAAGCCAGATTGACAAATCCAATCAATTTGAATGTATAGATACGTAACCGGTGGTGGTAATGAACAATGTGCTTTGGACTTATTTTTTGAACCTGGAAAACACAAAATCAGGACATTGTTTTAAATGTTATTAAATCGGATTTATTCACAGAAAAGTTGTGGCATCCACCATTAGTTGCACGTATTGCTTATTTCACAAAAACTTGCTTTATAGAAAGTGTAACCCGATAGTTTTTATGTATGTATGAGTTAAGTTATTATGTTAAGTATGAGTACAAAACTTTAATTTTTATGGAAGACATTGGCTCACAGCGCAATTTTCCCCATACTGTTAATGTAAGATTAGGTAAAAACTGATAAGATCTTATTTTAGTATTGTATTAGTGTGCATGTGTCTTTCATTTTTAGTTTGGATGGCCGTTGTCGAAGACCACATTCTGTAAGTTATTTTTATGATTTTGCTATCTATTTTTGGTATATTCCGAGCGATGTGACAAGCGCTTCCTCTAAAGTTACAAAAATATATGCAAAATTTAACAAAGTATTTAATTTCACTGTGATTGAAAATTATGAACTTTAACTAAGTTTGCTAAATATTTTCACTTTATGATTTCAAAGATGAATAAAATAATGTAGCGTTTTTCAGGTATGGGTAAAAATTGCGTTTAGCACAATCCAATGTTGTACAAAATTCACTGCAATGTAACAAGATCTAAGCACTTCGTATCTTACCTTACGTAATTAGTTTGCACACGACACTCGTATTAGATCGCGTGTTTATACTTATGTCATGAAATGATAAGACATATCGACCTTGCCTATTGTGTAGATAGGTTTGCTTCCTTTATAGATGTGACAAATTTATAGTGTTTTATGATCATAGTGTTTTAGAAATAAATCTTATACTGCAAACGTGACACTTTTTGTTACCATCGTCAAATAATGTCTAAATGTCAAAGTATACCTACACTCGAACAGTTAATTTCTACTGAAAATGTTTTGGATTTGTCAGTTCCTGTCCAAGATGAAATGAAATGCACTGGTATCGCCGCAGATGTGTTAAATTCACCCTCACCAAAGCGCGCTGCTGGGGGGAAGGTTGTGGAGCGCCTGGCCAAAAATGACCGTATCTCCAGGATGTAATGTGCATCAGGTATTCTGAAATTACATGAATAGCTCCATACAAAAGGGGGGGGGGGGAAAGGGTAAAAATCACTAAGCTGAGTACATGCTGGAAAGTGAAAGTCTCCAAGATGGTGTAAAGATGAGACTCACGAAAGAAGAGGGGGCCAGTTTTTTTTGAGATCGCTGCATTTATGGTCCAAGAATTATTAAACTTTGCCACTAGATGGCAGCAGTACAGAAAGATGGGTGTCCTCCGAGAGACCGGGGTGTGAGTACCCACAATAAAGAAGAACTGCCACTAAGGAAGTATTTTTAAATTTTCAAAGGAGATAAGAGGTTAAAGAACTTCACGAGATTATGCTAAAGAGAAAAAGGACAATGCACCAAAAGGTTGCGAGAGCTGAGTTTAAAGTATTGTGGATGCTCTGGGTCTCTTACGAAATTTCCAGTGATGTGGGTCGTACTCCGGTAAGTTGCAGATTTCTTCGTTAGGGATTTTGTTTAGATTTTGAAAAAATTTAATGGCTAATTTTGCAATTTGTTTTTTAATGTTGATTACACCTAAGTCGTTATGAATGATGTCGTTTCTGAGGAACCGGGGGGCTTTTCTAATTGCCCTAAGGGTTTTGTTTTGGATTCTTTGAAGTTTCCTTAAATTGGTCTCGTTTTAAAGCCCCAAACAGCCGCGCCGTAGAGCAGGATCGGCCGAAGAACAGTCTTGTAAAGGAGGATTTTGTTTCGATAATTTGCGTGGGGGGAGTGAAGGATGGAAGACAGCTTGTTTCTGGCAGTATGGTAACTCTTGATTGAATTAGTGATGTGCTCTTTCCAGTTCATTTTGGAATCAAATGTAATTTCAAGATACTTAGCCTTTTCAACATAGGGGATTTCAATGCTGTTTATTACTATTGGTTTCAGTTTTTCTTTTTTTTGAGAATAGGATGCAGTTCGTCTTTTTTTCATTGATTTTTATTTTCCATTTCCGAAACCAGGCGGAAATAGTGTTTATATATTTTTGGAGTCTAGAGCGAATAACATATTTTTTGAGCTGCTGTGTAAATGGCAGTATCGTCCGCATACATTGCGAGGTGTGTGTTAAATGCTGGTGGAATGTCGTTAATGTAGAGGTTAAACAGGGTTGGGGGTTAGGACTAATTGGGAACCTTGTGGGACCCCGGACCTGAGTGGTTTGTGCGTGGAATGTGTGTGTTTGTGGCGGAGGACAAAAGATCTATTTCGAAGGTACGAGTCTATTAAATGGATGAGTGTGTCTGGCATGTTGAGCTGAATTAGTTTGTATATTAAAGCGTCATGCCATACTTTATCAAAGACCTTCGACATATCCATAAGTAGAAATCCAGTGATAAGGCCGATTTCCAATCCTTCAGAGATGAACTAGGTGACTCTTACCAGCTTGTGCGTTGTAGAGTGTAGAGGGCGAAAACCCAAATTGTTCCGGTTTTAAGATGTTGTGTTGTTCAACAAAGTGTTTGATCCGCGCCTGTATTATTCGCACCGCAAGTTTACTTGAAGTATTAAGGAGGGCCATTTTGCTATTTTTTTTAAATAAATAGAAATATTAATAACCAAATGGTACAGTATCAAAATTATTTAAAATTCTTCTTTTATCATATCCAAACATGTATCTTTTATTCGTTTTATTCACTTTAATATTTCTATCTTTTTGTATTTGAAACTGATTTATTTCTACATCTATATGTTCAGTTTCACATGAGTTATTGTTTTCAATCTTTCATCGAAACTGAGCTTAGTTTCACTCTCGTAACTCATATTAAATTCTTTTACTTTACCTTTTACAGATCCATCATTAAGAATATAGCCATAATCTTTGCTGGCTCCAGAAATCCACGATGTCATATAATTATCTTCTCCTAATTCATCTGTCCATTCTCCTAACATACAACCTGTTTTAACTTTATTAGTACCTTCATCAATATAAACAATACTATCTGTATCATAATACATTACTTTATCTCCTAGTTTATCAAGCATTTTATATAATATTATTCTAGCTGAACTAGTTGTAAATGCTGCTATATAAATATTCGTATTAAAGTTATTCTTGGTATATACATTTTTCATCTTATAATCTATTTGTACACAATCATCATTTAAAAATATCATATTCAAATCCTTAATTTTATCATTCAATATAATACTATAAAAATCTTCCAGCTCTATTACCAGCTCAGTTTTTTTCATATTATTTCTTTGTCCAAACTTCCAACATAATGAATTTAAACATATTTCGGCTATAAATCTCATACCAGGAATTTCTTTTATTTCACCTAAATCAATATCTAATTTTTCTTTGACAATCTTTTTATAATTATTAATGTATGTTTCATAACCTTTTTTATTTTTAAAATCTTTTGTTTTTTTTTAATTTATCATCTGTTTCTAATTTAATTTTTAAAAACATTTTGACATACTCTTTAAATAGTTTATCTGTTTTCTTTTCAAAATGCCAAACTTCATATATATTTTAAATTTTATATCCTTTTTCTATAGCTAAATTGACTTCATCCGTAGTCCAAGTACCTATAAAGCTTCTTTCATCATCTGTATGATTACATAATTTATTTCTTATTTCATAACACTTTTTACATTTTTTCTTTTCAGTATCTGTTTTATAATGGTAGCATTTAAATGTTTTTGAACATGATTTACACAAACTAAATATCAATTTTTCTTCTTTATAAGGCAATACAGGATGATATAATTTTCTAGGAGGAAGTACTTCTCACTGTATCATCCCAAACCAATTCTCATCATATTTTTCAGGATTATAGATCTTTCTAGGATGCCCAATTGGATAATAATCAAAATAATTTACAGTCGGATAGTGTGAACATACATCAATATATCGACCTTTCTCTTTATTTTTCATTTCATATTTTAATTTGGTTGGTTCACATCTGCCCCCATAGAAGGCATCTCTAGGATTTAAAGGTTCTATAAAATCTCTTTTCCATTCTTTTTTCATATATTTTTAATTTCTTTATCATTATCAAAATCACATTCCCATATCTCAATTAACTCATATCCTGCATCTTTTATCTTATTATTTATCTTTTTTGTTTTTTCACATAAATCTGCCATACATATTTGATTTTGTTTATTTAAAGTAGATTTTCTATAACAACAATTACATCCATGCCAATGACAACCTTGAAATTGATATACAGTCTTATTGTAAAAACCATCTACTTTATAAGTTTTACTGTCTAATTTTATTTTTTTCTCTCCTCCATTTAAAGCATGTTGTATATTTATTTTATGTTTTTGAGATAAATAATCTAGCCAAGCAATTGATTTTTTACTGTATTGATCTTGTTTGATGATCTCTTCATCTATAGCTATTGTACCCTCAGGTATGAATTTATCTCTATATATAGCCATACAAACACCTGCTAAAGTGATATATTTAAAAGGATCTATATTAGCTATTTCTAAAAATAATCTTCTCAATTCTAAACATCCTTTTCTTAAAATATCTACATCAGAAATACAGTATTTTATAATTTCTTTTTGAAAATCAAAGATTTCATTTTTTACAGATTTGTACCATTTATTAAACAATTCTCTATCTTCTAAAATCATAGTATCATATCCATAATAGTATTTTTCAGGATATTTTCCTATATAAGTTTGATTTTTAATAGTGTTAAACAAAGGAGGAAAATATCCTTTTGCTAATTCTGTTAATCCAAACGTTTTAGGAAATTTCCTTAATGGAATCAATGTAAAATTAATAGAATCTATAAACCTTATGTTATATTTGTTTGCATTCATATAAATGAGTTTATTTCCTTGATAGATTGTAAAAACTTTAACTTCATTTTTAAAACAGTATTTAGATATAAATTGAAAGTCAAAACCTTTCCCATAATGAGCTAATACGGTATAACCTGCATGTTTCTTATCAAATAGCCACTTACCATAGTCGTTTTCATTCTTAAATATGTTTTCTTCTCCATTAAATTCTTGATTTATAATTAAATTGACTTCAGGATTTCCAGTCTCTTGATTTGTTTCAACGTCAAAAACATATATTTTTGTGTAAATCCTGAATATTTACATGCATCACATCAACTATATCTGTCATTACTTTTGTAATTACATTTGTTTCCACACATACTAACATACATATAATTTCCAGGAAATCTATGTTTTTGACATATATTACACCATTCTTGAGTAGAACAAATATTTTTACAGGTTCCACCCTTAGCTTTTTTTGTTTTCATATAACACCTATGATCTTTTGAGACCCATTGTCTACAATTTTTACTTTCTCTCTCTCCACATTTTTGATCTTCTGGTGTTCTTTTATCTCTGTTGATATTTCTCTTGCATTTTATACATTTCCATAGTCTTTAACAAACAGACAATTTATTTAATTTATTTTTATGATTTTCAAAACAGTTTTCGCCTTTAAAATTTCGAAAACATTCATTACACTGGATATCATCTCCTTCACAATTACTTTCTTTTATAAAACATCTATCACATTTTAATAAACATTTATGCTGATCGCTTCTTTTATAACTCACCTTACAGTAATCACAATAATTGTTTTTTCCTAAAAATCCTGTAACAGATGTGATGGTATCAAAATGATTTCTATTTTTTAAAATGTAAATACAAGTAGTTTTATACGTACCACTGTATATTCTTTCATTAAAATTTTCTCTACAAAATATAGTAATTTGTATATTTAAGAATTCTTCAAATTTTTTAACATGCTCTAAATTACAAATATCTAAAGGAATTTCACACATTTCATGTAATTTTTCAGCTAACGTTTTTTGTAATATTCCCATAAAAGTTAATTTTTCACATAAAAGTTCAGGATTTTGAATAGATAGAGCAACTACAATAGATCTAGATAAACATATATTATCGTTACTTTTAATTTGACAAATACTCTTTTTGTTTACAATATCATCATCTTTGAGAATTTTTAGATGTCTTCCTCCGTGTGGTAATTCTATGACATGAAAATCCAATGTACATTCTTTAATATCTAATTCTTTGTATTCAATTTTATGTGTTAAAACATCTAAATAGGTATCATAAGCCTCTCTAGTTGACATCATTTTAGGATGAAAAGGTTGACTTAATGCAGGATTGTGTACTATAATATCTACTTTTCCTTCTACTATACCAATAGCTTTTCTAAATAAATCCTTTAAAATATTATGATATTGTACAGGTCTAAGTTCATTGATTTCTACAATTTTATAAATATACCTATATGTTTTATATTTTTTAATATATTTTTGACTAATATGAGCAATTTCATAATCAGGTTTAAATAAATCTTCAAGATTAACTTTTATATCTACTTTCTTTTCTTTCTTTTTTACCAATTCTCCATCTTTATATTTCAAACCAAAATGTTCAAATATATTCTTAAGTTTACGCCTATTTTTAGGTTCATTAATAAATTGTTTCAATTGTTCTGTAAGATCAGGAGTAAATAATTTTTTAAGATTCACTTCTGTTTTAATCTTTTTTTCTTCTTTTGGCTTAAATTCCTTATCATTAAATTTGAAATTAAAAGAATCAAAAAACTTTTTAATTTTATTACGTTTTTCAGGCTTTTCAATAAATATTTTCTTCTTTTTTTCCAAGTATTTTGATATATCTATATTTAATAAATCTACTAAAACATATTTATATTCTCCAGTTTCTTTTATATATTTAATTAATAATCTAATTATATCATCCTTCTTACAACCTTTAGATTGTTTAATGTTCAATTGTTTTACTACTTTTCTAAGCTCACCAATAGTCGTTGACTTCAAACCAAATATATCCTCATTAATAACTGTAAATAATTTTTTAAGATTCACTTCTGTTTTAATCTGTTTTTCTTCTTTTGGCTTAAATTCCTTATTATCAAATTTCAAATTAAAAGAATTAAAAACTTTTTTAATTTTATTACGTTTTTCAGGTTTTCTAATAAATATTTTCTTCTTTTTTCACAAGTATTTTGATATATCTAAATTTAATAAATCTACTAAAGCATATTTATATTCTCCAGTTTCTTTTATATATTTAATTAATAATCTAATTAAATCATCCTTCTTACAGTCTTTAGATTATTTAATATTCAACTGTTTTACTTCTTTTCTAAGCTCACCTATAGTCTTTGATTTTAAGGTGAGCTCCATTTATTAGGAAACATTTTTTACAATACTTTTTCCTGGAAGATGCTTACTGTGATAAATACTTTTTAAATGTCTCTTTTTGTGTGTATAGGTATATTGCATACCACATTCACATTTAATTTTTTTATATTTGATTATGGAATCACAACATTTACAATGACTTTGAAATTAAATATTTCCATTTCTATGATATATATAAAACTCATTTACTGATATCATAGTCAAACAGTGTATACACTTTTTTGTTAGCTCCATTTATTAGGAAACATTTTTTGAAATTCATTCCAGATTATTTCATATTTCTTTTTGACTTTATAACAAAGTCTTTGAACCTTTATATTATTTTCAATTTTAAAAATATCACAAATCTTTTTCATAAAATAATAATAATTAACTGATTTCTCATAATACATAAAATTTAAAAATTTTAAAAACATATCCTCAACTTCTTGAGTAATAGTATACCTCCTTTTTATACGATTAAAATAACTATTTCTACTTTTATTTCTTTCTTTTAAACTCTCATAATCTATAATATAAAAATATTCATCATCTGAATACATTAATTTCATCTTTAAATTTTGCACTACTTCATTATATGAAACTTCATTATCTGAAATATCAATTGATTCAACCATTTCAACACCATCGAAAAAGTTAAAATTCATTTATATACAAGTAAGGATAAGAAAAGAACTCATTTAGAGTTTAACATTATGGATTTTTATGATAAAGTTATAACCATATCACATGAAATACCATTAATCTTTTTAATAGAATTAAAGAAAATATCGGAGGGGTGATACATCACTCCCCGTAAAAATCATCATAATTGATTTAAAAGTTAAAGATTTTGAAAAATTTAAACTAATTCAGATATCCAACTATTTAATTCATCTGGATATCCTAACCATTTTACAAAATATTTATTCCCTTTCTTTTTTATGATTTTTTCAATTTTATATACATCTTTTTTATTATATTTTACCATTTCATTTTCATAAAAAGTTCCTTCAATTTCTTTACTGTTTAAATCTTTTAATCGATAAGTAATAGGATCTGTTTTTAATACTTCAGATACTATAAAAATCTCTTTAGTAAATGTAGAATCATCTACTTTCCTGAACGTTTTTTTAATTGTTGATATTCTAACTTTATCCCCTATCTTAAATTTAGGTTTTTTTATGATCTTTTTCGTATATAAATTTTTATAAACTTGAGATTCATTTTCGTCTCGACTAGCCTCATCGGGTGTCATTTTTATTGATCTATGATATGAATTGTTATAATTTTTAAGTAATTTGGGTAATGCATCAATATATCTTTTAGTATTGATAGCATGCATATATTTTATAATTTTTTCTCTTATACTTCTATTAAATCTCTCAGCTATTGCAGATTTTATTTCTTTATTATAAGTCGTAAACCAATGTATATTATATTCTTTGAATTATTTTTGTGTAACTTTTCCTGTAAATTCAGTACCTTCATCTGTCAAAATGAATTTTGGCTTTCTTTCTTTAAAAACTTGTTTAAAGCCTTGTACGACTTCTTCAGATGTTTTTCTTTTTATAGGGAAAGCCCAAGTATATTTATTAAAAGCATCTATAACTGTTAACAAATAATTAGTTCCATCGTTATATTTGCTATAATTTTTTTATAAATAACAAATCAGCGTCAAATTGATTATTACTGTTTGGAACATAAACTTTCCTTCTTTTAAATTTATGAATGACAGGTTTATATCTAGTATATATATCGTGTTCATGTAAAAATTCTTCAACATTAGGTAACCCTGTTTTTCTTTTTAATTCTTGAATACCACAATAACCTGTTTCTGGATTATAATATGTCTCTTTTAAATTCCTAAAAAAGTATTCTTTTTACTTCCACAAATTGCACAAATACCTTTACCAACAGGTTTATTATTTTTAGTTTCATAATAATTTTTAGTTTCAGTTTTCTTTTTACACTTGACACAATATATAGAAGGAGAAATTCCTAACCCAAAAGTTTTTTTAGCTTTAATAAGAGGTTTAATAATTCCTCTATCTAATCTTTTTCAAAATGTTGGATCCTGTATTGCATTTAAATCATCTATTAATTCTTGATCAGCAACATCTCTCTTTTTTGTATCTTTTGTTTTATTATATTCAATATCATGTTTTTTACATGCTTTATCAACTTTATTTATTCCAGAATCACCTCTTTTTAATCTTTTTTCTAATTTTGTAAATGGACCACATTATTGATATCCTGGTAAATGCATTTCTGGAGGATTTATTTTATCTTGAAACCATCCAACAATATCACCACCTTTCATTTATTTAGGATGAATAAATTTATATCCATTCAATTGCATTTGTTTTACATATTTTTCAACTGGATTAAATTTTAAACTTTTTATGAAATCCTTTTCACGCATATGAATTTCTTCTTCTGTCATATCCTTAGTTTTAAACGAATTAACGAGTTCTTTATAAAAATTATAACAATGTCTATATTCTTCTTTCCTTTCTGCTATTTTTAATGAAAGAGCAATAGCTTCTACTATACCAACCGATAAACTTAAAAAAGCAAGGGGTAGAAAGGCTATTGCTGATAAACTCGTTCCACTCAGAATAACCTTTCTTACTAATAATGAAATACTTATCTTTTGATACAAATTTCTACTCTTTCTGTAAACATACAATCTTTTTTCTAAATATTCTTCCATTTCATTTATATAGGATCAAATTTTTTTCTGTATCTCATATTTGAATTCACTAAATCTAACATAAAAAAATCGTATTATTTTTGAACACTTTTATTATATATTTGTTTGAATTCTTCAGTACTTAATTTACCATCTATCTCTCTTATAATCTGTTGCATTTCTTTTGGTTGTAGATTGAAAAATATAAAGTAATTACAGTTCTTTCTTATATTGATAGGTGTTGAATAATATGACTGTGATAAATAAATAATAGATGCGTTCTCAGTCACACAATCATCGAAAATAACTAAATTCTTTAATGAAGGATTTAAATCATCTACAGTAATAAAATCATCTGAAGAAAAGAATACTTCTTTTTTGCATTTATCATATAATTCTAATAATGTTTTCTTATTCTTCTTACATTTCAAAATACCTTCTCTTTCTATATCTTCAAACAATGTATATATTTCTTGTAGTTTAGAATATTTAGGTTCGTATAAATCTTTTGCACATATATATAGTGCATCAAAATTTAAAAAATCATAAATCATATTTAACAGTAAATTTGTTTTAGCTGAACCTGAAGGCCCTGTTATAAGCAATCTAAATGGATGTTTAGGTAACAAAGGATGTTGTTTAGGATCAGGTAACTCATCTGGGTCCGTGTAATCTTTAATTTTTATCATTTATATAACAGTAAAATTACTCGCTGTTAAAAATAATTTACTCGGTGTAAAAATAATTTACTCGCTGTAAAAATTAATATTATATAAATGAACAAATTAGAAAAAGAACGAAAACACAAGTTTATAAAGCAAATAAAATATTCAATTAAATTAGTAAAATTAGAAAAAGAAATAAGAAAGAATAGAGAAGATCAACTAAAAGAAAAATTAGGTATTCAAAAAACCTTAGAGGAATTTCATAAACCAGTCACTCACGAAATTGAAAAATATGAAAAAACAAATAAAGAGGTTGTAAAAAGTATTCAAAATGCTGTAGAAAATATTTCATTTCCACCTCTTGATTACACATCAGATGTTAAACGATTGATTGATAGAGCAGAAGGAAAAATTACATTTTACAGTGATAAATTTATGGATATACCGTTTATCAAAAAAAAAATTTTGAATTACTTTCTGATCTTATAAATAAATCTAAAAAAGATCTTGATGAAATAATAGCAATAGCTAAAGAAAAGCGAGATACATATAAAAAATGAAAGGAACTAATACTAAAAATTATAACTATTCTAAAGCTGAAAGTGATCTAGAAAAAATTAAGGAATCAGATTATAAAATGGAAATGATGAAAAAATATATCCACGTCATACATCTCATGAATGAGGTTAAACCTTGGTTTGGTGAAGGTATAGATAAAAAGGATGTATAATGAAATTTAACAGAAAAAATATGTAATGGAAGTAAATCAAAGAAATAGTATAATCAAGTAGTTTTATTGTTAGATATGTTATTAAAAAATGGAGAAATGACTTACAATGATGTACAACGATATTTTAAACAATTTCTCCTATAATAAATGATAAAAAAGAAAATACATTTGAGTGAAGTTCAGAAAAATAAACTTAAATCAGCTTTTAGAAATAAAGGAGAACTAACATTACAAATAGATAAATCTAAAACTCCTAATCATGAGATGTATTTAACTAAAACTCAAATTAATCATATTAATGATGGAAAAAGAATTACTATCAGTAATACGCAATTAGATAAAAATGGAGGATTTTTACTATTTCTAGCAGCACTTATACCCTCTTTAATAACCGCTGCTAAATTTGCAGTTCCAGCATTAGCAACAGGTGCTTTATCTGGATTAGCTAGTTCAGCTGTACAAAAAAAGGGAACTGGGGAAAAAAACGTGGAAAGGGAATATATCAACCTTGGGAATTAGTAACAAAATGATTGAAGAAAATATGAAAAATGAAAAAGGATTTTGAAGTGTATTTACTTCTGATTTATTACCTAAACCAATAGGAAAATTTCAAAATGGAATCATTAATTTAGATGTATCAACAGGTCCCAGAACTCATTGGGTTTGTTATTATAATGACCCTAAATATAAATATGTAGAATATTTTGATCCGTTTGGTGAACATAATGATATACCTAAAAATATTAAATCATTTCTTGTTACATCTAATAAAAAACCAAAAATAGGTCATAATGATAGTTTTTTACAGAAACCTACATCTGTGAAATGTGGTTTATTTTGTATGAAATATATAAGAGAAAGGAATAAAGGGTAATCACCTAAAAATGTTCTAAAATCATTTCCTACACAAAAACTCAGTGACTATAATGAAAATTTTGTTCTGTATAAATGATAATATTAAAATCTGAAGATCATGAGAAATCAGAGGAATTTACTGTAAATTTTATTACACCTCTTAAATTAAAAAAATTAGCTTTACAGTCGTTTTCTATGGAAGTTTCATGGTTTAATATAAGTGAGAATTATGGAAATAACATATTTAGAATATATACATTAGGCACAGATAGAACAATTACTATCTCAAATGGTAATTATACTATAAGAGGTTTAAATGAGTATATGATGAAAATATTTGGTAAGGATCCTCCTATGAAATTTGGTATTATTGAAGCAAGACAAAGAGTATCTATTAAACTGAAAAAAGATTGGGTAATTGATTTTACAAAAAGTAACTTTCATAAAATTATAGGCTTTTTAAAACCGACATATGGAAGTTATGATGAAGAAACAGAGGTAGAAGGTGAACATATAGCTAATATATCCAATGGAAATGAGAATATATATATTCACTGTGATGTTGTAAAGGGGTCTTTAATAAATCAATGTAATTCAGAAGTCATTTATTATTTCACTAATAAAAATCCTCCAGGTAGTATAATTTCAAAAGAATTTAATAATTGGATATATTTTCCAGTTAAAACGGATCCTGTTGAAAGAATATAAATGAGGATTACTAATCAAAAAGGTGAATTAATTGATTTAAATAAAGGAAGTGTAGAATTTAATTTTATACCACTTTTTTCTTCTTAAATAAATGAATAAACATAGATTATATAGAAAAAGTAAAAAATATACAAGGATTTGTAAAGGTGAAAACTGAACCTATTATTGAAGACCAAACATTTGTACGGAATAAATTAAATGAAATATTTTCAATGAAAAAGAATGGAGGCGGTTTAAAAATTCTTCCTAAATAAATGCAAAAGATTCATGATTTGAGTGATACTCATTATTATTATAATGATCAAATTAAAAGTTATTAATTAAGAGAAATTCACCCAAAAGAACATAGTTCAGATGAGAATGCCCCTATGTTTTTCATATTAATGATACTAAAGCAAAAATTTTATATTCTAGAGGATATCTTGAACAAAAATTAAAAATTACAAAAAAATGATAAATCATCCATTGAAAACGAAAATGTGAGTCTGGTAAATGGCGGAGGTTTTATCAAAACTTTAAAAGTACATATAGGAGATACCGAAATTGAATCAAATACACAGTCCAAGTTTTCAATCATGAATCATGCTTTAAGATTAACTCATTATACTCCTGATTATACAACATCACAAGCTCAAGATGAATTTATTTATCTATATGCATCTGATTCAACTGACCGAAAAAAGTTAAAATATGATGGTACTTTAGAAGATACTACTAAAATAACTGAATTTTTTAATAATTTAAAAATGAATAAAGATTATAACGAAGGATTCACTAAGAGATGGGAACTAACGAAAGATAGCAATGTCATTGGACACCTTTAAAAGATATAATCGATTTCTTTAGAGAATATGAAAAGGTTATTTCTGGTTTTGAAGTGAAAATAGATATTCAAAGAAATGAAAATAAGAATATGATATATACTGATATAGGAAATGTTAATTATAAGGTAGTAGTTGAAGGTTTAACCTTGCATTTATCTTATATAGAATTTAAAAATTCCGCAGAAAGCGTGTTTATGGAATCATTTTTATCTGATAAAGATATAGAGGTAAATTGGGATCGATATAGATTTAAGATGGTAGGTCCCTATAAAAGCGATAGTGGATCTGTCACAGCAACTATAGCCTCCGATGAAGTTTTAGGTGTCTATGTTATTCCTCAGTACGTTGAAAGAGATGGTAATTATGAAAAAAATAATATGATATTTGATAATATAGATATGACTGAATGCTGGTTGATGATTAATAATAAACAAATTCCTCTTATGCTTTTAAAAACGAATTTTACCATTAAAGATTATAATAGAGTGTATGAAGCTCTTTTACATGCAGGATTAAATGATATTAATACAGAAACAGGATGTTTGGTAAATAAGAAGAATTTTGGAGATATGTATACTATTTTTTATTCTGACTTATCAAATCATGAAAACTATACCGATTTAAATAATTTAGATATTGAATTTAATTGGGAAAGATTAATGAATACTCAAAAGGAATATAAGTTTTATTTTATTTTTAAAGAAAGAAAGAGATGTTTTATAAATTTAAAAAATAAAACTATAACAATGGTTAAGAGTTTAAAATCATAAAATTAATGTTATAATTAATGAGTGCTTATTATCCACCTTATGATGATCAAATGAAAGAAGAGCCTATTGGACCTCCTGGTATAGGTTTTAAATTAATGGATGATGGAAATTATGATATGGAAAATAGACTTTTAAAAAATTGTGAAAATCCTATAGATGATTTAGATTTAACCACTAAAAGATTCGTTTTGAATAAAATAGAGAATAATCATTTCGAATTGAGAGATCTTATAGAAACTAAATATGATAAGGATTTTTTATCCTTTACTGAAGAAACAGGTAAGAGAATAAAAGAATTAGATGAAACAACTTTACATTCTTTAGAAGGAAAAGCTTTTGATGCAAAAGCAAAAAGAATAGGAAATGTTGCAGATCCTATAGAACCTAAAAATGCTGTGAATAAAAGATATCTTGAAAAAAATTCATTAATATTAAAGAATGATAAATTTGATGCAAAAAATAAAATAATTACGAATGTTTCAGAACCTGAAAATGATAAAGATGCTGTCAATAAAATATATTCAGACAATAGAGATATCTGGGTTACCATAGAAGATGATTTTCTTATTTTTACAGATGGAAAATTTACAAAAGTAAATTTCAACATGATGAGTTCTAAATTACTGGATCAAGAGATGCGATTAACTACAGATATGTATATGAAAATTTCCATATATTTAGTTATATATGTAGAAAGTAAATATATATATGATAAAAGTCAAGATCTACACATATCACTAAAAATCAATGGTAAGGAAATTTTAAAAGCTCATACAGATACAGTAACCTGTTTTGCTTATGGAAAACGTGATGATATCATCACATTATGGATAAAAACCCATGGTAAATCAAGCACTTTAAAACCTTATATGCATA
This sequence comes from Amaurobius ferox, assembly GCA_951213105.1. NCBI lineage: Eukaryota > Metazoa > Arthropoda > Arachnida > Araneae > Amaurobiidae > Amaurobius > Amaurobius ferox. The sequence goes on along the minus strand of OX578142.1, from coordinate 15,842,213 downwards.
TTGAAAAAATCCCTTTCTGAAATACGTTCACCATTAAATGGATATCGATTGGAATGCATTTTCCAGAAATAATTTATCTGAAGATGTAATTAGGAATCTTAAAGATCATGTAAATTTGGATTTAATTTTTCAATATTCATCACTGTCTGATTCTTTTATTGAAGAATTTGCTCAACTTGATGATTGGCCTAAAATTTCTAGATATCAAAAATTATCAGAAGATTTTATAGAAAAATGTAAAGATAAAGCAGATTGGGAAACATTTCTCATTATCAAACTTTAAGTAAAGAATTTAGCATAAAATTTTCTGATCATTTAGATTTATATAAAGTATCAATGTTTCAAAATCTTTCAGAAGATACCTTGAGAGTATTAAAAGATGATTTAAATTGGTTGTATATAACTAGATATCAAACATTTAGTGAAAATTTTATAGAAGAATTTATGCATAAATTAGATTTTTGTTATTTGATTTAATACAAATTTGATCTATTACCTGATCACTTTTTTAATGTTTATTGGAAAAAAATACAAGCTATACAGATGAGTGAATTAAATAAAAAGTTTGGTCATCATGAAATAGAACCTTACAGAGAGAAAATTATTGAAGAGATTTGTGAAGTTAAAAAAGTCTTGAGAGAATGTGTTTATTTTTTGAGACAATTAACTAACAAAGATGAAAAATAAATATTTTATAAATATGTTTTTAAATAAATGAATGTTATATATAATAATGGTATAAATAAAACATTTATATCTTTCTTAAATATAGAGAATCCTAATGAAGTGATATCTATTTTTCTATTAAATTATCTTGATGGTATAGAATATTTAATGAGTACGTCACTTGAAGATATAGAAAATTTAACTAATTTAAAAGAATTATATTGTGAGGGAAATAAATTAACATCACTTGAAGGTATAGAAAATTTAATAAATTTATAAATATTTTCTTGTGGAGGAAATAAATTAACGTCACTTGAAGGTATAAGAAATTTAATAAATTTAGAAAAATTATTTTGTGGAGGAAATAAATTAACGTCACTTGAAGGAATAAAAAATTTAATAAATTTAGAAATATTAGATTGTGGAAAAAATAAATTAACGTCACTTGAAGGAATGAAAAATTTTACGAATTTAAAAGAATTATATTGTGGAAAAAATAAATTAACGTCCCTTGAAGGAATAAAAAATTCAACGAATTTAAAAGTATTATATTGTGGAGAAAACAAATTAACGTCACTTGAAGGAATTGAAAATTTAACTAATTGTGAAAAATTATATTGTGGAGTTAATAAATTAACGTCACTTGAAGGAACAGAAAATTTAACTAATTTAGAAGTATTATATTGTAGAGAAAATGATATTACCTCCTTAAATGAATTAATATTTATACCTAGAATAAATGAAGTATGGTATGATGAAGGTAAAATAAATTTACCCCCGATTTTAAGAAGACGTTATAATAGTGTATATAAAGACTCTCAAAGTGTGCATAATACATATATTCAAAAATCTTTGAGAGATACAATCAAAAAATTATTAAATACAGAAATTACATATGATTTAGGTGAATGCATTAAAGTATTAGGTATAAAAATGATTACACTTACTAGAGGTAGAATTCCATAATATTAAATTTAGAGAGATATTAGTTATTGTGTTTAATAGAATCTTAAAAAATGAGAATAGAAACGAAATAATAAAAGTGTTAAAAGATGAACTAAAAGAGGGTGATGATAAATGCTTTGTAGGGAAAGTAACTGGAATAATTAATGTACTAAATGGATTTGATCCTGATGTTTCTATTACTATTTCTGATAATGAACAAAAAAATATTATATCTGAAAAAATATTTAGAGAGTCAAAGTCTGATGAAGAATACAGAGAAAAACTCATAAAAGAGATGGAAGAAAGAGGTTTTACAGTTTATGAAGAATGGGTGAATTTATATTTATAAAAATGTTTACTAATAAATGGATGAATGTTTAGGTGATATTCGAGCTTTAAATTTTGCAAATTCTGAAGAAATTTACTATTTGACATATCTTTGTAAAGAATTGTATGATATGTATATAAAATAAGATCATGCTAAAAAACTATTATCAGAAAGTTTTCAAAGGATGACTGTATTAATTGAAAAGGAAGAAAATGAAGATATTAAATTGAATGGATTAGGAGTTTTATATGTTATTTCAAAGAACTTATTCTATTATGATTAGCAGGGTATATTTATAAAAAATGTTTACTAATAAATGGAAGAGTTCAATAGACTGAGAGGTTATCCCAAAATGTTTAAATTATATGATTTAAATCCTGGAAAATATGATCTGATATCATTGAGAAAAATTAATACTAAATATGGAGATTCAGTAATCGTAAAGTTAGATGTGGAAGTTGAAGGAAAAGAGTATTACCTTGCGAATAAACATGGAAAACTTTCTGATGAATCAATATATAAAATCAATAAAGGTAGATATATATTTAAGTATTCGGGTATGATAGATGATAAATACGAATATGAATTAGAGAAAGCTTAATCATTTTTAAAATTATGAAGATTTTCTTAAGATCTTTCTTTTATTGTCAGGTGGGGAAACATTTCCCTACCTGAAAATTTATTATTATATATAAAATTAATATATTAGAGGCTCAGGTCCTCATTTTGTCATCTTTTTAATTTTATAAAAAATGTTTAGATTTAGTTAAAAATTTTGAGTTTTATCAATTAAATAAATGGGGGGTCTCAACCCCACCCTTTAAAAACAGGTATTTTGAAAAAAATATCCAATTTTTGATAGATTTGGTCATTTTTAAGTTAAAATGTGTCTTATCTTGATTTTTTTAAAAATACGCATTTTTTAGTCTTAAGAGGTTGTCCAGGCCCCTTTAAAAATATTCAATGTTTGATAGATTTGGTCATTTTTTAAGTTAAAATGTGTCTTATCTTGATTTTTAAAAAAATACGTATTTTTGTATGATTTTATACATTTTTAGTCTTAAGAGGTTGTCCTGGTTTTAAAAAAATGGAGGAAAGTGTCAATTGTTGATAGATTTGGTCTCTATAATGTTCATATAACTCATTTTTTAAGTTAAAATGTATGAAATTTTAGAGTCTTAAAATTCTCTTGATTTTTGATTTTTTAAAAAATACGCATATTTTTAAGATTTTATACATTTTTGTATGATTTTATACATTTTTGTATGATTTTATACATTTTTTAGTCTTAAGAGGTTGTCCTGATTTTCAAAATAAAGGGGAATGAGTAGTGTATGGGTATGACTCTGGGTGCAAAATGACATATTCATTTTGTCCCAGAGTCATACCCATACACTACTATGGAGCTTGCGCTGTTCCTTACATTGTAACCTTTTGTTCTGTATGTATTCTGTATGCTTTGATTGTTATGTTGTATGTTTACTATATTATTTTGAGAGATATTTTTGTATAATCTCTTCTTTCATTATTCACTGTCTAAAATTCGCATATTATTTTTCTGTACATATTTAAATTATGTTCTCTTCCTTGCTCATATACTTGCTGTGCTCTTCTAAATTTTATACATTTTTTGTTTTTACGTACATATCGTTATTTATTACCTTCTCTGCTCATGTATCGGATATGCTCGTCTAAATTTCATACATTTCTGTGTTTTTACTAAATTTCAATAATTTTCTTAATTTTTAAAAATTTCAATAAATTTAAATTTCTAAATTTCAATAACAACTTAAATTTTACTCTAAATTTCTCTTTTTTCCTATATTCTTTTTGGTCTCTCTTTTTTAATATTTCTTCATTTTTTCCTTCGGTATTTTTATGTTTAAAAATTCTTTTCAACTGCTCCTCTGCCTTCACATTCTCTATTTTCTCTTAATTATATGTAAAACTGTATGTATAACCAGAAATATATTCTTCATATGGATTTTTTTAAAAGTAATCAATAAATGCAGACAAATGCATGTCGCTGACCATGGAAGCCGGTTTCGGCTGGTTTCCATTTCCGACCACTCAAACAGCTGCTATAAGCCCTAGGGCCAGTCGAGTGGTCTGGGTCTTCAACAGGCATATAGCCATTAAATGATTCGTTTCACACATCACCTAGAGTCGCGAAATTTAGTACTCCCAACATTCGAACTAAAGACGCGACATTTATTTTAAAAAAAAGTCATTGGAATATCAAAAAAGCGCCCCTAATTCCCTGATAGGCCACTAGGTGTCGTTCCATTCACTAAATGAATGCTGAAATCGCAATTTTTATAAGTAAAGGGTCTTAAATTCCCCCTAGTTCGCAGAAAATCCGATATGTTCCGGAAATATTCAGATGTCCTGCATTTCGACAGAGGGTTACCACTTGGCATTCCTTATTAAAATTCAATGTTAAGGAATCAGATATCAGTAAATGTAATCACTAGGTGTCATTATATTCACTAAAAATCGCGATTTTTTCAAATATCACAATTGAAAGGTCTTAAAACCACCTGGAACCCCTAGTTCGTCTTAAAAGTATCATACAATTCACTAAATTTATTAAAAAATCCAAATTTTTGAAAGAACATGGATCTTAGATTCCCTGTAACACCGAAAACGCGCCAAAAGTTCCCTGAAAATCTGCTATGTTGAAGACCTAGGATACCCAACTCACCCTAGGGTACGAGCAACAAAATGGGTGGCCGGGAAAATCTGGTATGTGTCGTTTCATTCCCCAAATTAATATAAATATCGCAATTTTTAAAAGAAAAGGATTTCTATTCTACTATTGGAATGTCCTGAACTTCCCGCCTGCCATTCTTTCATTTAAATTCAATGTTAAAAATCAGTTATCATTAAAAATAATCGTTAAGTGCCGTTCTGTTCACTAAAAATCGTGAAGGTTTACACTTCCCGCATAGGGTCACCGCCTAGCATTCTTTCATTTAAATTTAATGTCATTATCGCAATTTAAAGTTTCAATTCAAGTCATTATCGCAATTTATAAACAAGTAAGATGAATCATGCATAAAGCGTTGATTATGAAACACTTTCCAACTGAAATGTAATTTTATTTAAACATCTCTAAAACGCGATACATTTAGCTGCAATATTATTAAAATTATCACAATACTACAATAATTTATTATACTAGAAAACCTCGTCGAAAAATATGAACTTTTTTCAAATGACGTCATTGAAATATAAATTGCCTGGCTCTCTATGAAAAAACAGTAAAAATTTCATTCATAAACATTTATTCTACTCCTTTCATTCATCCCAATACTGCAATAATTTATTTTACTTAAAAACTTAAAACCATGGAGGTAAAAGTAATTTAACTCTGTGCTTAAAACGTCACCGAAAAAATCTGCTATAAAATCGTCCGTTCTCTATGTAAAATCAATGACTGTTTCATTGATATACACTATATTGCAGACTCCAGCAATAAATAATTTTGCTTTAAAGAAACTCAGGAATTCTTATACAACTCATCTTACAGCTTGATGTGTTTACAATCTCCATAAGTGAAAATTAAGCTTCGTTGTAGAAATAATCAAAGTTGAATGATCATTTAAACTCGAATATATTGTAATTGCGTTGCTTCAGAACATTGATGCACAGAAATTAAGCAAAAATAAAGCGGTTTTAGGATGGATACAACACCAAATATAAATTAAAAAGAACTTTAAAAATCCCGATTTTGACACAAGAAGGATGCCATATTTTATTTTGAAGTGGGTCACGTGATCTCTCCATATAATGGGTGTAAATATTATTTAAATTTTTATTTAAAAAACTACTGAATATATTTTTCTGAAATTTTTTTATATATTTTATGGGATAATTTGAATCTGTCCTAAAACTTTCGAAGCAATTACTGAATTTTAAATTTGCTTAAAAAATGTTTGAAAAATTAGGTCTCATAGGGTTCAATATATTTCATTTTTTCAACCCGGGTTCAATCCAAAACTAATTGGGTGATATTATTCATTTATATTCTCATAGGTCCCACAGACCGTCTGAACAACATACTAAAATTTCATTTTGATAAAGTCATTTTTACGGCAGTTATCGTGCTAACGGACAGACAGACAGACAGATAGAATGAACAAAGCCATAAACACTTTTCAACTATGTTGTAAAGTGTTAAAAAGGATTCTTAGCCTCTCCCCCTGGTAACACCGAAAACGCGTCACTTGTCCCATTCTGTAAAAGAAAGTCGTCATTTTTTCGAAAATCCAAGTCGTTATCTCCCCATAGAGTCCCCTATTAAACCCCCAGGATCCTTCAGTTCACCGAAAATCTGTTAAATACCGCTCCATTCTGTGCAAAAAGGCGACATTTATTCAAAAACCGAAATAGTTACCGTAATTTAAGGGTCTTAAGGGCCCTGACCCCCCTAATTACTCGTAAATCTGCTAAGAATCATACAATTCACCAAAATCATTAAAAAAATGGAATTTTTGAATGAAAAAATGAGTTCAAAATTCCTTGAAATACCAAGTACCATGAAAATCCGCTAGGTGGCGTTCCATTCTGTAGAAAAAAGGAGGCATTTTTTCGAAAATCCAAGTCGTTATATGCCTATAGAGCTCCCTATTAAACCCCCAAGATCCTTCTGTTCCCCGAAAATTCGTTAAGTACCATACATTTCAGTAAATTAATTCAAATATTGAAATTTTTGAAAGAAAATGGGTATTAGATCCCTGATACCGTAAATGCGCTCCCAGTTCCCCGAAAATCTTCTAAGTGCCGTTCTATTCTGTGGAAAAGACAAGATTTATTAAAAAAAATCTAAAACGTTATCTCTCCAAAGAGGATTTTAAGCGCCCTGGACATACCCGAAAATTCGCTAAATATCATACAATTCGCTAAATTCATTCATATATCGTAATTTTTAAAAGAAAAATCTTTCTTAGGCCCTCCATGTAATTCGGGAAACGTATACCCCAATTCCCCGAAAGCCGCTAAGTACCATACACTTTACTAAATTCATTAAAAAATTGAAATTTTAGGGTCTTAGACTCCTTGTAACTCTGAAAACGCGCCCCTAGTCCCCCGATAAATCCGCTAAGTATCATACAAATTACTAAATTCATTAAAATATTGAAATTTTTGGGTCTTAGACTCCTTGAAATATCGAAAACGCGACCTATTTCGTCAAAAATTCACTAAGTACCATACTCCGGTCGTCCAAATGGTTACTCATGTCCTCTGGACGAGTCGGACGGCCTGGGGTTTCCACTAAGTACCATACAATTCACTAAATTCATTAAAAAATCGCAATTTTTAAAAGAAAATGGCTCTTAGACTCCCTGTAACACAGAAACCGCGCCCTTAGTTCCCCGAAAATCCGCTTGAGGGCAGCACATTCGGTAAAATCCATACACTTGTCATGTTAAATATTTACAATATTGTGTAATCGGTCCAAAGTTTACACGACCATCGGTTACATGACCTCATGATGGCTCTATCGTCCAAAGGTAGCCTCTATTTCCAACACTTCCACCAAGATGATCTAAGACGTCATCCGAGAGGATAGAATCCTCTGATCCTTCTGCGGGGGATAGAATATTCGTTTTTCTTCTACTAGCGCCCTTGACCGCTAGAAACTTCCTATGCATTGGATCGTAGGCCGTCAGGTTATAGAGTGTAGCATTTGAGACTCTCCCAAGATCTTTCAAAAATGTGTATGATACTTTTTGAATAGTTTTAAAAAATGGCCTAAATTGAGATGATTGTGTATACCCTTGAGTATGACATAGCGAGGAGCATTAAGGATAGAATGAAGAGTCAGGCTCTGAGTAGTTTCAAGAGTTCGGACACTCAGCGTGAGTTTTATTCTAAGAAATTCATTGTAACAAAACGTTCACTTTTATTAGAATCCAGGGATTTGCCAGAGACAACTAGAGATAGTACAAACTACTATACTCTTGTATTTTGTACTATCACTAGTTATCCCTGGCCTTAAATTCCAAAACCTTAAGTTATGCTTCGGACATTGAATTTGATTTTCAAGCTCCACAATCTAAAAACATAAAAATACTTTTAAGTAAAACAGATATGGGATTCATGAAACCGTCACTGTTACTGCTCGAAATACGCGAATTATGCGAAGAACATATTAGTGAGGAATTTTTAAAAAATACGCCACTAAATAAATAACCGAGAAATATTCAATTTATACTTGCAACAAATTCTGAAAGCTTAGTTAAATTAGCGGTAATGGCCTACAAAATAAATGAAATCACTGAAAAAGAAAATTGCGCTTGCGCAATGATTAGTAAACCAATTGAAAACCAAAAATATGTAGATATATTAAGAAGTCGTCGAACTTCAAACTACGATTCAAGATTTATCGGTGAAGAGAAACCCAGGATTATAAAATATCACTTGCAGACATAATTTTGATCGTTGAAATTGGGATCAAAAAAATTCACGATCTACTTATTATGAAGAAGAATTATGTTAAATTATCGAATGAGTTCTGGCAATTAAGAAGATATCTTGGCATGATAAATTCATTCTTAACATTGCTGTTATTTTGGCACCCTTGAACAAATTCATAGTAAATAAAATGGAGTGTACGCCTCCTAAAGATAGAGTTCGGACGATACTGAATTATAAATTACCTAATGAGTTCTGGCAATTAAGAAGATATCTTGGCATAATAAATTCATTCTTAACATTGCTGTTATTTTGGCAACCTTGAATAAATTCTTTGTAAACGGAATGAGATGTACGACTCTTAAAACAGAGTTTGGACGATACTGCATTATAAATTACTGGATGAGTTCTGGCAATTAGGAAGATATCATAGTATGATAAATACATCCCTAACATTGCTGTTATTTTGGCACCATTGAACAAATTTTTAGTAAACTGAATGGGGTGTACGCCTCTTAAAGAAATAGTTCGGACGATACTGCATTATAAACTACTGAATGAGTTCTGGCAATTAAAAAGTGTGATAAATTCATTACTAACATTGCTGTTATTTTGACACCCTTGAACAAATTCTTAGGAAACCGAATGTGGTGTATCTTAAATTTTGGACGATACTCCATTATAAAGTACCAAATGAGTTCTGGCAATTAAGAAGATATTATAGCATGATAAATACAATCCTAAAACTCCTGTTATTTTAGAACCCTTGAATAAATTCTTATTAAACGGAATAGGGTGTACGCCCCTTAAAGAAAGAGTTCAGACGATACTGCTTTATAAATTCCCGAATGAGTTCTAGCAGTTAAGAATATACATTGGCATGACAAATTCATTCCGAACGTAGCTGTTATTTTGGCATACTTGAACAAATTCTTAGTAAATGGAATGGAGTGTACGCATCTTAAATATAGAGTTCGGAAGATACTGCATTATAAATTACCTAATGAGATCTGTCAATTAAGAAGATATCTTGGCATAATGAATTCATTCCAAACATTGCTGTTATTTTGGCATCCTTGAATAAATTCTTAGTAAACGGAATAGGATGTACGACTCTTAAAACTGAGTTTGGACGATACTGCATTATAAATTACCGGATGAGTTCTGGCAATTAAGAAGATATCGTAGTATGATAAATTCATTCCTAACATTGTTGCTATTTTGGCACCATTGAACAAATTCTTAGTAAACTGCATTGGGTGTACGCCTCTTAAAGAAATAGTTCGGACGATACAACATTATGGATTACTGAATGAGTTCTGGCAATTAAGAAGTATGATAAATTCATTACTAACATTGCTGTTATTCTGACACTCGTGAACAAATTCTTAGTAAACGGAATGTGTAAAGATAAATTTAGGACGATTCTCCATTTTAAATTACCAAATGAGTTCTGGCAATTAAGAAGATATTATAGCATGATAAAATCATTCCTAAAATTCCTGTTATTTTGGAACCCTTGAATAAGTTCTTAATAAACTGAATAGGGTGTACGCCCCTTAAAGAAAGAGTTCGGACGATACTGCATTATAAATTACCGAATGAGTTCTGGTAATTAAGAATATATCTTGGCATGATAAATTCATTCCTAACATTGCTCTTATTTTGGCACTCTTGAACGAATTCTTAGTAAACGGAATGGAGTGTTCCGCCTCTTAATGATAGAGTTCAGACGACACTGCATTATAAATTGCCTAATGAGTTCTGGCAATTAAGAAGATATCTTGGTATGATAAATTCATTCCTAACATTGCAGTTATTTTGGCACCCTTGAATAAATTCTTAGTAAACGGAATGGGATGTATGACTCTTAAAACAGAGTTTGGACGATACTGCATTATAAATTACTGGATGAGTTCTGGCAATTAGGAAGATATCCTAGTATGATTAATTCATCCCTATCATTGCAGTTATTTTGGCACCATTGAACAAAGTCTTAGTAAACTGAATAAGGTGTACGCCACTTAAAGAAATAGTTAGGACGATACTGCATTATAAATTACCGAATGAGTTCTGGCAATTAAGAAAATATCTTGGCATAATAAATTCATTCCTAACATTGCAGTTATTTTGGCACCATTGAACAAATTCTTAGTAAACTGAATGGGGTGTACGCCTATTAAAACAGAGTTCGGACGATACTGCATTTTAAATTAGTGACTGAGTTCTGGCAATTAAGAGGTATGACAAACTCATTCCTAACATTGCTGTTATTTTGCAATCTTCAGCAAATTATTAGTAAACCGAATGTGGTGTATCTTAAAGATAAATTTCGGACGCTACTCCATTATAAATTACCAAATGAGTTCTAGTAATTAAGAAGATATCTTAGTATGATAAATTCATTCCTAAAATTCCTGTTATTTTGGAACCCTAGAATAAATTCTTATTAAACGGAATAGGTTGTACGCCCCTTAAAGACAGGGTTCAGAAGATACTGCATTATTAATTACCGAATGAGTTCTGGCAATTAAGAAGATATATTGGCATGATAAATTCATTCCTAAAATTGCTGTTATTTTGGCATCCTTGAACAAATTCTTCGTAAACGGAATGGGGTGTATGCCTCTTAAAGAAAGAGTTCGACCATACTGCATTATAAATTACCGAATGAGTTCTAGCAGTTAAGAATATATCTTGGCATGAGGAATTCATTCCTAACATTGCTGTTATTTTGGCGCCCTTGAACAAATTCTTAGTAAAAGGAATGGGATGTACTAGTCTTAAAACAGAGTTTGGACGATACAGCATTATAAATAACTGGATGAGTTCTGGCAATTAAGAAAATATCCTAGTATGATAAATTCATCCCTAACATTGCAGTTATTTTGGCACAATTGAACAAATTCTTGATAAACAGAATGGGGTGCACGCCTCTTAAAGAAATATTTGGGACGATACTGCATTATAATTTACCGAATGTGTTCTGGTAATTAAGAATATATCTTGGCATGATAAATTCATTCCAAACATTGCTGATATTTTGGCACCCTTGAACAAATTCTTATTAAACGGAATAGGTTGCACGCCCCTTAAAAAAAGAGTTCAGACGATACTTCATTATAAATTACCGAATGAGTTCTGGCAATTAAGAAGATATATTGGCATGATAAATTCATTCCTAAAATTGCTGTTATTTTGGCATCCTTGAGCAAATTCTTCGTAAACGAAATAGAGTGTATGCCTCTTAAAGAAAGAGTTCGGACGATACTGCATTATAAATTACCGAATCAGTTCTAGTAGTTAAGAATATATCTTGGCATGATAAATTCATTCTTAACATTGCTGTTATTTTGGCACCCTTGAACAAATTCTTAGTAAATAGAATGGAGTGTACGTCTCTTAAACACTGAGTTCGGACGATACTGCATTATAAATTACCTAATGAGATCTGGCAATTAATAAGATATCGTAGAATGATAAATTCATTCCTAACATTGCTGTTATTTTGGCAGCATTGAACAAATTCTTAGTAAACTGCATGGGGTGCAGGCCTCTTAAAGAAATAGTTCGGACGATACTGCATTATAAATTACTGAATGAGTTCTGGCAATTAAGAAGTATAATAAATTCATTACCAACATTGCTGTTATTTCGACACCCTTGAACAAATTCTTAGTAAACGGAATGTGGTGTATCCTAAAGATAAATTTAGGACGATTCTCCATTATAAATTACCAAATGAGTTCTGGCAATTAAGAAGATATCTTAGCATGATAAATTCATTCCTAACATTGCTGTTATTTTGGCACCCTTGAATAAATGCTTCGTAAACGGAATGGGGTGTATGCCTCTTAAAGAAAGAGTTCGGACGATACTGCATTTTAAATTACCGAATCAGTTCTAGCAGTTAAGAATATATCTTGGCATGATAAATTCATTCCTAACAGTGCTGTTATTTTGACACCCTTGAACAAATTCTAAGTAAAACGAATGTGGTGTATCTTAAAGATAAATTTCGGACGATACTCCAATATAAAATACCAAATGAGTTCTGGCAATTAAGAAGATATCTTAGCATGATAAATTCATTCCTAAAATTCCTGTTATTTTGGAACCCTTGAATAAATTCTTATTAAACTGAATAGGTTGTACGCCCCTTAAAGAAAGAGTTCAGACGATGCTGCATTATAAATTACCGAATGAGTTCTGGCAATTAAGAAGATATATTGGCATGATGAATTCATTCCTAAAATTGCTGTTATTTTGGCATCCTTGAACAAATTCTTCGTAAACGGAATGGGGTGTATGCCTCTTAAAGAAAGAGTTCGACCATACTGCATTATAAATTACCGAATGAGTTCTAGCGGTTAAGAATATATCTTGGCATGAGGAATTCATTCCTAACATTGCTGTTATTTTGGCGCCCTTGACCAAATTCTTAGTAAAAGGAATGGAGTGTACGCCTCTTAAAGATAGAGTTCGGACGACACTGCATTATAAATTATCTAATGAGATCTGGCAATTAAGTAGATATCTTGGCATGATAAATTCATTCTTAACATTGCTGTTATTTTGGCACCCTTGAATAAATTCTTAGTAAACGGAACGGAGTGTACGCCTCTTAAAAATTGAGTTCGGACGACACTGCAATATAAATTACCTAATGAGGTCTGGCAATTAAGAAGATATCTTGGCATGATAAATTCATTCCTATCATTGCTGTTATTTTGGCAGCATTGAACAAATTCTTAGTAAACTGAATGGAGTGTGCGCCTCTTAAAAGAGAGTTCGGACGATACTGCATTTTAAATTAGTGTCTGAGTTCTGGCAATTAAGAGGTATGACAAACTCATTCCTAACATTGCTGTTATTTTGACAGTCTTGAACAAATTATTAGTAAACCGAATGTGGTGTATCTTAAAGATGAATTTCGGACGATACTCCATTATAAATTACCAAATGAGTTCTAGCAATTAAGAAGATATCTTAGTATGATAAATTCTTTCCTAAAATACCAGTTATTTTGGAACCCTAGAATAAATTCTTATTAAACGGAATAGGTTGTACGCCCCTTAAGGAAAGGGTTCAGAAGATACTGCATTATTAATTACCGAAAGAGTTCTGGCAATTAAGAAGATATATTGGCATGATAAATTCATTCTTAAAATTGCTGTTATTTTGGCGCCCTTGAACAAATTCTTAGTAAAAGGAATGGGGTGTACGTCTCTTAAAGATAGAGTTCGGACGACACTGCATTATAAATTACCTAATGAGTTCTGGCAATTAAGAAGATATCTTGGTATGATAAATTCATTCCTAACATTGCTGTTATTTTGGGACCCTTGAATAAATTCTTAGTAAACGGAATGGGATGTACCAGTCTTAAAACAGAGTTTGGACGATACAGCATTATAAATAACTGGATGAGTTCTGGCAATTAAGAAAATATCCTAGTATGATAAATTCATTCCTAACATTGCTGTTATTTTGGCACCCTTGAACAAATTCTTAGTAAATGGAATGGAGTGTACGCCTCTTAAAAATTGAGTTCGGACGACACTGCAATATAAATTACCTAATGAGGTCTGGCAATTAAGAAGATATCTTGGCATGATAAATTCATTCCTATCATTGCTGTTATTTTCGCACCCTTGAATAAATTCTTCGTAAACGGAATGGGGTGTATGCCTCTTAAAGAAAGAGTTCGGACGATACTGCATTATAAATTACCGAATCAGTTCTAGCAGTTAAGAATATATCTTGGCATGATAAATTCATTCCTAACAGTGCTGTTATTTTGACACCCTTGAACAAATTCTTAGTAAACCGAATGTGGTGTATCTTAAAGATAAATTTCGGATGATTATCCATTATAAATTACCAAATGAGTTCTGGCAATTAAGAAGATATCTTAGATTATCAGCAATGTTAGGAACAAAAAAATTAATTCCTTAAATTCCTGTTATTTTGGCACCCTTGAATAAATTCTTATTTAACGGAATAGGGTGTACGCCCCTTAAAGAAAGAGCTCAGACGATACTGCATTATAAATTACCGAATGAGTTCTGGCAATTAAGAAGATATATTGGCATGATAATTCATTCCTAACGTTGCTGTTATTTTGGCACCATTGAACAAATTCTTAGTAAACGGAATGGAGTGTACGCCGCTTAAAGATTGAGTTCGGACGATACTGCATTATAAATAACCTAATGAGTTCTGGCAATTAAGAAGCTATCTTAGCATGATAAATTCATTGCTAACATTGCTGTTATTTTAGCACCCTTGAATAAATACTTAGTAAACGGAATGGGATGTACGCCTCTTAAAACAGAGTTTTGACGATACTGCATTATAAATTACCGGATGAGTTCTGGCAATTAAGAAGATATCCTAACATGATAAATTCATTCCTAACATTTTCTATTTTTTTGGCACCATTGAACAAATTCTTAGACTGAATGGGGTGTATGGCTCTTAAAGAAATAGTTCGGACGATAATGCATTATAAATTACTGAATGAGTTCTGGCAATTAAGAAGTATGAAAAATTCATTCCTAACATTGCTGTTATTTTGGCTCCATTGAACAAATTCTTAGTAAACCGAATTTGGTGTATCTTAAAGTTAAAGTTCGGACGATACTCCATAATAAATTACCAAATGAGTTCTGGCAATTAAGAAGCTATCTTGGCTTGATAAATTCATTCCTAACATTCCTGTTATTTTGGCACCCTTGAATAAATTCTTATTAAACGGAATGGGGTGTACGCCCCTTAAGGAAAGTGTTCAGACGATACTGCATTATAAATTATTGAATGAGTTCTGGCAATTAAGAAGATATCTTGGCATGATAAATTCATTCCTGACATTGCTGTTTTTGGCACCCTTGTACAAGTTTTTAACCGGATAAAAAAAGAAAGGAATGAAAATATTGAAATGGAGCCCTTAAATGGAAAAAACTTTCGAGGATACCAAAAATGCTTTAGGAAATGTTACGTTATTACGTCATCCGTCACCAATTGCTGATCTTCCGGTTGCAGTAATAAAGATATGTGCGCTGAATTACATGAACTATCACTCTCTGAGCCAACACCGTTAGCATTCGTTTCAAAAACGTTAACGACAGCCTACGAAAAGTATTCTATATATGATCGAAGACGTTTAGCTGCATATAGTGAGCTCTATTTTACATTTCAGGCACATGTTTAAAGCAAGACAATTTTTACTATATGTTGATCACAAGCCCGTAACTTTTGCCCTGCTTTGCTGGGAATATTTATATTAACATATTAAATATTCCCAGCAAAGTTATGTCAGTTGGATTTTATTTCACAATTTACAGGCTATTTACGTGTCCTAGAAGGAAAGAATAACATTGTAGCTAATATACTTTCGTATGTAAATGAAATTATAAACTTTTCCCTAATCGATATGTCTAAACAGGGGGAAGCACAAAAAAATGATGAAGATTTAAAACAAGCTTTACAAGAACCATCAAATTCTTGTAACAGGCAGGCCCTTGTGTCCCTTTACAATTTCGAAAAGATAATTGCAACATGCTGCATGGTTTAGTTCATCCTGAGATTAGGGCAACTCAGAAATTAATCACCCCAAAGTATGTGTGGAAATCGATGAATAAAGATATTGCATGGGGATGTAGGGCTTGCGTTCCTTGTTAAATGACTAAAGTTCATATATCTAAATTCCCAATTGAAAAGTTTTCGGTCCCAAGTGAGATGTTTTCGCACATACACCTTAGACATAATCGGACCATTACCGTCTTGTAGAGGTTTCTCATATTGTGCCTCTTTTATCGATAGATATACACGATGGCTTGAGGTAGTCCCAATCCCTAATGTATATGTAAAGACTGTAGCTAGAGCCTTTGTATTTCATTGTGTAGCCCGTTTCTGAACGCCAGGAAAAATCACAACTAATCAGGGGGTTCAATTTAAATCAGGATTATTCAAATACCTGATTCAAAATCTGGATATTGAGATGGGCACGGATAGCTGCTAATAACTCAAGGGGCTATGGAATCTTGGAATGACAGCAACGTTCACTGAAATAGGCCCTTATGTGCTATAAAAAGGTACCATGTTACGATGCCTTACCCTCAGTCCTGTTGGGACTTCGATCTGTTTATAGATAGGAGTTTGACTCTTTTGCAGCGGAAATTGTATATGGCACAACACCCAAACTACCTGGTGAATACTTTATAGATGGTCTTGTAAATACACATGGTGCAGATATTGTAAATAGGTTAAAAACTATTATACAAACCACGAAACCCTGTGCAACGTTCAAACATGGAACTAAGCAAATGTTCATGCCAAAAGATTTGGGCACATGTTGAAGTGTATTTTAAAGACGGGATCCATTCAAAATATATTTCTACAGCCGCAATATGAAAGACTTTTTCTGATCATAAGGAGACTGAAAAAGGATTATGTGATTTGAATTAACGATCACGAATAACTTATAGCCATTGATGGCTTAAAGCCGACGCATTTATTAAAAGGAAATAATGTTTGCACTTTTGAAAACAATCTTGTTTTGAATATGCCATATCTGGAGCCTGATGAACCGACATCGATGACTACTGCTGGTCTGCCATCGTTGACCACCCAGGGACCGCCACAATTAACCTCAGACAGCTCACCAGTGCTGACTATGGATAGACCGTCTTCACGAACAACACCTGAACAATCTGTTCCAAAACCAGTGAAACCAGTCGTCACCAGATATGGAAAGAGAGTTCGATTTCGTCTTCCTGTGCTGGCGACTCAAATACTTTGAACTTTCACACACTTTGCAACTGTTTGAACTTTCAAACTTTATTTTAATATTTTAAATGTATGCATAATAATTTGTATTTCAGCATTTGCATAGTGTATAAGTCGTGGCGGTTGCCATTGGCAAATCACTTGCTTGATGACGTCAAACACATGAAGACATTTATCCGGGGTTTTGATCCCTTCTTTCTCTGTTTTTTCCGTTTGAATTTACGTACGAATCCAGCTGGTTGGCATATACTCCAAGCCCGTGTGTTATGTTATGTTTAGCCAGAGGCTTACTTTATGATATAAGTTTATGTATATTTTTAAATGTCCTATGTTTGCATATAAATGCGAAGTTTTTAACTATGTGTTTTATTTCGTAAAAGTCAGTGAATTCGGTAGGTGAGCTCGGGCACACCAAAGTGACTTAATCGTGACTCAGTCACGAGAGAAATTCCACCAGTTCAGTAAGAGCGATGACAAATATAGGGTGCCCCTGTTGTAGAGTTTTTCAACTAAGCAAACTTCAAAAACTGACGAAATTGTATATTGCAAAATGTGGCGATGTTACTAAGAGATATGGAGTACAAAGTAGAGACCCTTGCTCTAATAAGTTTTCTTGCTTTTAGAAGTTCGAGGCACCCGTCAGAAGTAGTGACCTCAGCGCCACATAACGATTGACACGCCATACTCCTTATCGAGGCATATGGATGACAAAATACAGGTTTACTTGTTCTCAACTAACCATTCTTAATGTTTTTAGGCTTAACTTCAGTCAAGTACCTTCAAGTGGAATGTTTGTATCTAAATTTATTTATATTCATATTTTAACAGTTTTCTATAAATATGTGCGGCAACTCAAATGCATCGAACTTCATTGTATTTATCTTTATTATTATGAACTTTAATTTTACATATAGAACTATATTTACGAATCGTGAACTTTAGTTATATTTCTTACGAAATAATTGCCATACGAGATTTCCTTAAGGCTTGCCGACTTCACCATAGGTAAAGAACTTGATTTCGTGACGCCAGGAACATTAAAACCACGAATGTACGTCGCTCTCTATTGGCTAAATAAATTGCCAATAAATGCTCAAGTTATATTTCCAACAAGTTTACCGATAATATAAATCGATTAACTTGTCAAGGGATATGTTATATAATAATTGTGGCTGTAAAATGGTTGCAAATCGCGTCTTGTGATTTACACAATTAACAATATGTCACGACTCCAAAAAGTGCAAAAATTTAAGCTTTGTTGATTTGTTATTACACTTAAAATATATTCGTGATTTTTTTTCCGATTTTTAAAAGCAATCTGAAATTTTGAATTTTATCTCCATATTTCTAGAATCATCATATTAATTAGATTTTATATTGAATGCCATGACTACCGAGTAAGGAGTTCGAATTTTTATCTTGCCAGCAATGGAATACTTTGCTGAGTTGAGATACTTTACTTTTAAAATATATTTAGTTACCGTGCTAAAATCTCTTGTTTTCTGGGCTTCTTTCGCCATTGATACCAAAACACCTCCGCCCTTTAAATCCACAAGAGAATAGATCTTCAAAGAGCCGCTATCCGTTTGCTTCTTCACTCCTGAGGTCACGTTGCTCTCGGCATTCCCCATGATTCTATCAAAAGAAATTATAATGAACAACAGTTAAAGTGGATGTTCCAATGAAATGCAAAATGTACAAGTAGTATCTATAACACCTTATGAGCGCACATATATTTTTAACACTAAAAACATAATATTATAGCTTATTTTTATCTTTTTTATATAAAAAAAAAGGTCTTGATCCATTTTAATATTAAAAACATGATTTTATAGCTAAAGAAGACCTTTTATACATTTAAACTAAATTTTAACATTTTTAGTTAAAAAAGCTAGACTATTTAAAATAAATGCGTGCCAAATGAATCCTCTAATATATTAAAGATCTTTTAGTTAAAAACATATTAAAAGTGAATTATATAAACGTGAATGGTCTGCCGTTGTAGTTTGAAGATTTCTATCAAATTCATGACCCCCCTGCTGGGGGGGGGGGCATAAATTCTCATATTTTTAATAGAAAATGTTTAACTTGAGCGCACATATATTTTTAACACATAATATTATAGCTTATCTTTTTTATATAAAACAAAGGTCATATTAATATTAAAAACATGATTTTATAGCTAAAAAAGGCCTTTTTTACATTTAAACTAAATTCCTCTAAATGTATTAAAGATCTTTTAGTTAAAAAAGAATTATAAAAATGGATGATGGTATATCCTATACCATCAGGGTTTCATACCTTTTAACTTAAAATATATGACCAAATCAAAGATATTCCTGATAAAAAAGATATTAAATTTTATACATCATGGTATAAATTCAGATGACTATACGACACTGAGTTATAAAAGATAATTTAAAGAAAATAATGGATAAATATAAAATGACTATTAATTCTACAATGTGCAGATTGTCACATTGTAGAAATCCTCTAAATATATTAAAAAGCTAGACTATTAATGCGTGTCAAATGAACTTTATGGGGGGACCGTTAGTCCCCCCTCATCTATTGTTTTTCAGGATAAAAAAATTATGAACTAAACAAAATTAAAAAAAAAAGAATTATAAAAATGGATGATGGTCTATCCTATACCATCATCAGGGTTTCATGCCTTTTAACTTAAAAAATGAGTTATATGAATTGATGATTTTCAGGAGGGTAAACGCTCCTAGAATAACAAGAATATTATATGAAACAGTTGTCCAAATAAGGGGAACTGACAGTTACCCTTCATCCGGATAATAAATTTATAAATGAACCGGGGTTTTCTAATAAATAACGTACGGATCATATATATTATAAAAGATAATTAAAATAAAATAAAATATGATTTAATAAAATATAAAGAAATGAATTAAGATCAGAACACCAAATATATTAGAATTTATGAGCGTCCGGAAATTACGGACGTGGTAATAAAGATAGAATTAATAAATGAATATATAAATAGTATTTGGATAATTTTACAATGTGCAGATTGTCACATTGTAGAAATTTTGACATCAAAGCAAATAGATAAAATACCCATCTAATTTAACAATATTTTTTATAAATTCATCCATTCTTCATAATCTGTAAAACCTCTTAAAATCTGGGGGGGGGGGGGTATTTTATCTTCATCATACCATATATTTATTCTAGGCATTATTTCATTTAGAGATGTAATATCATTTTCTCTACAATCTATTAATACTAAATTTATTAAATTTTCTATTTCTTCAAGAGATTTTAATTTATTTCCTCCACAATCTAATGTTTCTATATTTATTAAATTTTCTATTCCTTCAAGAGATGTTAATTCATTTCCATCACAATATAATTCTTTTAAATTTATTAAATTTTCTATTCCTTCAAGAGATGTTAATTCATTTCCTCCACAATATAATTCTTTTAAATTTATTAAATTTTTTATTCCTTAAATGAATTAACACCTCTTGAAGGAATAGAAAATTTATTAAATTTTCTATTCCTTCAAGAGATGTTAATTCATTTCCTCCACAATATAATTCTTTTAAATTTATTAAATTTTTTATTCCTTCAAGTGAAGTTAATCTATTATCTCTACAATATAATTCTTTTAAATTCGTTAAATTTTCTATTCTTTCAAGAGATTTTAATTTATTTCCTCCACAATCTAATGTTTCTATATTTATTAAATTTTTTATTCCTTCAAGAGATTTTAATATATTTACCTCACAATATAATTCTTTTAAATTTATTTAATTTTTTATTCCTTCAAGAGATTTTAATATATTTACCTCACAATATAATTCTTTTAAATTTATTAAATTTTTTATTCCTTCAAGTGAAGTTAATTCATTTCCTCCACAATTTAATGTTTCTAAATTTGTAAAATTTTTTATTTCTTCAAGTGAAGTTAATCTATTATCTCTACAATATAATTCTTTTATATTTATTAAATTTTTTATTCCTTCAAGAGATGTTAATTTATTTCTTCCACAATATAGTTTTTTTTAATTTTTTATTCCTTCAAGAGATGTTAATTTATTTTCTCCACAATCTAATGTTTCTATATTTATTAAATTTTTATTCCTTTAAGTGAAGTTAATCTATTATTATCACAATATAATTCTTTTAAATTTATTAAATTTTCTATTCCTTCAAGAGATGTTAATTTATTATATATACAATTTAATGTTTTTATATTTATTAAATTTTTTATTCCTTCAAGAGATTTTAATTTATTTCTTCTACAATCTAATGTTTCTAAATTTATTAAATTTTTTATTCCTTCAAAAGATTTTAATTTATTTCCCTCACAATATAATTCTTTTAAATTTATTAAATTTTCTATACCATCCAGTGAATTACAATTTAATAAAAAAATGGATTTCACTTCAATAGGATTCACTATATTTAAGAAAGATATAAATATTTTATTTACACCATTATTATATATAACATTCATTTATTTAGAAACATTTTTTTAAAATATTTATTTTTCATCTTTGTTAGTTAATTGTCTCAAAAGATAAACACATTCTCTCAAGACTGATTTAACTTCACATATCTCATTAATTATTTTCTCTTGGTAAGGTTCTATTTCATGATGACCAAACTTTTTATTTAATTCACTCATCTGTATAGCTTGTACTTTTTTCCAATAAACATTAAAAAAGTGATCAGGTAATAGATCAAATTTATATTTAATCAAATAACAAAAATCTAATTTATGCATAAATTCTTCTATAAAATTTTCACTAAATGTTTGATATCTAGTTATATACAGCCAATTTAAATCAACTTTTAATTCTCTCATGGTATCTTCTGTAAGATTTTGAAATATTGATACTTTATATAAATCTAAATTATCAGAAAATTTTATGATAAATTCATTACTTAAAGTTTGATATTGAGATATGTTTACCCAATCTACTTTATCTTTACATTTTTCTATAAAATCTTCTGATAAATTTTGAGATCTAGAAATTTTAGGCCAATCATCAGGTTGAGCAAATTCTTCAATAAAAGTTTCAGACAGTGTTGAATATTGTAAAACTAAATCCCAATTTACATAATCTTTCAGATTTCTAATTACATCTTCAGATAAATTTTTCTAGAAAATGCATTCCAATCGATATCCATTTATTAATGAAAAAATTTTAGAAAGGGATTTTTTCAATATGCATATAAGGTTTTAAATTGTTTGAATTACCCTCAGGTAGTATCGATAATGTAATAATATCGTTGGGTTTTCCATAAGTAAAATAAGTTACTATATCTCTATAGCTCATTCCTACACTTAAAATTTCCTTACCATTGATTTCTAGTAATATCAGTGGATCTAGAGATTTATCATATATATATATACTTTCTATTGTATCATATATAAGTATATATATAGAAATTTTCATATACATATCTATAGTTAAACGCATCTCTTGATCTAGTAATCTAGAACTCATCATGTTGAAATTTACTTTTTTAAATCCACCACTTGTATAAGTATGAAAATCATCTTGTATAGTAACCCAGATATCTCTATTGTCTAAATATATTTTATTGACAGCATCTTTATCATTTTCAGGTTCTGAAACATTCGTAATTATTTTATTTTTTACATCAAATTTATCATTCTGTAATATTAACGTATTTTTTTCAAAATATCTTTTATTCACAACATTTTTTTCATCTTTGGGATCTGCTATATTTCCTATTCTTTTTCCTTTTGCATCGTAAGGTTTTCCTTCTAAAGAATGTAAAGTTGTATCATTTATTTCTTTTATTCTCTTGCCTGTTTCTTCAGTAAAGGTTAAAAAACCCTCATCATATTTAGTTTCTATAAGATCTCTCAATTCAAAATGATTATTCTCTATTTTATTCAAAACGAAACTTTTAGTGGTTAAATCTAAATCATCTATAGGATTTTCACAATTTTTTAAAATTCTATTTTCCATATCATAATTTCCATCAGCCATTAATTTAAAACCTATACCTGGAGGTCCAATAGGTCCTTCTGTCATTTGATCATCATAAGGTGGATAATAAGCACTCATTTATTATAACATTAATTTTATGATTTTAAATTCTTAACCATTGTTATAGTTTTATTTTTCAAATTTATAAAACATCTCTTTCTTTATTTAAAAATAAAATAAAACTTATATTCCTTTTGAGTATTCATTAATCTCTCCCAATTAAATTCAATATCTAAATTATTTAAATCGGTATAATTTTCATGATTTGATAAGTCAAAATAAAAAATAGTATACAGATCACCAAAACTCTTCTTATTTATCAAACATCCATTTCCTTCTAAAGAATGTAAAGTTGTATCATTTATTTCTTTTATTCTCTTGCCTGTTTCTTCAGTAAAGGTTAAAAAACCCTCATCATATTTAGTTTCTATAAGATCTCTCAATTCAAAATGATTATTCTCTATTTTATTCAAAACGAAACTTTTAGTGGTTAAATCTAAATCATCTATAGGATTTTCACAATTTTTTAAAATTCTATTTTCCATATCATAATTTCCATCAGCCATTAATTTAAAACCTATACCTGGTGGTCCAATAGGTCCTTCTGTCATTTGATCATCATAAGGTGGATAATAAGCACTCATTTATTATAACATTAATTTTATGATTTTAAATTCTTAACCATTGTTATAGTTTTATTTTTCAAATTTATAAAATATCTCTTTCTTTATTTAAAAATAAAATAAAACTTATATTCCTTTTGAGTATTCATTAATCTCTCCCAATTAAAATCAATATCTAAATTATTTAAATCGGTATAGTTTTCAGATTTGATAAGTCAAAATAAAAAATAGTATACAGATCACCAAAACTCTTCTTATTTATCAAACATCCAGTTTCTGTATTAATATCGTTTAATCCTGCATGTAAAAGAGCTTCATACACTCTATTATAACCTTTATCGGTAAAATTCGTTTTGTAACGCATAAGAGGAATTTGTTTATTATTAATCATCAACCAGCATTCAGTCATATCTATATCATCAAATATCATATTATTCTTTTCATAATTACCATCTCTTTCAACATACTGAGGAATAACATAGACACCTAAAACTTCATCGGATGCTGTTGCAGCTGTCACAGATCCACAATCGGTTTTATAGGGACCTACGATCTTAAATCTATATCGATCCCAATTTATCTCTATATCTTTATCAGATAGATATGATTCCATAAATAAGCTTTCTGCAGAATTTTTAAATTCTATATAAGGTAAATGCAAGGTTAAACCTTCAACTACTACCTTATAATTTTCATTTCCTATATCAGTATATATCATATTCTTATATTCATTTCTTTGAATTTCTATTTTCACTTCAAAACCAGAAATAACCTTTTCATATTCTCTAAAGAAATCGATTATATGATTTAAAGGTGTCCATATTTTAAAGACATCTTTCGTTATTTCCCATCTCTTTGTGTATCCTTCGTTATAATCTTTATTCATTTTCAAATTATTAAAAAATTCAGTTATTTTAGTAGTAGCTTCTAAAGTACCATCATATTTGAACTCTTTTCGGTCAGCTGAATGAGATGTATCTAGACAAAAAAATTCATTTTGAGCTTGTGATGTTGTATAATCAGGAGTATAATGAGTTAATCTTAAAACATGATTCATGATTGAAAAATTTGACTGTGTATTTGATTCAATTTCGGTATCTCCTATATGCACTTTTAAAGTTTTGATAAAACCTCCGCCATTTACCAGACTCACATTTTCGTTTTCAATGGATGATTTATCATGTTTTGTAATTTTTAATTTTTGTCCAAGATATCCTCTAGAATATAAAATTTTTGCTTTAGTATCATTAATATGAAAAACATAGGGGGCATTCTCATGTGAACTATGTTCTTTTGGGTGAATTTCTCTTAATTCATAACTTTTAATGTGATCATTATAATAATAATGAGTATTACTCAAATCATAAATCATTTATTTAGGAAGAATTTTTAAACCACCTCCTTTCTTCATTGAAAATATTTCATTCAATTTATTCTGTGCTTTAATAATAGGATCAGTTTTCAATAAAACCTTTAAAAATCCTTGTATTTTTTTACTTTTTCTATATAATCTATGTTTATTCATTTATTTAAGAAGAAATAAAATTAAATTCTACAGCTCCTTTATTTAAATCTATTAATTCACCTTTTTGATTAGTAATCCTCATTTTTATTCTTTCAACAGGATCCACTTTAACAGGAAAATATATCCAATTATTAAATTCTTTTGAAATTATACTACCTGGAGGGTTTTTATTAGTGAAAGAATATATGACTTCTGAATTATATTGATTTATTAAAGATCCTTTTACAACATCACAGTGAATATAAATATTATCATTTCCGTTGGATATATCAGCAATATGTTCACCTTCAATCTCCGTTTCTTCATCATAACTTCCATATGTCGGTTTTAAAAAGCCTGTAATTTTATGAAAGTTACTTTTTGTAAAATCAATTACCCAATCTTTTTTCAGTTTAATAGATATTCTTTGTCTTGCTTCAATAATACCAAATTTGAGAGGTGGATCCTTACCAAATATTTTCATCATATACTCATTTAAGCCTCTTACAGTATAATTACCATTTGAGATAACAATTGTTATATCTGTGTCTAATGTATACATTCTAAATATGTTATTTCCATAATTCTTACTTATATTAAACCAAGAAACTTCCATAGAAAAAGAGTGTAAAGCTAATTTTTTTACTTTAAGAGGTGTAATAAAATTTACAGTAAATTCCGCTGATCTCTCATGACCTTCAGATTTTAATATTATCATTTATACATAACAAAATTTTCATTTCCTACACTAGGTTCTTGTGTAGGAAATGATTTGAGAACATTTTTAGGTGATATACCTTTATTCCTTTCTCTTATATATTTCATACAAAATAAACCACATTTCACAGATGAAGGTTTCTGTAATAAACTATCATTATAACCTATTTTTGTTTTTTTATTAGATGTAACAAGAAATGATTTAATATTTTTAGGTATATCATTATATTCACCAAACGGATCAAAATATTCCACATATTTATATTTAGGATCATTATAATAACAAACCCAATGAGTTCCGGGACCTGTTGAAACATCTAAATTAATGATTCCATTTTCAAATTTTCTTATTGTTTTAGGTAATATATCAGAGGTAAACACACCTATAAATCCTTTTTCATCTTTCATATTTTCTTCAATCATTTCGTCACTAATTCCCACGGTTGATATATCCCCTTTCCACGTTTTTTTTTCCCAGATCCTTTCTTTTGTACTGCTGAACTAGCTAATCCTGATAAAGCACCTGTTGCTAAGCACCTAATGCTGGAACTGCAAATTTAGCAGCTGTTATTAAAGAGGGTATAAGTGCTGCCAGAAATGGTAAAAATCCTACATTTTTTCTAATTGAGTTTTACTGATTGTAATTCTTTTTCCATCATTAATATGATTAATTTGAGTTTTAGTTAAATACATCTCATGATTAGGAGTTTTAGATTTATATATTTGTAATGTTAGTTCTCCTTTATTTCTAAAAGCTGATTTAAGTTTATTTTTCTGACCTTCACTCAAATGTTTTTTCTTTTTTATCATTTATTAACAGAGAAATTGTTTATGATATCGTTGTACATCATTATAAGTCATTTCTCCATCTTTTAATAACATATCTAACAATAAAGCTACTTGATTATACTTTCATTTACTTCCATTACATATTTTTTCGGTTAAATTTGATAATACATTCAATCCTTTACCCACCTTCATTTCTTTACTGCTTCGAATCATATTTAATCTATGCATATAATTTTGCAACATATTTTCTTTATTTTTAATTCCTTTTATTTCATTCTTTTTCTGGTTTAATTCCTCCTCTGAAAAATTTTTAGCCCTAGAAATTGTACTTTTTAAGTTGCCTCTTTTCTTAGATAATCCTTCTTTTAGATGTTTAGCTTTTGCGTACATCTCCTCTAATTTTTCTTGATCGTTTAAAAATACTGACGGTCTGTATAATATTTCGTCTTTTAAATATTTTAAATTTAAATTTTGATCGATATCATAAGTAATAGTTACTAATTCTTTCACAGTTTCAATAGGCACTTCTATAGATGGAAATGAAATATTTTCTACAACATTTTGAATACTTTTTACAACTTCTTTATTTGAGTTTTCATATTTTTCAATTTCTTGAGTGACTGGTTTATGAAATTCCTCTAAAGATTTTTAAATACCTAATTTTTCTTTTAGTTGATCTTCACTATTCTTTCTTATTTCTTTTTCTAATTTTACTAATTTAATTGAATCTTTTATTTGCTTTATAAACTTGTGTTTCCGTTATTTTTCTAATTTATTCATTTATATAATATTAATTTTTTACTGCAGCTAATTTTATTTTTTACTGCAGTAAATTTTTTTTTTACTTATTTTAAATGATAAAAATTAAAGATTACACGGAACCAGATGAGTTACCTGATCCTAATCAACATCCTTTGTTACCTAAACATCCATTTAGATTGCTTATAACAGGACCTTCAGGTTCAGGTAAAACAAATTTACTGTTAAATTTGATTTATGATTTTTTAAATTTTGATGCACTATATATATGTGCAAAAGATTTATATGAACCTAAATATTCTAAATTACAAGAAATATATACATTGTTTGAAGATATAGAAAGAGAAGATATTTTGAAATGTAAGAATATAAAGAATAAGAAAACATTATTAAAATTATATGATAAATACAAAAAAAACTGTTCTTTTCTTCAGATGATTTTATTACTGTAGATGATTTAAATCCTACATTAAATAATTTAGATATTTTCGATGATTGTGTGACTGAGAAAGATCAAAAACCCAATCAAGAATTATTTATCAGAGGTAGAAAGAAAAACGCATTATTTATTTATCTCAGTCATATTATTTAACACCTATCGATGTAAGAAAGAACTGTAATTACTTTATATATTACATTCTACAACCAAAAGAAATTCAACAGATTATAAGAGAGATAGATGGTAAATTAAGTCCTGAAGAATTCAAACAAATATATAATAAATGTGTTCAAGAAGAATACGATTTTTTAATGTTAGATTTAGTGAATCCTAAAATGAGATACAGAAAAATATTTGATCCTATATAAATGGAAGTATATTTAGAAAAAAGATTGTATGTTTACAGAAAGAGTAGAAATTTGTATCAAAAGATAAGTATTTCATTATCAGTAAGTAAGGTTATTCTAAGTGGAACGGGTTTATCAGCTACAGCCTTTCTACCGCTTGCTTTTTTAAGTTTATCAGTTGGAATAGTAGAAGCTATTGATCTAGCGTTAAAAATAGCAGAAAGGAAAGAAGAATATAGACATTGTTACAATTTTTATAAAGAACTCATTAATTCGTTTAAAGCTAAGGATATGACAGAAGAAGAAATTTATATACGTGAAAAGGATTTCATAAAAAGTTTAAAATTTAATCCAGTTGAAAAATACGTAAAACAAATGCAATTGAATGGATATAAATTTCTAAATAAATAAATGGTTTGTAAAAAGAAAGGTGGTGATATTGTTGGATGGATACAAGATAAAGTAAATCCTCCAGAATTACATTTACCAGGATATCAATATTGTGGTCCATTTACAAAATTAGAAAAAAGATTAAAAAGAGGTGATCCTGGAATAAATAGAGTTGATAAAGCATGTAAAAAACATGATATTGAATATAATAAAACAAAAGATACAAAACAGAGACATGTTGCTGATCAAGAATTAATAGATGATTTAAATGCTATACAAGATCCAACATTTCGAGAAAGATTAGATAGAGGAATCATTAAACCTATTGTTAAAGCTAAAAAAACTTTTGGGTTAGGAATATCTTCTAATATGTATTGTGTCAAGTGTAAAAAGAAAACTGAAACTAAAAATTATCATGTAACTACTTCTAAAAATAATAAACCAGTTGGTAAAGGTGTCTGTACTATTTGTGGAAGTAAAAAGAATACTTTTTTAGGAATTTAAAAGAGGTCTATTATAATCCAGAAACAGGTTATTGTGGAATTAATGAATTGAAAAGAAAAACAGGGTTTCCTAATATTAAAGAATTTTTACATGAACAAGATGTATATACTAGATATAAACCTGTCATTCGTAAATTTAAAAGAAGGAGAGTTTTTGTTCCAAACAGTAATAATAAATTTGACGCTGATTTGTTATTTATAAAAAATTATAGCAAATATAATGATGGAATTAATTACTTATTAACAGTTATAGATGCTTTTAATAAATATGCTTGGGCTTTCCCTATAAAAAGAAAAACATCTGAAGAAGTCGTACAAGGTTTCAAACAAGTTTTTAAAGAAAGAAAGCCAAAATTCATTTTGACAGATGAAGGTACTGAATTTACAGGAAAAGTTACACAAAAATTATTCAAAGATAATAATATACATTGGTTTACGACTTGTAATAAAGAAATAAAATCTGCAATAGCTGAGAGATTTAATAGAAGTATAAGAGAAAAAATTATAAAATATATGTATGCTAATAATACTAAAAGATATATTGATGTATTACCTAAATTACTTAAAAATTATAACAATTCATATCATAGATCAATAAAAATGACACCTGTTGAAGCCAGTAAGGAAGAAAACGAATCTCAAGTTTATAAAAATTTATATAAAGAAAAAGTAATTAGAAAACCGAAATTTAAGATAGGGGATAGAGTTAGAATATCAACAATTAAAAAAAATTCAAGAAAGATGGTTCTACATTTACAGAAGAAATATTTGTAGTTTCTGAAACAATAGAGGGAGATCCCTATACTTATAAAGTGAAAGATTTAAATGGAGAAGAAATAGAAGGGGCAATTTATGAATATGAAATTGTAAAATATAATAAAAAAGATGATGTATATAAAATTGAGAAATTCATAAAAAAGGAAGGAAATAAATATTTTGTAAAATGGTTAGGATATCCAGATGAATTTAATAGTTGGACATCTGATTTATACAATGTTTAAAGGTATAATAAAGGTGATCCTTCATTAATATGATGATTTAAAGGGGTGGGATCTATCACCCCCCGATAAATATGAACAAAACTGTTATTAATACGTAGTAAATAAATGAATGTTAACTTTTTTGACGGTGTTGAAATGGTTGATATTTTAGATAATGAAGTTGCAGATAATGAAGTAGCGCATAATTTAAAGACGAAATTAATCTATGATTCAGAAGAAGAAGAATATTTTTATGTTATCGATTACGAAAGTTTAAAACAAAGATATAATAGTAGAGTTTGTTATTTTAATCGATTAAAAAGGAGATATAATATTTCTCAAGAAGTTGAGGATATGTTTTTAAAATTTTTAGATTTTATGTATTATGAGAAATCAATTAACTATTACTATTTTATGAAAAAGATTTGTGATATTTTTAATATTGAAAATAATATAAAGGTTCAAAGTGTCAAAAAGAAATATGAAAAAATATGGAATGATTTCTTACAAAGTATTTCAAGAAATGTTTCCTAATAAATGGAGCTAACAAAAAAGTGTATACACTGTTTGACTATGAAATCAGTAAATGAGTTTTACATATATCATAGATATGGAAAAATTAATTTCCAAAGTCATTGTAAATGTTGTGATTCCATAATCAAATAGAAAAAATTTAAATGTGAATGTGGTATGCAATATACCTATACACACAAAAAGAGACATTTAAAAAGTATTTATCACAGTAAGCATCTTCCAGGAAAAAGTATTGTAAAAAATGTTTCCTAATAAATGGAGCTTGCCTTAAAGTCAAAGACCATTAATGAACTTAGAAAAGGAGTAAAAGTATTGAATATTAAACAACCTAAATGGTGTAAGAAGGATAATATAATTAGATTATTAATTAAATATATCAGAAAAACAGGTGAATATAAACCTGTTTTAGCAGATTTATTAAATCTAGATTTGTCAGCATACTTAGATAAAAAGAAAAAAATATTTATTGATAAACCTAAAAAACGTAATAAAATTAAGAAAATTTTTGATTCCTTTAGTTTAAGATTTGATAAAAATGATTTTAAATCTGACTTTCCTGAAGAAAATGTATTTACACTAGAAGAAAATCTTGAAAAGTTATTTACAGAAGATAGAAAATGTCGTATATGTGGTAAATATTACGAAGATGAAGAAGAACATATAAAGAAAGACTTAATGATTAAAAGATCAAAACAAAAGAGAAAATGTATTATTTGCGGTATATATTATAAACATTTAGAAAATCACATATCAAGTCGAAAACATAAAAAAGCATTATTAAATGATGAAGGTAAGGTAGAAATTAAGGTATAAGAAACTGCTTATAAATCTAGATTAAGATCATATAGAATTAATAATTGTAATAATATTAAAATCCCTCTAGAATTTTTACAAGAGAAAAGAAAGGTTGTAATAAAAAAAATAAAGGAAATTTTGAAAGAATTTAATGGTATAAAGGTAAATTTTAAATTGTTTTGTTTGTATAAATTGAATGAAGAAATTCAAGAATTTACATTCAAAACTGAGAATCAAATTATATTAAAATCTAATGATTTACATACTTTTTATGATTATGTTATTGACAACTTAATAAATGAATCTGATGATTTTATATCAAAAGGATCTGGTTGGAATCTTGTAGAAATTAAATTTTTGGAATTGAGAATAAATAAGTATCAACCCTTGAGAGGATCAAGTTATATTGATTTACCTGAAAACATAAAATCTAAACAAGCTATAATAAATGTAAAAAATAAAGATAATAAATGTTTTATGTGGTCTATATTATCAGCAATTCATCCTGTAAAAAAAGATCCTCAAAGAGTGTCAAAATATGAACAATATAAAGATGAATTAAATTTTAAAGGTATTGATTTTCCTGTTTCATTAGACAATATTAAGAAATTTGAAAAACTGAATAATATATCTGTAAATGTTTATAGTTATGATGGTTCAATTTATCCACTTAGAATAACTAACAATAAATTAGAAAAACATGTAAACTTGTTTTATATGAAAGATGAAAAAAATGATCATTATTGTTGGATTAAAAATATGAATAGTTTGATCAGATCACAAATTAATAATAATCAGATATTTTTATGTGATAGATGTTTAAATCATTTTTATTCTGAGGAAAGATTAAAGATACATGAGGAATACTGTAAAGATGCTGTCACAATTAATATGCCTAAAAAAGCTGAAGTTATTCAATTTAAAAATCATGAAAGAAAAATGAGAGTACCATATACTATATATGCTGATTTTGAATCTCTCTTACCAAAAATTGATACATGTGAGCAAGATCAAACTAAATCATGTACTGTGAAATATCAAAAACATGTAGCAGATGCATTTTGTTATTATATCAAATATGAAAATGAATACTTTAAACCTCCTGTTGTTTATAGAGGACCTGATACAATCAAAAAGTTTGTATCTATGTTAAAAGAGGATACTCTTAAAATTGAAAAAATTATAGAAGACAAAATTGAAAAATATGAAAGTATCAAATCAATGATAGAGTTCGATGAAAATCATTATAAAAGAACTAATATTTGTCATATATGTGAAAAACAAATCTTAAAGGATGAAAAAGTAATTGATCATTGTCATATAACTGGAAAATATAGGGGTCCTGTTCATAATGTTTGTAATTTAAAATATCAAATTCCAAAATTTATTCCAGTAAAAATCCATAATTTAACAGGTTATGATTCTCATTTGTTTATAAAAGAACTTGGATTTGATCAATCAAAAATAGATGTTATACCTAATACTGAAGAAAAATATATATCTTTCAGCAAAAAAATAGGAGGTATGAAATTGAGATTTATTGATTCATTTAAATTTATGTCTTGCAGTTTAGATAATTTATCAAAAAACTTGAGACCAGAGAATGAAATAAATAGATATCCTCCAAAAATACAAAAAATGAAATATATTAAATACTTAAAATCTAAATTCTGAGAGACATCATTACATTTTCCTGATGATAAATTAGATCTCATTACAAGAAAAGGTGTATATCCCTATGATTATATGGATTCTAGAGATAAATACAAAGAAACAGAATTACCTTCAAAAGATAAATTTTATAATAAATTGAATGAATGTAATATAACTGATGAAGAATATAAACATGCTCAACGTGTTTGGAAATAATTTAATATAAAAAATTTAGGTGAATATACAGATTTATATGTTAAAACAGATGAACTAATTTTAGCAGATGTATTTGAAAATTTTAGAGATGTTTGTTTAAAAACTTATAAATTAGATCCAGATTGGTATTTTACTGCTCCTGGTTTATCTTGGGATGCTATGTTAAAAATAACAAATGTTAAATTAGATTTATTAAATGATTATGATATGATTCTCATGATAGAAAAAGGTTTAAGAGGAGGTGTTTCACAATGTTGTAATAGATACGGAAAGCAAATAATAAATATATGAAAAATTATGATAATAGTAAAGAATCTAATTATTTAATGTATTTAGATGCTAATAATTTATATGGATGGGCTATGAGTCAATATTTACCATATGGGGAATTTAAATGGTGTGATGAAATAAATTATGTTAAACGTGAATTATATAACAATAAAATAAAAGATGATTCAGAGATTGGATATATATTTGAAATTAGTTTAAGATATCCAAAAGAGTTACATGATTATCATTCAGATTTACCATTATGTCCTGAAAATAGAATTCCCGAAAATTCGAAACAAGGAAAGTTATTAACAACTTTATACGATAAAGAGAAATATATAGTTCATTATAGAAGTTTAAAACAATATTTGAAAATGGGTTTAAAGGCTGTAAGAGTACATAGAGTATTACAATTTAAACAATCGAATTGGTTGAAAAAATATATAGATTTAAACACTGAAATGAGAAAGAAAGCTGTAAATGATTTTGAGAAAGATTTTTATAAATTGATGAATAATTCAGTATTTGGAAAAACTATGGAAAATATAAGAAAACGAATCGATGTAAGATTCTGTTGTAATTATGATCAAGTTAAAAAATTAATTGCTAAACCTAATTTCAAATGTTGAACTATTTTTGATGAAAATTTGGTAGCTGTTCACATGAAAAAAGCAAAACTATATTTTAATAAACCGATTTATGTTGGAATGTGTATATTAGATTTATCTAAACATTTAACGTATGATTTTCATTATAATGTCATGAAACCGAGATATAAGGATAATATTAAGTTATTATATATGGATACAGATAGTTTTATATATGATATTAAAACAGATGACTTTTATGAAGATATGAAGTCTATGATTGATTATTTCGATACATCTGATTATCAAGTAAATAATCCATATAATATGCCTAGATGTAATAAAAAAGTATTAGGTAAAATGAAAGATGAAAATAGCGGTGTGATTATGGAAGAATTTTTAGGTTTAAGAAGTAAAATGTATTCAATAAGATTAGAAAAATTTGAGATTAAGAAGTCTAAAGGAACTAAGACTGGTACCGTTAAAAACAAAATATCATTTGAAGATTATAAAGACTGTTTATTAAATAAAAAAGATCAATATAGAACACAGAATTTAATTAGAAGTAAGAAACATGAATTGTATTCAATTCAAGTGAACAAGATAGCTTTATCAGCAAAAGATCATAAAAGATTTATATTAGAAGATGGTATGAATACTAGAGCTTTAGGACATTATAAAAATGTTTCTATATAAATGGATGAGTTTTTAGGTGATATTCGAGCTTTAAATTTTACAAATTCTGAAGAAATTTACTATTTGACTTATCTTTGTAAAGAATTGTTTGATTTATATATAAAATATGAATTTGATCATACTGAAAAACTATTATCAGATAGTTTTCAAAGGATGACTGAATTAATTGAAAAGGAAGAAAATGAAGATATTAAATTGAATGGATTAGGAGTTTTATATGTTATTTCAAAGAACTTATTCTATTATGATTAGCAGGGTATATTTATAAAAAATGTTTACTAATAAATGGAAGAGTTCAATAGACTGAGAGGTTATCCCAAAACGTTTAAATTAAATGATTTATATCCTAGTGAATATAATCTGATATCATTGAAAAAAATTAGAACTAAATATGGAGATACAGTAATCGTAAAGTTAGATGTGGAAATTGAAGAAAAAGAGTATTACCTAGCGAATAAACATGGAAAACTTTCTGATGAATCAATAAATAAAATCAATAAAGGTAGATATATTTTTAAGTATTCGGGTATGATTGATGATAAATACGAATATGAATTAGAGAAAGCTTAATTACTAATAAAATATTAAATTTTATATTTTTAATCTCGTTTTCAGTGGGGGTGCATCTCCCCCCCACTGGATTTGCACCATAATGTATAGTATATTATTTGTCATTTCTTTTTTATCTTTCAAAGGAAACCATGTATCAAAGAACCAATTTCCTAAATTTAATTAATAATCTTTAGATTTTATATAATATCTAATTTATTCTCAATATTATATTCTTCTTTATAATTATGATAGTCCTTTTTTCTAATTGAAGGTAATACAATCTAACCTTTTTTTATTATTTAACATCATTATAGCTTCTTTAAAACTATCTATAGACATTAAAAGTCATTTCTTTGAATGAATGCTTCGTTTGTTACTATTTTCAATTTCATCTAGTATATATTTATAATTATTAACCTTTTCATTCTTATAGTCTATCTGTTCATAATTTATATTATTTTCTTCCAAATATTCAATAAATCTACGTTTTTTATCTCTAACAAGCGCGTGGTAATCTTTGCCACGCGTTGATTCTTCTTTATTATTCAATATTTCATCTATAAATCCCAGAAATTCTAATATATTTGGAGTTATTAATATTTCTTCTTTATTATTATATTATTCTCAAATTCAGTGTCGTATAGTCATCTGACAATATCTTATATGGTAATATTCATATATTTTAAGTTAAAAGAAATTTTAGAGTCTTAAAATTCTCTTAATTTTTAAAAAAATACGCATTTTTTGAATGATTTTACACATTTTTGAATGATTGCTTTGATATTATACATATAGATGGCAGCACTTTTAATATATATTAAACTTTAGTATATTTGAGTATATATTAAACTTTCCTTCTTTTATTTCCTACTTTCTTTAATTAATAATCTTTAGATTTTATATAATATCTAATTTATTCTCAATATTATATTCTTCTTTATAATTAGTCCTTTTTTTTCTAATTGAAGGTAATACAATCTAACCTTTTTTTATTATTTAACATCATTATAGCTTCTTTAAAACTATCTATAGACATTAAAAGTCATTTCTTTGAATGAATGGTTCTTTTATCACCTATTTCATCTAATATATATTTATAATTTTTTACCTTTTCATTCTTATAATCTATCTGTTCATATATAATATTATTATTATCTAAAAACTCAATAAAATTTCCTTTTTTCCTTCTATAAAACGCGTCCGTAATTTCCGGACGCGTTTCATCATCAATAAAGCCCATAAATTCTAATAAAACATATGAAGCTTTCTCTAAATCATATCCGTTTCAGAACGAAGCGACTTTGTTTATCAGCTACAGTCGAGGTCAAGTACAAACTTTCGCGTTCGCTCGCTACGTAACGTGAAGAGTTTTTATGATAGCAAAACGGATATTTCTCATATTATAAACATTATTTTCCGATCAGATAAATTAAAACTATTGATCTTTAGCCCCATATTTTAAAATTTAGGACAACCTCTTAAGACCTAAAATGTATAAAATCGTACAAATATGCATATTTTATATGTGTGAAGAGAAAATAATATATCTTATTGCAGATTTTTTTCGTTAGATGGCAGCACCAAACATCTAACGGATATATCTCATTTTAAAAAAATATATTTAACGTTTTATAAACATAATATTCGCTATTT
This sequence comes from Amaurobius ferox, assembly GCA_951213105.1. Taxonomy (NCBI): domain Eukaryota; kingdom Metazoa; phylum Arthropoda; class Arachnida; order Araneae; family Amaurobiidae; genus Amaurobius; species Amaurobius ferox. The sequence goes on along the minus strand of OX578142.1, from coordinate 15,805,055 downwards.
TTTGATCAGATAAATTAAAACTATTGATCTTTAAAAGTATTCTGCTTGAAAAATGACTGTTTTTCAAGTTGTTTTTTCAAATGTAAAGGTTATATTAATCAATAGTTCTTCAAATAATGGGTACCCATTGGCACACACGATAACACGCGGGGCTATCATACAAGAGGCCCCCGGGTCAAATCTCGCCCGGATTGTTAATCAATTCGGGTAGATGGTTTATTGCCAAAAAATGACGTCAGTCGCTCTTGTCGTTGCATCCAATAGAGCTGCAAATCATCGATTATAATAAGTGGTGGGTTGAATCTTGTGTGATTCTATGTCCTGAATGTTTATATGTTTGTATTGTCCATTTCCTTGGCTAGTGGGCCTGGTCCAAGGGGTGATCTGGAACTCTGGTTCTGGAATTCTAAAACAGCTGTGGAACCAGACTTCCAGATCACCCTAGGGTCAGGTGGGCCATTTTGTTATTTTTTTAAATAACTCATTTTTTATAAATACCTGAGGAATAACCTATCACCTTAATATGCGAGAATACTTTAAAAGATTTAGTGGTGCCATCTATTAATATCCTTTGAACTCAAACCTTCTATAAAACATACAAAGGAATATCTTTGATTTGGTCATATATTTTAAGTTAAAAGGTATGAAACCCTGATGTGATAGGATATACCATCATCCATTTTCATAATTCTTTTTTAACTAAAAGATCTTTAATATATTTAGAGGAATTTAGTTTAAATGTAAAAAAGGCCTTTTTTAGCTATAAAATCATGTTTTTAATATTAATATGGCCTTTTTTTTATATAAAAAAGATAAGCTATAATATTATGTGTTAAAAATATATGTGCGCTCAAGTTAAACATTTTCTATTAAAAATATGAGAATTTATGCCCCCCCCCCAGCAGGGGGGGTCATGAATTTGATAGAAATCTTCAAACTACAACGGCAGACCATTCACGTTTATATAATTCACTTTTAATATGTTACTACTAAAAGACTAACACAAGTTTTAACTAAAAGATCTTTAATATATTAGAGGACTTCCATTCATTTGGCACGCATTTATTTTAAATAGTCTAGCTTTTTTAACTAAAAATGTTAAAATTTAGTTTATATGTAAAAAAAGTCAAAAGGTCTTTTTTAGCTATAAAATCATGTTTTTAATATTAAAATGGATCGAGACCTTTTTTTTTATATAAAAAAGATAAAAAATAAGCTATAATATTATGTTTTTAGTGTTAAAAATATATGTACGCTCATAAGGTGTTATAGATACTACAAATGAACAACAGTTAAAGTGGATGTTCCAATGAAATGCAAAATGTACACTTTGTAATTACAAACTATGTAATTACATAACAGTAACTAAATGTGAAAAGCAGAAAAATGAACAGTCCATACTTTAATAAAACACAAATATTACTCGAAGTAGACCCCAACAGCACCGAAACATATCTGGGACATCCCAAGAACATCGCAATGGGGCAATGAGATGTCGCAGGGAGATCTCGTAATGCAACGGCGATATCGCTGTAATGTCCCTGTCACAGCCGAATGTCCGCCTAGTGTGACGTCGCATTGTTACATTCTTGGAATGTACCAATGTTGCATTCACGGGACATTGCATTGTGATATTCTTTGGATGTACCAATTTTGCATTCACGGGATATCGCATTGCGATATTCTTTGGATGTACTAATTTTGCATTCACGGGGCATAGCATTGCGATATTCTTTGGATGTACCAATTTTGCATTCACGGGACATTGCATTGTGATACTCTTAGGATGTACCAATTTTGCATTCAAGGGACATCGCCTTGCGATATTCTTTGGATGTACCAATTTTGCATTCACGGGACATCGCATTGCGATATTTTTTGGATATACCAATTTTGCATTCACGGCACATCGCATTGCGATATTCTTTGGATGTACTAATTTTGCATTCACGGGACATCGTATTGCGATATTCTTTGGATGTACCAATTTTGCATTCACGGGACATTGCATTGATATTCTTGGGATGTACCAATTTTGCATTCAAGGGACATCGCCTTGCGATATTCTTTGGATGTACCAATTTTGCATTCACGGGACATCGCATTGCGATATTCTTTTGATATACCAATTTTGCATTCACGGCACATCGCATTGCGATATTCTTTGGATGTACTAATTTTGCATTCACGGGACATCGCATTGCGATATTCTTTGGATGTACCAATTTCGCATTCACGGGACATTGCATTGTAATATTCTTGGGACGTACCAATTTTATACTCACGGACATCGCATTGCAATATTCTTTGGATGTACCAATTTTGCATTCAGGGGACATTGCATCGTGATATTCTTCGGATGTATCAATTTCACATTCGCGGAACATCGCATTGTTACATTCTTGGGATGTACCAAAGTTATATCGCCAGAACATCGCATTGTTACATTCTTGGGATATACCAAAGTTATATCGCTAGAACATAACTTTGTTACACTCGTAGGACGTACGAAAGTTATATCGCCAGAATATCGCATTGTAATGTTCGTGGGATATACCAAAGAAATATCGCTAGAACATCGTATTGTTATTTTACTTGGATGTATAGGAGTTACATCGCCAGGATATAATATGTTTACATTATTGGAATGTACTTAAGCTACATCGCCAGAACAAAGTATTATTACATTCTTGGAATGTACCAAAGTTACATCCATGTTACATGGTTGGAACGCAGAAGGGACAGAAAAAAAAGACCTTGAATATCTCGCGTTATAATCGTCCGATCGATACTCAACTTTTTTTTCCAGCTGAAAAGCATCTACTTGGCCAGCACAGTTCACTTGGTCCCATTACCTAATCATGCTGAGTTTTTTCGTGTATCAATCCATTTGTCGCATCAAAATCCTCTAGAAAGAAGTTTTTTTGGTAACATTTTAACAGTTGACAACAAAAGTTTCAATCATCTAATGTTAATTTTCAGAATCTTTTAAAACTCCTGAAAATCAACATAGTAATCGACAAAATAAATTTTTCATTGTATATAGCTTTCAGTTATATCCAATGAAAAATTTACTTTTTTAAAAATCATTTCTGCCTTAAAATGTATAATTTAATAACTTAAAATGTTGTAATGAAAAATTTTTAAACATATAATTTTAATTTAGAAAAGAAAAAATAAGCAAAAAGAGCTATGACAAAAAGTTAACTGCAACATACCAATATCGTTAAAGAACATTAATCTACGCATTTTTAAACCTTTAAATATAAAATTTTAATTTAAAAGTTTACACATTTTAAATTCAATGAAATTTCATACAGAGGTTAGTTACGTCACACTTCGCACTTCACTTTTCCAATTTTTTGCTAAATAAAATAAAAAATGAGTTTAAAATCGTTTACTACAGCAACTATTTTAGGTTATCAAATTACACATTTTAAGCTACAAATGATTTTAATAGGTGAAGCCAAGATATGGATGAAAATCTTAATCTGATAAAACTTACGAGCAATTAAACAACGAGACAAATTAACATTAGAGGAACAAAACTTTTGTTGCCAATTGCTAATGTAGTAAAAACATGACATTTTCTTGGGACAAATTGATTAAGACACAAAAAATGCTAGTGTTTTTTTTTGTCTGAATGGTGACAGGACAGAGTGGATCAGGTATTAAGTAAACTATAAGTAGTCAAGTAGACACCTTTGAGCTACATATAATACAAGTTGAATGTCTCAACCAGACAATTAGAATGTGAAATATTGAAGATATCCTACTTTTTCTCAACTGTACCAAAGCTGCATTGCACCGAGATGTGTCAGTGAAATATTGCTCATTTACATTATTAGAATTTCTTTTAACTTTATTCCCCCCCCCCCTCACCATATAACTTAAGAAAAAATGTTTTAAATATTTTTAATTTTCATAAATATTTTGAACCTGAAATTCATATTCAAGACATTAAAACACTTCTAGATCTGGAACTTCCTTCGAAATGTTTCTTTATTGTCTTCTTAACTTTAATAAAAACATTAGTTAAAGGTCAAGAGCAAGGACGTCACATAAAATTTTCAACCCAGGCATCACGTACACCATTTCAGTATCTTACCCTTATAATCCTCAAATGGAGAATGAGATAGTCATGATACTGCATTAGTACTGTCCTTCTGGCAGCAAACTTCATGCATTTTTTAATCATTGATATATATCGATTTTTAGAAAGATTGTGAACTAACTTATGCAGAACTTTTGTTACTTATTTGGATTATGTACTAATACATACTAGAAATTAAAAAAAATTCACAGATAAATTATTTTAAATGAAAAAAAAAAATCATATTTTTAGTTAAATATTTACTTTGGAAATGTTGTGAATACAAAGATTCATGCCGAAGTAATACAAATCAGACCACATCTGAAACCATCAGTCTTATATTTATCATGTCTAAAGGTAATTAAAGGGACATAACGTACTTCAATAGTGCTATTCTTACTATTTTAAAAAGCTATGCATTTATTCTGAGAACTAATTTACAGATGAACAAAATATTTCAATTACTCTATAATTGTATTCTATTTTTAATTAAACAAAAATTAATTTAAATCATATTTCGTATTACTCCCAGTTGCTCTATAAATATATATTTCATATTTAAAAATATGAAAGCATTTTAACTGTTTGCATAAAACTGTTGCATAGCATTGCTTAACGATACACTATAAAAACTTTTCATTATTATGAAAACCAATAGCTTGAGAAAAAGATTAATAATAAATTTACCATGTAAGTAAAATCAGTTTTTCACATATTTCAAAAGAAAAATAATGTCAATAAAATATTAATACTACACATTAAAGACCAGGATTTTCACCATTTAAATATAATATAAAATTTGCATTAAAACAATAAATTCTTTTTATAAATCTTTAATGGGAAAATAAGAGTTATGTACTAGTAAATAAAGCAAGGCAAAATACAAAAATAACAGAAAATGTCTAAAGACTTTATTTCTGAAGTTATAAATAGTTCTATTTTTGTTAAATATCACAAATCCAGTCCAGTTATCTTTGGAAATTCATCAGGAAAATATCTAAAACAAAAAAAGAAAAGAGCAATAATAAGCATTTGGGTTTTTTAAATAACTTAAATATGACATTTCAAAGATTTTTGCAAATCATCAAATTATAAAATATTTAAATGGCATTAGAATTTAAACAGGCAAATAAAAAATCTCTAGCTTTTTAACTAAAATTTTTGAAATTTTCTTTAGACAAAGTGCCAATACTGCATTGTTTTAAATATCAGTGTGAAATAAATATTGCAAATAAATGTTTGTAAATAAATATCATCAGTAGCCACTGATGATATTTATTTACAAACTTGTGGTGCCCCTATGGGTAGCCCTTTATCTGGTATTTTGGCAGAGGTGGTTTTGCAGGCGCTCGAGAGTGAAATTTTGCCTTTTTTGCCCATCCCTCCCTCTCTTTGGTGCCGTTTCGTTGATGATGTTTTTATTATTTTGGATGGTGATTTAAATGAACTCCTTCTTCTTTTGTCCAAGGTTAATGATTTTTACCCTTCGATTAATTTTACCGTTGAGCGCGAAAATAATTGTTCCTTGCCTTTTCTTGATGTTCTGGTTACCCGTTCTACTGTTGGTTTTCACACTTCTGTTTACCGTAAACCGTCTTTTACTAATTCCTGTATTTCTGCTAATTCTTACCATCCTATTTCCTCTAAAAAAGCTTCTTTTAACGCTTATTTTAATCGTGCTTTTAACGTGTGTTCTTCTTTTTCTTCTTTAAGTGACGAAATTGATTTTATTTTCAATCTTGACTATGAGGCTGCCTATTCTTTTGAATTTATACATAAGGTTTTTTCCCATGTTCACCGTAAATTTTCTCAAATTGATACTAAACTTATTTCTTTAAAAGATCGTTTGAATCATAAATCTAGTTTCCCGTACCATCCTAAGATTTTACATCCCTTTATTCAGTTCTGCTCTGAATTTGGTTTCAGGCCTGCTCACTCTAATGTTTCTTCTTTATTTAACCGGATTCGGTCTGATAAGCTGGGTGATAAGGATGACTTTAAAAGCTTTGCTGAGGTGTATGTGGTTCCCCTGTTGCCCATCGATGGTAATTTTAAATTTTATATTAGCAGTACAAAGCATACTATTGGTATCCGTTTGGCAAAACAAGCTAGGGATGTCAAAGGTGGTAAACTTTCTACGGCCCTTGCTCATTTTGTTGTTAAAGAAAATTTCTGGCCCATTTTTGAAAGAACTTTCCTTCTTATGCGTTGTAATAACCCTCGTAATATTCTCCTTTTTGAGTCCCTCTTTATTTATGTTTACCGCAAGTCGATTTGTAATTTTGACCCCGCTCAGATTTTAAGTTATGCTTGGCGACTCATTCTCGACTCCATGCAATTCAAGTCTCTTCATAGTTTTCTTTGACGTCATCCTCTCGGGGATTAGACCTGATTGCCGCCATTTTTTTAAATTTTTTGAATTTGAAAATTCTGTAATAAAATTGTCAATTTTTACTGTTCTTTTCGTGATTTATGCTCGATTTTTTGAATCTGTGCAAAATGTTTTGTATTTTTGGATTCTCCTTAGATAAAAGTAAGTTTATTGATAATTGCATTTATGCAAATTTGTCACCTTTTCTGGTCTATATATGAACGATCATTTCTATTTCCAGTAGCCACTGATGAAGAGCATATTTACGCTCGAAAGCGCTCTGGCCTTTTAAAGTTTTGTACGTCTTAAAGAAGTGAAATAATGACCTCTATTATAGTTGTGATTTTGTTGTTTCTGCTGGTTGAAATCAGATGTGATTCCAATTTTATTTAGTATATTTGAATAGTAAATCGTGTTTCAACTGCTGAAACTTCCTACTAGCCACACCTCTTATCCATCCAGGGAAAAAAGGGGGGTGAAATTTCTTGGTGTAGTGATTTAGGGATGGCAATTGACCTCTTGGTATAGGGGACATGAACAAAGAGCATACTTGCGTTCAGCAGATATCTTTTAACTTGACTCCAGAGAGAAAAAAGAAAGTGTGCCGCATTCAAATTTGTCGTTTCAGTACAGATAATTCAACTCGCGTTGTTTTGCTGCACTTATTTATATTAAGCTTCAGGATTTTAGATAATTATGTTTTACTTTTATAGAATGATCTACTTTTAAATTTGTCGCAAAAAAGTTTAATCTCTTCTGTACTGTGATTGCTTTGCTGGTGGTGAAAATATGAAATCCAATAAACAAGAAAAAGATCAATTATGCATAAAGCATTGATTATGAAACACTTTCCAACTGAAATACAATTTTATTTAAACATCTCTAAAATGCAATACATTCAGTGCTGATAAATTTTAAATTATCACAGTACTACAATAATTTTTTATAATTGAAAACTTAGACTTTGGAAGAAATTAACTTTATTCAAATGACATCATCGAAACATAAATTGTCTAGCTCTATGTAAAAGCAATGAATATCACTTTTATTCCAGACTCCAGAGCTAAATCATTTTGGGTGAAAAAATTCAGCATTTCTTATAGAACTCATCTTACAATCACTTCTTTACATTCTGCATCCATTAAAATTAGGCTTTGTTGTAGAAATAATCAAAGTTTGATGATCATTTAAACTCAAAAATATTGTAATGGCATTAGCACAGAATATATGCAAAAATAAAGCGGTTTTAAGGCAGATGCTGCACTGAATATGAGTTAAAAAGTACTTTAAAAAAATCATGATTTTGACACTGGGAAAAAATATGGACGCCATATTTTATTTTGAAGTGGTTTACATGATCTCTTCATATAATATAGGTTGTTGTTGCGATCCAGACCATCCGACCTACCAGAAAGGTGTAAGGTAACTGTTTGGACGGCCGGGAAGTGCCACCCAATTTAGACCGGAATCCAGTGGGGGAGGCATCCACAGGGACCGTACCCTCCTTCTCCTACCACCAACCTCTCGGAAGGACTTACGGACCCACATGTTAAAAGTGATCGTACTCCACATGAACACGGCGGCAGTTGTGGCAGCGTGCAAATCCAGTCATATAATATAGGTGTAATTATTATCTTAATTTTTATTTAAAAACTCCCAAACATATTTTGCTGAAATTTTTTTTATATATTTTATGGGATAGTTTGAATATTTAAAAAAATTTCGCAGCAATTTGTAAAATTTTTAACTTTGCTTAAAAAATATCTGAAAAATGAGGTCCTATATAGTTCAATGTATTTCACTTTTTCAACCCGGGCTCAATCTAAAACTAATTGGATGATATTATTCATTTACATTCCCATATGCCCCACAGACCGTCTCAACAGCATACTAAATTGTCATTTTGATTAAGCGATTTTTATGGCAGTTATCGTGCGAATGGACAAAGAGACAAAATGAACAAAGTCATAAACACTTTTCAACTACTGTGTTGGAAAATAAAAAATCGATCCAAGGTACTGTTTACTTTAAAATTTATCACTGATATTTTATTTTCAATTTCTTCTGTGATTTTAATTGCAGTTCTTAGATTCTGAACGTTTCTAAATTATTAAAATTAAGCAAATTTTATTCTTAAATTAAAACACAGTTCCGGTGATTTCTTTTCGATAACAAATATTGAATAAAATTTTATCTGTTATAATTTGAAATTAATAAATTAATAAGACAAACTATTGTCCTTGAATGTATTTATATTTGTACTTTGAACATTTTACACTTTTACTAAAATAATTAAATTTTAAAAATATTCTTAATTAAGGAAAACATTATGTATATGTATATAGTTTAATCACATTGAAATGTTTTTAATAACACTGACAATTGTAGCATATGACATGTTTGTTTTGCTACTACTGCAATGCACATTTAATGCTGATAAGTTATAACTTAAGAAACATTGCACTTGTTCACTGATAAATGAGAGAAAAAAGCATTTTTAACACTTTACAACATAGTTGAACAAATAATTGAAATAATTTATAAGAAAAATCTCAAGAACTTTTAATGCCTATTTTAAATAAGAACGTTTTAAATAGGACATACATTATTCATGGTTTAGCCTTAATTGATTGCTTTGTGTACCCTTTGGTTTCGATTTTTAACACTTTCCACACACACACACCACCCAACTTAGTTGAAAAGTATACACTTAAAAAAGTACAAAGTAATAAACTTATTACTTTGTTCATTCTGTCTGTCTGTCTGTCTGTCAGTTCGAATGATAACTGCCGGTAAATGAATAATATCACTCAATTAGTTTTGAATTGAACCTGGACTGAAAAAATGAAATACATGAAACCCTATGGAACCTCATTTTTCAAACATTTTTTAAGCGAAGTTAAAATTCGTAAATTGCTTCGAAAATGTTAGGAAATATTCAAACTATGCCATAGACTATATATATATAAAAAAAAATTCAGCACAATATGTTCAGAAGTTTTTAAAATAAAAATTAAAATAATAATTACACCCATATAATAGAAGAAATCATGTGACCCACTTCAAAATAAAATAGGGCATCCATCTTTTTTCCCAGTGTCAAAATCAGAATTTTTTTTCCTTCTTCGACCCAGATCGTCCGACCTATCATAAGATGTAAAGTAGCTGGTTTGGATGGCCAGCAAGTGCCACTCAATTTAGACCGGAACCTAGTGAGAGTAGTATCCACAGGGACCGTACCCTCCCCCCCTCCCCCCACCAACCTCTCGGAAAGACTTACGGACCCACATGCGTAATGTGATCGTACTCCGCATGAACACAGAGTTTGGGGCACAGGCAGGAATCGAACTCGGGTGATCTGAGTGCAATCCCCGAGCAAACACTGGTCTGTCGCATCCTAAATCATTATTTTTAAAGTTCTTTTTTTTAAATTTATATTTAATCTTGCATCCATTTTAAAATGGCTTCATTTTTGCATATTTTCTGTGCATCTTATTCACAAAACAAATATTTTTGAGGTGATGTCTGCGCGTGTGTGTATGAAAGTATGTGCGTGTATGAAAGTGTATGTCAGTGAGTCTGTGGAGACCATATCTCACGAACAAATGGAGTGATTCGAATGAAATTTGGTACAAAAATTACAATCCATGAATACTGGAAGCAGTTTATCAAAAAATGCCATAAATTAAAAACAAATATTAACTGTTGATATACATGTTGTATGTTGTATGTTTACTTTTCATATGTAATATCATGCTATAAATTTGGTGACATCATTCTCATGGATCTAACTCATTCCATTCAGGAGAAAAGATACTTTGAGTAATACTTTGCATTTGAACGCCAATAATCATCTATCTGCTATAACTTATTTCTCCATCCATAAAGCTTGACGAGATTTTGGCGATGAATTTGGCGGAATGTCGCCAACTTGGAGACTTGCCAAATTAACGAAAATCTCGCCAAATGGATAAAAATGATGCTAAATCAATGAAAATAACGACTAGTTGATGAAAATTCAATATCTTGGAAAGAATATAAGTATCTACTATAAGAATAAACTATTTTTTTTAGTGTAAAAGTAGTAAATTCATAGCATTATATAACGAAAGTCATGTTGCCCACATAAGATTTTTATTTTTGCGTATTTGCTTTTATTGTCCATTACAATTTCCTTATGTCTTCTGGGAAGCCAAGAAAATATTATTATGTAAGAAAATATTATTACATATTACGTAAGCCATGCAAATACGCACATACACTTTGTAAATTAAGCAATGCTAATTTTTATGTTTTTTTTTCAAGATACATACAATATACTGCTTGTAAAAATTGTAACACCATGAAGGAATTATCAAAATTGAATGAAATTTATTGCATAAATGACCTGTATTGATACAAATAAAACTATTGATTTTAGAAAGCCAAAAATTATGTATGTCAAAAATCAGTATTTGGTGAAGCCAGCATGTGCTGTTATAAGTGCTTTTATATGACGTGGCATGAAATCAAACAAATTTTGAATTTGTACCTGAGGAAGAAAATACCAGGTTGCTTCTATCCGAACCCAAAGTCAGCTGTATTAGCTATGGGACAAGTGAGACGCTAACATACAAAATCCCAGACATGTTCAATAGCTGACATATCCAGTGAATAGGCTGGCCAAGGAAGAGGCTCTAACTATTGTGCTGAAAAGAAATCTTGGAACATTCCTAGCAACATGTGGATGGCATTGCCCTGTCGAATTACAGCTCCAGGAATTCGCTGAAGGAAGGGTACGACTTCGGGTTCCAGACCTTTTCTGATGTACTGCTTGCTGTTGAGATTATCCACAATTCTTAGCAGCTGACATTGTTCAAGATAGCCAATGGCACCCCCAGACTATCACACTTGGCATTCGCTCAGTGTGACGCACTAACTCCTTAAATTGGTGTTCACTGCTATAGTATCTAATATGTATGCGGCCACCACTGCACCCCAAATTAAAGCAATATTCATCGGAAAAGACGACTTGTTGCCAATCGGCATGCCAGTGTCTATATTGATGAGCTCATTGTAGCCATAGGTATCAATGGTGTTGCATCAGGGGAATTCTGTACAAAGGAATTCTTGTACACAGTCCACTGTACAGTAGATGACGAATTGTTGGAGCAGACAATGACACATCTGCAGCAATGCTCAAACGTTCTGCCAACTGTCAAGATAAAGCTGTATGGTCCATCACTGCCACGAGGATGAGGTGTCTATCATCCTGTGCTGACGTAACATTTCATCATCCACTGTTGGATTTATGACGTGTCTGGTGCTCTTTAGTTCACTGCTTCTACACTCACATCTCTGTCACGGCATTGCGCTGCATACAAGTTGCTATTGAATGATAAAAATAACTCTTCATGAAGGCCAAATATTTGTCCTGATTCAAACTCCGGAACTTGCTCATATGGCACTCTCTGTCGTCATAGAGACATAGTAACTTCTCATGAAACGTTTACCGCTGGCAGACTATATTATCAATGTTCCGCTACAGCTCTATTTATACGGCAGTTCAGCCCACACATGCGCGGTGACTCTAAAATTCAGATCATTTGCGCGGTGACTCTAAAATTCAGATCATTTGCGCGGTGACTCTAAAATTCAGATCATTTGCGCGGTGACTCTAAAATTCAGATCATTTGCACCCTAATTTGCATTTGCTGAAGATTTCAGCTTAATCACATTCTTCATAGTGTTGCAATTTTTACAAATAAGAATATGGTACTTCATAAGATTATTTATGAAATCTTACCTTTAGTTGGAGGAGATCCATGGCCTCTAGCTGCTGTGGTTAGTGCACCTCCAGATTACGTTAAAATTCCTCCACCAACAGAGAAACCAATTTGGATATCTAAATAAAATATTAAAAATAAAAAATATTCAACAACATTTCATGTCAAATAAATGTTTAGTTTACATGTTACCTTTATATGTTACAGTTACACAACAGTCAAACTAATTTAATGGCTAATTGTAACTTGAACTTTAACAACTGTTTTGCTGAAATATTGCTAAATAATTTTTAAAAGTAGAGTATTTTTTTTTATTATGCTTATTTCAAATATCCCTATACTATTAAAACATGTTCAACTATACCTATGTAAATGGGTCCTGCGGTTTAAAACAAATTATCAGCTGAGAATGTTTAAGTTTGTCTTAAATGTGAAGTACATATCTATATAAAATTTTAATATTAAAAAAATATTTAATTTGCAGAATTCTTTAAAATTTCAATAAAGTTTTAAAGATACATTTGGAGTTAATTAGGCTTAATTAGGAGTAAAATATCTGGGATTGTACATAAACTATTCCAGAAACTGTAAAATTAATAGATTTGCAAATGTTCAACAAGATTTCTTCCCGATACTAAAGCAGATGAGATCTCAAATTGGGATTTGAATATCAAAATTCTAAATTTGCCAATTTCTGACTTTCGGATTTGGGGTGGGGTGGAGGGAGGTTTTCAATACAGCCACAACTTAGGAAATTAAAATCTGCTTGAAAGGAAAGGTATTCTTGTAAGGCAGGGGTAGATCTAGGTATTTAGGGCCCTAGGGCTTATTGAAGTCCAATGGGATCCCAGTTTTTGTTAGATTATGAATCTTTAAATTGGGATTTAAAATTCATTTTTAATAATATCAAAATAAGAGTTGAAATATACTTATTTATGAAATGGTGTTGAATGACAAGCATTATATCTTATATAAGAAAACATAAGAAATAAAGAATATTATTAACAAAAACGTATAAACAAACAAAATTTTTAATAAAATAAAATAAATATACCATCACGCCATTTACCCATTGCTGGGTGTGGCATTCTGACAATTTTTAATTAATATTTAATTTTTCTACATTTTTTACTTGCATATGCATAGTCTTTTATAACATCGTCGTATGTGAGTGATCTGGTAATATTTTCTATTGATAATATGCATAAGTCTGCCAATCTTTCATTATTCGTAGTGTTATGATATGTGTTTTTTATGTAGCTCATCCTGGAGAAAGATCTTTCCACCTCACAATTTGCAATTGGGAAGATTAGGACAATTTTTTAAATTGTGTATAAATTTGAAAATGTATCTATTAACAGTTTTTCATATATTATTTTTAGCGTTTTGGCGCAGTCTAGATATTGCACGTGTACCTCTAAATGACCAGCAGTTTCCAAATACTTTTTAAAATATATACTTTCATTTTCTAATAAATCTGTAATATCCTGATCATAAAATTTAGTTACTTCTTTAATACTTTCAGTGTCAATATTCTCACATTCCATGTTACCAATATCAAACAGAAATTAAAATTTTTTACTGGTTTCTTCAGATATTTGACCTCTTTTTTGTAATTCTGTCGTACATTTATCAAGAATTACATTCATAATTTCAATTCTAAATTTCTCTCTCCCAATTAATAATCCATAACTGCTTTCACTGTCAGCAAACTTTTTTGTTCTTTTTCTGTAGTCTTTGTTTACGTTTTCACTTAATTTTTTTGCAGCTGTTTCATAGGCAACAAGTTTTTCGTTAATATTATTTCTAATTTCAGAGATAAAAAGCACAAGTGATTTAATTAAACGTGATCCCTGCGATACATCTAATCCAGGCATCTGTAATTCTTTATTTACTTTGTTGATTCTTTCTAAAATTTCTTCCCAAAATACTATTAAAAAAGCATTTTCCACAGTGATTCATTTAGAATATATATTTTTTGCATCTCTTTTATTATCAGTTTTCTCTTCACTGTTGTTATAAATATTTTCCAGTGTTATTAAAATAATATTGTAGCCATTTCTAAGTGCTCTAACAGCATCATAATGGCTACTCCACCTAGTTTTTCCTAAATTTTTTGAGGAATATACATAATCTAGCTCTCTTAAAATTTTCCATTAATATGCCTCACTTTTGAGCCGAAGAAGAAAAAAAATATATACAAATAATTGTTGGACAAGGCTAAGGAATGAAACAACTTCCCCAATTACACTGGCAGCCTCTAAACCTACTAAATTTAAACTGTGTGCCGCACAAAGAGTATATATCGCAAATTTATTTTCATTTTTCAGATGTGGCTGCAAAGCATTATATTTTCCTGCCATATTTGCGGTATTATCGTATGATGGACCGCGACAGTTTTTAATTGGCAGATTATTTTGGTCTAGTATGTCTTTAATAACATTAACTAAGGAAACACCAGTATGCAATGAAATCGGGCATAGAGTTAAAAATCTTTCATAAATTTCATCTTTATAGCAATAACGCACAATTATAGACAGTTGGTCTATATGAGCTATGTCTGGGGTTGAACCAACAATTAGGGAAAAGTATTTAGTGTCGTCATCATTAATTTCTTCTGTAATTTTTCTCAATAACCTGTTTTGCCATAAGTGCTATTATTTCCTCATATACTGTCTGACAAGTAAGTTATAGAATTTTTGGCCTTATTTTGAATGTGTTCCTTAAGAAATGGATCAAATTCTGAAATTAATTCTAAACATCCCATAAAATTTCCATTATCTGAAACTCCAAAATTTTCATTATGACCGTGAAATTGTAAGCCTCGCTCACTTAGAAATTTAATTACAGCAACGACACACTTCAAAACATTATAAAAATATTCCGTTTCTCTTTGAATTTAAGTCTCTTAATTGTTTATCTATAACATTTTTATTTTCCTTTCATGTCAACCAAACAATCATAGAGTCTTTATGTATTTAATTTGCTTCATGACTTTCAATGTATTTAGCATGTTTCCAATCAGAATACCCTTTTACAAAATAATCAGAAGTTGTAAAAAGCCTGCACATCAAACAGTATATATTTCCAGTACTTGGAGAGTAACAAAGCCAAGATCTGTGAACTTTCTATCCATTTTGAAGTTTTTTCAAAATATTTGTCCAACAAATACTGTGACTGATTTTGTCCAATTCTAGCTGAAGCAACATAATTTGACCCTGGTGGATTTTTATTTTGGAAAAATCTATTTTCTTTTGTTAAACAATGATTAATTAAATGAGTATTTAAAATATTTGGCCATAATCCCAAATCGTTATACTCGGTTAAAGTCATAATATCAACTAATTCACTTGTCTCACTTTCATTATCATTATTCATTTTAAAAAGATTTACATTTAGGTCATCTTTAGTTTCATTTAAATTTTCTGGATCTGCAATAACCATTTCTTCATTGTTTTTTTCACATGGAACTTTTATATTATCTTCTTTTACAGTAGTACCTGATAAAGCAGCGGAATCAGTCTTAGTAAAATAATTGGTTAATTTTTTACATTTCTTCAATTCTTTTTTATTTTCAGCCAGTTTTCTTTTCTCACTCTCTATCAGGTACTTTCTTCCAGACATTTTAAAATGGGTGCAGTACACTACCAATAAATCCTACTTATTCACATTACAAAGAATTATTTTAAAAATATTACTTACAATGTTATAATTTATAGAACTAAAAGTCAACAGATGACACTTGAAACAAACTGATAGATGAAAGCTTGATTGCCGATGCCAAGAAAGCGATAAAAGAAACCTGCGACATCCCTTCTTGCAAAGAGGTGCATTGCCATTGCCTTATAAGGCAGGCTGGTCATTATTATTAGTCTCCTTATAGCATTCGAATTCGAGACAGTGGATTTAAAATTGAAACTTGGTGACCTAATCAATTATGTTACATTGATTAAAATAAAACACATAATATTATAAATTATCATTATTATTATATTATTAATATTAACTATTTTTACTATAAGTGCTTATTGTTAATGAAAAAATATTAAAAATTTATGATAATAATTCAATTTTTGTGGGCCCTTGACGCTTGAAGGCTTAAGCCCTATTAGTCCCTATGTAGATCAGCCCATGTTATCAGGATAATATTTCCACTTACCAACTTCCTAATGGCAAGTAGAATCTTTCATCTGAGTAGTACTACAAAAATCTGCATATTATGTTTTTTTCCCGTCCTAGAATCAGAGTCAGAGAATATAGATAAACGAGTGAACGCCATTCGCAGAAAGTTTTTCAAATTGCAGAAACTTTAGAGAATTATAAAAAAAAAATATTTTTTTTTACTATAATGTAACGAAAAAATATCACCAGACTCATAGAAACATTCATCTCTTCCATATACAGTATATGTGCATACATCTCACACAAAAATATTGATTTTCTGGTTACTTAATTTATTTAGGTTGTATTTTCAGGGTACCAGTAAATGGAAAAAAAGAGGGGTAAAACATGATTTAGATATATAATATAGGTAATAGTGAATATGCAACTGCTCATGACAACAACAACAAAAAAAAATTAAAGTAGAATATTTTATATATTATTGAAATTCAATCAAGAAGGTAGCATAAAATGATGTGCCCTAAGCCTTATCACATCTGTACGAATAATTCACTCAATATATTTCAATTTTCTGAATTCTTTCATTGAAATTAATAAAACATAAAATGAAAAAGTTGAAAGTACAATTATTTAAAGTACATATGATATGACAGTATCAGTTTATGATTATCAAATAGCGTATAGTTATATTATAAATCTTGAAAAATGAATAAGTGGATATGCAGCACTGCTGCATTTAAATCAATATTTTAGAAAGCAGAGGGATTGACATTTTATGCAAAGAGGTCACAACATTAAGGAGTGGGTTGTATCTAAATCAGTAGACCGACTGATAGACAGGAGTTCATCACTTCCATTCATAGAATCACAGCTGTTTTCTTTTAATAAGTATTCGGTCATTTTTTAAAATCAACATATTCATTTTTCAAGATTTATAATATAACTATATGCTATTTAATAACTATAAACTTATAGTGTCATATCATATGTACTTTAAATAATTGTACTTAACTTTTTCATTTAATTTTTTATTAATTTTAATTAAAGAATTCAGAAAATTGAAGTATATTGAGTGAATTATTCGTAGTCAAGTCTTAAGGCACATCATTTTATGCTACCATCTTGGTTGAATTTCAATAATTCATGAAATATTCTACTTTAATCTTTTTTTTATTATGAGCAATGCATATGCACTGTTACTTTTATTTTCAAAAACCTATATTATATATCTAACTCTGGTAAATCATGTTTTACCCCCCTTTTTTTCCATTTACTGGTACCCTGAAAATATTACCTGAATAAATTAGGTAACCAGAAAATCAATATTTTCGTGCGTGCATATACTGTATATGACTTGACAGATTTTTGCAGAAAATTTTTATGCAAATACTTTTGTTCACAGACAGTTTTCAATTTTATACCACTTTGTCTAGAATATACTAAAACATTTGTGAAAATCAAAATCTTCAATGACTGACTTGTTCGCTGTTTGAAACACCTGATGTGATTCATTGTTCAGCTTAACATAATCTTTATTGCAGGGGTTTTTTATTGCTAATGGGTGCATTAATATAAACTAACACTACAACCACACCATGACATCTGTGTAAGAGAACCTATATTTGAAAATGTCTATATACTGTGTAATATAGAAAATATAAGAAAAAATCTTATTACTTCTGCCAAACTGCCAAGAAGGATTAGAATCAGTCTCCAAAGACATAGTAAAGACCATACTTATTTTTGATAGTTTACAATAGCCATGCAGAGCAGAAATTTAAATTTCTTCATTCAAAAAAATTGAAATTCTGTACAAGTATTACTCATTTAGTGGAATGAAAAGAATATAAGCTAACTATATCTTGGGTAAATTTCAGAGAAGCATTGTTAAGAACCCAAGATGAAGATAGGTTTAAAAATGTGCTGCTGTTTTAAACGGCAGGGATGGTCGATAAAAATATACTGACTCCTAAATAAAACTATATAAAATTTTATATTGAAATACTTTATTTTTTAATAATTTTCAAATAGTTTAGGCAATAAATTTAAGAACATCAAATGTTTACCACTTAAAAAATAAAAATAAGTCTGAATCGAAGAATTGAGATGACTCCATAGCCCTAGTTTTACCCCCACCTATGTGTACTGCTTTTCTTAAGCATAGTTTCAGCTACTTTAGAAGCAACTTACAGAAATAGACAGAAATAGAAAAGCACCAAATGTATATTTACAAACAATTTTTCAATTTTTATGCAAAAATTTAGTGATTCATCCAATTGGGATCCTTATATAACGTTATATTCATTTTCTGGAAATGATTCGATTGGGATACCATGGCTGTCAAGATCGCACACAGCTATGGAGATATACTAACTAAAAAATCAGATTATATTTAAAAAATAGTTTTACTTACTTGCTTACAGATCTTCATGTAGCTGCATGCTGCATCCAAGACATCTTTTTCCCGCTCAGGCTCAATCTAAACAAACGCGGGAACTGGAAGCAGCCATTCTTCGTCCAAGATTCCTTCGCAGCGTTGCCAGATATTTTTGAATATAGAATTCAGTGCTTATAATTATGTTCCTTATTTTAATAATTATTAAAAGCTTGATTAAAATCTTCTAAAATATACTAAAATCTACATATTGAAATTTAGAAATTACTGTAGAAAGTATTAATTATTTTTATTGTTATACGTACGATCAGCGACAAAGTTAGTAACATATTTTGGGCTATGGGGACACCACGATTATTTTTCAGACGGCGTCAAAAATCCAAAATAAAATAGTAAAAAAATGGTACATTTATCATAGAAGGTACATTTATCACAGAAGATAGGTAGTAGGGTTTCGCAGAGCACCAAAATTTGCCTACTTTACTTATGGTAAAAAGCGGCCTTGCATTAGACAAATAGAGTAGTAGGTCTCGATCCTAATTGTTGCTCTTCTACGCAGGCACGCTTGACAAATATATAGAATTACATGAATAAATGCCTAAAAATGCTTATAAATTAGTAACAAAATTTATCAACTAGTATGTTCCCGTGTAATTTTACTCGGAGCACTAGGTATTTGGTGCAAAAGCTAATGACCGGTAATTTCCAAATTAACTAGAATGCTGAAAATTGCTTGCTATACATATAGGTCCAAGTACTATCAAGAAAATTCCGATATGATATGCCCACATTTATATCTTTTCACTTGGAGGATTTTAGGAGTCGTTGTATATCCGGAAAATCTAAGTAACAGCCAAATAATCTAGAATTCTAAAAATTGCTACAAATATAGCTCGTGTACTGAAACCACAGAGAAAAATAGAAATCCATCAAATTCCTTGAGGTGTTTTGTTCTTTTAGGAACAATCAAGCCAGGATGCCAAAAATTACTACACATATAATTCAGGTCCCCGGCCACACAGAAAGCTACCATTAGCCTATGGGTTGGTCGTGTGGTCTGGGTTTTCTACATATAATTCAGGTCCGGCCACTCAAACTGCTACTGATGTCTTATAGAGTAAGTCGGGCGGTCTGGATATTCAGCATCAATTTTAGACTTGTCACTAATTTGCTTATATCTCAACTTCTAATTGTGCGAGCTTAGCCTGAGCTACCAAAAGCAACCTTTGACAGATTTCATGCTTCACCCGAGCACGGGGACAGAGCTGTGTGACAGAGAAGAGGTCGAAGGCGTGTTTATGCATTTTTGTTAGACTAAGAGATTGTCAACATATTTCTTTCAGTTTTTAATGTATGTTTCCTTTGCCAGATGTGTAGGATTTACATTCAAAAGCGAATATTCGCCTCTAGTTTATAATAAAATAAATCATATTTCATTTTTCAAAAGATTAATTTTGAAATTAAGGGAGTTACATGCATGTATATTTTGAAAATCAATGGGGAAAACTAATACGTAACTTTTATATAAATTGCATAAATCAATTTACATAAATTGTTAAAAATATCAAACTTTGTGAATAGTATGGAATGTAATCTGCGTTAATTTATTCCGTGTCTTGCAAAAGAATTCTCAAGTAAAAATTTAAACTGGTATAGAGTAAACAAACTTAGATTCAGAATTATTGATAAGTTGTTGAAAGGAACAGATCCCATTGTGAAGTACTAAAATGAAAAGAGCATTTAAACAATAAATTTATTTTGACAAGGTCCAATAATTATGATCATGACTTGATAAAAATTCAAAATTATATTCATGGTTTTCCACATTTCAATAAAAAAGTATTCTAAATTCTGTTACTATAAAACCATCTAGTAATTATACACATAATATGCGTATGAAGACAAAATAGACTAAATAGTTACTCAGTTACTCTAACCGAAGTATCATAATTTTATTATTATAAAAAATATATGAAAATTAAATATATATATATAATTTTAAATTTTTGTCAATTTAATATTTTGGACCTCCAGCATTTACTATACCTTTGACGCACGTGCTTAGATTGTATGTATCATTCTTGTAAACTGTTAATTTAATTCTCATATTTTATTACTTAAATTACCTTTGAGTATAAAATTAAGATCAATTTTAATTCTCTGGTATCAATGTTTACCTTTTGTTAGATATTATATTTCAAATCCTCTTTGGAAGATATCTTCAATCCTTAAACTTTACTGCCATAACTTTATCCTTGGGCATGATAGTTCTGTATTTGGATAAAGTTGATATTGGCTAGAATCCACGTTATAACGGATTTTTCTCGTTCTGTCTTATATGTTGAAAGTAATATAAAACCAGGCATTAAATTTCAATTCATCTTTTGAGCATTCATTTTTAACTAATTATAAATTTATAATTTAGCTGAATTAAATTTATACACTTTTAATAGATATTTTGTTGGAGACTTGACGCATAAGTATAATTTATAATTTTGAAAAACTTTAAAAATTTATATGAAATGTAAAAATTTTTAATTATTAACCACCTTTTACTGCAAGAACATACAGAAATGCGCGTCGATCTTAAATTGCTAGAGAATGCAGAAATTGCTAGAGTGGAGACGGACGTCGCATTTTTCAGCAGCCTACAGATTATTTTACATAAAAAGAAACGATCTTCGAATCCGATTTGCCAAGAACAAAGAAAAGAAGCCCGTTTCTGAGCGACATTTTACTTTGACTCCTCTTTTGACTTTTCGTCCACACTCCTTTCTTTTCCCGCTCTCACCCGTCACATACTATCGGAGGTGACTTCCCACCTCCCCCTAAAAACCACGAACGTTGCAAAGTGGGCGGTTCCGATGGTACGGGGAGAATTCCATTTTATTATCCTTTATCTTTACCGCTCATCAACCGAAGTAAACATGTTTCTAGTCGAGTAAAATTAGCATTTTCACTGTTCCATTGAAATGGTGGCGCAGCCAGGGGCAACGGCAGCGTAGGCTGTAGCCAACTCGGACTTTTTGGGTGTTAGTACTTAATTATTCCACAAATGCGCCACAAAATCCCCAAAATTGTGTTATAATAATCTATCACGAAAAATCGTGAATTAATTAAAAAAAAACTTTAATTAGAATTCCCATTTCGGTAGAAATGGGAATTCTAATACGGCTGCTTTCTAATACGGCTACTTCCACATACGGCTGCTTTTCTCGGCTAGCTACATCGGCTAGATTTACAGTTAGTTCTATAGCGTTCCATCTGCGTCGCTGGAAAAAGTTTCTTGTTTGGAGTGTAAAATGTTGCCAAACCATATCTGCAGAACAAATACCTATCAACTATCCCATCCCCAGATAATCTGTAAAATAAATAATTAACTATTGTACTTTTTGTTTACCTCCCCCAACTTTTATGCTTTTCCTTTTGGCCCATAGTTTAGGAAGAGACCTCCCCCTCACTTCGCGGAAACAGGATCTCTCCTCAAAAGCTCTTATTAGTTCGGAATTTCTTCTCAATGATCTCCTCTCCTTAGTGAAATCTCTTTAGCATCTACAAATTTAGATTTCATTAAAAAGTTCGCGATCTTCAATTAAAATATCGGGAGAAATCATACAAGTTCGCAGATTGATAAACGTGCAGATGCACACTGATTGCAGATGACTTAGGCGCAGGACCCCCCACATCCAATTTTGGGCCCGGGAACCAAATCGAGCCGCGGGCCCTAGATAAAAAAATAAAAGGGGGGAGGGTATCCCCTTTTTTCTGTATTATTTAGGGGTAGAGTTGAATTGCATAAAATATATCTAGTACAAGGCTTTCAACAATATAACACTGGTTTTACAAAATATAACACTGCTGGCCGTCCATCTTGCTGCTCCATGTCTTCGGACGAGCCGGACGGTCTGGGCTTTCGACAATATAACACTGTGCCAAAATTGCCGCCATATTCACGAGGAGTACGATCGGGTTAAACATGTGGGTCTGTAAGTCCTTTCGAGAGGTAGGTGATAGGGGAAGGAGGGTACGGTCCCTGTGGATGGCTCCCGCACTGGTTTCCGGTCTTAATTGGGTGGCACTTCTTAGCCGTTCAAACAGTTACCTTACATCATTCTGGTAGATCGGACGGTCTGGGTCTCAGCAACAACAACAATATAACACTGAAAAATAAGAAATTCGTGAAGGATATTTAACATGATGGCAAGTGGTGTTAGCCCAGACCGTCCGACCTACCATAATAGGTGTAAGGTAACTGTTTGGACGGCCGGGAAGTGCCACCCAATTTAGACCGGAACACAGTGGGGGAGGCATCAACAGGGACCGTACCCTCCTTTCCTTTCCACCAACCTCTTGGAAGAACTTATGGACCCACATGTTTAACGTCATCGTACTCCGCGTGAACACGGCGGCAGTTTTGGCAGTGGCGGATGGCAAGTGGTGTGTACATTTAATTTTAGAAGAAATATTTTTATACTTTTTTGCTTGCGTATTTCGCATGTTTGGAACAATCGGAGGTGACATTTCCAGAACTAGAAGTGTAAATCATTAGACCACCTCCAAAGTTCGATGCTGATTCAGTCATTATATAAGCTATTCCTATAGCCAACCCTGAGAAATAGATATTGTAAAAAACTAATTTTTTAACCGAAAGTGACATCTATAGAACCAGAAGTAGAAATTCGTAATGAATTTTTAACCTCTATAATATTTGATACTTAATCTATAATATATCAGTCATCATAAGTTCTATCTATAATCGATTCTAAGAAATAAATGTTTAAAGGAAAATGAATTTACTGAATGAATGAACTTTACAGAGTACATAGTTTAATAGAACCTTTTTATTTTTCGGATTTTTAAGTACCACTATTATTATTTGATTTTCTCCAAAAATCAAATCAGCATCAGAATAATGCCTAACCAACATAGTTACTAAATTTCAAGCAAATTTAGTGAATATCTTTTGAATTACAGTGCCTAATGCATTTAGCTGCCGCCTAGATACTTCCACATTTGGATAATCCGCCAATATAACGTTAATAAAATGAAGATCATCGAAAATGTTTTTGTTTCATAACTAATTATTTTATTCTAATTCATTTTTATAATTGCATTAAGAGAATGGAAACATGAAGTTATTTCAAAATTATATTGCCATGTGTTCTCTAAACTCATTTATTATGTTCATAAAATATTTCTTCCAAAATGTATCAATTCTGATATTTATGAGATAAATCTCAAATGAGTATGTACAAAAGAATCCATATAATAAAAAATTCCTTTTCCAATTAGGATTTCGGGAGAGGGGGTAGACCCCCAAATCTTCCCCCTCCTCCCCAGGATACGTCTTGGCAAAATGTAATATATAATAAAGAAAATGTGAACTTTTTCTTTCAATGGTTTTTCTCTACTAATTACAAAATTCAACATAAAATCATATAATATAAAGTGAAAGTTTAAAAACGCATTATTATAAACACCAAAGCATTCATATTCCTTTAATAATGCAGTATTTTGATTGATGTTATGTACATATTTAACTATAGTTATTTTAAAGCAATACATTTACAAAGCAGTATAGAAATGTGATATAATAAATTTAATTTATTCTAAGATTAACTTTGTTTCAAGATTAAGATATCTAAAAATAATGACGCATTAGCGCTGATTACAAAACTTGCTTCTTAAAGTAATATAGACTATTACATCAATGTGGGAAGCAAGTTCATGCCTTCAAGGAAAGAGCGATTTAATCTACTTTGGTTCGTGATATGCCAAACTAAACCAGTAGCAAGAACCTAGAATTTTTCCTTTCTACAGCTCTGCATTCAGTCATTCTTTGATTCAGTGGGACCAAAGAGAGTCCCACACCTTCTTTAAAGTATCTTGGGGCACCGTATGGATACCCCGTCGCGTTAATTGGTTTACGAGGAGGGCGCCCCCTTCCCATCCCTATCATTTCACAAAAGAAACCTGTTGACAAGGGTCGCTTTAGTAATGGATGGATACGTTTCGCTAGGATGTGATTGACATGAGCTGTAAACTTGAATGAATGAAACTTACCCGCTAGTGTTATTAACGTAGCTATTTTAGCAGTGCAATTCTAGAAAATTGCTCCCTGCTTCCCTGTAGGGATCCGGTTTTTTTTTTTGTTTTTTTGCCTTGTCGACATCGCCTTTCTTAACAACAAATCATGACAAATTCTGCTGTTAAACAAAAAGACATTATGAAGCTATCGTTACCCAGACGACTTGTATTAAACCAAGGAGACCTTCTTTCAGCCTTTTTTTTACTATTTCGGAAATCGGACAATCTTCAAGTAATTTAGGAAAAAAAATTATACATTCATACACAGATGTTCTATAATATTTTATCTTCACCAATGTTCACGGGCCACTTCACCAATGTCAACAGTCACCGGGCTCCAGTAACGTGGTCCCAACTGACCCCCCCCCCCCTTTGTGGGGGCCCTATAGGCGTACAAACAAAAAACATATATCATGCATGATTTACACGATGCAAAGAAATAGGATTAAAAACTCATTACATGCGTTTTGTTTAGTTATAGACCGGAGTTTCAGATTGCGTGCGCATTTCGAACAAACTGAATGCATATCGCGTACAAAAATTTTCGGATTGCCAAAGTAGTTTTATTTG
Source organism: Amaurobius ferox (assembly GCA_951213105.1). Classification (NCBI taxonomy): domain Eukaryota; kingdom Metazoa; phylum Arthropoda; class Arachnida; order Araneae; family Amaurobiidae; genus Amaurobius; species Amaurobius ferox. The sequence goes on along the minus strand of OX578142.1, from coordinate 15,779,652 downwards.
TTTAGATATGCATAATAACATATTTTGTTTCGTAATAAGTAAAAAAATAAGAATAAATCGTATACAAGGAAGAATTTCTGGAATACGTTGCGAATATGAGGTGAGCGAGCCCGCAACTTATTCGAAAAGTACCACATACCGTGTTCGCTGAGAAGAGGGCATCGGAGACTAAACTTTTGCGAGTTAAAGGCCCAACATCATTACATTATGCATTGTTATTCCATTTTGACCTTGAGAAACAATAACTTACGAAACTATATTCATAATGTCTGATAAAATGATGAGAGAAAAGTGATAGGAATATCTCGATCGCATGATTGAAAAAGTTATGCAATATGTAATGAAAAAAAAAAAATTAAAAAATCGAGAATTAATAGCAGTAAATATTAATTTAAACAGAAATTTTAGTAGTCAAAAACTGACGGTTTTACTCTTAAAAATACTAATAGCGAATGATAGTAGCGAGTAAAAATTAAACACCAATATGTAATGGCATTCTGTCTAAATGAAATATGTTTTGTGTAATGTTCCAAAAGAAGAAGAATTCCATATTTTGACAATGTATAAAATAATTTTTTCCGTGAATGTAACAGAGCGATGTCCTGGCGTTTTGTGATGTTCTATGGATGCATCAATGCGATGTGCAAGGAACATCACATGCGACGTCTCGAAAGACGGACATTCGGCTGTTGCTGGGACATACATAGAACATCGCCGTACCATAACACGACATTCCTGGGACATGTTCAATAAACTGTATTGTAATTGTTTTGGGATGTCGTATACATGTTTCTTTTATTTTTGAAAGAAGAAACTTGTCTTTGAGAATATATTTAAAAGGTTCAAATGCAGTGGCGTAGTCTGAAAGTGTGTTGAGGAGGGGAGAATGACCATAACTCATCCATTGTCTCACAATAAGCTCTCCATACAATCCCTCTTTCGGTCATCGCCCCCCCCCCCTCTTTTCGAGGTCCATTTCACTTCATTGTTTCGGTCACCTGAGGAAATAATTTAATTTTAGCAGTTTATAACTGGCGATTTTACTCTTAAAAATATTGATAGGGAATGATAGAATAAAAATTAAACACGAATATGTAATGACATTCTGTCTAAATGAAATATGTTTTGTGTAATGTTCCAAAAGAAGAAGAATTCCATATTTTGACAATGTATAAAATAATTTTTTCCGTGAATGTAACAGAGCGATGTCCTGGCAATGACGTTTTGTGATGTTCTATGGATGCATCAATGCGATGTGCAAAGAACATCACATGCGACGTCTCGAAAGGCGGACATTCGGCTGTTGCTGGGACACACTTAGAACATCGCCGTACCATAACGCGACATTCCTGGGACATGATCAATAAACTGTATTGTAATTGTTTTGGGATGTCGCATGCATGTTTCTTTTATTTTTGAAAGAAGAAACTTGAATATATTTAAAAGGTTTATATGCATTGGCGTAGTCTGGAAGTGTGTTGAGGAGGGGAGAATGACCATAACTCCTCCATTGTCTCACAATAAGCTCCCCATACAATCCCTCTTTCGGTCATCGCCCCCCCCCCCTTTTCGAGATGCATTTCACTTTATTGTTTCGATGACCTGAGGAAATAATTTAATTTTAGTAGTTTATAACTGGCGATTTTACTCTTAAAAATACTGATAGGGAATGATAGAATAAAAATTAAACACGAATATGTAATGACATTCTGTCTAAATGAAATATGTTTTGTGTAATGTTCCAAAAGAAGAAGAATTCCATATTTTGACAATGTATAAAATAATTTTTTCCGTGAATGTAACAGAGCGATGTCCTGGCAATGACGTTTTGTGATGTTCTATGGATGCATCAATGCGATGTGCAAGGAACATCACATGCGACGTCTCGAAAGGCGGATATTCGGCTGTTGCTGGGACATACTTAGAACATCGCCGTACCATAACGCGACATTCCTGGGACATGATCAATAAACTGTATTGTAATTGTTTTGGGATGTCGTATGCATGTTTCTTTTATTTTTGAAAGAAGAAACTTGAATATATTTAAAAGGTTCATATGCATTGGCGTAGTCTGAAAGTGTGTTGAGGAGGGGGAATGACCATAACTCCTCCATTGTCTCACAAAAAGCTCTCCATGCAATCCCTCTTTCGGTCATCGCCCCCCCCCCCCCCTCTTTTCGAGATCCATTTCACTTCATTGTTTCGGTCACCTGAGGAAATAATTCAATTTTAGCAGTTTATAACTGGCGATTTTACTCTTAAAAATATTGATAGGGAATGATAGAATAAAAATTAAACACGAATATGTAATGACATTCTGTCTAAATGAAATATGTTTTGTGTAATGTTCCAAAAGAAGAAGAATTCCATATTTTGACAATGTATAAAATAATTTTTTCCGTGAATGTAACAGAGCGATGTCCTGGCAATGACGTTTTGTGATGTTCTATGGATGCATCAATGCGATGTGCAAAGAACATCACATGCGACGTCTCGAAAGGCGGACATTCGGCTGTTGCTGGGACATACATAGAACATCGCCGTACCATAACGCGACATTCCTGGGACATGATCAATAAACTGTATTGTAATTGTTTTGGGATGTCGTATGCATGTTTCTTTTATTTTTGAAAGAAGAAACTTGAATATATTTAAAAGGTTCATATGCATTGGCGTAGTCTGAAAGTGTGTTGAGGAGGGGAGAATGACCATAACTCCTCCATTGTCTCACAATAAGCTCTCCATACAATCCCTCTTTCGGTCATCGCCCCCCCCCCTTTTCGAGATCCATTTCACTTTATTGTTTCGGTCACCTGAGGAAATAATTCAATTTTAGTAGTTTATAACTGGCGATTTTACTCTTAAAAATACTGATAGGGGATAGAATAAAAATTAAACACGAATATGTAATGACATTCTGTCTAAATGAAATATATTTTGTGTAATGTTCCAAAAGAAGAAGGGACTATACCGCCACAGCCCATAAACGTTCCACATGTGACCACCTTTTAATGTCACAAAGAGACAAACATGCGATATCGCAGCAGTACGAAAAAAATATACGTCTCAATGGGACTATACCGCCACAGCCCATGAACGTTCCAAATGTGACCACCTTTTAATGTAACAAAGAGACAAACATGTGATATCGCAGCAGCAAGAAAAAATGAACGTCTCAATGGGACTATACCGCCACAGCCCATAAACGTTCCAAATGTGACGGGACGTTAATGGATCATTGCGACGTCCACAGAACATTTGCGGTACCATGTGTGCTGTATGGGGAGTATCACTGATCAATTCGAAACAAAAATCTGATCTGACATTCCCTATATAAGGCAAAGAATCGATTTTTCCATAGTGACACAATCTTTTAAAGTTAAATTAAACATTACGAATGACAACATGTAAAATTAGTTCAAAGTGCTTATATTCGCGCAACTCGAAATTGTCAATTATCAATATTATTAGCATTTGCACTGCATATAAAAAATGTCACAATAGTTAATATTTTTTTATTTTATATGATTCTTTGATAAATTTATTTGAAAAATGTTCAACATGTCGAGAACGGTTCGTTTCATTTTTTATGTCAATCATTTTCTATTAAACAGTTACATAATATTTGATCATTTATTGAAAGTACTAATATTTTATTGAAAGTACTGATTATTAATGGTATTTAAAAAAAAATATTCGAAAATTTAGGGGTGTTCTGCACATTCAATTGCGTTTAAAATAAATAGATTTCTAGTATTCATTAATTGTATTGTTTGTACCAAATTTCATTGGAAACGTTTCATTCGTTCGTGAGATATCGCATCCAAACACTCACGGGGACACACGCACAAGATTTCAAAACCGTTCGATTTGAGTTCAGGGATACTAGAAACGTGTTCATAGGCGCCATTTTTGAGACAAGAGTGAGCCACTTCTTTTAAAGTGCAGAGTTAAGTTGCTATTGTTCTATTATATTTTGCGTTTGAAATTTTATCTGAAATCTATAATCAATTACTGCGTTTTGTTACCAGTAATTGATTATAGATTTCAGATAATGTTAGAAGCGGGTATCACTACTCGAAACCGCAGTAGTAATACCCGCTTCTAACTTCCTACTCGTAACTTTTTCCTAGTATTGTTTTCCGGAGAATTTTCGATGTCGAGATTTTAATTCCAATATATGTTTTAAGACATTCTGAACACGATATCAGTCTGTCTGATGTCTGTGGTTGATTTCTTGTGTACGCAATATCAGCCACAAATATTAATAGATTTCCACAAAATTTTAGACGCGGCTTTGTTATCAAAAAACATAGAACTCGATAGGATTTAAAAACTATGAATTTTATTCTAAATTTTATATTTTTTTAACATGCCAGCATAGGGCAAAATTTGGAATAATCATGCATAAAAGTGTTTATGTGCGGCTCAATTATCCCGAGAATTAATAGTTTCAATCCAATAATTCCTGTTTTATACCCGCTTCTAAACTCATTACATTCTCTTAGTATTGTTTTCCCGAAAATTTTCGATTCCGAGATTTTAATTCCAATATATGTTTTAAGACATTCTGAACACGTTTTTGACAAGGTATCTGTCTGTCTGCTGTCTGTGGTCGATTTCTTGTGTATGCAATATCAGCCACAAATGTTAATAGATTTTCACGAAATTTTAGATATGGCTTTGCTATCAAAAAATCTAGAACTAGATAGGATTTAAAAACTTTGAATTTTATTCTGAATTTTATAGTTTTTTAACATGCCAGCATAGGGCAAAATTTGGCATAATCATGCATTAAAGGGTTTATTTGTGGCTCAATAATCCCGAGAATTAATAGTTTCAATCCAATAGTTGCTGTTTTATACTCGCTTCTAAACTCCTTACTTTGTCCTAGTAGTGTTTTCCCGAAAATTTTCGATTTCGAGATTTTGATTCCAATATATGTTTTAAGACATTCTGAACACGTTTTGACGCGATGTCTGTGGTCGATTTCATGTATACACAATATCAGTCACAAATATTAATAGATTTTCACGAAACTTTAGATACGGTTTTGCTATCAAAAAATCTAGAACTAGATAGGATTTTAAAACTTTGAATAACTTATATATTTTTATCCCGTCTTTTGAATGGAGCATACTGACGAAAGCCAAGACGTCCTTTCCAAGCAAATAGGGATTCATCGAAGCAAATATTTTCCTCGGCTATGTAGGTTCCTTTAAATTTATTTTTCTGATTTTCTACGATTAGTCGTAGTCTTCCCAAGATTTTAGCACTCTTGTCTGAGGTGAAATGCAAACATTTTAAAATGTTCAGAAACACATCTCTAGGCATAACTCTACTGAAAAGCGGAGTAGCAAACATTTCATTTGTAGTAAAATACATTTTCACATTAGGCTTCTTGATAATGCCCATCAGTATTATTTTTACAAGAAACAATTTTATATATTCGCAATACTTAAATTTGAAAATTTTGCTGACTTAGAAGTTGATGGAGCACTTCTTTGATTGTTTTGAGCAAAACTGTTTGTTTCTTCAACAATCAAGTTTAGTAGATCATCATCAAAAAAATCAACTTCTTTTTCAGCATTTACTACAGTATTTGTTCCCTGTGTTCCAATAAATGTTTGGGGATAAGCTGGAGTTCATGATGAGCCGAACTTTTACGGGAAGTGGAAGACAGGAACTCAGTAAGCCCAGTCTCTGACATAATGTCCGTATCAGAATCACTAGAAATATCACTTTCTAACTCTTTAGAAAATGAGTCATTACTCTCATCTATGTCACTAATTGGCTCATTCATCATGCGAGTATATTCTTCCTTTGATAAATAACGCTTTCTCTCCATAATAAACTGGAGTCAAGGGTTTCCGAAATAAAAAGGGAAGTAAGCGAAATATATCCGAAAGCAACGGAAAGTGTATCAGAACTGACGATAAAACCATCGAGGTATAGTATATAAGGAGAGAGCTTAAGGGTTGCAATTGTCGTCAAAGATAAAGGCAGGTATTGTACGGACGAATTTCCCGAGAACGCATTTTCTCCCGACTGTGACCTTATACATTTCAATTGCGATTTCTAACCGAGAGCTTACTTGAGAAATATAAATTGTAAAATAATGGTCACGTACTGATGTGCTTACGGCTGCAAGGAAAAGCACGTAAAAGGAGGCCTTTACTCTTTCCATAGGAAAGTTTTTTTTTTCATTATATATCTCACAAATATAGTTAAAAAGTAATTTTGATAGATTTTAGCGTGGTGCATTTAATTTGGTTATTAATTTCATTGCTTTTAATGCTGTATTATTAGAAGTTTTGCCTTATTTTTGGTGTTTATGATATTGCAGAAGACTTATAATATCATTCTAACACTTTAAAAAATATTTAGAGTACTTTGCTGATAGTTATAGAGTTATTTTCGGTATCCTCGTATGTTTTCCCTTCGAGGTAGAACTTGGCGACGGTTGGCGACTCGCAAGATTTGGTGCCTAGGGAAGAAAAATAAGAGTTCAGATAATGAGCGTAAAGACGTCGAAAGCCCAGACGGTGTCGTATGATAAAATTTTACGTTCAAAATAAAATATAATATTAATTTATATTCATTGTAAATGTCAGCTAGATTTGACATCATAACTTTTCAGTGCATTTTATATAAAGATATATGATCTGAAATATGAGCATGATCTCATTTTTAGTTCAGAGTAAATCGTACTTAATAAGTATTACTAGTTAGCATGGAAGCCCATAGAGGAAGACAAGGGAGTACTTCAAAATCACAAAGGCGGACATCAAACTAGTCGATGCTTTTTATCTTATCCTTTAGTTTGCCCCCTCTCCCCTGCGGATAAATTCTGTAGGTGCCGATGCTGGTTAGAATTAATTTCATTTAAACATCTCGATTAAAAATATATATTCCCCCCCGTTCACAAATTAAATATCAAAGGATGTTCATCAAACTCCCAGTGTTTTCAAGAAGTATTTTGGTATTACACTAGCAATCTATTAAATGAGCAATCTTAACTCTTAAAAGAACCCCACATTCTCCTCATCATAATTTCATATATTAAAATATTTTGATATGTGGATCAATTTGGCGTCATTTTCGTTAACTTAGCGTCCGAGTTGCAACTTTGACGATATTTTCGTTAATCTGGTATTGTTGTTGAGACCCAGACCGTCCGACCTACCAGAACGGTGTAAGGTAACTGTTTGGATGACCGGGAAGTGCCACCCAATTTAGACCGGAACACAGTGGGGGAGGCATCCACAGGGACCGTACCCTCCTTCCCCTACCACCAACCTCTCGGAAGGACTTACGGACCCACATGTTTAACGTGATCGTACTCCGTGTAAACAAGGCGACTGTTTTGGCAGTGGCGGGAATCGAACCCGGGCCTAACCACAGGGATAAACAAATCTAAACAAAATGAGTTAAACACGATATATAAGCTTGAAAAGTTTGCCCAAATAAAGCAGATGACGTAACAAACCGAAAACACCAATAATTGTCCCCTAATCTTTTAAACCAAAGGCCTTAATTGAGAAAATCTAGTCAAAAATGACATTCTGATAAAATGTATAGTTATATACATTTTACACTTTACAACAAAGTTGAGAAGTGTTTATGAATTTGTTCATTCATTCTGTCTGTCCGTTAGCACGATAACTGCCGTAAAAATGACTTAATGAAAATCAAATTTTAGTATGTTGTTCAGACGGTCTGTGGGTCCTATGGGAATATAAATGAATATATATATATATAATATCACCCATTTAGTTTTGGATTGAACCCGGGTTGAAAAAATTAAATGCTTTGAACCCTATAGGACCTAATATTTCAAACATTGTTAAGCGAATTTAAAATTCACAAATTGCTTCGAAAATTTTAGGTAATATTCAAATTGTTCCATAAAATATATGAAAAAAAAATTCAGCGAAATATATTCAGTAGTTTTTTAAATAAAAATTAAAATAATAATAACACCTCTTATATGAAGCGATCACGTGACCATGATATGAAAAGCTCACGTGACCCACTTCAAAATGATGTATGGCATCCATCTTGTCTCAAAATCGTGATTTTTAAAGTTCTTTTTAATTCATATTGAGTGTTGTATCCATCCTAAAGCCACTTTATTTTTTCTTAAATTCTGTGCATCTACATACTGAAACAACGCAATTACAATATATTTGAGTTTAAATGCTCATCCAAATTTGATTATTTCCACAACGAAGCCTATTATTTACCTATGTATAATGTAAACAGCAAAATATGTAGAATAATTTGTATTACAATTTCTGTATTTCTTTAACACAAAATCATTTAGTTCATGGAGCATACCTGTTATTAAAGAAATATTCATTCATTTTACAAAGATAAGGACGATTTTTTTCGATGAAGTTTTACGCATAGATTTTCATTACTTGTAGCTCCATGGTCTTAATTTTAAATAAAATAAATTATTATGGTATTGTGATCAATGACATGAATGGAAAATTATTTATGAATGAAATGCTGCTTTTATAGAGAGAGCCAGGCGTGTTAGTTTTTCTATGACGTCATTTGAATGAATTTCAGTTGTTTTCGATGAAGTTTTGAAATATAATAAATTATCGTAGTATATGATAATTCTAAAATTATTACCGAGTAATGTATCACATTTTAGAGATGTTTAAACCAAGCAATTTATATTTCAATGCCGTCATTTGAATGAAGTTCATTTTTTTCGATGAAGGTTTAAGTTTTCAAATATAATAAATTAATGTAGTATTGTGATAAGTTTTAAAATATTACCGAGGAATATATTGCATTTTAGACATGTTTAAATAAAATTGCATTGAAGTTGGAAAGTGTTTCATAATCAATGCTTTAAGCATGATTGATCTTTCTTGTTTATTATTTAAATCCAAAAACATTTAATAAAATCGTCTGTTGTATAAATGCATTGGATATTATTCCGTTGCTAAGCAACATAATATAATTTTCCTCATATAAATTGAAGATAGAAATACCGTCTGCCGCTTTTAAACACTTTACAACATAGTTGAAAAGTGTTTATGACGTTGTTCATTCTGTCTGTCTGTTCGTTAGCACGATAACTGCCGTGAAAATGACTTTATTAAAATGAAATTTTAGTATGTTTTTCAGATGGTCTGTGGAACCCATGGAAATATGAATAAATAATATCACACAATTAATTTTTTATTGAACCCCGGGTTAAAAAAATGAAATACAGTGAACCCTATGGGACCTAATTTTTTTAAAATTTTTTAAGCAAATTTAAAATTCACAAATTGCTTCGAAATTTTTAGGAAATATTCACACGTTTAGAGAATTTTCGGGTTATGGATGGAGCTGAGGAAGATGGAAATAAAATTTGAAATGGGGAATGGTAATTAGAGTAAAATTACGCACTTGTAAAGAGTTCCATTAAAATATTTAGAAGAATATGGGTAATTAGCAAGAACATAGGAAATATAGTAAGGATAATACAGAGGTAAAATACAATTGGAAAAATATAACAGGTACCACGAATAGACATAGAATTCATACATAAATAAATATATAAAATTTAAAACAGTATTGATAAGAAATGAATAAATATTTTAAGTTAAAAATAAATCCTGGGATTGGTTTCCAGGGTTTTGGGTAAATTGGGAACACCTGATCACCTTACATTTATTTGGAACAGGGAAACTTAACCATGTGATTTTTGCACATAAAAATTTTTAGTCACACGCGGTAACTGGTTTAAGATAGGGCAGTTTTTAAATGTAATGTTTTAATAAAACGCTTACCCCATTTCGGTAGTAAAAACCTCAGGTCACATATTCCTTTGGGCTCACAGAGAGTTATATACAAATGGCACAAACATTTCATAATCAGAGACTAGCATTTCTTAGCAAGAACAAACACACCACACACTTATAACATAATCTTACGGGGTACTCCGGTTTCCTTGCACGATAAGGGCTTTGAAGGAGTGTCATTTCTCCTAAAAACCCATGTTTTTCCCGCCCAAGCCAATTACTTAGGGCATGTTTACAAGCCCCCACTCTAGCAGACGAGTCGGTCATCTTTCAGTTGAGGAGAAAGAGGGACTTTCGCCACGTTTCGGCTCCCCTAAAATCTTTACAGAAAGTTAGGGACCATTCTTTACCCCCAGGTTGAAAGAGAGAAAAATCGTTCAGGACACGTACGACAGGAAAAATAAAATAAATACTTACTTTTTACGGAAAATTTTTTTAATAGATACGGGATAATGAATTTGGGTGTCAGAGAAGAAACCGCGATTTTGGTAAGGAAGAGAAGTACAAAGAAACACGGATTAAATTTCGAAGGGAAATTTTCACTGAATATGTATATAAGATAATGGAGAGAGAAATTAATTAATAATTTGGAGAAAATGTTTCATGTGTTTGTACAAGTTATGAGTTTATTATGAAATTTAATATGGCATGGCAATCCGTGGTAATACTGAAAATTTTTTTCAGTTACGAGGTATGATGCATTTGTTAATATTAGTAAATAAAATAAACGTTGAGAAATTTCCGTGGGTAAATGGTGTATAATAAAGTGAATAGATAAAGAAATAAATGAATTAATAAAATGGGAGAATAATGTTCATTTTGGAGCACTAGAGAATGTATGGAGAATTAGATACAAAAGTGACATGGGAGAAAACACTGTTTATTTTCGAGTAATAAATAATGGTGAATAAAGAAGGGATTAGTGTTTTATAAAAATGTCAAGAATTTAAAGTTAAATATGTGTTTCGAATAAGGTTACAATGGCATGCAGTATTCAAGAGAGAGAATTTGTGTTATCAGGCTGTGTTGTTGTTGTTAAAAAAAATATTCGAAAATTTAGGGGTGTTCTGCACATTCAATTGCGTTTAAAATAAATAAATTTCTAGTATTCATTAATTGTATTGTTTGTACCAAATTTCATTGGAAACGTTTCATTCGTTCGTGAGATATCGCATCCAAACCCTCACGGGGACACACACACAAGATTTCAAAACCGTTCGATTTGAGTTCAGGGATACTAGAAACGTGTTCATAGGCGCCATTTTTGAGACAAGAGTGAGCCACTTCTTTTAAAGTGCAGAGTTAAGTTGCTATTGTTCTATTATATTTTGCGTTTGAAATTTTATCTGAAATCTATAATCAATTACTGCGTTTTGTTACCAGTAATTGATTATAGATTTCAGATAATGTTAGAAGCGGGTATAACTACTCGAAACCGCAGTAGTAATACCCGCTTCTAACTTCCTACTCGTAACTTTTTCCTAGTATTGTTTTCCGGAGAATTTTCGATGTCGAGATTTTAATTCCAATATATGTTTTAAGACATTCTGAACACGATATCTGTCTGTCTGATGTCTGTGGTTGATTTCTTGTGTACGCAATATCAGCCACAAATATTAATAGATTTCCACAAAATTTTAGACGCGGCTTTGTTATCAAAAAACATAGAACTCGATAGGATTTAAAAACTATGAATTTTATTCTAAATTTTATATTTTTTTAACATGCCAGCATAGGGCGAAATTTGGAATAATCATGCATAAAAGTGTTTATGTGCGGCTCAATTATCCCGAGAATTAATAGTTTCAATCCAATAATTCCTGTTTTATACCCGCTTCTAAACTCATTACATTCTCTTAGTATTGTTTTCCCGAAAATTTTCGATTCCGAGATTTTAATTCCAATATATGTTTTAAGACATTCTGAACACGTTTTTGACAAGATATCTGTCTGTCTGCTGTCTGTGGTCGATTTCTTGTGTACGCAATATCAGCCACAAATGTTAATAGATTTTCACGAAACTTTAGATATGGCTTTGCTATCAAAAAATCTAGAACTAGATAGGATTTAAAAACTTTGAATTTTATTCTGAATTTTATAGTTTTTTAACATGCCAGCATAGGGCAAAATTTGGCATAATCATGCATTAAAGGGTTTATTTGTGGCTCAATAATCCCGAGAATTAATAGTTTCAATCCAATAGTTGCTGTTTTATACTCGCTTCTAAACTCCTTACTTTGTCCTAGTAGTGTTTTCCCGAAAATTTTCGATTTCGAGATTTTGATTCCAATATATGTTTTAAGACATTCTGAACACGTTTTGACGCGATGTCTGTGGTCGATTTCATGTATACACAATATCAGTCACAAATATTAATAGATTTTCACGAAACTTTAGATACGGTTTTGCTATCAAAAAATCTAGAACTAGATAGGATTTTAAAACTTTGAATAACTTATATATTTTTATCCCGTCTTTTGAATGGAACATACTGACGAAAGCCAAGACGTCCTTTCCAAGCAAATAGGGATTCATCGAAGCAAATATTTTCCTCGGCTATGTAGGTTCCTTTAAATTTATTTTTCTGATTTTCTACGATTAGTCGTAGTCTTCCCAAGATTTTAGCACTCTTGTCTGAGGTGAAATGCAAACATTTTAAAATGTTCAGAAACACATCTCTAGGCATAACTCTACTGAAAAGCGGAGTAGCAAACATTTCATTTGTAGTAAAATACATTTTCACATTAGGCTTCTTGATAATGCTCATCAGTATTATTTTTACAAGAAACAATTTTATATATTCGCAATACTTAAATTTGAAAATTTTGCTGACTTAGAAGTTGATGGAGCACTTCTTTGATTGTTTTGAGCAAAACTGTTTGTTTCTTCAACAATCAAGTTTAGTAGATCACCATCAAAAAAATCAACTTCTTTTTCAGCATTTACTACAGTATTTGTTCCCTGTGTTCCAATATATGTTTGGGGATGAGCTGGAGTTCATGATGAGCCGAACTTTTACGGGAAGTGGAAGACAGGAACTCAGTTTAGACCGGAACACAGTGGGGGAGGCATCCACAGGGACCGTACCCTCCTTCCCCTACCACCAACCTCTCGGAAGGACTTACGGACCCACATGTTTAACGTGATCGTACTCCGTGTAAACAAGGCGACTGTTTTGGCAGTGGCGGGAATCGAACCCGGGCCTAACCACAGGGATAAACAAATCTAAACAAAATGAGTTAAACACGATATATAAGCTTGAAAAGTTTGCCCAAATAAAGCAGATGACGTAACAAACCGAAAACACCAATAATTGTCCCCTAATCTTTTAAACCAAAGGCCTTAATTGAGAAAATCTAGTCAAAAATGACATTCTGATAAAATGTATAGTTATATACATTTTACACTTTACAACAAAGTTGAGAAGTGTTTATGAATTTGTTCATTCATTCTGTCTGTCCGTTAGCACGATAACTGCCGTAAAAATGACTTAATGAAAATCAAATTTTAGTATGTTGTTCAGGCGGTCTGTGGGTCCTATGGGAATATAAATGAATATATATATATATAATATCACCCATTTAGTTTTGGATTGAACCCGGGTTGAAAAAATTAAATGCTTTGAACCCTATAGGACCTAATATTTCAAACATTGTTAAGCGAATTTAAAATTCACAAATTGCTTCGAAAATTTTAGGTAATATTCAAATTGTTCCATAAAATATATGAAAAAAAAATTCAGCGAAATATATTCAGTAGTTTTTTAAATAAAAATTAAAATAATAATAACACCTCTTATATGAAGCGATCACGTGACCATGATATGAAAAGCTCACGTGACCCACTTCAAAATGATATATGGCATCCATCTTGTCTCAAAATCGTGATTTTTAAAGTTCTTTTTAATTCATATTGAGTGTTGTATCCATCCTAAAGCCACTTTATTTTTTCTTAAATTCTGTGCATCTACATACTGAAACAACGCAATTACAATATATTTGAGTTTAAATGCTCATCCAAATTTGATTATTTCCACAACGAAGCCTATTTTTTACCTATGTATAATGTAAACAGCAAAATATGTAGAATAAGTTGTATTACAATTTCTGTATTTCTTTAACACAAAATCATTTAGTTCATGGAGCATACCTGTTATTAAAGAAATATTCATTCATTTTACAAAGATAAGGACGATTTTTTTCGATGAAGTTTTACGCATAGATTTTCATTAATGTAGCTCCATGGTCTTAATTTTAAATAAAATAAATTATTATGGTATTGTGATGAATGACATGAATGGAAAATTATTTATGAATGAAATGCTGCTTTTATAGAGAGAGCCAGGCGTGTTAGTTTTTCTATGACGTCATTTGAATGAATTTCAGTTGTTTTCGATGAAGTTTTGAAATATAATAAATTATCGTAGTATATGATAATTCTAAAATTATTACCGAGTAATGTATCACATTTTAGAGATGTTTAAACCAAGCAATTTATATTTCAATGCCGTCATTTGAATGAAGTTCATTTTTTTCGATGAAGGTTTAAGTTTTCAAATATAATAAATTAATGTAGTATTGTGATAAGTTTTAAAATATTACCGAGGAATATATTGCATTTTAGACATGTTTAAATAAAATTGCATTGAAGTTGGAAAGTGTTTCATAATCAATGCTTTAAGCATGATTGATCTTTCTTGTTTATTATTTAAATCCAAAAACATTTAATAAAATCGTCTGTTGTATAAATGCATTGGATATTATTCCGTTGCTAAGCAACATAATATAATTTTCCTCATATAAATTGAAGATAGAAATACCGTCTGCCGCTTTTAAACACTTTACAACATAGTTGAAAAGTGTTTATGACGTTGTTCATTCTGTCTGTCTGTTCGTTAGCACGATAACTGCCGTGAAAATGACTTTATTAAAATGAAATTTTAGTATGTTTTTCAGATGGTCTGTGGAACCCATGGAAATATGAATAAATAATATCACACAATTAATTTTTTATTGAACCCCGGGTTAAAAAAATGAAATACAGTGAACCCTATGGGACCTAATTTTTTTAAAATTTTTTAAGCAAATTTAAAATTCACAAATTGCTTCGAAATTTTTAGGAAATATTCACACGTTTAGAGAATTTTCGGGTTATGGATGAAGCTGAGGAAGATGGAAATAAAATTTGAAATGGGGAATGGTAATTAGAGTAAAATTACGCACTTGTAAAGAGTTCCATTAAAATATTTAGAAAAATATGGGTAATTAGCAAGAACATAGGAAATATAGTAAGGATAATACAGAGGTAAAATACAATTGGAAAAATATAACAGGTACCACGAATAGACATAGAATTCGTACATAAATAAATATATAAAATTTAAAACAGTATTGATAAGAAATGAATAAATATTTTAAGTTAAAAATAAATCCTGGGATTGGTTTCCAGGGTTTTGGGTAAATTGGGAACACCTGATCACCTTACATTTATTTGGAACAGGGAAACTTAACCATGTGATTTTTGCACATAAAAATTTTTAGTCACACGCGGTAACTGGTTTAAGATAGGGCAGTTTTTAAATGTAATGTTTTAATAAAACGCTTACCCCATTTCGTTAGTAAAAACCTCCGGTCACATATTCCTTTGGGCTCACAGAGAGTTATATACAAATGGCACAAACATTTCATAATCAGAGACTAGCATTTCTTAGCAAGAACAAACACACCACACACTTATAACATAATCTTACGGGGTACTCCGGTTTCCTTGCACGATAAGGGCTTTGAAGGAGTGTCATTTCTCCTAAAAACCCATGTTTTTCCCGCCCAAGCCAATTACTTAGGGCATGTTTACAAGCCCCCACTCTAGCAGACGAGTCGGTCATCTTTCAGTTGAGGAGAAAGAGGGACTTTCGCCACGTTTCGGCTCCCCTAAAATCTTTACAGAAAGTTAGGGACCATTCTTTACCCCCAGGTTGAAAGAGAGAAAAATCGTTCAGGACACGTACGACAGGAAAAATAAAATAAATACTTACTTTTTACGGAAAATTTTTTTAATAGATACGGGATAATGAATTTGGGTGTCAGAGAAGAAACCGCGATTTTGGTAAGGAAGAGAAGTACAAAGAAACACGGATTAAATTTCGAAGGGAAATTTTCACTGAATATGTATATAAGATAATGGAGAGAGAAATTAATTAATAATTTGGAGAAAATGTTTCATGTGTTTGTACAAGTTATGAGTTTATTATGAAATTTAATATGGCATGGCAATCCGTGGTAATACTGAAAATTTTTTTCAGTTACGAGGTATGATGCATTTGTTAATATTAGTAAATAAAATAAACGTTGAGAAATTTCCGTGGGTAAATGGTGTATAATAAAGTGAATAGATAAAGAAATAAATGAATTAATAAAATGGGAGAATAATGTTCATTTTGGAGCACTAGAGAATGTATGGAGAATTAGATACAAAAGTGACATGGGAGAAAACACTGTTTATTTTCGAGTAATAAATAATGGTGAATAAAGAAGGGATTAGTGTTTTATAAAAATGTCAAGAATTTAAAGTTAAATATGTGTTTCGAATAAGGTTACAATGGCATGCAGTATTCAAGAGAGAGAATTTGTGTTATCAGGCTGTGTTGTTGTTGTTAAAAAAAATATTCGAAAATTTAGGGGTGTTCTGCACATTCAATTGCGTTTAAAATAAATAAATTTCTAGTATTCATTAATTGTATTGTTTGTACCAAATTTCATTGGAAACGTTTCATTCGTTCGTGAGATATCGCATCCAAACCCTCACGGGGACACACACACAAGATTTCAAAACCGTTCGATTTGAGTTCAGGGATACTAGAAACGTGTTCATAGGCGCCATTTTTGAGACAAGAGTGAGCCACTTCTTTTAAAGTGCAGAGTTAAGTTGCTATTGTTCTATTATATTTTGCGTTTGAAATTTTATCTGAAATCTATAATCAATTACTGCGTTTTGTTACCAGTAATTGATTATGGATTTCAGATAATGTTAGAAGCGGGTATCACTACTCGAAACCGCAGTAGTAATACCCGCTTCTAACTTCCTACTCGTAACTTTTTCCTAGTATTGTTTTCCGGAGAATTTTCGATGTCGAGATTTTAATTCCAATATATGTTTTAAGACATTCTGAACACGATATCTGTCTGTCTGATGTCTGTGGTTGATTTCTTGTGTACGCAATATCAGCCACAAATATTAATAGATTTCCACAAAATTTTAGACGCGGCTTTGTTATCAAAAAACATAGAACTCGATAGGATTTAAAAACTATGAATTTTATTCTAAATTTTATATATTTTTTAATATGCCAGCATAGGGCGAAATTTGGAATAATCATGCATAAAAGTGTTTATGTGCGGCTCAATTATCCCGAGAATTAATAGTTTCAATCCAATAATTCCTGTTTTATACCCGCTTCTAAACTCATTACATTCTCTTAGTATTGTTTTCCCGAAAATTTTCGATTCCGAGATTTTAATTCCAATATATGTTTTAAGACATTCTGAACACGTTTTTGACAAGATATCTGTCTGTCTGCTGTCTGTGGTCGATTTCTTGTGTACGCAATATCAGCCACAAATGTTAATAGATTTTCACGAAACTTTAGATATGGCTTTGCTATCAAAAAATCTAGAACTAGATAGGATTTAAAAACTTTGAATTTTATTCTGAATTTTATAGTTTTTTAACATGCCAGCATAGGGCAAAATTTGGCATAATCATGCATTAAAGGGTTTATTTGTGGCTCAATAATCCCGAGAATTAATAGTTTCAATCCAATAGTTGCTGTTTTATACTCGCTTCTAAACTCCTTACTTTGTCCTAGTAGTGTTTTCCCGAAAATTTTCGATTTCGAGATTTTGATTCCAATATATGTTTTAAGACATTCTGAACACGTTTTGACGCGATGTCTGTGGTCGATTTCATGTATACACAATATCAGTCACAAATATTAATAGATTTTCACGAAACTTTAGATACGGTTTTGCTATCAAAAAATCTAGAACTAGATAGGATTTTAAAACTTTGAATAACTTATATATTTTTATCCCGTCTTTTGAATGGAACATACTGACGAAAGCCAAGACGTCCTTTCCAAGCAAATAGGGATTCATCGAAGCAAATATTTTCCTCGGCTATGTAGGTTCCTTTAAATTTATTTTTCTGATTTTCTACGATTAGTCGTAGTCTTCCCAAGATTTTAGCACTCTTGTCTGAGGTGAAATGCAAACATTTTAAAATGTTCAGAAACACATCTCTAGGCATAACTCTACTGAAAAGCGGAGTAGCAAACATTTCATTTGTAGTAAAATACATTTTCACATTAGGCTTCTTGATAATGCTCATCAGTATTATTTTTACAAGAAACAATTTTATATATTCGCAATACTTAAATTTGAAAATTTTGCTGACTTAGAAGTTGATGGAGCACTTCTTTGATTGTTTTGAGCAAAACTGTTTGTTTCTTCAACAATCAAGTTTAGTAGATCACCATCAAAAAAATCAACTTCTTTTTCAGCATTTACTACAGTATTTGTTCCCTGTGTTCCAATAAATGTTTGGGGATGAGCTGGAGTTCATGATGAGCCGAACTTTTACGGGAAGTGGAAGACAGGAACTCAGTTTAGACCGGAACACAGTGGGGGAGGCATCCACAGGGACGGTACCCTCCTTCCCCTACCACCAACCTCTCGGAAGGACTTACGGACCCACATGTTTAACGTGATCGTACTCCGTGTAAACAAGGCGACTGTTTTGGCAGTGGCGGGAATCGAACCCGGGCCTAACCACAGGGATAAACAAATCTAAACAAAATGAGTTAAACACGATATATAAGCTTGAAAAGTTTGCCCAAATAAAGCAGATGACGTAACAAACCGAAAACACCAATAATTGTCCCCTAATCTTTTAAACCAAAGGCCTTAATTGAGAAAATCTAGTCAAAAATGACATTCTGATAAAATGTATAGTTATATACATTTTACACTTTACAACAAAGTTGAGAAGTGTTTATGAATTTGTTCATTCATTCTGTCTGTCCGTTAGCACGATAACTGCCGTAAAAATGACTTAATGAAAATCAAATTTTAGTATGTTGTTCAGGCGGTCTGTGGGTCCTATGGGAATATAAATGAATATATATATATATAATATCACCCATTTAGTTTTGGATTGAACCCGGGTTGAAAAAATTAAATGCTTTGAACCCTATAGGACCTAATATTTCAAACATTGTTAAGCGAATTTAAAATTCACAAATTGCTTCGAAAATTTTAGGTAATATTCAAATTGTTCCATAAAATATATGAAAAAAAAATTCAGCGAAATATATTCAGTAGTTTTTTAAATAAAAATTAAAATAATAATAACACCTCTTATATGAAGCGATCACGTGACCATGATATGAAAAGCTCACGTGACCCACTTCAAAATGATATATGGCATCCATCTTGTCTCAAAATCGTGATTTTTAAAGTTCTTTTTAATTCATATTGAGTGTTGTATCCATCCTAAAGCCACTTTATTTTTTCTTAAATTCTGTGCATCTACATACTGAAACAACGCAATTACAATATATTTGAGTTTAAATGCTCATCCAAATTTGATTATTTCCACAACGAAGCCTATTTTTTACCTATGTATAATGTAAACAGCAAAATATGTAGAATAAGTTGTATTACAATTTCTGTATTTCTTTAACACAAAATCATTTAGTTCATGGAGCATACCTGTTATTAAAGAAATATTCATTCATTTTACAAAGATAAGGACGATTTTTTTCGATGAAGTTTTACGCATAGATTTTCATTACTTGTAGCTCCATGGTCTTAATTTTAAATAAAATAAATTATTATGGTATTGTGATGAATGACATGAATGGAAAATTATTTATGAATGAAATGCTGCTTTTATAGAGAGAGCCAGGCGTGTTAGTTTTTCTATGACGTCATTTGAATGAATTTCAGTTGTTTTCGATGAAGTTTTGAAATATAATAAATTATCGTAGTATATGATAATTCTAAAATTATTACCGAGTAATGTATCACATTTTAGAGATGTTTAAACCAAGCAATTTATATTTCAATGCCGTCATTTGAATGAAGTTCATTTTTTTCGATGAAGGTTTAAGTTTTCAAATATAATAAATTAATGTAGTATTGTGATAAGTTTTAAAATATTACCGAGGAATATATTGCATTTTAGACATGTTTAAATAAAATTGCATTGAAGTTGGAAAGTGTTTCATAATCAATGCTTTAAGCATGATTGATCTTTCTTGTTTATTATTTAAATCCAAAAACATTTAATAAAATCGTCTGTTGTATAAATGCATTGTATATTATTCCGTTGCTAAGCAACATAATATAATTTTCCTCATATAAATTGAAGATAGAAATACCGTCTGCCGCTTTTAAACACTTTACAACATAGTTGAAAAGTGTTTATGACGTTGTTCATTCTGTCTGTCTGTTCGTTAGCACTATAACTGCCGTGAAAATGACTTTATTAAAATGAAATTTTAGTATGTTTTTCAGATGGTCTGTGGAACCCATGGAAATATGAATAAATAATATCACACAATTAATTTTTTATTGAACCCCGGGTTAAAAAAATGAAATACAGTGAACCCTATGGGACCTAATTTTTTTAAAATTTTTTAAGCAAATTTAAAATTCACAAATTGCTTCGAAATTTTTAGGAAATATTCACACGTTTAGAGAATTTTCGGGTTATGGATGGAGCTGAGGAAGATGGAAATAAAATTTGAAATGGGGAATGGTAATTAGAGTAAAATTACGCACTTGTAAAGAGTTCCATTAAAATATTTAGAAAAATATGGGTAATTAGCAAGAACATAGGAAATATAGTAAGGATAATACAGAGGTAAAATACAATTGGAAAAATATAACAGGTACCACGAATAGACATAGAATTCGTACATAAATAAATATATAAAATTTAAAACAGTATTGATAAGAAATGAATAAATATTTTAAGTTAAAAATAAATCCTGGGATTGGTTTCCAGGGTTTTGGGTAAATTGGGAACACCTGATCACCTTACATTTATTTGGAACAGGGAAACTTAACCATGTGATTTTTGCACATAAAAATTTTTAGTCACACGCGGTAACTGGTTTAAGATAGGGCAGTTTTTAAATGTAATGTTTTAATAAAACGCTTACCCCATTTCGGTAGTAAAAACCTCCGGTCACATATTCCTTTGGGCTCACAGAGAGTTATATACAAATGGCACAAACATTTCATAATCAGAGACTAGCATTTCTTAGCAAGAACAAACACACCACACACTTATAACATAATCTTACGGGGTACTCCGGTTTCCTTGCACGATAAGGGCTTTGAAGGAGTGTCATTTCTCCTAAAAACCCATGTTTTTCCCGCCCAAGCCAATTACTTAGGGCATGTTTACAAGCCCCCACTCTAGCAGACGAGTCGGTCATCTTTCAGTTGAGGAGAAAGAGGGACTTTCGCCACGTTTCGGCTCCCCTAAAATCTTTACAGAAAGTTAGGGACCATTCTTTACCCCCAGGTTGAAAGAGAGAAAAATCGTTCAGGACACGTACGACAGGAAAAATAAAATAAATACTTACTTTTTACGGAAAATTTTTTTAATAGATACGGGATAATGAATTTGGGTGTCAGAGAAGAAACCGCGATTTTGGTAAGGAAGAGAAGTACAAAGAAACACGGATTAAATTTCGAAGGGAAATTTTCACTGAATATGTATATAAGATAATGGAGAGAGAAATTAATTAATAATTTGGAGAAAATGTTTCATGTGTTTGTACAAGTTATGAGTTTATTATGAAATTTAATATGGCATGGCAATCCGTGGTAATACTGAAAAATTTTTTCAGTTACGAGGTATGATGCATTTGTTAATATTAGTAAATAAAATAAACGTTGAGAAATTTCCGTGGGTAAATGGTGTATAATAAAGTGAATAGATAAAGAAATAAATGAATTAATAAAATGGGAGAATAATGTTCATTTTGGAGCACTAGAGAATGTATGGAGAATTAGATACAAAAGTGACATGGGAGAAAACACTGTTTATTTTCGAGTAATAAATAATGGTGAATAAAGAAGGGATTAGTGTTTTATAAAAATGTCAAGAATTTAAAGTTAAATATGTGTTTCGAATAAGGTTACAATGGCATGCAGTATTCAAGAGAGAGAATTTGTGTTATCAGGCTGTGTTGTTGTTGTTAAAAAAAATATTCGAAAATTTAGGGGTGTTCTGCACATTCAATTGCGTTTAAAATAAATAAATTTCTAGTATTCATTAATTGTATTGTTTGTACCAAATTTCATTGGAAACGTTTCATTCGTTCGTGAGATATCGCATCCAAACCCTCACGGGGACACACACACAAGATTTCAAAACCGTTCGATTTGAGTTCAGGGATACTAGAAACGTGTTCATAGGCGCCATTTTTGAGACAAGAGTGAGCCACTTCTTTTAAAGTGCAGAGTTAAGTTGCTATTGTTCTATTATATTTTGCGTTTGAAATTTTATCTGAAATCTATAATCAATTACTGCGTTTTGTTACCAGTAATTGATTATGGATTTCAGATAATGTTAGAAGCGGGTATCACTACTCGAAACCGCAGTAGTAATACCCGCTTCTAACTTCCTACTCGTAACTTTTTCCTAGTATTGTTTTCCGGAGAATTTTCGATGTCGAGATTTTAATTCCAATATATGTTTTAAGACATTCTGAACACGATATCTGTCTGTCTGATGTCTGTGGTTGATTTCTTGTGTACGCAATATCAGCCACAAATATTAATAGATTTCCACAAAATTTTAGACGCGGCTTTGTTATCAAAAAACATAGAACTCGATAGGATTTAAAAACTATGAATTTTATTCTAAATTTTATATATTTTTTAATATGCCAGCATAGGGCGAAATTTGGAATAATCATGCATAAAAGTGTTTATGTGCGGCTCAATTATCCCGAGAATTAATAGTTTCAATCCAATAATTCCTGTTTTATACCCGCTTCTAAACTCATTACATTCTCTTAGTATTGTTTTCCCGAAAATTTTCGATTCCGAGATTTTAATTCCAATATATGTTTTAAGACATTCTGAACACGTTTTTGACAAGATATCTGTCTGTCTGCTGTCTGTGGTCGATTTCTTGTGTACGCAATATCAGCCACAAATGTTAATAGATTTTCACGAAACTTTAGATATGGCTTTGCTATCAAAAAATCTAGAACTAGATAGGATTTAAAAACTTTGAATTTTATTCTGAATTTTATAGTTTTTTAACATGCCAGCATAGGGCAAAATTTGGCATAATCATGCATTAAAGGGTTTATTTGTGGCTCAATAATCCCGAGAATTAATAGTTTCAATCCAATAGTTGCTGTTTTATACTCGCTTCTAAACTCCTTACTTTGTCCTAGTAGTGTTTTCCCGAAAATTTTCGATTTCGAGATTTTGATTCCAATATATGTTTTAAGACATTCTGAACACGTTTTGACGCGATGTCTGTGGTCGATTTCATGTATACACAATATCAGTCACAAATATTAATAGATTTTCACGAAACTTTAGATACGGTTTTGCTATCAAAAAATCTAGAACTAGATAGGATTTTAAAACTTTGAATAACTTATATATTTTTATCCCGTCTTTTGAATGGAACATACTGACGAAAGCCAAGACGTCCTTTCCAAGCAAATAGGGATTCATCGAAGCAAATATTTTCCTCGGCTATGTAGGTTCCTTTAAATTTATTTTTCTGATTTTCTACGATTAGTCGTAGTCTTCCCAAGATTTTAGCACTCTTGTCTGAGGTGAAATGCAAACATTTTAAAATGTTCAGAAACACATCTCTAGGCATAACTCTACTGAAAAGCGGAGTAGCAAACATTTCATTTGTAGTAAAATACATTTTCACATTAGGCTTCTTGATAATGCTCATCAGTATTATTTTTACAAGAAACAATTTTATATATTCGCAATACTTAAATTTGAAAATTTTGCTGACTTAGAAGTTGATGGAGCACTTCTTTGATTGTTTTGAGCAAAACTGTTTGTTTCTTCAACAATCAAGTTTAGTAGATCACCATAAAAAAAATCAACTTCTTTTTCAGCATTTACTACAGTATTTGTTCCCTGTGTTCCAATAAATGTTTGGGGATGAGCTGGAGTTCATGATGAGCCGAACTTTTACGGGAAGTGGAAGACAGGAACTCAGTAAGCCCAGTCTCTGACATAATGTCCGTATCAGAATCACTAGAAATATCACTTTCTAACTCTTTAGAAAATGAGTCATTACTCTCATCTATGTCACTAATTGGCTCATTCATCATGCGAGTATATTCTTCCTTTGATAAATAACGCTTTCTCTCCATAATAAACTGGAGTCAAGGGTTTCCGAAATAAAAAGGGAAGTAAGCGAAATATATCCGAAAGCAACGGAAAGTGTATCAGAACTGACGATAAAACCATCGAGGTATAGTATATAAGGAGAGAGCTTAAGGGTTGCAATTGTCGTCAAAGATAAAGGCAGGTATTGTACGGACGAATTTCCCGAGAACGCATTTTCTCCCGACTGTGACCTTATACATTTCAATTGCGATTTCTAACCGAGAGCTTACTTGAGAAATATAAATTGTAAAATAATGGTCACGTACTGATGTGCTTACGGCTGCAAGGAAAAGCACGTAAAAGGAGGCCTTTACTCTTTCCATAGGAAAGTTTTTTTTTTCATTATATATCTCACAAATATAGTTAAAAAGTAATTTTGATAGATTTTAGCGTGGTGCATTTAATTTGGTTATTAATTTCATTGCTTTTAATGCTGTATTATTAGAAGTTTTGCCTTATTTTTGGTGTTTATGATATTGCAGAAGACTTATAATATCATTCTAACACTTTAAAAAATATTTAGAGTACTTTGCTGATAGTTATAGAGTTATTTTCGGTATCCTCGTATGTTTTCCCTTCGAGGTAGAACTTGGCGACGGTTGGCGACTCGCAAGATTTGGTGCCTAGGGAAGAAAAATAAGAGTTCAGATAATGAGCGTAAAGACGTCGAAAGCCCAGACGGTGTCGTATGATAAAATTTTACGTTCAAAATAAAATATAATATTAATTTATATTCATTGTAAATGTCAGCTAGATTTTACATCATAACTTTTCAGTGCATTTTATATAAAGATATATGATCTGAAATATGAGCATGATCTCATTTTTAGTTCAGAGTAAATCGTACTTAATAAGTATTACTAGTTAGCATGGAAGCCCATAGAGGAAGACAAGGGAGTACTTCAAAATCACAAAGGCGGACATCAAACTAGTCGATGCTTTTTATCTTATCCTTTAGTTTGCCCCCTCTCCCCTCCGGATGAATTCTGTAGGTGCCGATGCTGGTTAGAATTAATTTCATTTAAACATCTCGATTAAAAATATATATTCCCCCCCGTTCACAAATTAAATATCAAAGGATGTTCATCAAACTCCCAGTGTTTTCAAGAAGTATTTTGGTATTACACTAGCAATCTATTAAATGAGCAATCTTAACTCTTAAAAGAACCCCACATTCTCCTCATCATAATTTCATATATTAAAATATTTTGATATGTGGATCAATTTGGCGTCATTTTCGTTAACTTAGCGTCCGAGTTGCAACTTTAACGATATTTTCGTTAATCTGGTATTGTTGTTGAGACCCAGACCGTCCGACCTACCAGAACGGTGTAAGGTAACTGTTTGGATGACCGGGAAGTGCCACCCAATTTAGACCGGAACACAGTGGGGGAGGCATCCACAGGGACCGTACCCTCCTTCCCCTACCACCAACCTCTCGGAAGGACTTACGGACCCACATGTTTAACGTGATCGTACTCCGTGTAAACAAGGCGACTGTTTTGGCAGTGGCGGGAATCGAACCCGGGCCTAACCACAGGGATAAACAAATCTAAACAAAATGAGTTAAACACGATATATAAGCTTGAAAAGTTTGCCCAAATAAAGCAGATGACGTAACAAACCGAAAACACCAATAATTGTCCCCTAATCTTTTAAACCAAAGGTCTTAATTGAGAAAATCTAGTCAAAAATGACATTCTGATAAAATGTATAGTTATATACATTTTACACTTTACAACAAAGTTGAGAAGTGTTTATGAATTTGTTAATTCATTCTGTCTGTCTGTCTGTCCGTTAGCACGATAACTGCCGTAAAAATGACTTAATGAAAATCAAATTTTAGTATGTTGTTCAGACGGTCTGTGGGTCCTATGGGAATATAAATGAATATATATATATATAATATCACCCATTTAGTTTTGGATTGAACCCGGGTTGAAAAAATTAAATGCTTTGAACCCTATAGGACCTAATATTTCAAACATTGTTAAGCGAATTTAAAATTCACAAATTGCTTCGAAAATTTTAGGTAATATTCAAATTGTTCCATAAAATATATGAAAAAAAAATTCAGCGAAATATATTCAGTAGTTTTTTAAATAAAAATTAAAATAATAATAACACCTCTTATATGAAGCGATCACGTGACCATGATATGAAAAGCTCACGTGACCCACTTCAAAATGATATATGGCATCCATCTTGTCTCAAAATCGTGATTTTTAAAGTTCTTTTTAATTCATATTGAGTGTTGTATCCATCCTAAAGCCACTTTATTTTTTCTTAAATTCTGTGCATCTACATACTGAAACAACGCAATTACAATATATTTGAGTTTAAATGCTCATCCAAATTTGATTATTTCCACAACGAAGCCTATTTTTTACCTATGTATAATGTAAACAGCAAAATATGTAGAATAAGTTGTATTACAATTTCTGTATTTCTTTAACACAAAATCATTTAGTTCATGGAGCATACCTGTTATTAAAGAAATATTCATTCATTTTACAAAGATAAGGACGATTTTTTTCGATGAAGTTTTACGCATAGATTTTCATTACTTGTAGCTCCATGGTCTTAATTTTAAATAAAATAAATTATTATGGTATTGTGATGAATGACATGAATGGAAAATTATTTATGAATGAAATGCTGCTTTTATAGAGAGAGCCAGGCGTGTTAGTTTTTCTATGACGTCATTTGAATGAATTTCAGTTGTTTTCGATGAAGTTTTGAAATATAATAAATTATCGTAGTATATGATAATTCTAAAATTATTACCGAGTAATGTATCGCATTTTAGAGATGTTTAAACCAAGCAATTTATATTTCAATGCCGTCATTTGAATGAAGTTCATTTTTTTCGATGAAGGTTTAAGTTTTCAAATATAATAAATTAATGTAGTATTGTGATAAGTTTTAAAATATTACCGAGGAATATATTGCATTTTAGACATGTTTAAATAAAATTGCATTGAAGTTGGAAAGTGTTTCATAATCAATGCTTTAAGCATGATTGATCTTTCTTGTTTATTATTTAAATCCAAAAACATTTAATAAAATCGTCTGTTGTATAAATGCATTGTATATTATTCCGTTGCTAAGCAACATAATATAATTTTCCTCATATAAATTGAAGATAGAAATACCGTCTGCCGCTTTTTAACACTTTACAACATAGTTGAAAAGTGTTTATGACGTTGTTCATTCTGTCTGTCTGTTCGTTAGCACGATAACTGCCGTGAAAATGACTTTATTAAAATGAAATTTTAGTATGTTTTTCAGATGGTCTGTGGAACCCATGGAAATATGAATAAATAATATCACACAATTAATTTTTTATTGAACCCCGGGTTAAAAAAATGAAATACAGTGAACCCTATGGGACCTAATTTTTTTAAAAATTTTTAAGCAAATTTAAAATTCACAAATTGCTTCGAAATTTTTAGGAAATATTCACACGTTTAGAGAATTTTCGGGTTATGGATGGAGCTGAGGAAGATGGAAATAAAATTTGAAATGGGGAATGGTAATTAGAGTAAAATTACGCACTTGTAAAGAGTTCCATTAAAATATTTAGAAAAATATGGGTAATTAGCAAGAACATAGGAAATATAGTAAGGATAATACAGAGGTAAAATACAATTGGAAAAATATAACAGGTACCACGAATAGACATAGAATTCGTACATAAATAAATATATAAAATTTAAAACAGTATTGATAAGAAATGAATAAATATTTTAAGTTAAAAATAAATCCTGGGATTGGTTTCCAGGGTTTTGGGTAAATTGGGAACACCTGATCACCTTACATTTATTTGGAACAGGGAAACTTAACCATGTGATTTTTGTACATAAAAATTTTTAGTCACACGCGGTAACTGGTTTAAGATAGGGCAGTTTTTAAATGTAATGTTTTAATAAAACGCTTACCCCATTTCGGTAGTAAAAACCTCCGGTCACATATTCCTTTGGGCTCACAGAGAGTTATATACAAATGGCACAAACATTTCATAATCAGAGACTAGCATTTCTTAGCAAGAACAAACACACCACACACTTATAACATAATCTTACGGGGTACTCCGGTTTCCTTGCACGATAAGGGCTTTGAAGGAGTGTCATTTCTCCTAAAAACCCATGTTTTTCCCGCCCAAGCCAATTACTTAGGGCATGTTTACAAGCCCCCACTCTAGCAGACGAGTCGGTCATCTTTCAGTTGAGGAGAAAGAGGTACTTTCGCCACGTTTCGGCTCCCCTAAAATCTTTACAGAAAGTTAGGGACCATTCTTTACCCCCAGGTTGAAAGAGAGAAAAATCGTTCAGGACACGTACGACAGGAAAAATAAAATAAATACTTACTTTTTACGGAAAATTTTTTTAATAGATACGGGATAATGAATTTGGGTGTCAGAGAAGAAACCGCGATTTTGGTAAGGAAGAGAAGTACAAAGAAACACGGATTAAATTTCGAAGGGAAATTTTCACTGAATATGTATATAAGATAATGGAGAGAGAAATTAATTAATAATTTGGAGAAAATGTTTCATGTGTTTGTACAAGTTATGAGTTTATTATGAAATTTAATATGGCATGGCAATCCGTGGTAATACTGAAAATTTTTTTCAGTTACGAGGTATGATGCATTTGTTGATATTAGTAAATAAAATAAACGTTGAGAAATTTCCGTGTGTAAATGGTGTATAATAAAGTGAATAGATAAAGAAATAAATGAATTAATAAAATGGGAGAATAATGTTCATTTTGGAGCACTAGAGAATGTATGGAGAATTAGATACAAAAGTGACATGGGAGAAAACACTGTTTATTTTCGAGTAATAAATAATGGTGAATAAAGAAGGGATTAGTGTTTTATAAAAATGTCAAGAATTTAAAGTTAAATATGTGTTTCGAATAAGGTTACAATGGCATGCAGTATTCAAGAGAGAGAATTTGTGTTATCAGGCTGTGTTGTTGTTGTTAAAAAAAATATTCGAAAATTTAGGGGTGTTCTGCACATTCAATTGCGTTTAAAATAAATAAATTTCTAGTATTCATTAATTGTATTGTTTGTACCAAATTTCATTGGAAACGTTTCATTCGTTCGTGAGATATCGCATCCAAACCCTCACGGGGACACACACACAAGATTTCAAAACCGTTCGATTTGAGTTCAGGGATACTAGAAACGTGTTCATAGGCGCCATTTTTGAGACAAGAGTGAGCCACTTCTTTTAAAGTGCAGAGTTAAGTTGCTATTGTTCTATTATATTTTGCGTTTGAAATTTTATCTGAAATCTATAATCAATTACTGCGTTTTGTTACCAGTAATTGATTATGGATTTCAGATAATGTTAGAAGCGGGTATCACTACTCGAAACCGCAGTAGTAATACCCGCTTCTAACTTCCTACTCGTAACTTTTTCCTAGTATTGTTTTCCGGAGAATTTTCGATGTCGAGATTTTAATTCCAATATATGTTTTAAGACATTCTGAACACGATATCTGTCTGTCTGATGTCTGTGGTTGATTTCTTGTGTACGCAATATCAGCCACAAATATTAATAGATTTCCACAAAATTTTAGACGCGGCTTTGTTATCAAAAAACATAGAACTCGATAGGATTTAAAAACTATGAATTTTATTCTAAATTTTATATATTTTTTAATATGCCAGCATAGGGCGAAATTTGGAATAATCATGCATAAAAGTGTTTATGTGCGGCTCAATTATCCCGAGAATTAATAGTTTCAATCCAATAATTCCTGTTTTATACCCGCTTCTAAACTCATTACATTCTCTTAGTATTGTTTTCCCGA
This sequence comes from Amaurobius ferox, assembly GCA_951213105.1. NCBI lineage: Eukaryota > Metazoa > Arthropoda > Arachnida > Araneae > Amaurobiidae > Amaurobius > Amaurobius ferox. The sequence goes on along the minus strand of OX578142.1, from coordinate 15,749,562 downwards.
AAATTTTCGATTCCGAGATTTTAATTCCAATATATGTTTTAAGACCTTCTGAACACGTTTTTGACAAGATATCTGTCTGTCTGCTGTCTGTGGTCGATTTCTTGTGTACGCAATATCAGCCACAAATGTTAATAGATTTTCACGAAACTTTAGATATGGCTTTGCTATCAAAAAATCTAGAACTAGATAGGATTTAAAAACTTTGAATTTTATTCTGAATTTTATAGTTTTTTAACATGCCAGCATAGGGCAAAATTTGGCATAATCATGCATTAAAGGGTTTATTTGTGGCTCAATAATCCCGAGAATTAATAGTTTCAATCCAATAGTTGCTGTTTTATACTCGCTTCTAAACTCCTTACTTTGTCCTAGTAGTGTTTTCCCGAAAATTTTCGATTCCGAGATTTTAATTCCAATATATGTTTTAAGACCTTCTGAACACGTTTTTGACAAGATATCTGTCTGTCTGCTGTCTGTGGTCGATTTCTTGTGTACGCAATATCAGCCACAAATGTTAATAGATTTTCACGAAACTTTAGATATGGCTTTGCTCTCAAAAAATCTAGAACTAGATAGGATTTAAAAACTTTGAATTTTATTCTGAATTTTATAGTTTTTTAACATGCCAGCATAGGGCAAAATTTGGCATAATCATGCATTAAAGGGTTTATTTGTGGCTCAATAATCCCGAGAATTAATAGTTTCAATCCAATAGTTGCTGTTTTATACTCGCTTCTAAACTCCTTACTTTGTCCTAGTAGTGTTTTCCCGAAAATTTTCGATTTCGAGATTTTGATTCCAATATATGTTTTAAGACATTCTGAACACGTTTTGACGCGATGTCTGTGGTCGATTTCATGTATACACAATATCAGTCACAAATATTAATAGATTTTCACGAAACTTTAGATACGGTTTTGCTATCAAAAAATCTAGAACTAGATAGGATTTTAAAACTTTGAATAACTTATATATTTTTATCCCGTCTTTTGAATGGAACATACTGACGAAAGCCAAGACGTCCTTTCCAAGCAAATAGGGATTCATCGAAGCAAATATTTTCCTCGGCTATGTAGGTTCCTTTAAATTTATTTTTCTGATTTTCTACGATTAGTCGTAGTCTTCCCAAGATTTTAGCACTCTTGTCTGAGGTGAAATGCAAACATTTTAAAATGTTCAGAAACACATCTCTAGGCATAACTCTACTGAAAAGCGGAGTAGCAAACATTTCATTTGTAGTAAAATACATTTTCACATTAGGCTTCTTGATAATGCCCATCAGTATTATTTTTACAAGAAACAATTTTATATATTCGCAATACTTAAATTTGAAAATTTTGCTGACTTAGAAGTTGATGGAGCACTTCTTTGATTGTTTTGAGCAAAACTGTTTGTTTCTTCAACAATCAAGTTTAGTAGATCATCATCAAAAAAATCAACTTCTTTTTCAGCATTTACTACAGTATTTGTTCCCTGTGTTCCAATAAATGTTTGGGGATGAGCTGGAGTTCATGATGAGCCGAACTTTTACGGGAAGTGGAAGACAGGAACTCAGTAAGCCCAGTCTCTGACATAATGTCCGTATCAGAATCACTAGAAATATCACTTTCTAACTCTTTAGAAAATGAGTCATTACTCTCATATGTCACTAATTGGCTCATTCATCATGCGAGTATATTCTTCCTTTGATATATAACGCTTTCTCTCCATAATAAACTGGAGTCAAGGGTTTCCGAAATAAAAAGGGAAGTAAGCGAAATATATCCGAAAGCAACGGAAAGTGTATCAGAACTGACGATAAAACCATCGAGGTATAGTATATAAGGAGAGAGCTTAAGGGTTGCAATTGTCGTCAAAGATAAAGGCAGGTATTGTACGGACGAATTTCCCGAGAACGCATTTTCTCCCGACTGTGACCTTATACTTTTCAATTGCGATTTCTAACCGAGAGCTTACTTGAGAAATATAAATTGTAAAATAATGGTCACGTACTGATGTGCTTACGGCTGCAAGGAAAAGCACGTAAAAGGAGGCCTTTACTCTTTCCATAGGAAAGTTTTTTTTTTCATTATATATCTCACAAATATAGTTAAAAAGTAATTTTGATAGATTTTAGCGTGGTGCATTTAATTTGGTTATTAATTTCATTGCTTTTAATGCTGTATTATTAGAAGTTTTGCCTTATTTTTGGTGTTTATGATATTGCAGAAGACTTATAATATCATTCTAACACTTTAAAAAATATTTAGAGTACTTTGCTGATAGTTATAGAGTTATTTTCGGTATCCTCGTATGTTTTCCCTTCGAGGTAGAACTTGGCGACGGTTGGCGACTCGCAAGATTTGGTGCCTAGGGAAGAAAAATAAGAGTTCAGATAATGAGCGTAAAGACGTCGAAAGCCCAGACGGTGTCGTATGATAAAATTTTACGTTCAAAATAAAATATAATATTAATTTATATTCATTGTAAATGTCAGCTAGATTTTACATCATAACTTTTCAGTGCATTTTATATAAAGATATATGATCTGAAATATGAGCATGATCTCATTTTTAGTTCAGAGTAAATCGTACTTAATAAGTATTACTAGTTAGCATGGAAGCCCATAGAGGAAGACAAGGGAGTACTTCAAAATCACAAAGGCGGACATCAAACTAGTCGATGCTTTTTATCTTATCCTATAGTTTGCCCCCTCTCCCCTGCGGATAAATTCTGTAGGTGCCGATGCTGGTTAGAATTAATTTCATTTAAACATCTCGATTAAAAATATATATTCCCCCCCGTTCACAAATTAAATATCAAAGGATGTTCATCAAACTCCCAGTGTTTTCAAGAAGTATTTTGGTATTACACTAGCAATCTATTAAATGAGCAACCTTAACTCTTAAAAGAACCCCACATTCTCCTCATCATAATTTCATATATTAAAATATTTTGATATGTGGATCAATTTGGCGTCATTTTCGTTAACTTAGCGTCCGAGTTGCAACTTTAACGATATTTTCGTTAATCTGGTATTGTTGTTGAGACCCAGACCGTCCGACCTACCAGAACGGTGTAAGGTAACTGTTTGGATGACCGGGAAGTGCCACCCAATTTAGACCGGAACACAGTGGGGGAGGCATCCACAGGGACCGTACCCTCCTTCCCCTACCACCAACCTCTCGGAAGGACTTACGGACCCACATGTTTAACGTGATCGTACTCCGTGTAAACAAGGCGACTGTTTTGGCAGTGGCGGGAATCGAACCCGGGCCTAACCACAGGGATAAACAAATCTAAACAAAATGAGTTAAACACGATATATAAGCTTGAAAAGTTTGCCCAAATAAAGCAGATGACGTAACAAACCGAAAACACCAATAATTGTCCCCTAATCTTTTAAACCAAAGGCCTTAATTGAGAAAATCTAGTCAAAAATGACATTCTGATAAAATGTATAGTTATATACATTTTACACTTTACAACAAAGTTGAGAAGTGTTTATGAATTTGTTAATTCATTCTGTCTGTCTGTCTGTCCGTTAGCACGATAACTGCCGTAAAAATGACTTAATGAAAATCAAATTTTAGTATGTTGCTCAGACGGTCTGTGGGTCCTATGGGAATATAAATGAATATATATATATATAATATCACCCATTTAGTTTTGGATTGAACCCGGGTTGAAAAAATTAAATGCTTTGAACCCTATAGGACCTAATATTTCAAACATTGTTAAGCGAATTTAAAATTCACAAATTGCTTCGAAAATTTTAGGTAATATTCAAATTGTTCCATAAAATATATGAAAAAAAAATTCAGCGAAATATATTCAGTAGTTTTTTAAATAAAAATTAAAATAATAATAACACCTCTTATATGAAGCGATCACGTGACCATGATATGAAAAGCTCACGTGACCCACTTCAAAATGATATATGGCATCCATCTTGTCTCAAAATCGTGATTTTTAAAGTTCTTTTTAATTCATATTGAGTGTTGTATCCATCCTAAAGCCACTTTATTTTTTCTTAAATTCTGTGCATCTACATACTGAAACAACGCAATTACAATATATTTGAGTTTAAATGCTCATCCAAATTTGATTATTTCCACAACGAAGCCTATTTTTTACCTATGTATAATGTAAACAGCAAAATATGTAGAATAAGTTGTATTACAATTTCTGTATTTCTTTAACACAAAATCATTTAGTTCATGGAGCATACCTGTTATTAAAGAAATATTCATTCATTTTACAAAGATAAGGACGATTTTTTTCGATGAAGTTTTACGCATAGATTTTCATTACTTGTAGCTCCATGGTCTTAATTTTAAATAAAATAAATTATTATGGTATTGTGATGAATGACATGAATGGAAAATTATTTATGAATGAAATGCTGCTTTTATAGAGAGAGCCAGGCGTGTTAGTTTTTCTATGACGTCATTTGAATGAATTTCAGTTGTTTTCGATGAAGTTTTGAAATATAATAAATTATCGTAGTATATGATAATTCTAAAATTATTACCGAGTAATGTATCGCATTTTAGAGATGTTTAAACCAAGCAATTTATATTTCAATGCCGTCATTTGAATGAAGTTCATTTTTTTCGATGAAGGTTTAAGTTTTCAAATATAATAAATTAATGTAGTATTGTGATAAGTTTTAAAATATTACCGAGGAATATATTGCATTTTAGACATGTTTAAATAAAATTGCATTGAAGTTGGAAAGTGTTTCATAATCAATGCTTTAAGCATGATTGATCTTTCTTGTTTATTATTTAAATCCAAAAACATTTAATAAAATCGTCTGTTGTATAAATGCATTGTATATTATTCCGTTGCTAAGCAACATAATATAATTTTCCTCATATAAATTGAAGATAGAAATACCGTCTGCCGCTTTTTAACACTTTACAACATAGTTGAAAAGTGTTTATGACGTTGTTCATTCTGTCTGTCTGTTCGTTAGCACGATAACTGCCGTGAAAATGACTTTATTAAAATGAAATTTTAGTATGTTTTTCAGATGGTCTGTGGAACCCATGGAAATATGAATAAATAATATCACACAATTAATTTTTTATTGAACCCCGGGTTAAAAAAATGAAATACAGTGAACCCTATGGGACCTAATTTTTTTAAAAATTTTTAAGCAAATTTAAAATTCACAAATTGCTTCGAAATTTTTAGGAAATATTCACACGTTTAGAGAATTTTCGGGTTATGGATGGAGCTGAGGAAGATGGAAATAAAATTTGAAATGGGGAATGGTAATTAGAGTAAAATTACGCACTTGTAAAGAGTTCCATTAAAATATTTAGAAAAATATGGGTAATTAGCAAGAACATAGGAAATATAGTAAGGATAATACAGAGGTAAAATACAATTGGAAAAATATAACAGGTACCACGAATAGACATAGAATTCGTACATAAATAAATATATAAAATTTAAAACAGTATTGATAAGAAATGAATAAATATTTTAAGTTAAAAATAAATCCTGGGATTGGTTTCCAGGGTTTTGGGTAAATTGGGAACACCTGATCACCTTACATTTATTTGGAACAGGGAAACTTAACCATGTGATTTTTGTACATAAAAATTTTTAGTCACACGCGGTAACTGGTTTAAGATAGGGCAGTTTTTAAATGTAATGTTTTAATAAAACGCTTACCCCATTTCGGTAGTAAAAACCTCCGGTCACATATTCCTTTGGGCTCACAGAGAGTTATATACAAATGGCACAAACATTTCATAATCAGAGACTAGCATTTCTTAGCAAGAACAAACACACCACACACTTATAACATAATCTTACGGGGTACTCCGGTTTCCTTGCACGATAAGGGCTTTGAAGGAGTGTCATTTCTCCTAAAAACCCATGTTTTTCCCGCCCAAGCCAATTACTTAGGGCATGTTTACAAGCCCCCACTCTAGCAGACGAGTCGGTCATCTTTCAGTTGAGGAGAAAGAGGTACTTTCGCCACGTTTCGGCTCCCCTAAAATCTTTACAGAAAGTTAGGGACCATTCTTTACCCCCAGGTTGAAAGAGAGAAAAATCGTTCAGGACACGTACGACAGGAAAAATAAAATAAATACTTACTTTTTACGGAAAATTTTTTTAATAGATACGGGATAATGAATTTGGGTGTCAGAGAAGAAACCGCGATTTTGGTAAGGAAGAGAAGTACAAAGAAACACGGATTAAATTTCGAAGGGAAATTTTCACTGAATATGTATATAAGATAATGGAGAGAGAAATTAATTAATAATTTGGAGAAAATGTTTCATGTGTTTGTACAAGTTATGAGTTTATTATGAAATTTAATATGGCATGGCAATCCGTGGTAATACTGAAAATTTTTTTCAGTTACGAGGTATGATGCATTTGTTGATATTAGTAAATAAAATAAACGTTGAGAAATTTCCGTGTGTAAATGGTGTATAATAAAGTGAATAGATAAAGAAATAAATGAATTAATAAAATGGGAGAATAATGTTCATTTTGGAGCACTAGAGAATGTATGGAGAATTAGATACAAAAGTGACATGGGAGAAAACACTGTTTATTTTCGAGTAATAAATAATGGTGAATAAAGAAGGGATTAGTGTTTTATAAAAATGTCAAGAATTTAAAGTTAAATATGTGTTTCGAATAAGGTTACAATGGCATGCAGTATTCAAGAGAGAGAATTTGTGTTATCAGGCTGTGTTGTTGTTGTTAAAAAAAATATTCGAAAATTTAGGGGTGTTCTGCACATTCAATTGCGTTTAAAATAAATAAATTTCTAGTATTCATTAATTGTATTGTTTGTACCAAATTTCATTGGAAACGTTTCATTCGTTCGTGAGATATCGCATCCAAACCCTCACGGGGACACACACACAAGATTTCAAAACCGTTCGATTTGAGTTCAGGGATACTAGAAACGTGTTCATAGGCGCCATTTTTGAGACAAGAGTGAGCCACTTCTTTTAAAGTGCAGAGTTAAGTTGCTATTGTTCTATTATATTTTGCGTTTGAAATTTTATCTGAAATCTATAATCAATTACTGCGTTTTGTTACCAGTAATTGATTATGGATTTCAGATAATGTTAGAAGCGGGTATCACTACTCGAAACCGCAGTAGTAATACCCGCTTCTAACTTCCTACTCGTAACTTTTTCCTAGTATTGTTTTCCGGAGAATTTTCGATGTCGAGATTTTAATTCCAATATATGTTTTAAGACATTCTGAACACGATATCTGTCTGTCTGATGTCTGTGGTTGATTTCTTGTGTACGCAATATCAGCCACAAATATTAATAGATTTCCACAAAATTTTAGACGCGGCTTTGTTATCAAAAAACATAGAACTCGATAGGATTTAAAAACTATGAATTTTATTCTAAATTTTATATATTTTTTAATATGCCAGCATAGGGCGAAATTTGGAATAATCATGCATAAAAGTGTTTATGTGCGGCTCAATTATCCCGAGAATTAATAGTTTCAATCCAATAATTCCTGTTTTATACCCGCTTCTAAACTCATTACATTCTCTTAGTATTGTTTTCCCGAAAATTTTCGATTCCGAGATTTTAATTCCAATATATGTTTTAAGACCTTCTGAACACGTTTTTGACAAGATATCTGTCTGTCTGCTGTCTGTGGTCGATTTCTTGTGTACGCAATATCAGCCACAAATGTTAATAGATTTTCACGAAACTTTAGATATGGCTTTGCTATCAAAAAATCTAGAACTAGATAGGATTTAAAAACTTTGAATTTTATTCTGAATTTTATAGTTTTTTAACATGCCAGCATAGGGCAAAATTTGGCATAATCATGCATTAAAGGGTTTATTTGTGGCTCAATAATCCCGAGAATTAATAGTTTCAATCCAATAGTTGCTGTTTTATACTCGCTTCTAAACTCCTTACTTTGTCCTAGTAGTGTTTTCCCGAAAATTTTCGATTCCGAGATTTTAATTCCAATATATGTTTTAAGACCTTCTGAACACGTTTTTGACAAGATATCTGTCTGTCTGCTGTCTGTGGTCGATTTCTTGTGTACGCAATATCAGCCACAAATGTTAATAGATTTTCACGAAACTTTAGATATGGCTTTGCTCTCAAAAAATCTAGAACTAGATAGGATTTAAAAACTTTGAATTTTATTCTGAATTTTATAGTTTTTTAACATGCCAGCATAGGGCAAAATTTGGCATAATCATGCATTAAAGGGTTTATTTGTGGCTCAATAATCCCGAGAATTAATAGTTTCAATCCAATAGTTGCTGTTTTATACTCGCTTCTAAACTCCTTACTTTGTCCTAGTAGTGTTTTCCCGAAAATTTTCGATTTCGAGATTTTGATTCCAATATATGTTTTAAGACATTCTGAACACGTTTTGACGCGATGTCTGTGGTCGATTTCATGTATACACAATATCAGTCACAAATATTAATAGATTTTCACGAAACTTTAGATACGGTTTTGCTATCAAAAAATCTAGAACTAGATAGGATTTTAAAACTTTGAATAACTTATATATTTTTATCCCGTCTTTTGAATGGAACATACTGACGAAAGCCAAGACGTCCTTTCCAAGCAAATAGGGATTCATCGAAGCAAATATTTTCCTCGGCTATGTAGGTTCCTTTAAATTTATTTTTCTGATTTTCTACGATTAGTCGTAGTCTTCCCAAGATTTTAGCACTCTTGTCTGAGGTGAAATGCAAACATTTTAAAATGTTCAGAAACACATCTCTAGGCATAACTCTACTGAAAAGCGGAGTAGCAAACATTTCATTTGTAGTAAAATACATTTTCACATTAGGCTTCTTGATAATGCCCATCAGTATTATTTTTACAAGAAACAATTTTATATATTCGCAATACTTAAATTTGAAAATTTTGCTGACTTAGAAGTTGATGGAGCACTTCTTTGATTGTTTTGACCAAAACTGTTTATTTCTTCAACAATCAAGTTTAGTAGATCATCATAAAAAAAATCAACTTCTTTTTCAGCATTTACTACAGTATTTGTTCCCTGTGTTCCAATAAATGTATGGGGATGAGCTGGAGTTCATGATGAGCCGAACTTTTACGGGAAGTGGAAGACAGGAACTCAGTAAGCCCAGTCTCTGACATAATGTCCGTATCAGAATCACTAGAAATATCACTTTCTAACTCTTTAGAAAATGAGTCATTACTCTCATCTATGTCACTAATTGGCTCATTCATCATGCGAGTATATTCTTCCTTTAATAAATAACGCTTTCTCTCCATAATAAACTGGAGTCAAGAGTTTCCGAAATAAAAAGGGAAGTAAGCGAAATATATCCGAAAGTAACGGAAAGTGTATCAGAACTGACGATAAAACCATCGAGGTATAGTATATAAGGAGAGAGCTTAAGGGTTGCAATTGTCGTCAAAGATAAAGGCAGGTGTTGTACGGACCAATTTCCCGAGAACACATTTTCTCCCGACTGTGACCTTATACATTTCAATTGCGATTTCTAACCGAGAGCTTACTTGAGAAATATAAATTGTAAAATAATGGTCATGTACTGATGTGCTTACGGCTGCAAGGAAAAGCACGTAAAAGGAGGCCTTTACTCTTTCCATAGGTAAGTTTTTTTTTTTCATTATATATCTCACAAATATAGTTAAAAAGTAATTTTGCTAGATTTTAGCGTGGTGCATTTAATTTGGTTATTAATTTCATTGCTTTTAATGCTGTATTATTAGAAGTTTTGCCCTATTTTTGGTATTTATGATATTGCAGAAGACTTATAATATCATTCTAACACTTTAAAAAATATTTAGAGTACTTTGCTGATAGTTATAGAGTTATTTTCGGTATCCTCGTATGTTTTCCCTTCGAGGTAGAACTTGGCGACTCGCAAGATTTGGTGCCTAGGGAAGAAAAATAAGAGTTCAGATAATGAGCGTAAAGACGTCGAAAGCCCAGACGGTGTCGTATGATAAAATTTTACGTTCAAAATAAAATATAATATTAATTTATATTCATTGTAAATGTCAGCTAGATTTTACATCATAACTTTTCAGTGCATTTTATATAAAGATATATGATCTGAAATATGAGCATGATCTCATTTCTAGTTCAGAGTAAAACGTACTTAATAAGTATTACTAGTTAGCATGGAAGCCCATAGAGGAAGACAAGGGAGTACTTCAAAATCACAAAGGCGGACATCTAACTAGTCGATGCTTTTAATCTTATCCTTTAGTTTGCCCCCTCTCCCCTCCGGATGAATTCTGTAGGTGCCGATGCTGGTTAGAATTAATTTCATTTAAACATCTCGATTAAAAAGATATATTCCCCCCCCCCCCGTTCACAAATTAAATATCAAAGGATGTTCATCAAACTCCCAGTGTTTTCAAGAAGTATTTTGGTATTACACTAGCAATCTATTAAATGAGCAATCTTAACTCTTAAAAGAACCCCACATTCTCCTCATCATAATTTCATATATTAAAATATTTTGATATGTGGATCAATTTGGCGTCATTTTCGTTAACTTAGCGTCCGAGTTGCAACTTTAACGATATTTTCGTTAATCTGGTGTTGTTGTTGAGACCCAGACCGTCCGACCTACCAGAACGGTGTAAGGTGTTTGGATGACCGGGAAGTGCCACCCAATTTAGACCGGAACCCAGTGGGGGAGGCATCCACAGGGACCGTACCCTCCTTCCCCTACCACCAACCTCTCGGAAGGACTTACGGACCCACATGTTTAACGTGATCGTACTCCGTGTGAACAAGGCGACTGTTTTGGCAGTGGCGGGAATCGAACCCGGGCCTACCGAGTGCAACTCCCGCGCGCTAACCACAGATCTATCGCGCCCCTCGTTAATCTAGTGTTGAAGACCCAGACCACACGACCAACCCAACGGTAGCTAGATGTGTGGTCGGCGTTAATCTAGTGTGGCATATCTTCAAGATGGCGATATTTCGCTAAATGAGTCGTTTGGAAAAAGGATCGCCAAGCATTTCAGACGAACTGGGAGAAGAGATTTTTCATATTAAATGACTGTTGCTGAATTGTTAGGAATCTAAATACAAAACTATTACACATGGTATCTTCTCCCGTAAATGAAACGAACTAGATCCACGAAAATGATGCTAATCAATTGATCGCATACTATTACATATGAAAGGGAATATTTCACGATATTTATACTTTTTTTGATTTTACGTCATTTTTTATAACTTTATTTGAGAAATGTTCATTACCTCGAGAACGATTCATGCTAGCGTTCAAAAATTGATCAAACGTTTTCTAATGAAGTGATTATTTACGTAATATTATTGAAGGTTCTGAAAATTTGGGAGTTTTCTGCCCATTCGATTGAGTCCATTCGATCAACCACTATTCACTGATTGTGATTTTTTACCCAATTTCTTTCGAAGGGCATCGTTTCCACAGCCATCACGCCAAAAACATTCCATTCAAGTTGAAAATTGCCCTTACTTCGAATTTTCGACTCCGTCCCAAAATTTTCCCTCTATATATGGAATGGATGTATATATGGAAAGGAATATGCTTTCTTTGTAATGTGAGATTATATTCGTAATTTTTATATATGATTTCATTTAAGAGTATAAAATCCGAAATAGTACGAAACAGACATATATTTCCCATTTTCGATGCTTCAAACTTTCAAACCGTCCCAATACTTTCTCTCTATATATGGAAAGGATGTATATATGGAAAGGAATATGCTTTCTTTGTAATGTGAGATCATATTCGTAATTTTTTTTATGATTTCATTTAAGAGTATAAAATCCGAAATTGTACGAAACAGACATATATTTTCCATTTTCAATGTTTCAAACTTTCAAACCGTCCCAATACTTTCCCTCTATATATGGAAAGGATGTATATATGGAAAAGAATATGCTTTTGTTGTAATGTGAGATTATATTAGTAATTTTTTTTATGTTTTCATTTAGGAGTATAAAATCCGAAATGGTACGAAACAGACATATATTTCCCATTTTCGATGTTTCAAACTTTCAATTTCCTAATATATATCAATAAATCACGTTTCAGTAGCATAAAATGATAAAAATAATTAGTGTGACACTATCATTTTATGATACAAAATGATAGTGTCCATAAAACGCGAAAATATTTCTAGAAAATGACATAGAAATGGAATGGTAAAGTGGTATTAATATTTTTGAAAAAAAAAGTGGCATGTATGTTTAAATTAAATTTCTATATAATAAATTTTTACAATGCAGTTTACTAAATATTTTGTCTAATAGGTGCTGCAAATTATGAATATGGTTTTTTACTTGGATTCAAAATTTTTATAGGAAATCTTGTTCAATGTAATAACAATGATGATAGAATAAATGTTAAAGTTATATAAGGGAAGTCGCATGTACGTTTAAATTACATCAGTATACCTAAACGTTTTACAATGCTATTTATTAAATATCCTGGGTATCAAATGTTACAAACAATTAATATGAATTTCGTAATCAAACATTTTTCTTACAGGAAAAGATGTTTAATGTAATAGCAGTGAGGATAGATGAAATGTTAAAATGATAATATAGAAGATATTATAAGAAATAATAATATATAATTGATATTATAAGATAAGAAAAATAGTATGGTAGGTTTCAATTTTATTAGGTACTAGCAGTATACACGTTCTTCGTACGAAATGTATAATATAAAGGAAATTAAAATTCAAAATTATATGCAAATTATTATAGTATTTTAGTTGATATAGCTATTCAAAACATTCTATCTTCACGTGCAAGTCTGAAGAATAAAACATCCTGGTCCCGTTTGTAAACAAATTTAGGGAAAATATAAAATAGATATGCCAAAATGAGAGCGCTAAAATAGTATTAGAAGAAACTAATTTTGTTTAGCTTCAACAATCGGCTAAACAAAATGAGTTAAACACGATATATAAGCTTGAAAATTTGCCCAAATAAAGCAGATGACGTAACAAACCGAAAACACCAATAATTGTCCCCTAATCTTTAAAACCAAAGGCCTTAATTGAGAAAATCTAGTCAAAAATGACATTCTGATAAAATGTATAGTTATATACATTTTAACACTTTACAACAAAGTTGAAAAGTGTTTATGACTTTGTTCATTCATTCTGTCTGTCTGTCTGTCCGTCAGCACGATAACTGCCGTAAAAATGAATTAATGAAAATCAAATTTTAGTATGTTGTTCAAATGGTCTGTGGGTCCTATGGGAATATAAATGAATATATATATATATAATATCACCCATTTAGTTTTGGATTGAACCCGGGTTGAAAAAATGAAATGCATTGAACCCTATAGGACCTAATATTTCAAACATTGTTAAGCGAATTTAAAATTCACAAATTGCTTCGAAAATTTTAGGTAATATTCAAATTGTTCCATAAAATATATGAAAAAAAATTCAGCGAAATATATTCAGTAGTTTTTTAAATAAAAATTAAAATAATAATAACACCTCTTATATGAAGCGATCACGTGACCATGATATGAAAAGCTCACGTGACCCACTTCAAAATGATATATGGCATCCATCTTGTCTCAAAATCGTGATTTTTAAAGTTCTTTTTAATTCATATTGAGTGTTGTATCCATCCTAAAACCACTTTATTTTTTCTTAAATTCTGTGCATCTACATACTGAAACAACGCAATTACAATATATTTGAGTTTAAATGCTCATCCAAATTTGATTATTTCTACAACGAAGCCTATTTTTTACCTATGTATAATGTAAACAGCAAAATATGTAGAATAAGTTGTATTACAATTTCTGTATTTCTTTAACACAAAATCATTTAGTTCATGGAGTCTGCATACCTGTTATGAATGAAATATTCATTCATTTTACAAAGATAAGGACGATTTTTTTCGATGAAGTTTTACGCATAGATTTTCATTACTTGTAGCTCCATGGTCTTAATTTTAAATAAAATAAATTATTATGGTATTGTGATGAATGACATGAATGGGAAATTATTTATGAATGAAATTCTAGAGAGAGCCAGGCGTGTTAGTTTTTCTATGACGTCATTTGAATGAATTTCAGTTGTTTTCGATGAAGTTTTGAAATATAATAAATTATCGTAGTATATGATAATTCTAAAATTATTACCGAGTAATGTATCACATTTTAGAGATGTTTAAGCCAAGCAATTTATATTTCAATGCCGTCATTTGAATGAAGTTCGTTTTTTTCGATGAAGGTTTAAGTTTTCAAATATAATAAATTAATGTAGTATTGTGATAAGTTTTAAAATATTACCGAGGAATATATTGCATTTTAGACATGTTTAAATAAAATTGCATTGAATTTGGAAAGTGTTTCATAATCAATGCTTTAAGCATGATTGATCTTTCTTGTTTATTATTTAAATCCAAAAACATTTAATAAAATCGTCTGTTGTATAAATGCATTGGATATTATTCCATTGCTAAGCAACATAATATAATTTTCCTCATATAAATTGAAGATAGAAATACCGTCTGCCGCTTTTTAACACTTTACAACATAGTTGAAAAGTGTTTATGACGTTGTTCATTCTGTCTGTCTGTCCGTTAGCACGATAACTGCCGTGAAAATGACTTTATTAAAATGAAATTTTAGTATGTTTTTCAGATGGTCTGTGGAACCCATGGAAATAAGAATAAATAATATCACACAATTAATTTTTTATTGAACCCCGGGTTGAAAAAATGAAATACAGTGAACCCTATGGGACCTAATTTTTTAAACATTTTTTAAGCAAATTTAAAATTCACAAATTGCTTCGAAATTTTTAGGAAATATTCACATTATCCCATAAAATATATAAAAAAATTTCAGTAAAATATGTTAGGTAGTTTTTTAATTAAAAATTATTTAATATAGGGAGAAAAACAAATTCAGTTAAATTCTGACTTTTGGGATATCCTCCAGAAAGAAAAAAGATATATATTATATAATAAATATCTTTCCAAGAGTTTAATTGTTTTGTATGTGAGAGAGACTTCACATTTTAAATTAAATTTGGTAAATAACATTTTTTCGAATTTTTTTTTAATTTTATATAACTGTTCTTGGTATACTTATTTGATGGCATTTTTAATGCACTTTCCTACGTCCTAGAGAGCTAAAACTTGGTACACAGCTTAAATTTGTTGAACATTTTATTCTACAAAAATTTGGTGGATCTTTAAATATAGATCCTACATTTTTTTCGAAAAGGCTTGCAAATAATCCCTGTTCACTTCTATAAATCATTGTTGTAATATTGTTAAAAATTCTGATGTGGGCAGCACATGTCTATACCTGCAGACTCATATTCGCGTTCTCTTTATTTCATCAATGATAATTTGAGTTTTTATCTGCACAAAATAACAGCCATAAGTATTTTAAATGACATTGAATTTGCACGTTAAATTAGAATTTGGTTCTCATTTGATAGCTGGACTTATTGTCAATGATGACGTAGCGAAAACGCGAAATAAACTAGAATATCTCAAGAACGGCTAGTCCTAGAGCAATGGGGTTAGTCTTATTATTTTTGTTGTCAAAAATCACATATAAAATAGGAATTCAATTGATATAATTGAGCACATGTAGTCTTTTATTTTTATATTTCACGATTTTTGCGGGCCATTTCGCAAAAATGGACCGTTCCTTTTTCCCGAGTCGTACTAGAATAACCTACGAGTGATTTATATACCAAATTTTGTTAAATTTGTTCCATTAGTTTGTAGCTAGAGTGGATAAAGGAATTTCTGCCGGCCATTTCGGAAAGAAGGCTGATTCTTTTATTACGAATCGTACTATAATCTAATGAACATCAGGTTTTCCCACAAAAAAAAATACCTACCAAATTTTATGAAATTCGGTGGTCCATTAGTTTTTCAGTTAGAGTGGATGCAATATCCTCACAGAAACACACACAGATACACCCTTACACACAGAGATGTCTTCCTAAAAATAGTTTTTTGGTGTTCTAGAAGTCCCAAAACATGTAGATCCTTTGAAAATTCGAGTTCCGATCTTCGGCACGATTCCAGTACCTTGAATACATACACACACACATATATATTATCTGTGTATCTGTGTATTTTCTGTGTATCTAAATTCCGTTCCTACGCAATTACAATAGTTGTGATTTTAAATGATCCCTAAACTTTTATTATTTCTTCAACGAAGCCTAATTTTAACTTATGCAAAATGCAAATATCTCAAGCGATTGTAAGGGGAGTTACACAAGAATTGCTGAATTTTTTCACACAAAATTATTTATGTCTGGAGTCTGGAATACAAGTTATGTGAATGAAATATTAATTGATTTTCATAGAGAATCAGATGATTTATACTTCGATACAGTTTTAAATATTTAAGTATAATAAATTACTGTAGTACTGTGATAATGTAAAAGATATCACCACTGAATGTATCACATTTTATAAATTTTTAAATGAAATTGCATTTCAGTCGGAAAGTGTTTCATAATCAATGCTTATGCATGATTGATCTTTCTTGTTGTAGTTTTCTCTTGTTATAATCTTAAACTTTCCTTTTATTTCAGAAATTACCTCACATATACAATTAAACTTTTAAGGAGTATATTTGATTATTGACTGTGTTAAGCAAATTCTCTTAGGTAAAATCCAATTTTCGGAACTGACTGTAAGGTGAGAATTAGGTAAAAAGGATGTAAAACTTATATAGATAAATATAAATTCCCAAAAGCAGATGTTTTTTTAATATTAAATGAAATTTTCAATATATATTTTAGTTTAGTGAAATGCGAAAATGGTAATATTTTCTCATAAGCACTCATAATTCAATACTAATTATTACTTTTTTGTGAGAACACTCTTTTTAAAAACATTATGTTTGATTTAGAAATCTGGGTTTTGATTGCGGGTTAAATATGTAAAACTAAATTCATTATAAAATCTGTCCCAATTTCTTGTACATTTTTAAATAATAAAATGTATAACTAATTATTTACAGTCAATAATATTTAAAAAATATATCATGCGTGTACTTACTTGAGCTTTTAATTCATTAAATTCAATTATTCTACTTTACCGTGTATTTATTCTTTCAGAAATCTTACGTTTTTTACTCTAGAATAAATTCTGTATTAGGTTTGCGTGAGATGGTTTCCAAGACAATGATCGGAAATGAAATCCGTAGTGGCGCCATCTATGACACAATTCGGTAACTCTTTCTCTATGGATGAAACTTCTCATCGCATGAAACATCAAGCCATGTAAAAATGTGTAATATTAAAGTAAATTTGCACTTCTTTAATCGTATGAACTCAATACATTTGACAAAGTACACTGTGCGCAGTTCCAGTCTTTATTGATAAAAAGCACTAAAATCTTCAAATATAAGTTATTTCATAAGCATTTTATGAAATAATTTTATGAAATAGGTTGTTTGGAAAATATTAAAGTTTATTTAAAATTGTGTAGTAAAATACTTGGCATGCTGGTATCAGACAAAATAGCATCAAATGCACATATAACATCTAAGTTTCTCGGTCAATATGTTTATTTTAAAACACTAGGGGGCTCTGCCCCCTGCTCGCTGATGCAACCAATTCCAACAACACGGCCTCTCATTTACTGGTGCTCCTAAGCTCACTTCTTCACTTACAGTCGGATAAAATTTTCAAACTTTATCCGACAATGTACAATTACAATTTTGTAGTGAAATTTTGAGAGATTTTCTGCCAAAGTTAGCGTCAGGCTTATGACATCAAATGATGTACAATTTTGCATGATGATTTAGAATACATTGCCATGTGTCCCTTCTTACTTTATTTACAATCGGATAAGCCGATCCGGTGGTCGAGCGGTCAGGGGCATGCGTTTCCGTCTGTTCGCTGGATTTTCGGTTTGCGGGTTGGAATCCCGCCAGCGGGCATAGATGTTATCATGTCGAGGCCAAGTCAGACTTCCGCCCTTCGGGGAGCCTCTATAAAAGTGAAGCTGCAAATTTCCTCCCCTTCGCCATGGGACCAGGGGGTCTTGCGGACGTGGTGCGTAGGCGCCCCTTCACCACGGGGGAATTAGTAACGAAGAAGAACGAAGTAACAATCGGATAAAAATTTCTATATTTTTAATACAATTCTGAAATGAAAATTTGAGAGATTTTCCGCGAGGTAAATACCGGACCCACGACATCAAATAATTTGCAATTTCGCATGATGATTTAGAATACATTTCCATGTGTCGCCCCCTATTTTAGTTACAATCAGATAAAAAAATTTAATTTTCATGCAATTTTAAAGTAAAAATTTGAGAGATTTTCCTTCAAGGTTAACGCCAGACCAATGACATCAAATAATTTACAATTTCGTACGATGATTTAGAATATATTTCCATGTGTCGCCTCCTACTTTAGTTACAATCGGATAAAAAATTTTAATCTTCATGCAATTTTAACCTTTTGCTTACGGGTGGAACAGCGTCAATCCCAAACGAAGAACCTCTCAAAAAGACCGGTACCCTATCTCAAACTGCTCGATCCCCCTTTGCAGGCATTGGCGTCCATGGACTCCAATGTCTGCAAATCGGGATCGAGCAGTTTGGGATAGGGTATGTCAAATACCTGTCTTTTTGAGAGGTTCTTCGTTTGGGATGGACGCTGTCCCACCCGTAAGCAAAAGGTTAAAGTGAAAATTTGAGAGATTTTCCGTCAAGGTTAACGCCGGACCCATGACATGAAATAATTTGCAATTTCGCATGATAACTTAGAATGCATTTCTATATGTCCCCTCCTGCTTTAGTTACAATCGGAATTTTTTTAAATTTTCATGCTATTTTAAATTGAAAATTCGAGAGATTTTTCGTCAAGGTTAACGCCGGACCAATGACATTAAATAATTTACAAATCCGCAGGATGATTTAGAATACATTTCCATGTGTGGCCTCCAACTTCAGTTACATTCGGATAAAATGTTTTAATTTTCATGCAATTTTAAAATGAAAATTTGAGAGATTTTCTCTTAAAGCTAGCGTCGGATATATAGCATCAAATGATTTGAAATTTTGCATGTTGATTTAGAATGCAGTTTCAAATGTCGCTTCCTACTTCATTTACAATCGGATAAAAAAAATGTATACAATTTTAAAGTGAAAATTTAAAAGATTTTCTGTCGAGGCTATGGCATCAACTGATTTTCAATTATGCAGTATGATTTAGAATAGATTGCCATGTGCTGCCTCCTTTTCTTGTTTATAATCGGATAAATTTTTCTCTTTTTTATACAAAATTGAAATAAAATAAAGAAAAAGCTGGTGGCAAAATCCATTTAAAACATAGATTAAGCGACCTGAGCCCTAATTATCAATTAATTTCTGATTTTTTACAAGGTTATTGGAAATGCATGAGTGAGCGTCAGCGAACATTGGACAGATCTCCAATTTGTGTATTACGCCTGCATAGTAGGCGTCACGATGTGGTAAAAAATGATTCGGAAGTAACTTTTGCTACCAGTTTAGAAGCTTCATTCTATCGTAAATTAATCAAACTTCGACCAAGATCTCTTATTTTGCATGGGCTAAAACTTCGAGAGTTTTGCTACCATCTTATAGGCTTCTAAGTTTAGCAAACTCCATATTTTTACAGATTGGTTTACAAACGGGACTAGGGTCTTCTATTCTTCATGGGCTAAATATTAGTTCGGGAGTAACATTTGCTACCATTATAGAGGCTTCATTTTGTTGATAATTGAAGGTATTTTATTAAAGACGTTTTGGAAAATCAATTTTTGGTTGCCTTTATTTCATTTTGGAAATTTTGCTGAATCGACGTGTTACCATACAATTGAATCAAATACAAGATTCTAGACACAATCAAGATCCTAAATAATTCATTTAAAGTTAAAGGATTTGTTACATTGTTAATATGTAACATCGTAGGGTTTGGATGGATCTCAACCTATGAAGATGGTCCCTGTATTTCTTTTAAAATAAATATATGTTTCCCCGGAAGGACACTTGGAAAGGAAATAAGAACAACGCTTCTTCGACGTCGTCGATGGATACGTCCCAATTCCAGATGGTAACGTGGCGGGGGGCCAGGGGGGAAAAGCGTCATCTTGACCGCTCCTGTCACACGTGCGTCCGAGATCGTGAGAACTTTGGGTCAGCTGACACATATTAATTCTTGGGCCCTAACCAAACCTCTGAGATGACAACGCCCAATAACAAATATGTAACCTTATACTGTCCAATGGAAATAGCAGAGGCTACAGCGTCAGGCCAATTACAACCAGGGGCGTTGTTTTGTAGGAGGCAACAATTTTCAGATGTTCGAGAGAGAGTCAGATTTTGAGAAAAGGAACTTCACTGGATTTTTCAATTTTGAGAGGAAAATGTTTCCCAGACAACTGCGGTGATGCCGAGCACCCGACGCCTTCCGACCCGATGACGGGCCACACAACGGAGTCTCGAGGTATGCCAGGCATGTCTTTTACATACATTTTGGTAGCAAAATTCTCTCGCTCTCTCTCGACATTCCATAAGTCATCGTAGTTGAGATAATTGATCCATATGCAAATTATTTTAATTGTATTTTAAGGGAGTATTGAATTAGATGATTGGTACGAATTAACATTAATTTTGAAGTAATGAAATGGTATATGTGTAAAAGTGGGAGATGTTATTGTTGAATGGAGAAAATAATATTCCAATGAAATTAGATGTGAGTACCACTACTGTTCTTAAATAGAGTAATTTTGGGCGATGATGGTATTAAGAATACTTATGTTTAAGTTTGAATGTTAATTGAATATTTTCTTGTTATGTTAATTATTTGTAAATAAATTTATTATTGTTTTATATTTTATTTGCTGTCCCCATTGTCCTCTTATTTAGTGTGTTGGTTTATTATGTTATTATATACGTTGCCGTCAGTGTCAAGTTAGAGTAGGATGAAGAATACTAATAATTTTTGCGTTCTGACCGGCCGTGTGGCTATGATCCACGCATCAAAATGCTGCCGTGACCAGTTCCTGCACTTTGGTAAATTATACCTGAACTGGCTGTAGGAAAATTTAAAATAAAATTAACTTAAAATTTAAAATAAATTTAACTTAAGGAAATGAGGACTTTTAAGAAAATAGGTGTTACCACAATTATTATGCCATATGTATATGATGTGTATGTATAAAAGAGAAGCGCAGGATTTAAATATTGAGATAGGGGAGAAATTTGGAGAAAATAATTAAGGTATTGTAATATTTTACGGGAATAGATTTTGGAAAGAAATATATGTAGAGAAGTACGATTTTATGTGTGGGGATTTTAAGTATCAATATTTGTATGTATGTTGCATGAAGATTATTTTATATATGTAAACGAGTGGAAAAAATTTTTGGGGGCTAGAAAATTAAGGGTGAATTTAACCAAAGTTTTAAAATGGCAGAAAGCGGTGATATAACAGTGGCTCCTAGAAGTATGATCCCCGGAATTACGTTTTTGTTAGGAAAACTAAGCGGCCAGGAAGAGAACGGAACTTAAATGTTTTTTAAACAATTTAATTGTTTAAGCGAATTACGAAATTGGAGCGACGTGGAGAAATTAGCGATTGTGTAATCCCGTAATTTATGGCTTTTTCCACAACAGAACCAAAGGTTGCAACTAATCAAATACTTTTCACAACGGCCAAACAAACCAAAGGAAAAACGATCAAACAGTTAGCACATCGGATTACAACGCTGACCTTAAATTACGTGGGGGAAACGCAACCAAATGACCACACACGGGTAATCATTGATAAGCTCAGCTTGAGTAAATTTCTTGAGGCAGTAGAACCAGAATACCAGAAAGAGATTATAAAAAACAATCCTAAAAGCTTGAGGGACGCGGTTGCTATTGCTCAAAATTTGGAATCGGTGAATCTTGCAACGATGGAAGTAAGTCTGAATAATATCACGCAGTCCAGCGACATCCAAGTGCTGAGGAAAGAACAACAAGAGTTTAATTATAATTTGCTAGAATCTATAACGAAGGAAATGAACAACATCAAAATTAACGAGAAGACAAACGCGGAACAAACAAAAAAAACATTTTCTTGTCATTTTTGTGGAAGGCAGGGTCAGTTTATCAGAGACTGCGTTGATTACGCAAAAGAGAAATCCTGTCAAAGAGGCGCGGAACACCAATACTGGCATAATACGAAGGAAACCCCATCCTATGAGTCCAGTAATGTTAAGTGGAGGGATAATTTTGTCCATCCCTCAGATATTTATGTTGATTTCAGCACCTGGAATGGAAACAGAAGGGAAGGAACTCACCTTTTCCCCCACGTGGGTACTCGAAAAATAAAGAAACGGACCCGAGGGGATATGATTATCAGTACGAACGAGAATATGCGAGCCAGCCTCCATACAAGAAAGAGATAGACAGAGAGGAAATCATAATTTCAGAGAGCCGAAATTTAATACTCAGAGATACCAAAATGGTTATAATAGGAGTGGCAATGAAAGGTACAAAGGAAAAGAATGGTCGGAGGAACATAGGGAAAATGGGAGACGGGATAATTCTCAAAGACAATAGATATCTTTAAACTAAAAGAGGGAGTCGCTGAGGAAGATATTTATGAACGAAAAAGCAGGGCGCTATCTCCTAAAATACAAATCAATAAAAACCGGTTACAGAGAATATTACAGAAAATAGAAGAGGAAGTATTAGGCAGAGTAGTACAGAGAATAAGACACAAAATATGATAGGAAATGAGAAAATTAAAGATAACATAGAGCTAATTGCGTCAGTGGGGGACGAGAGTATTACAAAATTACCCACAATACATTTAAAATTCCATGAGACAAATACAGATATTTTACTAGATTCAGGCACGTCAATTTCGGTCTTAGCAAGTAACTTTTTTGAGAAAATAAGGGACAACGTTCCACTAAAATGTGTTTCACCGGCTGTTACAAGTACCATGTTATCAGGTAATAACATTGATTATTCGAAAACGGTCGAAATTATTTTCAAAATAATACAACCAGAAATTCAAACACATTTTTTTATCACCAGGTCACACTTCCCCCAAACATACCAGGGCATTCTGGAGTACGATTTCTTACAGAAAATCAAGTGCATTTTAGATACAGACAACAACATCTTGAAAATTGGGAATTTGGAAATTCCTCTTAACTCGCCAAAGCAAACATTACTGTTGAGAAAAATATTTAACATTGTAGAGAAACCTAATGTCACAAAAACAAGCAGAAAGGTGCGCTTAATGCCGAATCAAACCAAATATCTTTTAGTTGTCCCAGAGAATAAAATACAAGAGGGCGCAGATATATTATTTGAACCAGTGGAGAAGTCATATTTAAATATGGAATATGGGATTTACAAAAGGATAGAGAATGGAGTACGGAGTAATGCATAAAATACCACCAAATCGGACATTACAATAAATAAAAATAGGATTTTAGGGACGTTATCTGAGGATTTTGAAATAGACCAGGGACAAACTACGCAAAATAATGAGAATACACAGAAATACAGGGAGATGGTTAATTTGATTCAGGAGACACCCGAAATATTAGAACAGAGGAGGCGAGATATTAAACCGGATGATTTTAAACTGGAACATATGGACAGAGATATGAAACAAGACTTTCAGAATTTCGTAATAAAATACCCGCACAACACAAGTACGTCCACAATAAGTCCAGAGGAAGTCCTATGCAGGATTTCAGGACTTCCTAAGGAAGTCCTATATTTTCCTAAAGACGTCTTAAGGAGGTCCATAGGAGATACAAATGTCTCTTTTTCTTACGTCCAGTGGAGATCCATTTTGGGATGATTTAATGACTTTTCAGGATGTGTTTAGGTTTTTAGTGGATTCTTTAGGAACCTGTAGGATGTCTTGTGACATACCACAGGAGGCTTTTGGAACGTACGGGATGTCTTACGGCATGTAACTGGAGCCTATGGAGATCCTATTCAGTATGCGTTTAGGCTTTTAGTGGAATATTCAGGAACTTGTGGGACGTATTGCAGCATATCACAGGAGACTTTCGGGATGCTTTGTGGAATACCATTGAAGGCTTTCAGGACTTATGGGATGTCTTATGCATATCATTGGAGGCTTTTGGAGCTATTTTTAGGAGGATTGACAGTGGTTCTAGGCTTTCTATAGGTTTCTTCAGGGATATTATGGGACATGTTCTAGCACATTACAGGAGGATTTAGGATTTTTCAGGATGCTTTTCCTCTAGCTGCTTGTTTTATTTTCCCCATGTTAAAGTTCCAAAATCACTAATTACTTTATTTTTTTTTTAATCTTTTTCCATGTTTTTATTAAACATAGATTCTGAGAATAGAAATGTGTTTTTAAAAAATTGTTAAAATAGAAGTATTTCTAATATTTTTATAAAATGAATGCCCATTACTTTTATAAACATACTAGAGAATACTTTAATTTTGCAGATTTTTTAAGAAAAGCATAAACCTTTCTCTTTTCTAAATCTACAATTGGTAGATAACAGGCAAGCTAGAGACTATTTCCCATAGGTTAACATGGGAAATAAAAAAAAAAGAAACAGTTAGAAAAAGAATATCATCTTAATAGATCATTTAAGATTACAACATTCGAATTATCATAAAAGAAATCCAGTAGTCAATATAGTTTATATTTATGACATCCAAATTTCATTTGTTTGATGACAAAAACTAGTATTTATTTAAAAGTAATCAACTCATTTGTAGTGTTAATAGTCAATGTGTTCTTGTTAGTAGGGAAGACATTTGTCGCCTTCTGTCTACTAATATTTTTTCAGTTAAACCTTGGAATACAGATATACTGCTATTTCCTCATATTTTAGTCCATTTTGATCCAAATATGTGTCACGTGAATGAATCTCTCATGGGATTACATTTTCTGACTTTTTTCAGTTTTAAATTAAAAAAAAAATGCAATATATCAATATCTTAAGTGTCATAAATGATGCCATTCAATTTTAAATAAGAACATGTGCATAGAAAGTAAAACTTTCATATACTTTCTATAAATTATTTTGATTTATTCATATTTAAAATATAGCTGCATGTTGAAAAGTAATGTTTTTTAATATCTGACGAATAACTCATGAAAACAATGGTATTCATTTATTTATAAAGTGTGCACTGACTCTATAACATTGAGTGTATTTACTTCTCTAAATCATTGATTTATATATCTTTTTTCATAAGATTTACTGGCAAAAATTCATTTGCCACGAATAATAAATAACTATTTACTGAGAAAATTATGAAATCTTCCCACTTTATAACACAAAAATTCTGACCCATCTATCAGCTATTATCAATTTCCTTTAGTGGTAAAATATTTTTACAGTTGAATATAAAATTTTGTCATTTACAAATAAAAAAAAACTCAATCACATTCAGCGTATTTCAATAAATGTAAAAGTAATTTAGATCATAAAATAATGTTATTTATTGGTCAAATTAATATCACCTCCACTACCGTGATATTTCATTAGTGATATAATCTGGTAATCTGAAAACAAATATGCAAAATTCAAGTGATATACTATAGAGATTTCTAATAATTTGATTTATTCACAGTCCATCTGTACAAGTTATGGACCACAATTTATGAAATACTGCCCTAGAGAGACATGCAAAATGTTCCACATTTTAAGGAATTTATTTAAATTATTTTATACTTACTTTATAAGATGGACCGATTTTTGGTATGATACATTAAGACATACATACATACATACATAAAAACATTTTTTTTATTATAGAATAAATAAAAACCTAATATACACAATTTAATTTATATTATTATAGTTCTACAAAATTTCCAATCTTCAGCGGTACATGAATATTCCGTTTATCCATTGTCTTCGTGGCAATATATCTAGAAAAACAATAATCATATATATTAGATAAAATCAGAAAAGTACTTAGAATAATTGGTTTTCCAAAAATATTTGCATTATAAATATAAATTAAGGAAATAATGTAGGTTTCAACGATGTCTTCATAATTTCCCTCAAAGCAAAATTATGTCCATACAATTTACATACAGGTAACGATACAGGTAATAACGATAAGTGTATATTCAAGTAAGCGTAACGATTATGTTCCACACTTCAAAAAACAGTATAGGGATTCTACATTTGAGTTCATTCCAATAGGGATACCCAATGAAAGGCGAGTTCATTTTAAATGACAATTCCAATTTAAAACACAATGAAATCACAACGCTATCTTTGATCCAAAACATATTTGACTAAATCAGTTATAAATTAAAGTTATATTGACATTCTATATCTTTAATTTATTTCACTATATTCTCTTTTTCACATGTTGTGATTCCGTGTGCAAAAATAAACACATTGTTGATGCCAGTTTCCAAACCTGACATTCGCCCAAAGCAAAATGATGCCCATGGAATTTATATTACAATTTGACAGATAAATTCCAGAAGTTGAACTATAAACAAGCTAGTAGTTTTTGTAGATGTTATTTATACGGAGTACACCATCAGTATGAAAAACAATCATGATAAACTTCAGGATGACGATCTGAGTCCACTCTGCTTAAACACATACACTCTTTTAGAATATGCGATGAAGTAAATTACGATAACTTCTTACTGTACAATAATATAACACCCCCCTTCTCTCTATTTTTTTTTCCAGAAAAAATGTGAATTAAGTAAAAACAACAAAAATACTTAACATATACCACAGGCATTTAAAAGCTCATGTAAAGAAATATTTTCTTTTTAAAAGTTACTATAATATTAGAAATATTACATAATACTATATATTAATTTATTTATATCACTCATGGTGTACCTATAAGTAATCTTATAATGTTGTTTACTTTGTAAGTTTTAGTATTACATTTTAAAAAATTTTTGCAAGGCATAAAATAGATTATACTCATCCCCCCACTTCTCTCAAAGTTACGACAAATAACAGTTAAGCATTCCAATTTTTACTATAGCTTTTGTTATTGGGAATAGATTTGTTTTGACAATATACAGGAATTTCCCCATCACTGCAATCAATCACTTACTGTTAATTCATTTTAATTGCATACTATGAAATCTAAAAATTTGCATATGCAGTAAATTGCAGACTGAAATCATAACTCCTCACAGTTCATTTGATAAATTGAGGCAAATAGGATTCAGCATCAGGAATTAGCGAAGACAGAGTCACTTTTTATACAATTAATGAAGGGCTGCTTAGCAATAAAGCAGCGTATTTAGTATTACTACTACAATGGGATTTCTTTTTATTTTGCAATATTCTTTGCACATAATTTTTTTTTATGCTATTACTCAATACCTACATAAGGGGGCCAACTGTATTACCACTAGAACGTTAATGTTATAAAGCTAAGGTTTCTTAGCTAGACAAAAATGTATATGACATAATATACAAAACAATTAATTTCCTTAATTACACTCATAGATAAACATTTTTACACTGCTCCCAATACATCCTCATAGTCAAGTCAGAATAGCCCAAATGGCTGTCAATCAATTCAAAGACTGTAATAAATGATAAAAAGATTAGGTGATAAGCAATAGTATAAGAATGACTTATCCGACTGCATATTGTAAAACAAAAAATCAATATAGAATATAGTAAGGATGACCTATCTCTTTTTAAATCAATTTATTTTTTAATTCATTAAACGTATTTTCTGCAACTGTAGCTAGCAATACTGACCTCTTATGATTCTATTTCAACACAATCATCACTTGCAGCATAATCGTCAAAAATAAGACCTAGCAAAACTCCTTTTTCTTGTAACCTATTTTACATTGAAGTATCTTCATAAGCAGAATCAGAAATGGATTGTTGGTTCTCTTTACTGTTTTCAGATGAGCATCACGTCTGTTATAATTTAAACATCCACAGGCAATCTTTACATGTTTGGGCTTATTGTCTCTCGGGATGAATCTTTGTCACCAAACTTATTGTTGCTCCTGAGATTTTGCTTTTACTTAAAGTAATCTGGAAAAAAAAGAAAAAAAAAAAAAAAAAAAAAAAAAAACACATTTTTTACCTTTCCCAAACTAAAAACTTCACAATATCCAACATACATGCATTTAATTGTTCGCTATAAGCAATATGCTTTGTTTAACATTATAAAAGTATAGAAGATTCAAGGTGACAGAAAAAAAAATCGCAATAACCAATAGTTTGCTACAACATCCGAGCTAGCAAGCTCCACTCTAGGTTGAATAGGTTGAAATGAGTATTTTGGATCTACAAATTTTATTTTGACAATCAAGATTTTAGGCCCAATCATCATTTTCTCTGTCTAACTTTTCTGTTTTTTCCCCCATGTATCAGTAAGCATATGTACTTGCATATGTATTTGCATATGTTCAGTATGCATATATGTACAGCAGAAATTCTGACATATCTTCTTTCTAACAACTTAACCAATGCACGTCATGGATTACATGTGTCTGCGCAGTGAGTGCTGCTAATAAAAAGTAATTTATTTTATTGGCCGCATAATAAGTAACTTCAAAATTGCATTCAAGTAGAACATTTTGGTACCTGAGTAAAAATAATTAGGTGCTATTGATACCCGGCTCCTAATTTCTAACCCAAGCACCACTATATTACTTTTAACCCTTTGCGGATGGCGGCTTTTCAGAACTGACGTGGCCCAAAGGATGGAGCATTTCACTTCCGAACTGTTCCAAAGGACGGCATATTTTTTGCACTTAGCCTAACTAAAAAAAAAAAGTCATCCGTTACAGCATTCTACTTTTTTCAGGAATAAAAGAAATACTTATTTTGCATTAGATGCATATGTTACACGCAAATTATCTTTCATTTAAATATTAAAATTTCATATGATTAAAAATGATTAATTAACTTGATTAAAATTGTTACTTGTTACGCAGGAAAAATATTAAAATGATTGTACTTAATACTTTACACAGCTAATAGAGATTATGTACAATTTTTAGGAAGAAAATAGCTTTGTTACTCATTAATACGCCTTTTACGCATAATGTATTTCAAACATGGATTCACACACAGACAAACATTGCAAAATTTGCATTTATAAAAACTGTCAGTGTACCCATCAGAAATACCAAATATCCACGAATCTTCACTATCTGCATTACTTTTATGACTATTCTGTTCGATTACCATGCTAGTATATTCTTCTATAAATAAAAATGTCTTGACATAGCCATCCGAAATAACCTAATAAATTCACTACCGAACATTTCACTAAAACCCAAACTTGAAAGAAAATACTCTCTTACATTCTAATAATTCACCAATGCAATCATTAAACTAAAATCGAAACGAGAACATATACTCAATTACAGCATAGCAAGAGTTTGGCAGAAATGATTTGTTTGTTTATATTACAAAAACCATATTTTACCGCTTTAGATGAAGTGCTGATTCATAGGGACCCCCTATACCAAGGTTAAATATTTGCAAAATATGTTGTAAATGTTAGAATGGATATTTAGCACCATCTAGAATTCAAATAAATTCAAACGAATATTTTCCACATGAAAGCGCACATTGCATGACTGTCGTCCTTGAATACAGTTTCACAGTTGACACATGGATGCACCTACCGTCCGCAAAGGGTTAAACAGCTAAATTAAAATTGTTGCTGATGATTTTTAATTTGTCAGTTTACCAAAATGCCAGTTATAGTTTTGTGACTAATACGTCTGTTAGTTAAAACAGTTTTCCTTAGGCCTATGATGTGATTTCTCTCAAAACCTAACAACTGTTTCTAGAGCCATAGAGTATGTCTCAATAGCATCTTTGTACACAATTTGCAGTATCAAAGCAGGAAATAAAGTTTCATTTGCCTGTGAGTGAGAACACGGGTCGTTTAAAATGCTGCACTTTGCGTCCTTTTAATGAGCCCTATAATATCATTGGCACTGACAGTTTGATCATTTGCAAAACTTAAACTTGTCATGCATGTTGTTTTATTAACGACTGTAGCTGAATCTTTTTTGCAACAGTGTATTTTCTTAACAGAAAAAAGCAGTATAGTGGACCTTTCAACAAAAAGGTTCCCTATAGAAAAAGAAAAAAATTGTATACATTAGCTTACCTGTATTTCATTAGAACTTGGGAATCTAGTAATTGAGGTCAGGATTAGAAGGTGACAGAGTTAGAAGAAGAGAAGTAGAAGAGACCTGTTCAGTTAAGAAATTAGAAAACTATCAATATTTAACATATAATATGTTGTAAATAATCCTACCAAATATAAAAATCAGTTGTTTTTTTAAATAAAGTGTTTATAGGCACATGTCCACAAGATTTTCCATCACATATGGAAGGATATTTCATTCACGTGTGTTTAAAATGTATAAATGCAACTAGATGCGGAACAAAACTCGAAACTAAAAGGGTTCTTCGGGTTTCAGTTTTGTTCCATGTAGAGTGAATTTATACCACCCAAGCTATTTATGTTGTATAAAAAACCTTACTAGTAAACAAAATGAAATTACAAATAACTGGGAGCTAAAATTTCTGAAACATATTGGAAATGTTACATTATTATAAGTGTGCAGAATAAGTATAAAATACAATTTTAACTGTACAATTAAATTTAACTTTGTAATAAGAAATTATAAATTTAAGTAAATCCCAGAGAAACATAAACTACTTATGACTTTCCTGTATAACTGCTACTTGTTTTCAAAAAATGTCATTTTGAAAATACATGATGAAATTGCGATACCAAGCACAAAAAATGCAAAGTATAACTTTGAGAATGGAGACATAAGAATCAAATTAAAAATTAAAATAAAAAGCTTTTTATGAAAACTATAACATACAGAGTAGTATAAAATAATATCTAACTGTAAATAAAATCGTATCTGTTTACAGAACCACCAAAACAAAATGATAAATGACAAAAAATATATCACAAACTTTTGAAGTGCATAAGACTATTAGGTAACTTATAAAATAAAAATGTTTAAATATGTAATTAATTGCAAATAGGTTCCAAATATGACAAAATAAGCATGTGATTGTTGCATATGTTAAACTGAAAAGATAATTTTTATTTTGTCTGCAAAATTAGTTACAATTTTGGAAATTTTCACATACAGACTATGCATGTACATCTACGTTTCATACCTCTGACTTGTATAACAACATATTAAGATAGAGTTAACATATTAAAACTTGTTACATTGGCATTTCCAACCGCTCCATTCAATATGATAGCAGAAAACTTGAAATATTTATGTCATATTTGATGATTACACACAAAAATTCAAATATAACCGTTCATTATTTTCTGATGATCAGCTAAATTTAACCAATAACCAAGTAAATAATAAATATCAATACCGCATTTTACTACACAAGTAAACCTTTTAAAATCTTTAATTACTTTAACTAATAAAAGAAAAATTATAAACAAAACTGCTGATTGCATTATAAAAAACAGATTTATATTTTCTTATAAAACCAAACAGGAAATATACAGATATGACACTTTTGTGTTTATCTTTATATTTATAGTATTATTAAAATATAAGCTGATTAAGGTAATATTAAATTTTGAAATATAGTATGTGTCATCCTAACATGTATCTTCGAGATTCATTTTATATGAAAGAAGTGATTGAGGTAACAATGACAGCAAATATATTATATAATATTGTCATAATTTGTGAGTTTATATCCCTAAACTTTAAACATAAGCAAAGTTTCATAGATGTACTTTTCCCGTTTGTTTTTTAAACAAGCTCTTTTTACAATACAATCAGCATTTCTGCTTCAAATATTTTTTTATTGGGTGAATTAATTAGAGGTTATGAATGGTATGTTTATTAGTACAATGTAGTGGAAAATTTTGAATACTGTTTGCCAAAACAAGGATAATAAAATTTAGATAAGTACACTTCTTGAGAGCTAACAATTCTTGACAGGTATCACTTATTAGAATTGGATAAAGTATTCGAGAGTTTGTTAATAGTCATCATCCAAGACGATTAATGCACGGCAACACTAACAGATTCAGGGGGGGGGGGCTAGAGGGCTAAGGTTAAAAAAAACTTATATTGTACCTTTGTACAATATAAGGTTAAAAAAACTTACCCCCCCCCCCCAATGGTAAAAACAAAATGATAAAACAGAAAGATTTGAAACATTTCGTCCATGCATGATTAGAAAACTTGAAACATGGTAATAAATCACATGCTTATAGAGATGTTTACATAATTAAAATTAAAGCAAATTAAGAAATTTATAACATTCTAAACTTCATTTATGTGTTCCGAGTATTAAAAAGATTCAAACCTATTCAATTACACTTCAGAAAAATTGAAATATTTTGCTATACAAGTGAAATTTCGTAAAAACTGAATAATCGCGATCTACCGATTTCTGTCGGAAATCTTTAAGTTTTGCCTAGGCGGACATCAATATATTGATGTCGGACTAGGTTTTGATTAACTATAAAAATTTTATATCAGCAGTTCACATATTAAAAGACAAACAAAATTTCTTACCGTCCACGTGAAAGTAGTTCGTTTCTCGGTTTATCGAAAAATCAAGATGGACGCCGGAAGTCGTTCTGCATAGAGCGGTTGACTGACGAAAGACGCATGGTGCGCCCTCTAGGTTAACGGAAGTTCCAGAAGACGTCATAAAACACTTCAAATGGAGTACGATTGGAACACATTGCAAGATGGTCTTGAGTAAGACGTCTGTGGACCTCGTGCTTAGGATATGACAGTTGTAGGATTTACGGGAGCTTTATTGGCTGTCCACTGGAAGTCTGTGGTTGTGTGGGTATGCGGACACTTTTTTCGAAAAATTTCAACCATAGGAGCTACGGATTTAATCCATCCAAACTTTGAATTGACACATAACCATGCGATAAAATCAAGACCGTATGACATCCCTTATTCACTTCAAAGCACAGCAAAAGCTCAACTAAAAGAGTTAGAACAGGCGGGAATTATATCGAGGACTCAATCTAAATACGCGTGCCCAATGAATTTGGTAAAGAAACAGAATGGAGAACATTGATTATACTTAGACCTTAGATTGATAAACAATATATCAACAATATTTCCATATAATATCCCTAAAATTAATGACATCATAACAAAATTAGCAGACTTTAAATACTTTTCCAAATTAGATTTTAATAGTGCTTTCAATCAAGTGGTACTGAACCCAAAGGTACAAGATATTTTTCCTTTTACAACCCCATGGGGAAATTATAAATATAATAGAATGGTTTTTGGACACGTAAGTTCGGCACCGATTTTTCAGAACATTATGGACATAATTTTAGCTGACTTACAAGAGGAGAACATATTAGCGTATATTGATGATATTATAATACCGGCAGATTCTTATGAAGAGATGAAACGAAAATTACAATTAGTATTTAAGAAGCTCAAGGAGAATAACCTAACGTTGTCGCCGAGTAAGTGTAATTTTTTCTTGCCAAAGATTAATTACTTAGGTTACGAAATAACGCATAAGGGAATTAGCCCAAAGGAAGACAATATTTTAAAAATTACATCTTTTCCAGTACTTAAAACTTTAACGAAATTAAAATGATTCTTGGGGGTATGCAACTTTTATAGAAATTCGATACAGGATTATGCCCAGATTACAGCAGTATTATCAGATTTAACTCAGAAAGATAGAAAATTTCAATGGAATTTGAAGTGCGAAAGGGCTTTTCAAAAATTGCAGAATTGTTTTTTTTCCAAAAACCTATTTTAATACAACCCAACTTTGACCAAGAATTCTATCTCAACACCGATGCCAGCATGGTCTCTCTCTCATAGGTCCTTTTACAAAAGAGGGATGGTATTTTAAAACCTATTGCATATTACAATCGTAAACTAAGTCCGCAAGAACAGAAATACCTGGCGGTCAAAAGCGAATTGCTGGCGATCCATCAAGGAATCCAATTTTTTAGGAATTTTCTATACGAGCGAGAATTTTTTATCCTCTCGGACCATAAGTCACTAGGAGATCATTTAAAAATGCAAAATCCGCCGTCGGTTAT
The DNA here is from genome assembly GCA_951213105.1 of Amaurobius ferox. Lineage (NCBI taxonomy): Eukaryota > Metazoa > Arthropoda > Arachnida > Araneae > Amaurobiidae > Amaurobius > Amaurobius ferox. The sequence continues at coordinate 15,715,503 of OX578142.1, read as the reverse complement.
GCAGAGATGGGCTCTAGAAATAGCAGAGTACAAATTAAAATTTATACATCTTCCAGGTAAAGAAATTGTTTTGTCCGATTACTTGAGCAGAGATGACTTTACGGGACACCAAGAGAGAAAATAAATAATAATGCTTCATCTCAGAGGAATAGCGCAATACAAAACATAAACATTGAGATTATCGCCAACCAGAAAATGGAATCAATGCAGCAAGCAGGACAGGTTTGAAAAGGTAAACAATGACCACGAGCGAGACCGGTCTTCGAAGGTAAACATTGGAGGGCAGATTGATGAGGGGGGAAAACTAGAGAATTTGTAAATAAGCAGCAAGGGGACAGGCAGTCGGTAAGTAATATGGGAGAGCTGACGCAAAATGAAGGGAATGGATATGTAAGTGCAGAAGGAGTGTACATAAAAAATGTAAATAGGGTAACGGATATTCCGGATGTACAGGACATTTTAAGGGAACAGAATAAAGATACCCAAATAAGAGAAATAAAAGAAAATTTAACAAATGATAAACATAAGAATAGCAAAAATTATGAAGCGTTTTATATAGATCGGGAAATGGGTTTGGTAATGCACGTAGGGAGATGGAAGGATCGCCTATGGCGCGATAATTTAAGCAAAACAATTGTGATTCCGCGGATTTTACAGATAAATATGTTAGCAATGGCCCATGTGACATATTCAGGGGTAGACAAGACTTACAAACTATTAGAAGACAGATACTATTGGGGAGGTATGTACGGGGACACACACAATTATGTATTATCCTGTGAGACATGCCGTGCCAAAAAAGGCAAAATACTGGTGAGACCCATGGGAAGAAACTCCATACCAGATGGTCCACTACATAAGATATCAATAGATATATGTGGTCCGTTTAAAACTAGTGTAAATAATAATAAATATTTGTTAACCATGATTTGCCAATTTACCAAATACCTAACGGTGTTCCCTATCCCGAATATATACGAGCGGAAACGATAGCGGATAAGCTTTTACAGTCTTTTATAGTGACAGGTGTATCTTTTTCCAAATTAAGTGACCACGGTACACAATTTACATCAAATATGTTTCAAGTGATGACGATAAGGTTGCAAATAGTATCGAGATTATCGTCAATTCGCGCCCCATTCGTGAATGGACAAATAGAAAAATCGCATCAAGCTATTAAAAACACGATCTACATACTTACAGAAAACTCGCCTTACTGGGACACAGCGGTCCAAATTCATGTCATGACTTACAACGCGACGGTACATTCATCGACAGGAGAAACACCCAATTTTCTTTTCTACGGGCGGGACATACCGATATTATTTGAAACGCAAGTTACAGAGAAACAAGAAACATCATACCCGAGTTATATTTCAAAGAAAATTACAACTATGCAAAACGCGTTTAAGGCGGCGACACAAAATTTGGATCAAGCAAAAACCAAACAAGAGGAACAACAATTAACTAGAGCCCAGATGCAGGACTTAAAAGTAGGCAGTAGGTTTTTTTTGGAAGGACAGAATGCTTATGGAATAGCAACATTTATGGGGCCATTTCGAGTAGTAAACAAAATTATCAGGTTTGTATATGTTTTTCAGTTATGTGATAAACCATTTGCAAAGACCCAGAGAGTTCATAATAGACTGAGGACAGTAATCGAGAGAAGATAACATTTAAAACATTCAGAAGAGCGAATACAGCTTAAGAAGTATAAGTCTCCTCTTTTACCTACACCAAATATAAACCCAGTCCAGAAATCACAAACAGAAAATAACACTCCTTTCCCGTATTTCTTATTTGACGAACAAGTGACTGAAAGTAAACAATCCTCCCGGAACGGCGACACAGATCACATCCCTAGGCAACGAGTTTTTTCTCCCATCCCCTCAACTAGCCAGGATTACGTGCACCGGAATAAAACTGGTTTACAGAAAGGGACGTGCAGAGTGCAGGTTGCCAATCCTCGAAAACACCCATGGGCGACAAATTCACGGATTCAGAATTCCCCCATGGCGACTCTAGATCAGCGAGAGGAAGCACGTTTCTCCCAAGGTCAATTTTCGGCCAGAAAGGAAGGGAGAATGAAAATTCAAAAGGGTGACACATCACAAGTTAAATCTGCCCAGAAGGAGAATACGAATCAAGTACAAATCAAGTACAAAGGGAGGCGAACGCTGTTACGAAACCCAACCACTACGCACTCATACGCGTTGAGAAGTAAAATTACATTTGATTAAGGTGGGGTTATAATGATACTTTGAAACAGGATATTGAAATTTAACAGAATTGGTAAGATTCATGTATTGGAAGGAAAAAATATTTTAATTTCAGTAGCAGAACATAACGGAAATAGAATATAAAAATACATCAAATTTTTGCAGGAATTTGCATGTAATTTTTGCATGTAATGTTTTGTAGGAATTAAAAAAAATATTGCAATTTAGGGAACCGGGTAAAATATAAAGTAAGTAATAATAGTAAACAGAAAAACTACTACTTGGTAGATAAACTGAAATTTTTAAGTGAGAATTTGGTGTGAGAGGAATAAATAGAATTCTTGTACGTATGGGTAAAGCGGGTAATATATTTAAAGGTACAAGAATTTAATTACTTTAAGGGGATAATTACGATGAAAAAAAATATATAAATAAATAATAAATAAATAAATAAATAAAAATATATACATATGGGTATTGCGAAATTTTTTTTGTGGTGTAAACCAAGATTTAAATGTAAAGGTAAAGGCAAGCAACATCAAAATTACTAATTGAACTTTTAATTACTTGGAATTTGAACAAATTATAAATAATGTTTAGAGAATTTTCGGGTTATGGATGGAGCTGAGGAAGATGGAAATAAAATTGGAAATGGGGAATGGTAATTAGAGTAAAATTACGCACTTGTAAAGAGTTCCATTTAAATATTTAGAAAAATATGGGTAATTAGCAAGAACATAGGAAATATAGTAAGGATAATACAGATGTAAAATACAATTGGAAAAATATAACAGGTACCACGAATAGACATAGAATTCGTACATAAATAAATATATAAAATTTAAAACAGTATTGATAAGAAATGAATAAATATTTTAAGTTAAAAATAAATCCTGGGATTGGTTTCCAGGGTTTTGGGTAAATTGGGAACACCTGATCACCTTACATTTATTTGGAACAGGGAAACTTAACCATGTGATTTTTGCACATAAAAATTTTTAGTCACACGCGGTAACTGGTTTAAGATAGGGCAGTTTTTAAATGTAATGTTTTAATAAAACGCTTACCCCATTTCGGTAGTAAAAACCTCCGGTCACATATTCCTTTGGGCTCACAGAGAGTTATATACAAATGGCACAAACATTTCATAATCAGAGACTAGCATTTCTTAGCAAGAACAAACACACCACACACTTATAACATAATCTTACGGGGTACTCCGGTTTCCTTGCACGATAAGGGCTTTGAAGGAGAGTCATTTCTCCTAAAAACCCATGTTTTTTCCGCCCAAGCCAATTACTTAGGGCATGTTTACAAGCCCCCACTCTAGCAGACGAGTCGGTCATCTTTCAGTTGAGGAGAAAGAGGGACTTTCGCCACGTTTCGGCTCCCCTAAAATCTTTACAGAAAGTTAGGGACCATTCTTTACCCCCAGGTTGAAAGAGAGAAAAATCGTTCAGGACACGTACGACAGGAAAAATAAAATAAATACTTACTTTTTACGGAAAATTTTTTTAATAGATACGGGATAATGAATTTGGGTGTCTGAGAAGAAACCGCGATTTTGGTAAGGAAGAGAAGTACAAAGAAACACGGATTAAATTTCGAAGGGAAATTTTCACTGAATATGTATATAAGATAATGGAGAGAGAAATTAATTAATAATTTGGAGAAAATGTTTCATGTGTTTGTACAAGTTATGAGTTTATTATGAAATTTAATATGGCATGGCAATCCGTGGTAATACTGAAAATTTTTTTCAGTTACGAGGTATGATGCATTTGTTGATATTAGTAAATAAAATAAACGTTGAGAAATTTCCGTGGGTAAATGGTGTATAATAAGGTGAACAGATAAAGAAATAAATGAATTAATAAAATGGGAGAATAATGTTCATTTTGGAGCACTAGAGAATGCATGGAGAATTAGATACAAAAGTGACATGGGAGAAAACACTGTTTATTTTCGAGTAATAAATAATGGTGAATAAAGAAGGGATTAGTGTTTTATAAAAATGTCAAGAATTTAATGTTAAATATGTGTTTCGAATAAGGTTACAATGGCATGCAGTATTCGAGAGAGAGAATTTGTGTTATCAGGCTGGGTTGTTGTTGTTGAGACCCAGATCGTCCGACCTACTAGAAAGGGTTATCAGGGTGTGTGTATATGTGCATTGGTGTACATAAAGTGTTTGTTTCAATTAAAATTACCATGGACAAAACTTCAGGAGAAGGTAAAGAGTACTGACTTCCATAGTGTCACTGGAATATGATGCAGTGACTTGCTCTATCCACAGACTTCCAAGTCCACAATTTTTCACACACTTGCCTGGCAGTGAAATATGTTGCAGTGGCGTGCTCTATCCACAGACTTTCAAGTTCACAATGTTTTTCACACACTTGCCGGACAGTGAAATGATGCAGTGGCGTGGTCCATCCACAAATTTGCAAGTTTATAATTTTTCACACGCTTGTCTGATAGTGAAATTATGCAGTGGCGTGATTCCTTCCCAGATTTCCAAGTTCAAAATTTTTCACACACTTTTCTGACAGTGAAATATGATGTAGTGGCGTGCTTTAGTCACAGTCTTTCAAGTGCACAATTTTCCACACGCTTGTCTGTCAATGAAATGATGCACGCACGTTCCGCCTATAAACTTTCAATTTGGAAAAACTTTTGAACTATTCATTTAACGTACAAACTTTTGAGCCATGGAGGTAACGTAAAAGCTTTAGAACTATTGATGCAATGTACAAACATTTGAACTGTTGCTGCAACGTACAAACTTGTGAACTATGGATGTAACATAAAAACTTTTGAACTATTGGGGCAAAGTACAGAATTTGGAACAATTGATCTAACGTACAAACTTTTCAGCCATTGATGCATTGGACAAGGAAATTTTATACCACGTTACATAAACAACGTATGCTATTATAATAAATAGACATTTCTGTCAGAAAAATGTTTGTTCTTTTTCTCAATATTTAGATGTCATTGTTTTGCTTTATAGTATTATTGTGTTTTTATATATATGTGTAGATATTATTTGCAGATCTTAGGTGGGCACCCTGTTTCTCACTGTCAAAACTTGAGGGAAGGGAGTAAATGTTACACTGTTAATATGTAACATCGTAGGGTTTGGATGGATCTCAACCTATGAAGACGGTCCCTGTATTTCTTTTAAAATAAATATATGTTTCCCCGGAAGGACACTTGGAAAGGAAATAAGAACAACGCTTCTTCGACTTCGTCCCAATTCCAGATGGTAACGTGGCGGAGGGTCAGGGGGAAAAAGCCGCCTCTGGTCACATGACCACCACTGGTCACACGTGTGCTCGAGATCGTGAGAACTTTGGGTCAGATGACACATATTACTTCTTGTGGACAACGGCACTACCGTGCTGAAAACACCGGTTCTCGTTAGATCACCGAAGTCAAGCAGCAACGGGCACGGTTAGTACTTGAGTGGGTGACCATCTGGGAACACCGCGTGCTGTTGGCACATTTCGGGCGCAGCAGATCGGTGGTTTGCGCGCTGGATTTGCACGCTGCCACAACTGCCGCCGTGTTCATGCGAAGTACGATCACGTTAAACATGTGGGTCCGTAAGTCCTTCCGAGATGTTGGTGGTAGGGGAAGGAGGGTACGGTTCCTGTGGATGCCTCCCCCACTGGGTTCCGGTCTATATTGGGTGGCACTTCCCGGCCGTCCAAATGGTTACCTTACACCTTTCTGGTAGGTCGGACGGTCTGGGTCTCAACAATATCAATATATTAATTCTGGGACCCCAACCAAACCTCCGAGATGTTAGCACCCAATAACAGATATGTAAACTTATGCTGTCCAATGGAAATAGCAGGAGCTACAGTGTCGGGCTAATTACAACAAGGGCGTAGTTTTGTAGGAGGCAACAATTTTCAGATATTTGAGAGAGAGTCAGATTTTGAGAGAAGGAACTTCACTTGACTTTTCAATTTTGAGAGGAAAAGATTTCCCAGACAACATCGGTGAAGCCGAGAACCCGACGCATTCCGATCCGATGATGGGTCACACAACGGAGTCTCAAGGTATGCCAGGCATGTCTTTTACATACATTTTGGTAGCAAAATTCTCTCTCTCTCTCTCTCGACATTTCATAAGTCATCGTAGTTGAAATAATTGATCCATTTGCAAATTACTTTAATTGTATTTTAAGGGTGTATATAATTAGATAATTGGTGCAAATTGACATTAATTTTGAGGTAATGAAATGGTATTATGTGGTTAATTATGTGTAAAAGTGAGAGCTGTTTTTGTTGAATGGAGAAAATAATATTACAATGAAATTAGATGTGAGTACCACTAATGTTCTTAAATAGAGTAATTTTGGACGATAATGGTATTGAGAATAATTATACTTAAGTTAGAATGTTAATTGAATATTTTCTAATTATTTTAATCATTTGTAAATAAATTTATTATTGTTTTATAATTTATTCGCTGTCCTCATCGTCCTCATCGTCTTGTTATTTAGTGTGTTGGTTTATTATGTTATCATATACGTTGCGGCCAGTGTCAAGTTGGAGTAGAATGAAGAATACTAATATCTTTTGCGTTCTGACCGGACGTGTGGCGATGATCCACACATCAGGATTGATTAATTAATTGATTGATTTCTCCCTGTCTTTGGGAGAAAAAACCAGATTTGAGGTTCGGGCTTCGGCCCAGCAGCCAGCATGACTTCTAATGATTCAAAACTCATTTCATCCCAAAAAATCAGACCTAGAAGAAGCCTAAATAACTCACAAAAAATACCGCTGGCAAGGGACACAATGTAAAAATATTTCAAAATATCCAATTAACTTATATTTCAACCAACTCTAATTTGAAAATAAATAATAATGACAGCATCTTCAATAGGTAATATAGTACATATATTAAAATATTTTTTTAAATTAATTCTTTAATGTGGCGTCATTTTCGTTAACTTTGCATCATTTTTACTATTTTGACAATTTTCATCAATTTGGGGCGAAATATTGCCAAGTGGGCGATATTTTTCTAGATTACAGTATTGTGGCAATTAATTGAGAAATGCAGTTTTTTTTTATAAAATTCAGTTTTATTCAAGTTTTCTATGGATACATTTAAAACTAATAAGTGATATGACCTCCCCGAGACTTTATAACATCACAGACACGTTTCGGCATGGAATGTACTAGACTAGCACATGTAGTTTTAATTTCAACGTCTCTGAACCATATGTCAATAACGGCCGAAATTAGCTTGTCCATCGTCGTACAGTCAAATTTGTGAAGCCGTTTTTTGACAATAGCCCACAAATTTTCTATGGGATTCAAGTCTGGTGAATTCCCGGGCCAATCCAGTACGGTAATATTTTTTTGAGCAGAAATTTTTGATTCGCTTCGAAGTGTGACATGGCGCGCTGTCTTGTTGGAAAACGCAATCTCCGTTCGGCCACAGTTTAGCCATGGTTGGAAGCAATTTTCGGGTCAATATGACTTCGTAACTGGCACTGTTCATCATTCCCTCTACGGGAACAAGAGATTCTGTCCCCAAAACGCTGAAACAACCCCAAAACAACTTTTTGGGCGGATGCTTGAGTGCTTGATTGATGTGGTGCTGATTGAGAGGTTCTCCTTGACTCCTTCTCACGAACATAGATCTAAATCCCTGAACCACAAAATGTGTTTCGACAGAAAAGAAAACTCCTTCTCAGTCCATGCTTTGTATTTCCGTGCCCATTCCAACATTTTTTTCTTCATGCGAAGCGTCAGAAGCTGCTTCTTGTACGGTCGACGTGCTCTCCATCCGCGTTCTAACAGCCTGTATCGCACTGTTGAAGGTGCAATATGAACACCAGCTGCCACCATGGACTTAGATAGGTCAAGACTGGTTAATCGAGGATTTTTAACACTCATTCGATGTAAAGTTTTGTCGTCACGAGTCGAAGTTGATCTTTTACGGTCGCATCTTCCAGAGCGGTTGGTTCCAGCATTTCCTGTTTCCTGAAACCGCTTCCAGATCCTCCCGACACTTGCTGTACTCACTCCACATATTTCACCTATTTCCTCGAACGTCTTAGAAGTGCAACAACTGAGTTCACCTATTTCCTCGAACGTCTCTAAGCGCAATCACTTTAGAACGTGTTTCCGCGCTGATATCCATGACGCTAATGAGCCCAGCAACAACTGAGAAACTACCACTGCGGAACACCTGCCACCTGGCGGAGGAATTTGAACACCTGCTACTTACCAGGTGCATACGAATACCTGCTACTTTGATAATAACTGCAATTTGAACTCTGAGCTAATTTGGAGTGCTTCTTCCTAAGCTTACGTGTGATAAAACGAAAAAAATGACATTTCTCAATTAATTGACACAATACTGTATTCGCCATGTTTGCCAAATGTTACAGACAAACGGAGAGAAGAGCATTTCTTATATATCCTCTATTGAGAAGCAAAGTTTTTGTTTGGATTCCAAACATTTTCGTATCATAAAAGAACATTTTACAAATGATCTAGTTGATTTACTGACAAGAAAAGGTGTTTACCCCTATTTTTATATGGATTGCGCTGCCAAGTTTGGAGAAACGAGTCTACCCTCTAAAAAGGCCTTCTTCGATGATTTAAATCAGGATTAGGTCTCCGATGACGTTTATGCCTATGCTTAATATGTCTTCCTTAAAGATGTAGAATATGAGGGACTATCATGACTTGAACATAAAAACTGCATTTTTAAGAATTCCTGTGAACATTTTTTTAAGAATTTTGAGAATTTCCGTGATTTGTCATTGAATTGTTATGGAATAGATGCTGCCTACTGTTTAACATTACCATCTCTTGCCTGGAATGCAGCCCTATAGACTAGTGGAGTATCATTAGAACTGATTACGGACCCTGATATGTTCCTATTTTGAGAAGATTGCATAAGAGGTGGTATTCCTGTTATTAGTAAACGCCTTAGTCAGGCTAATAACAAGTATTTGGAACATTTCGCTTCTACAAAACATAGCAAGTATATAATGTATCTGGATGCTAATAATTTGTATGGATCGGCACGAAGCCAAGCACTTCCTGTGTCGGATTTTAGATGGTTTGATTCTTAAGAAATTCAGAACTTTGATCCACTTGCTGTAGAAGATGACTCACCTGTGGGATATATTATCGAGGCGGATATAGACTATCCCCATGATTTGCACGATGAACACAATGACTATCCTCAGGCACCTGAAAGGATTCGTATCACCCCATCTCTGAGTTCGGAGTATAGCCGGAATGTATCTGAAGAAATTAATTTGAAAATATGCAAGGATCATATTAAATTATCACCTAATTTGAATCAAAATGTTAAATATGTTCTGCATTACAGAAATTTAAAAGAGTATATAAAACTAGCGATGAAACTTGTGAATGTCCATAGAGTATTAACTTTCAAGCAAGAACCCTGGTTGAAACCCTATTTACAATTTAACACTGAGAAGAGAAAGCTGGCGAAAAATTCCTTTCAAAACGATCTATTCAAACTTATGAACAATGGGGTGTTCGGAAAAACAATGGATAACTTGAGAAAAATAATGGATGTTAAACTGGTACAGACTAAGGAGAGATTGAAAAAATTACTTGCATCACCAGCCTTATACCCTTCAAAATATTTAATGAAGATCTGGCAGCAGTTCATATGTATGCATAAAACTAATTTGAAATTGAACAAACCCATCTATGCAGATTTTTCAGTACTGGACTTGAGTAAAACACTCATGTATGAGTTCTATCATGATTTTATGATGAAAATGTAGGGAAACCGAGCTGAATTATTTTTCAGAGACACGGATTCACTGTGTTATGAAATTGGGACAGAAGATATTTACAAAGATTTTGAAAGTCATTTCGACTTTTCGGATTCTCCATGTGATCATCCACTTCATTCCAACAAAAATAAAACATGATTGTAAAAATGAAAGACGAGTTGAATGGGACTCTTGTCCTGGAGTTTGTAGGTCTTAGATCAAAGATGTATAGTTTAAAGACACCCTTCATGGAAAAGAAAACTGCTAAGGTGTTAATAAGAATGTCGTAGAAAAGTTCATCTATTATGAAGATTATTATAACTGTCTAAAAAGGCGAAGATATAATAGAAAAATTGAAAGTTGCAAGTAAAGACCAGCAGATTTATACTGTGAGGCAAATTTAAAGGGGATAATGATGATAATCGACATATTTTGAACGATAGAATCAAGAGATTAGCATATGGTCATTATCAAATGTAAATGCCTAAACCACGCTAGATTGAATTATGGCGGTGTATTGTATACACCATGTGGAGGTGGGACCATAATTTAAAACAAATATTATTTTTCAGACAGCATCTAATTTATTAAAGAGACGCTAACATGGTAAGCATGCCTATGGAAGAAAAATAAACGATTGAAGGGAGAATAACAGTATAGTATAAAACGAGATGGTATATACATTTCATTACTACTCCTAAAACCAACCTGAAAAAAAATACTTCGTATCTGACTACTGATTAAGAACATCCTTCGTGTTCTCAATTGATGGAAAATATCACCCCATTCATGGAAAAGCCACGTGACGGTAAAAGCTCCACTCCTCCTCATCTGGTTCACCTATGTTTTAACATGGGAAGGCATGGCTCTGGAATATGTCCCATGTTAAAGTATAGCTCTAGGTGAGTCAGTATCCCCCTAAATTCCTTACTTAAGTTGTTCATTTAAATCCTTAAAGACAATACGTATCTATGATATTTTTAGTTTTACGGGCAAATAACAATCTATTCAATTCGAATAAGCCATATGGGCAAGTGAATGATATTTCATGCCTTTCTTCTTCAAGTCTTCTTCAACCTTTAGTTGAAAGCTCTTCAAAAGTGAAATTTTTGGAAAAAATAAAAATTTGCTAATTTTGTCGTAATATATCCTTATATCCTTGCCGCTGTGTAATTCCAGTTCTGTGAAATACTATTAAAAGTTTTCTATCCAAGAAGATCCGACATTTCTTTCTATTTTGTGTCTTAACTCTAACCATTCCTGTGAAATAATTAGAGTCGCTACACCTGATTATGTTTGTTTTTACCATTTCACCTATCTGCTAATTGATTATAGAAGCGCATTTTATTTCATAAGGAAGTGTTGATATTGTGATTTGGTGTGGTAGAATAAATTTCGATTTTACAATTTCTGTACATCCTAACGTGTTTGCATGTTTGGAAAATACGCCTCTATAATTAATTAGCAATTTTAATAAATCTTTCGTCTGATTGATGGGCATATGGTCTAAGTTAAAATGTGTTTTGAGTAGTTCCTCTCATCTAATATCTCTCATATTATTTAATTTATCCTCGAAATCTCTCTTATTATGGTATCCATAAAATGAATTTATGCATTATCCAGCACGTGTAAATTTTCTTAGCAAAATGTTTTTATTAAGTGTACTTTTCTGTAACCTGTATTTGTAATTAACATGAATTTATTTTTGCTTGAATGCTCTGCTTCTAAATGAAAGATCGTAGATGTGATGTGAATGAAAGATGTATGGGGTGTTTCAGGATTTTTGGTTCAAAACCTTCATTTTTCAAATTGTTCTCTGTGTATGTGCAATTCATTTCTACTAGTTTTGATACTTTTGTATTTATGTTCATTTTCTTGCACGCTATCAGAAAAAAATGTTTTGAACACTTTCTTGTTCACTTAATAGGACTATTAGGTGAACAAGAAGTTTGATTTTGTTTAGTATCAATAATGGCTGCATTATGTTTTAGGAAATTAGATCCTATAATTCCTGAGTAATTGTCGGGAAAGTTTGCTATTGTAAAAATAAAATATATGTTTAAAGTTTTTTTTGGCATTCTAAACAATAACTTTGTCCGCTAGCCGTTACTGAAAATATAGCAAGCCGATTTTGTAGTAGTAAGATTCTTCGCCCCCGTTCCTTCTTGCGTGGAGCAAAAGTGGGTCTTGCAAAAGTGGGTCTAATTTTGGTGTGAGCAAGTCGAGAGACCATTGCATAGTTGAAAATATATTGTGAAAATTACATCAAAATAAGAGCAAGCGTAACAAATCACTTTCTAAGAAAAATGATTTAAAAAATTTCCTCGGTTGTTTAAATATAAATTAATTCTTATTGAAGTAAAATGTTAATCTTAATTGCTAACTTTTGAAGTTAATATAGTAGAAATGGGATTTTTTACAGAAAATGCTTATAATAAGGTTACAATATTATGTGTAAAGTTTCAAATTTCTAGCTGTAAAATTCGAGATTTTAGAAATTTGTATTTTTTTTTGTTTTAATTGATTTTAAAAAAGATGTATAAAAAAGCTATCAACTTTATCAAAGGTCTCTAGAGATCATGCCTCTAGAGATTCCTGCAAATTTATCTGTTCCTCGTTAGAAAATACCGAGGTTCTATCTTTAATTTTGAATGAGAGGATGGCTTTTTTGCACACCCCTCCCTCTTTTTACCCCCCAAAATGAGGTTTTTTCTACAAATATTCAAGATCCATCAAATGTTTCGATTCGATACTTATGTTTTAAAGAAACCGCCAGCTTCTAGGTCGAGTAGGAGCTTTAGAATAGTCGGCTCATACATACATATATAACTAAGCTGAAGAAGCAGTTTAATGCCTTTCAATCCTCTTAACTCCTATCAGACTTTTAAACGAAGCTGAGAAAGCGATGATCTAGTGTGATATCGCTGGAGATGCGACAGACCTCGGACTAAATTAGTGTTTCAGCGATGCGGGGATTCGCAGTGTTGCGCTAAGCAAGGTGCCAGGTCATACGGCCGAATTTTTGTCCTTCTGAGTCTCTGAGCAGAACTTTCCAGGGTCATATAGCGGATAGCTCTCGTCAGTAAATAATATTTGCAGCGTTGCAATATTATTTCTTATACTGTTATTTTGGTGATGGTAAAGCAGCTTATTATTTTTCCTGCTTTTAAAACTCTTTAACTGGAAAATAAATGTGCGCCAGATCGATAAATGTATTATTCAAGAATTAATAGAAATACTCTTTTTAACCAGAAATTTAGCAAACAAGATAAAATAAAAGAGGACTGGAGATTCAATACATCTTTGCTAAAACTCAAGTATGTACATAAAGTTGAAACTTATACTTGGAATTTTAAGTTTGCTCAATATGATTTTTATCCATGGATAGCAGGATGCAAATATCTGAACAAATTATTTTGATGGCCTTTTTTACTGTTAGTCTAAAACTGAGAATATTTGGAGGGTTTATATTTGAAAATTTTCACAGCTTGAATTGTTGGGCCAACGGCCGTACCGTGCTGAAAACACCGGTTCTCGTTAGATCACCGAAGTGAAGCAGCATCGGGCGCGGTTAGTACTTGGTGGGTGACCACCTCGGAACGCCGCGTGCTGTTGGCCATCTCGGGTGCGGTATCCCCGTGGTTTGCGCGCTAGATTTGCACGCTGCCACAAATGCCGCCGTGTTCATGCGGAGTACGATCACGTTAAACATGTGGGTCCGTAAGTCCTTCCGAGAGGTTGGTGGTAGGGGAAGGAGGGTACGGTCCCTGTGGATGCCTCCCCCACTGGGTTCCGGTCTAAATTGGGTGGCACTTCCCGGCCGTCCATACAGTTACCTTACACCTTTCTGGTAGGTCGGACGGTCTGGGTCTCAACAACAACAAAAAACAACAACAACAGCTTGAATTGTTGCATTGAAAGAGTTTAGAATTTGAAGTTTATTTATTCACTGTTCCAATTAAATTTAATATTTCGCGGAATTTGAGCAAATATAGGCGCGGTATTTGGAACTTTCGACAAATGCTCAGCGAATTTCGTTATTTTTATTTTCGTCGCCAAATATTTGCCCTAATTTAAATGAATGGCACAATAGTAGTAAAATTATTTATTATTATTACTATTTTAGCCATTAAGTTCCTTGAGTATTGCAGTGAGAATGACTGTATTGCAGTGAGAATGACAGTATTGCAGTGAGAATGACAGTATTTCAGTGAGAATGACAATACGGAGAAATACGTATTTCAGCAGGATCAGAATTCGCCACTGTTAGCGGATACTTTGAGAGGCATCACAGTTATGAACTTGTCACAGGTCGTGATGATATTTATTGCCTTTGATATATATGCGTTTCTGGTGCTGATTCCTACTCACTCTACAACTTTGTATTTTACTTTTATTGTCTATCTCGCTTTGTTGATGGCCGACTTTTAAAATTATCAGCCTTGCAGTCCCATTTATTCGATGCGGTATGGTGGTCACTTTACTATCTATAGATTATATCCATGCGCCTTTCCTTACAAATTTATTAATTCCCTTTCTAGGAACCTTGCATAAAGGAAGGAAAAGTTTTCGTAATTATGCTCTTTCACTGTGTCAAATGGCCCTCTTTTCTTTCACAGATAATATGATACTTAAAAATCTCAGATTCGTACGTGTTCCCTGCGTGTCTCCTTCCACCTCATCTGTATGTAACATTGACTAACAAGTCACGCAACTCTTGGAGCGATCACGCGATTATGAAAATTTTTTATTTTATGCAGTTTAGGATGACCCAAATAAGAAACGTGCTGTTTGTTCTTCGAAAAGAAAATAGTAAGCATAACGTTTGAATTCAAAAAAGTTTATTCATGTGAAATTTTGTCCATGCAAAAACAATTAGAGGATGCAAAGATCCATCTCAACACCGTATAGCTCAGTGAGTGTGGAACTGATCCATTTCAAACGACCAATACCGTGTTGATCTCAAGATGCCGAGTTTGGTTCTTCTCTAGGAAAGTTTTACAATTTAATACAATAAAAGAAACTCGGAAAATATCTGTACAAATTAATACAATTTGGAATATATTATAATATTGAGATAGCAATATCACTATATGATGTATACACTAATTTAAAAAGAAATCTGAAATTTACAGTTTAATTTTATATGTTACACTTTTCAATTAATTCTTGAAAATAACTGATAAAATAGAAAGGACAGGGTGTCCGTATCAGGAAAATTTTTTCAACAACGAAAAGAGGTATCGTTATTGTTTTAATACAGCTACATAGGAAACACATAACGCCACACAACAAGGTAACCTTTGGGGGGGGGGGGGCTAACCGAACTTCTCATAACGAGCGAGGGGGTTATCGCGTTTCTTTTTAGAGATAGAGAAATAATTAAATTCAAATTTGCAGAGCCTTGCCAAATTAGCATAAATATGTGATTGTTCGACAGAAAGAACTCTAAAAACTAGGGAATCCCCAACATAAAACAACAATAACGTACTCAAATGATTGGGATGCTTTGCAGTGGGAAAAGTTATGCGTCTAATCGCTCAGCTGCACTGGCATTCCGGTTAAATTTTATAAAAAGAAGGAGCATTTCGCAAAATTAACCATTCGTAAACAAAGTACACATGGCTCATAGAAACGAAAATAACTCTGAAAACTAGGGAATCCCACAATATAAAACAACAATAACGTAAATCAAACGATTGGGATGTCTTGCATTGTGAAACGTTATGCGTCTAATCGTTCGTTTGCACTGGCATTCCTGTTACATTTTATGAAGAGAAGGATAATTTAGCAATATTTTTTATTAGTAAACGTATTAAACATGGCTCATAAAACCTAAAAGAACTATGAAAACTAGGGAATCCCCCAATATAAAGCAACGATAACATACTCAAACGATTGGGATATCGTGCATTGGGAAACGTTATGCCTCTAATAGTTGGGTTGCATTGGCATTCCGATTACATTTTATAAAAAAAAGAATCATTTTCCAACAACTTTCATTACTAAATATAGTAAGCATGGTTCATAAATCCTAAAAGAACTCTGAAAACTAAGGAATCCCACAATATAAAAGTAACTCAAACGATTGCGATGTATTGCATTGTGAAACGTTATGCGTCTAATCGTTCGTTTGCACTGGCATTCCTGTTACATTTTATGAAGAGAAGGATCATTTAGCAATATTTTTTATTAGTAAACGTAGTAGACATGCCTCATAAAACCTAAAAGAACTCTGAAAACTAGGAAATCCCCCAATATAAAACAACGATAACATACTCAAACGATTGGGATATCGCGCATTGGGAAACGTTATGCCTCTAATAGTTCGGTTGCACTGGCATTCCAGTTACATTTTATAAAAAGAAGAAGGATTTTCCAACATTTTTCATTACTAAATATAGTAAACATGGTTCATAAATCCTAAAAGAACTCTGAAAACTAAGGAATCCACAATATAAAACAACAATAACGTAACTCAAACGATTGGGATGTCTTGTATTGTGAAACGTTATGCGTCTAATCGTTCGTTTGGACTGGCATTCCTGTTACATTTTATGAAGAGGAGGATCATTTAGAAATATTTTTTATTAGTAAACGTAGTAAACATGGCTCATAAAACCTAAAAGAATACTGAAAACTAGGGAATCCCCCAATATAAAACAACAATAACATACTCAAACGATTGGGATATCGTGCTGTGGGAAACGTTATGCCTCTAATAGTTCGGTTGCATTGGCATTCCGATTACATTTTATAAAAAAAAGAATCATTTTCCAACATTTTTCATTACTAAATATGGTAAGCATGGTTCATAAATCCTAAAAGAACTCTGAAAACTAAGGAATCCACAATATAAAACAACAATAACGTAACTCAAACGATTGGGATGTCTTGTATTGTGAAACGTTATGCGTCTAATCGTTCGTTTGGACTGGCATTCCTGTTACATTTTATGAAGAGAAGGATCATTTCGAAATATTTTTTATTAGTAAACGTAGTAAACATGGCTCATAAAACCTAAAAGAATACTGAAAACTAGGGAATCCCCCAATATAAAACAACGATAACATACTCAAACGATTGGGATATCGTGCATTGGGAAACGTTATGCCTCTAATAGTTCGTTTGCACTGGCATTCCGGTTACATTTTATAAAAAGAAGAAGCATTTTCCAACATTTTTCATTACTAAATATAGTAAACATAGTTCATAAATCCTAAAAGAACTCTGAAAACTAAGGAATCACACAATATAAAACAACAATAACGTAACTCAAGCGATTGGGATGTCTTGCATTGTGAAACGTTATGCGTCTAATCGTTCGTTTGCACAGGCATTCAGGTTACATTTTAGAAAAAGGAGAGATTATATTTGTAAGTATTTTTATTAGTAAACTTAGTAAACATTACTCATAATACCGAAAAGAACTCTGACAACCAGGGAATCCCACAATATAAAGCAACAATAACGTACTCAAACGATTGGGATGCCTCGCATTGGGAAACTTTATGCGTCTAATCGTTTGGTTGCGGTGGCATTCCGGTTGCAATTTATGAAAAGAAGGATAATTTAGCAATATTTTTTATTAATAAACATAGTAAACATGGCTCATAGAAACGAAAAGAACTCTTAAAACTAGGGAATCCGCCAATATAAAACAACAATAACGTGCTCAAACGATTGGGATATCTTGCATTGGGAAACTTTATGTGTCTAATCGTTTGGTTGCCTTGGCATTTCGGTTACATTTTATGAAAAGAAGGATTATTTCGCTATATTTTTTATTAGTAACGGTAGTAAACATGGTTCATAAAGCCGGAAAGAACTCTTGAAACTAGGGAATCCCCAATATGAAACAATAATAACGTACTCAAACGATTGGGATATCTTGCATTGGGAAACATTATGCGTCTAATCGTTTGGCTGCACTGATATACTGGTTACATTTTATGAAAAGAAGGATAATTTAGCAATGTTTTTAACACTTTACAACAAAGTTGAAAAGTGTTTATGACTTCGTTCATTCTGTCTGTTTGTCTGTCTGTCCGTTAGCACGATAACTGCCGTAAAAATGACTTAATTAAAAATGAAATTTTAGTATGTTGTTCAGACGGTCTGTAGGACCTATGGGAATATAAATGAATAATATCACCCAATAAGTTTTGGATTGAACCCGGGTTGAAAAAATGAAATACATTGAACCCTATGGGACCTAATTGTTCAAACATTTTTTAAGCGGATTTTAAATTCACAAATTGCTTCGAAAATTTTAGGTAATATTCAATTTATCTCCATGGTCTTATGTTTTTAAATAAAATAAATTATTATAGTATTATGATGAATGAAATGAATGGAAAATTGTTTATGAATGAAGCGCTGCTTTCATAGAGAGAGCCAGGCTTGTTATATTTCGATGACGTCATTTGAATAAATTTCATTTGTTTTCGATGAAGTTTTCAAATATAATAAATTAATGTAGTATTGTGATAATTTAAAAAATATTACCGATCAATGTTTCGCATTTTAGAGATGTTTAAATAAAATTGCATTGAAGTTATAAAGTGTTTCATAATCAATGTTTCATGCATGATTGATCTATCTTTTTACTTTATAATACTGTAGGATATAGTATAGAAAATGTATTGGGTACTTTGACGTAATTTTGGGTGTTGTCATCTAAGAAAGCTCCAAACGTATAAATCAGTCAGGCAAGCTACAAACGGAGGGGTACATTGCCAAACTTGGCATCAGTAAAAATATTTTTTCAAGCATTTTTAAATGAAGGCTAACACGCTATAATTGTAATCATTTGAACCAATAACGCATATGTTTCAATTTTTTTTTTGTAAAATTTGCATCTATAAAAATATCACAATCTACATAAATATGGATTTTGGTGTGAGAAAGTCGAATGGAGTCACATTTCAGTTACTTTAATGCTGTTTTCATAAAATTTAATCGAACATTAGAAGGGGGGGGATCTTATGAAAATGCGATTAGGTTTTAAAATCAATAGAATTCCACTATTCACTGATTGTAATATTTGTACCAAAATTTTCGAAACACCTTTCGTGAACTATCGCTTCCTCAGACTCACTAACACACACACTAACATACACACCGACATCGCCTCAAAAACGTTCGATTCGAGTTCAGGGATGCTTAAATTCTGCTATTCCGGGGAAAACTCGAATCCGAATTCTCGACCTCCAATACTTTCCTTTATACGTTGTATACCATGTATGTAGGGAAAGTAAAAAATGAAACGGAATACTGTTTTTACTACGCCAAATTCTCCAAAGGTTATGCTGTTATAGAGATTATTTTTACGCCAATTTTCTATCCCCTATTCCTTGAATATGATGACATAATATATAGTTTACTTTTTACTCCTTGTCATGATCAAATTCCTGGTATTGTTGTTTTCAGGCCCTGGTATTGCATAAGCCATGTCCTTTCTCTATTCTTTAACACTATTGTTATCGTTATTTCATCTTGGCTTTTCGCTCGATTTCCTTCTTACTTCACTTCCTGGTTCCTGCAGTTTCGTATTAAAAGCCATAGTGAACATAATTACATTTATATTACTTTCCCTGCGTACATAATATACTGTATATTGCAGTCCTGTCCCTATATGCATACTAAAAAGTATTGTGATGGGGTTGAAATTCGAATTAGAATTTTTGACAGAAGTATACGTTTGCAGCATCTCTGAACACGAATCGAGCATTTTTGATGCGATGTTTGACTGTATATGTGAGTGGTTATATGTATGTATATATGTATGAATCTATTTACAGGGTGTCCCAAAAACATTGACCTCGGCTTTTATTCCTCAAATATTGATCTTAGACATATATAATAAATTACAAAGTTGCGTACAAAAAAGTACAGAATTTTATGAAATCGATTAAAATTTTCAAGGGAATTAAATTTTAAGGAATACAAAATTTAAATTTTTATACGGTCCCCGTATAAAAACATTTCCAATGAGTAAAATGTGCCCCATACACTAATAAGGTGATGTATAAAATTTCAGAATTTTATCATAAAATGTCCCTGGCAATTACAATATATTTGAGTTTAAATGATCATCAAACTTTAATTATTTCTACAACGAATACCAATTTTCACTTATGGAGATTGTAAACACATCAAGCTGTAAGATGAGTTGTATAAGAATTCCTGAATTTCTTTAATGCAAAATTATTTAGGGCTGGAGTCTGCACTATAGTTGACATGAATGAAACAGTCATTGATTTTACATAGAGAACAGACGATTTTATAGCGGACTTTTTCGATGAAGTTTTAAGCACAGAGTTAAATTAAATTTACCTCCAAGTTTTTAAGTAAAATAAATTATTGTAGTATTGTGATGAATAAAAGGAACAGAATAGATGTTTATGCATGAATGGAATTTTTACTGCTTTTTCATAGAGAGCCAAGCAATTTATATTTAAATGACGTCATTTGAATAAAGCTCCTTTTTTTCTATGAAGTTTTCAAATATAATAAATTATTGTAGTATTGTGATAATTTTAAAAATATTACCGCTGAATGTATCGCATTTTAGAGATGCTTAAATAAAATTGCGTTGTAATTGGAAAGTGTTTCACAATCAATGTTTTATGCATGATTGATCTTTCTTGTTTAATAACTGGATTCATTTCGGCTGTATTTATTTGCAATTTTACTTTAACTAAGTAAGCAATATTATACTATTCGGAACATTTACTTTACGGGATTTTGTTATTATACTATATTAAATTTTTTATTTTTTCAGTTAAGAAAAATTTGCACCTTATTTTATTAATCTAGTTATTTATTAGTCTAGGGTCCTTTTAAAGAAAGAAACATTTTCGGAAAAATGCTAGATCTTCATTATTTTCAGAAAATGCTTTTCATTTTAAAATATTATTCATATTAAAAATTTTTCATGACAATTTGTTAAGATACTTTTCTTTGACAGTTCGTAAGTACATTATAAAGTTAGTGATGATATATCCAAGTATTGAGATAAGTATTGAGATTTTGGAGGTATTCGATTCATCCAACTTTGAAAGATCCACTTTTTATTCTGCGAAAGAGTTGAGAAAAAGCACACAAATATACACTTGTCCTCCGATTTACACAGCGCTTGTTTTACACGATTCCGCTTTTACACGGTTTATAAATTAACAGATTTCAAGAAATTGATAAAACTCTATATTCCGCTCCATATACGCCTATACAAAGATTTGATGACATTTTTGAATTTTGCTCCTTTGGTAACACTGATGAAAACAACAGGGGATTCCCGGTGTTGTAAAATATATATATTTAGGGGAATCCCCGAATGTATTTCACAACCGTAAAGCTATCTGGTTCATGCAAGTACATAGTGCAGAAACATTTTAGCAGCAAAACTTATATTATTGTGCGTTTATCTTTTGAACTGGTAAGTTTTCAAAATTTATAGTTTTTCTTGCATCTTTATAGTTTGCGTAAATTTGTTAAGGTTCTATAATATCAAAGGATTTGAAGAAAAATCAAATGAAAAGAAAAGTTATTTCTTTAGAAACTAAAATTCAAATATTAGACCGTCTACGTAATAGAGAAAGAGTAACGGATGTTGCTAAATTTTACTCCATGAATAAAGCCACAGTACGGACAATAAGAAAAAATGAAGACTCCATTAGAAAAAGTGTAGCAGCTGGAACCTGCAACAGTATGAGTACGACTTCATATGTTAGAGATGTTACAATGGAAAATATGGAAAAAGTCTTAGTGGTATGGATAGAAGACCAAACTCAAAAGCGAATCCCGATCGATACCAATGCTGTTACAAATAAAGCTTTGAAGATTTATCAATCACTTAAGAATCAGTCGCCGTCGACTTCGTCCGATGAAAAGAAGGTATCTTGTTCCGCAAGCCATGGGTGGTTCGAGAGATTCAAAGACATTCTTTACATAATCTGAGAATGAAAGGTGAAAGTGCATCTGCTGATTCGGATGCGGCACAATAATATTCGGCTAAACTTGCTGAAATCATTGCCGCTAACTCCTACACTTCTGATCAGATTTTCAATGCTGACGAGTCCGGATTATTCTAGAAAAAAATGCCGGAAAGAACCTTTATAGCCAAAGCTCACAAATCAGCTAGTGGTCATATAGTAGCGAAAAGTCGTATAACAGTTCTTTTCTGTTGCAATGCTTCTGGCGATTATATGATGAAACCATTGTTGATTAACAAATCAAAATCCCCACGATCATTCAAAGGAATAAATATCAAAAACCTTTCCGTCTATTGGATGGAAAAAAGAAAAGCATGGGTCACTGCCATAGCTTTCAATGAATGATTCCATAACTTCTTTGTTCCAGATGTCAAAAATTATTTAGTTAAAAAGGGATTGCCTTTTAAGGCTCTTCTATTAATTGATAATGCACCAGGTCATCCTCCAGATTTACAACACGAAAATGTAAAAGTTGTTTTTTTACCAAAGAATACAACTTCCTTATTACAGCCGTTAGATCAAGGGATAATTTAGACTTTTAAAGCACTGTACATCAAGCAAACTTTCAGGTATATCTTAGAACAAATGGAGAATGATGAATTTCTTACTCTGATGGATGCTTGGAAGAAATTTACAATTTTAAATTGTGTTAAGCATGTTGGACTGTCATACACTCAGATCAAACAATCAACGATCAACGTCTGCTAGAAAGCAATATGGCCGGATGTTGTTGAAAGTGGAAATGATAAATCACCAATAGAGCATGAATATTCTCAGATCACTGAGTTGGCCCATACTATAGGAAGAGAAGGCTTTGAAGACTTAGCTCAGGCAGATATTGAAGAAATAATGGCTGATGAAGAATTGAATAAAGATGATTTAATTAACATGATTCGTGAAACAAACAAACATTATGAAGACAATGATTCTGATGAAGAACAAACTGAACCAGTTGCGTTCACAGCAAGAGTCATAAGCGTGGGACTTGATTTGGGAAGAAAATTGGGCAACCATTTCTTATAATATGACACAAATGTTGATCGAGCTCTCCGATTCCAGCGAGACCTTCGTAAATGCTTAAATCAATATGAAGAGGTCTATAAAGATTTAGCAAAAAACCCTACGCAATTGTTAATTACCGATTTCATGACAAAGTCTTGTCAACCCGAGATCTTGCCTAATTCGTCAACCATTGAGCCAGAATCACATCAAGAAAGCTCAAGTGATGAAAGTGACATCATACCTATCAGAAAGAAAAGACTGATAGTACATGAAAGTGATGACAGTGATTAAACTTATAATTAGTTTTTAAGGGTCATTTTGTGTTTTTGTTCTTTGTTCCTAAAGTAAAATAAATTAAATATGTTATATTACTACATTCATATGTTTGTTGTTTTATAACCTAAGTATAATTTTAAGTTTTCTAAGATGTCTTACTTTTGTTTTACTTAAATAAATGAGACTGAGAATCATGCACATTTTGGGGTTATTTTCGTTTTACACGATTTTACTTAGCAAAATCCAAGATTTCAATTTACACGGTTATGTGCAGAACTTATCTTCCGTGTAAATCGGGGGACAAGTGTAATTTATTATTTCACTTCGTACAGTTTGAACGAAGGATTAATATGTTTCTTAATCTATCTAATGGGGGAGAGGGTATCTAACAATGCCAGAAAATTTAGAATCTGAAAAGGATAAGAGAAAATATTATAATAAAGTAAGTCATTTATTCTAATATTACTAAACTTATAAGAGGTATGAAAAAAAATTCAGAAGGCTAATTTTTTAAGACGAAAATTGTAAAACGTCGTTTCTTTCCCCATATTATGGGGTACCCACTTTTTATTTCTTTTTAGTTGGCAAACTTCTCAAATAAGTAGCGCTTTCAATTGATAGTAGCGCTTTCAATCATGAGTTAGGAACTTTTTACTCTCAATACTTGAAACCGAAGGGATTGCATACAGTTCATTATAATTTAAACATGCTGCGTCTTCATTTCATACTCTGTTGGTCCTTCTTGCATCATCTGATCTCTTTCTGCCGCTTGGGAAAATGGGATAAAACCTCAGCCGCTCACTTTTGGATCGATTGCATTAGGAATAAACGTCCTTGAAAACATGCTCTATTCACTGGGTTAAACATTAATTGAGAAAACAGGAAAGATCAATCATGCATAAAGCATTGATTATGAAACAATTTCCAACTGCAAACTTCTCTAAAATGCGATACATTCAGCGGTAATATCTTTTAAATTATCTCAATACTACAATAATTTATTTTATTTGAAAACTTCATCGAAAAAAATGAATTCAAATGACAATGAAATAAAAATTCCCTCGCTCTCTATGAAAAACAGTAACAATTTCATTTATAAACATTTATTCCATTCCTTTCATTCATCACAATACCAAAATAATTTATTTTACTTAAAAACTTAAAACCATGGAGGTAAAAGTAATTTAACTCTGTGCTTAAAACTTCACCAGGAACATCTGCTATAAAATCGTCTGTTCTCTATGCAAAATCAATGACTGTTTCATTCATATCAAAGATATTGCAGACTCCAGCGCTAAATAATTTTGCGTTAAAGAAATTCAGGAATTCTTATACGTCTCATCTTACAGCTTGATGTGTTTACAATCTCCATAAGGAAAATTAGGTTTCGCTGTAGAAATAATCAAAGTTTGATGATCATTTAAACTCAAATATAGAGTAATTGCGTAGTTTCTGAACACTGATGCACAGAAATTAAGCAAAAATAAAGCGGTTTTGGGACGGATACAACACCAAATATAAATTATAAAGAACTTTAAAAATCACGATTTTGACACAATGCCATATTTTATTTTGAAGTGGGTCACGTGATTTCTTTATATAATGGTCACATAATCTCTTCATATAATGGGTGTAATTAATATTTTAATTTTTATTTAAAACACTACAGAATACATGTTGCTGAAATTTTTTTTATACATTTTATGAGATAATTTAGATAATCTCTAAAAGTTTCGAAGCAATTTGCGAATTTTAAATCCGCTTAAAAAATATTTGAAGAATAGGGTTCAAAGTATTTCCCGGGTTCAATCCAAAACTAATAACGTGATATTATTCATTTATATTCCCATAGGTCCCACAGACCATCTGAACAACATAATAAAAGTTCATTTTGATAAAGTCATTTTTACGGCAGTTATCGTGCCAATGGGCAGACAGACAGACAGAATGATCAAAGTCATAAACATTTTTCAACTTTGTTGTAAAGTGTTAAAAGGAATTATAACAAGAAGTATCAATCATGATTAAAGCATTGATTATGAAACACTTTTCAACTTCAATGCAATTTTATTTAAACATGTCTAAAATGCAGTACATTCCTCGGTAATATTTTAAAACTTATCACAATACTCATGGATATAAAAGTAATTTAACTTTGTGCTTAAAACTTCATCGAAAAGTCTGCTACAAAATCGTCTATTCTCCATGTAAAATCAGTGACAGTTTCATCCGTATCAACTATATTGCAGACGCCAGAGCTAAATAATTCAGGAATTCTTATTCAACTCATCTTACAGCTTGATGTGTATTCAATCTCCATAAGTGAAAATTAGGCTTCGTTGTAGAAATAATCAAAGTTTCATGATAATTTAAACTCAAATATATTGTAATTGCGCTGTTTCAGAACATTGATGCACAGAAATTAAGCAAAAATAAAGTGGTTTTAGGACGAATACAACGCCAAATGTAAATTAAAAAGAACTTTCATAATCACGATTTTGACACAATATGGATGGCATATTTTATTTTGAAGTGGGTCACGCGATTTCTTTATAATGGGTGTAATTAATATTTTAATTTTTATTTAAAAAACTACAGCATATATTATTCTGAAATTTTTTTTTGTATATTTTATGTGATAATTTGAATATTTTCTAAAACTTTCGAAGCAATTTGTGAATTTTTAATTCGTTTAAAAAATGTTTGAAAAATTAGGTCTCTTAGGGTTCAATGTGTTTTTTTTTCAACCCGGATTCAATCCAAAACTAATTGGGTGATATTATACATTTATATTCCTATAGGTTCCACAGACCGCATGAACAACACACTAAAATTTCATTTTGGTAAAGTCATTTTAACGGCAGTTATCGTGCTAACGGACAGACAGAATGAAGAAAGTCATAATCACTTTTCAACTATGTTGTAAAGTATTAACAAGAAAGATCAATCTTGCTTAAAGCATTGATTATGAAACACTTTCCAACTTCAATGCACTTTTATTTAAACATCTCTAAAATGCAATACACTCCTCTGTAATATTTTAAAACTTATCACAATACTACATTAATTTATTATATTTGAAAACTTAAACCCTCATCGAAAAAAATGAACTTCATTCAAATGGCGGCATTGAAATATAAATTGCCTGGTTTAAACATCTCTAAAATGCGATATATTCCTCGGTAATATTTTTAAAATTATCATTGTACTACAATAATTTATTATATTTGAAAACCTCATCGAAAACAACTGGAATTCATTCAAATGACGTGATAGAAGAAATAACACGCCTGGCTCTCTCTATAAAAGCAGCATTTCATTCATAACATTTTCCCATTCATTTCATTCATCACAATACTATAATAATTTATTTTATTTAAAAACTTAAGACCATGAAGCAACAAGTAATGCAACTCTATGCTTAAAACTTCGTCGAAAAAAGTCGTCCTTCTCTCTGTAAAATCAATGAATATTTCATTCATATCAGCTATGCAGACTCCATGAGCTAAATAATTTTGCGTTAAAGAAATACAGCAATTCTTATACGACTCATTCTACATATTTTGCTGTTTACATTTTACATAAGTGAAAAATGGGTTTCGGTGTAGAAATAATCAAATTTGGATGATCATTTAAACTCAAATATATTGTAATTGCTTTGTTTCTGTATGTAGATGCACAGAATTTAAGCAAAAATAAAGCGACTTTACGACGGATACAACACTCAATATGAATTAAAAAGAACTTTAAAAATCACGATTTTGGGACAAGATGGATGCCATATTTCATTTTGAAGTGGGTCACGTGATATTTTCATATCATGGTCACATGATCGCTTCATATAAGAGGTGTAATTATTATTTTAATTTTTATTTAAAAAACTACCGAATATATTTTGCTGAAATTTTTTTTATATATTTTATGGAATAATTTGGAAATTACCATATTTTATTTTGAAGAGGGTCATGTGATTTCATCATATAATGGGTGTAATTATGATTTTAATTTTTATTTAAAAAACTACTGAATATTTTTTCTGAAATTTTTTTTATATATTTTATGTGATAATTTGAATACTTTCTAAAACTTTCGAAGCAATTTGTGAATTTTAAATGCGCTTAAAAATGTTTGAAAAATTAGGTCCCATATTGTTCAATGTATTTCATTGTTTCAACCCAGGTTTAATCTAAAACTAATTGGGTGATAATATTGATTTATATTCCCATAGGTCCTACAGAACGTCTGAACAACATACTAAAATATCATTTTGATTAAGTCATTTTTACGGCAGTTATCGTGCTAACGGACAGACAGACAGACAGAATGAACAAAGTCATAAACGCTTTTCAACTTTGTTGTAAAGTGTTAAAAATGAATTTGAGTCTGTAGGAAAAGTCAAGTGCTGCTGATATCAGATTTTGATATCGATAACCGTGGATTATAATATCGATATCGCACATTTACCCATAGCACTGAAAAAGTGAAACCATCAAACACAATCCATATAGGTTGCAGGATATGTAAATCTTTCACAACACTGGTACACCGGCTTTTTTTTTAAAGTTGTACACAGCAAAAAAAATCTTGTGATTATTAATAAGAATGATCAATCATGCATAACGCATTGATTATGAAACATTTTCCAACTTTAATGCAATTTTATATAAACATCTCTAAAATGCGATACATTCCTCGGTAATATTTTTAAAATTATCACAATACTACATTAATTTATTATATTTGAAAACTTCATCGAAGAAAATCAACTTCATTCAAATGACTGCATTGAAATATAAATGGCCTGGTTTAAACATCTCTAAAATGCGAAAAGTCGGAGAGACTTTTAATTCCTCGGTAATATTTTCAAAATTATTATAATACTACAATAATTTATTATATTTGAAAACTTCATCGAAAACAACTGAACTTTATTCAAATGATGTCATCAAAATATAAATCGTCTCTCTATAAAAGCAGCATTTCATTCATAAATATTTTTCCAATCGTTTCATTCATCACAATACTATAATAATTTATTTTATATAAAAATTTGAAAAATCGTTATCTACCACATTTATTTTAAAATGTGAAACCTCTCTTATACATAAAATAATTAAACTCTTGGAGAGATATTTATTATATAATGTATCTCTTTTTTCTTTTTGAAAGATATAGCAAGAGTCAGAATTTAATTGAATTAGTTTTTCTGCCTATATTAAATAATTTTTATTTGAAAACTACATAACATATTTTACTTAAATTTTGTTTTACATTTTATGGGATAATTTGAATATTTCCTAAAATTTTCGAAGCAATTTGTAAATTTTAAATTCTCTTAAAAAATGTTTGAAGAATTAGGTTCCTTAGGATTCAATGTATTTCATTTCTTCAACCCGGGTTCAATCCAAAACTAATTGGGTGATATTATTCATTTATATTCCCATAGGTCCCACAGACCGTCTGAACAACATACTGAAATTTCATTTTTAATTAAGTCATTTTTACGGCAGTTATCGTGCTAACGGACAGACAGACAGACAGACAGAATGAACGAAGTCATAAACACTTTTCAACTACGTTGTAAAGTGTTTAAAACAGTTGCGAAGGGTTTTAATTTCATTTTCTTTGACTAGTTTGTTTCTAATTTGTATACATGCTCCTTCATTTCCGTTATTTTATTTTGATATTTCAAACACAACTTGTCTGTAGGTAACTGATATGAATATCCTAACTATAGATAAACTGTAATAAATATAAAAATAAAGATAAGCTGTTTACGTTGCACACTATTAATTGCTCGCTTAATTGTCTTAACTGATATACATATTGATAATTTAAAACCGAAATATATTTACGTCGGCTAGCCAGTACGAAGATCCGTGGTTCGATTTTCGGTTAGGGCAACAAGGTTTTTTATAATAACTCGAGCACGAATTAACCCTGCAGGCTAATACAGTGATGTTGGAGGTCGGGAAGTTGTCCTAATACGATTAGTACGGAAAGAAAGATCTGGTATATTGGGGGCCGTTTTCAAATCGGGAGGCAAACAAACCTGGATAATAATAGTAGTATCAGGTGGATAACCTGAGGTAAAAATAGATGGAGGTGGTCAGTTAAATTGTCAAGGTGTACGTCAATGGGACACAAACGAGAGTAGAATTCAGAATTCACTTGCACAATAAGAGCTTACAATTCCTTCCCTGTGCTTCAATGACAGAGCGTCGGCTAGCCACTACAGAGACCCATTCCAGGTTCTTTCCAAAGTTGAGAAAAGCGTTCAATTTCAAGATGCGTGTTGCTAATTTTATGCCGAAATCATTCTTTTGAGGACATTGTATGCCATCATTTCGCTGAGAAACAAGTAAAGCCATTGTCTTATGGAAAGGATAACAACAGAATAGTCCTTACGATATTTTACAAAGGTGACAAAAGCTTCCAATGTCAAGTTACGTGGTGCAAATTGAATGCCAAAATCATTGTTCTGTGGATCTTGTGTACCATTATTTCGCTGTGAAACAAGTAAAGTCATTGTCTCATGGAAAGGATAACAACAGAATAGTCCTTACGATATTTTACAAAGGTGACAAAAGCTTCCAATGTCAAGTTACGTGGTGCAAATTGAATGCCAAAATCATTGTTCTGTGGATCTTGTGTACCATTATTTCGCTGTGAAACAAGTTAAAGTCATTGTCTCATGGAAAGGATAACAACAGAATAGTCCTTACGATATTTTACAAAGGTGACAAAAGCTTCCAATGTCAAGTTACGTGGTGCAAATTGAATGCCAAAATCATTGTTCTGTGGATCTTGTGTACCATTATTTCGCTGTGAAACAAGTAAAGTCATTGTCTCATGGAAAGGATAACAACAGAATAGTCCTTACGATATTTTACAAAGGTGACAAAAGCTTCCAATGTCAAGTTACGTGGTGCAAATTGAATGCCAAAATCATTGTTCTGTGGATCTTGTGTACCATTATTTCGCTGTGAAACAAGTAAAGTCATTGTCTTATGGAAAGGATAACATCAGAGTATTCCTTACGATATTTTAAACTTAAAATATCGTAAGGAATATTCTTCTAATTGAAAATTTTACCATATATAGCATTTCGATTTTGAATTTTTCCAGAAATACCATCCGCAGAATTGAGACTGCTTTCATAAAATTGTGCATCTTATTTGAAGAAACTGTGTACATGTCTAGGGTTAATATATAAGAAAATAAAGCCCCTTTCTTCAATACCTTGCATATTAGTAAACACTTTTCTACCTTTAAAATGTATTTAAATTTAATTGCCTTGAACACTTCGTCCAAACTTTTACGCCTTTTGATGCTAATAACCACAAAAATATGCGTATAATTGAGAATTTAAATTGTGTGAAAATAAATAAAATATGTCAATTGTTAGTGTTATTTTTATTTTTAATATAATTAAATGTCGAATAAATACACATATCTCATAAAATTAATAAAGGCAACTCAGCAGTTTATGCAAAAATATTTTTTGTCAATTCTCCCTAAATATTTTGACATGACTGCCCATAACTATCATTAAGTATCTCATCCATTAATTCGTAAGTAGTCTACTTGCCGCAGAGTTCTCAGTATCTCCGATTTACCTTGAGATAAACCTTGTGGGGTCATGTATGATAGAATTGTTTTAACATATCACGCACCACTGTACCGTAAGTCTGATCATCAAGGTCAAATTCCGAATCCAATTTGGTACTCCACCCTCCAAAAGTGGGACGAATAAATATAACACAAGCCTTTGCAATTTTTGATGAGACCTTCGCTCTTTTGTGGCCAAAAATCTCGCCAACTCTCTTCATTCACTATGCAGAGGGAATTTAGAAATAGGATAGACACTTTGTGGACAGAAAGAAAAGAAAATATATATGGAATAGAAAATCATCTATGTAGAAGAAATTTAAAATCACTTAATGAGGGGTATGCTTATATTTTCACTTTATTAACTATCTAATATCGATTGAAAGTAATAGTTTGAGAGAGAGAGAGAATTTGTCTTCATATATGGAACACCATTTTTATAGAGCCGTCCATTACCAAAGTTAGGATTACACTCTCATTCCATATAACACTATCATTGGACTCGTTTTGCGCATTTTATTACTTTAGTTAGCAATGGACTGACAGGGGAATTATAAACGTGAAATCTGTTTCATGCTTGCTGTTACCTGCAATGGAGGCAAACGTTTTTATGTTAATAGATTCTATGCAATAGAGAAAAAACATAATCGTGAAAAATATCGATTACGATATCATTATTTTAAAAAATGTATATTTAATTTCAACTCGTTAAATTTCATCTAACAAGATAATAGCTCGTTGTTAGGCATTATAATAGCCATGATACTAAAAAATCGATTCTAACTCGTAGGATTCGATTCCAATAGTAATCGCATCAAACAGGCTGTATTCTTATGAATATCAGCATGACATGCAAAAGCAATTTCTTGGAAAGTCTTCTAGGAATTACGATTCCAAAGTACACTTTGCCTATGTAGACTCGGTGGTTCATTGATAAGAAGTGCTTTTTGCTACTCTAATCAAGCATTCCATCATTTCATATTTTTGACATTTATTGACACGGATATTCAAAAGTTGGAGTAATGTATATTTGTTTAAATAATATTGGGATGATGGTCTTTCAAACAAAATGGCTCTTTCGACTTTTACAATCCAAATTACTTTATTCTCTCAATAAAACACCACTTGAGAGCAAAAATTCTCAACTTGATAAATATCGTTAGATAGGTTGTTATTATAAAATGTTATTATTATATGTGCAACTTTAATAAGTTGTCACTTTATACCTAACTGTTTTAGAAAAATAAAAATAAATCAGAACCCACTTCAAGTTCAGTGATAACTTTTTATGACACCAAATACTGCGTACAATTTCAGAATGTTCAATCTAATAGTATTCAGTATCGTATCCAAAAAATCCAATTCAACCACTTTACGTGTGCCAATAATAATGCTTGTAAATGTTGTGATCCTCTCTAACAACTCAGATTGTTCAGTTGGTAGTATTCTTTTGAAAGAAAGCTTCATACTGCACCAAATGAATGTTATTGGTCCTAATATAGAAAATGAGATTGTATGAACTTTAAAACATCAAGTGCAATAAGAAAAGAATAGCTGAGGCGAAACGCATTTGGGACAAATTAAACAACTCGGATTGTTCAGTTGGTAGTATTCTTTTGAAAGAAAGTTTCATACTGCACCAAATGAATGTTATTGGTCCTAATATAGAAAATTAGATTATATGAACTTAAAACATCAAGTGCAATAAGAAAAGAATAGCTGAGGCGAAACGCATTTGGGACAAATTAAACAACTCGGATTGTTCAGTTGGTAGTATACTTTTGAAAGAAAGTTTTATACTGCACCAAATGAATATTATTGGTCCTAATATAAAAAATGAGATTATATGAACTTAAAACATCAAGTGCAATAAGAAAAGAATAGTTGAGGCGAAACGCATTTGGGACAAATTAAGCAACTCGAATTGTTCAGTTGGTAGTATTCTTTTGAAAGAAAGTTTCATACTGCACCAAATGAATATTATTGGTCCTAATATAGAAAATGAGATTAAATGAACTAAAAACATCAAGTGCAATAAGAAAAGAATAGTTGAGGCGAAACGCATTTGGGACAAATTACGAGGTGGGGAATGTTCGAGTCTCTCACATCTTGGCAGCTTAGTCGGTAAAGAATTTGACTTAAGGTAGAAACTTGAGTACTTCCTCTGGCAACAGTTAAGAGTGTTGTTAGTTGAACAAGTGTTTGCACTCTGACATAGAAATTTCCTTTCATTAAATTTGAATTCGAGGAATGATCTTCATTTAATCTGAAATGTATCTGTTTGGGTTTAAGATCAAATTTTGTATTTAACTCTGATGAGTGACTATGATAATGTAAAATCAATACGAGAAGACAATTGATAACATACTCTCTGATAATCAAATTGTTCGATAATTATTTAATGAAAGTAAATATAATATTGGTTAATCTGAATTACGATATTGATACTTGTAAAACTATGTAAAGTACATGAAACTGAGAAATCAAAATTCACTGACTGACTTGAGAAATTATCTAAAGTATATCACTAATTTCGAAAGTATTTTATTTATTTGCGAAACACTGAATATTAAATCTATCTAAATTATCTTAATGAGTTTTAAAGGTATCTAATTTATTTCATTTAATTGCAAAACACTCTCATTTATGTTACAGATTTTTCAAACTATCTAAATTATTTTAATGATCTAAAATATCCTATTGGCTAGTAAGATGAAAGTATAATATTTGAAAGCTTATTAATAATATTTTACATAAGGAGAATGGAAAATTTAGTCAGAGTTTATATTGATTTTAGTTCATCCTCACACAATCTTATTCACCAAAGTAAATTATAGTAAGTAATTTTTTATTTAAAGTCAAAGTCACAATCATAAAGTTCTGTGAAATTAGTTTATAAATACAAGCAATACCAAGGAAAGGAAAAATGACCCATTCATACAACTAAATAATGCATGAGACTGGCAAAAGCCAATCAACAAAATTATCCATTCAGCAGATTTGCAGACGATAAATAACGTTCCACAAGAAAGTAGCTGATCCAGTTGCAGGGCGATCTCTGAAATTCCGGATACGAGAGGGATGCTTGGATATTCACATCCACTCAAACATTATGTCTTGGAAATATTTCCTTTATCAAATACCATAAACGAACATTTTAAAATATAGCTCAGTGGTTATGGCTAGAGGGACACACAAAAAAGGGCCCGAGCTGGATCCTCACCGCCACTCAAAAATTTCCCTGTACCTATGCGAAATATGGGCACGATAAATCTATTGGTCCGAAAGTCCTTCAGAGGGGTGAATCAGGAGAAGGAGGGTGTGGTCCCTGTGGTTGCTATTCCCATCGGCTCCTGGTCTAAAATGTGTGGCTCAAGGGCGTAATGTAATAAGCCGCTGTAGTACACCGGGGTTACGTATTATGACGGTCAAATGGTTCACGCTTCGGCCGCCAAATAAGTGAATTATTTAATTATGGAGATTCTGGCGATTGAGGCCAAATATTTTAAAATTCATTTAGAAATTTTAATATTTATTAATTTAATGTATGAATATATTAGTTTTCAATTTTAAGGCAACTAGATTTAAAATTTATTTCATAAGCAAAATAACGTTTTAAAGTTTGATGTGACGTTAGTTTAAATAATACTCCATATGTATATTTACTAAAAATTTTATAATGCCTACTTTATAGAAGTTGGACTAACTTTTAACCAGCATTCGATATTAAATATTTCTTAATTTATTATATTAGTGAATAAATAACTGATGTAAAGAAAGCATTTTATTTAGCCCTTGCAAAATGCAATTTTTAAAGGTGTTAAAGGTAATATATTAAAGAGCTTAAATATTCACCTATTAAATGTACTAAAATATACCTTTTCATTAAAAATCATCATAAAATGGAACAACGGAAGCAAAATATATTTAAAAGAAAAATATCGATTCCCTAAACTATACGCTCTAAACATCTGGGCGTGATATATTCATTTATGTTATATCTACGGTATATTTTTCCAACGAAATAATTTACTGCTATTTCTAATAGTCGGTGTCGACTTGTATCGTTTGTAGGTCATAAACATTAACATCACCTGCAATGATCTCATTTTGTCATGATCAGAAATTAACTTTGCCTAAAGGAGCGATAAAGAGCCAAATATAGCGCAGAGTCATTTAGTAACCTTTCATTTCGCTGAAAGAAATTTGATGTGGGTAGCCACATTCTACTTTCATGGTTTTGTGGATAAAGCATTATTTTGAAAAAGAACATGTTGGATATTATAAATATAGGAAAACTTGTGAGAAAAAAATATTGAATTATCGAAAGGAAAAGGAGTTATAAAATATATAATGTTTACAATGATTTTAGAGTTGCCAGAAATGTTATGTTTTGTTTTATGATGATTAAGTTAATAATAGGTAAGTATATATCCTATTTTGGAATAATTGAAACACTTTTTTACTTGAAATAAATTAAGCTGATTTTTGTAAGTATAAAATCTTATAAATTTATAAATTTGAAAATAGTTTTTATAGTTTACGTCATTTAAAATATTTTAAAAGATTAAATCTATTATTATGGAATATGGAAATTAATGAAATTAATTTCCATATTAACGTAAATTATTAAGAATACAGTTTAAAATGATTTTGGAGTTGTCAAATATATTACATCCTGTTTTATAAGGTTAATTAAAGTTAATAATGGATGTGTATAAGTTTTAATTTGAAATTATAAATCCTTTTTACTTTAAATAAATGATGTTGATTTCTGCGAATAAAAAAATTATAAATTTATAAGTTCAAAAATATTTTTAGAGATTTTGATTTACTTAATAAATTTTAAAATGTCACACTCTTGTTGTCAAATATGCATTCCAAATGATTGATTTGTACCCAAAAGATCCTATTTAGCAGTAATTTTGTAACATATCAACAAAAATTTTCAACTACAAATTAAGAAGCAATATTTTTTTAATTTTCAAAAATAACATTCTTTCATGTATATAAATAATAGTAAACATCTATCAAATACGTTCTCCTTCACTTCGTTTATATATTGTTCAAAATTATATATATATATATATATATATATATATATATATATATATATATATATATATATATAGGGTGTTCAGAGTGTCTAAGGAAGTCCGTATTTTCGGGACGGAAGGTATTTATTATTTTATAATACAGCTGCATAAAAAACATATGGCGCTACACGACAAAGGAACTTTGGGAGGCCTACCCCTATTTTATCGAGCTACCTTTCAGAGGTAGAGTAAAAAGTCTATTACAAAGTTGTAGAGCGTTACCCCGAATTAGTATAAAAATGTTTGTCTGATAGAAAAAAGTGAAAATAATTTTGAAAACTGGGAAACAGGCTCTAAATCCCCCATATAAAGCAACATTAACTTATTCAGATGATTGGGATGCCTTGCATCGGAAAACGCGCTGTGCATTATCGTTCGGCATTCCGGTTGCATTTTACAAAAAGAAGGAGCATTTTGTAATATTCTTCATTAGTAAACATAGTAAACATATCTCATAAAACCGAAATAAAAGTGTTAGCGTTCACACGAAATTTATTAAATCGTTTGTTACACAATTCGCCAGACGAATTTGCAGTTTAAAGTATCGTATTTTTCTTATTCGCGTAGCTTTTGTATAATTATTTGAAGCTGTCCTGTCGGACAAACACAAGGTTATACTAATTTGGCAAACCTCTACAACTTTGTAATTGACTTTTTATCGATCCATAAAATAGAATTAGATAGGACCTCGCCCTCCAAAACAATGGGCGGGGGTGAGGGGGTTAGCCGTTCCAAAGCTGTCCTGTCATGTAGCGCCATAGAGGTTTCCTATGCAGCAGCTTTAAAAAAATGAGGTTAATTCTCGGCGATCTCAAGACTCTGATATGGAATTTTCTATACAGTCTGTATGTATATATATATATATATATATATATATATATATATATATATATCCCATTTATAGATGTACAAAATTTCTACAATTCTCTCCCGAAAAAAGATTTGAACTTGTTAAATTGCATAAACTTTGCGAAATATGCTAATGAAAAAAACCACAAAAGAACGAATGTACTTCAAACCGTAGTAACAAATTTTTAACTATAGTTCGAATTCTGAGGTTTCTTTTTAGGTTTGTGAATAATTGCAGGAACCCTAAGAAAAGAAGACAAGGTCCTCTGGGATCTGATGAAATTTCGGATGAGAAGAAATTTTTGATTAAGCAAATTCAAAAGAAGAATTTTCTGCTGATATTTCAGCCCTCAAATCCGGTGGTAGTATTTCAAACAAAAGTAAGATTTAAAATTTATCACCATATTTAGACAGTGAGGGTATCATAAGGGTAGGAGGAAGACTAGAAAATTCTTGTCTATTATATTCGAGTAAACATCCTATGTTGCTCCCCTCAAAGGGTAAGTTGACTGAAATTATTGTAAGGTATTATCACGAAAAATATTTTCATCTCGGACCTCAACATTTACTCCTTCAGGTTAGGCAAAAATATTGGCCCATTCATGGAAGGAATTTGTGTAAAAAAAATCATATAATTGTGTGATTTACTTTAAGGCCAATCCTAAGCAGTGTTTCTAAAAAAATGGGCAATTTACTGAAGCAGAGAATAACTCCCGATAAAGTTTTTAATTCGACTGGAATTGATTTATGCGGGCCATTCTTAATCAAAAATAGATACCAGAGAAAAGGTCCAGAAATCAAAGTTTATGTTTGTATATTCATTTGTCTAGCAACAAAGGCAATTCACCTTGAATTAATAAGTGATTTGACTTCGCAATCTCTAGTAAATACACGCAACAAAAGCTAATAAAAATTTTCTCAAAGTCTAAAACAATCTATTTCACGAAATTTCCAAAGAACCATATTGCATCATCAGAAACAGCTATGAACGTATTCAAAAACTGAAATCCTTTACCACCATTGACTCAATCCAAACTTTAGGTTTTAAAGATCTTTTTAATAACATCATCATCAAAGATTTATTTTCTGCCATTAAACAACTCTTCGATCAATTCAAATTAAATACTCTTTCTAAATATGACTCGTCTACCTTTAATAATTTATTGTATTTTGTTCTTTTTCACAACTATCTTGCACAACACCGCGTGCTGTTGGCACATTTTGGGCGCTGTAGCCAGGTGGTTTGCGCGCTGGATTTACACGCTGCCACAACTACCGCCGTGTTCATGCGGAGTACGATCACGTTAAACATGCAGGTTCGTAAGTCCTTCCGAGAGGTTGGTGGTAGGGGAAGAAGAGTACGGTCCCTGTGGATGCCTTCCCCACTGGGTTCCGGTCTAAATTGGGTGGCACTTCCCGGTTACCTTACACCTTTCTGGTAGGTCGGACGGTCTGGATCTCAACAACAACAACTATCTTGCACATGGTAATGCTGTAGAGCTCCAAACGATTGGAGTACCGCAAGGATCCACTAGTAGCTCTATGCTCGCCAATATGCATCTTTACTTTTACGAAAGACAATCCACTCTGTTCACTCATAACATTTCTATTTTTCGCTATATTGATGATGTTTTTCTTTGTTTTCATACTGCACATGATTCTTTACCCACACTTAATATTTATCCATCCAATCTTGAGTTAATACCTAATGAATCCCACCCTTCCAAATCTGTAAATTATCTTGATATCACCATTTATATACAAGTTAACTCATTCAATACTACTATTTATGATAAGATACATCAATTTAAATTTAATGTAAAAGTCTTCCCTCATTCTTCTTCTTGCCTTAGTAACCAAGTTTTTAAAAATCTAATCATTAGCTATTTGCTCCACATCAAACGCCTGGATAGTAATAAGTGTACATTATCACATATTAATCGTCTCAAAAGTATATGCTATATGTACAATTTTCCCACCTTATTTGTAGATCGCAGTATAAATGCGATACTCAATAGTAGTGGAAACACCATAAAATAAACACCGCCCCGGCGGGCAAAAATAAAAATGTGCAAATATTATAAAAACAGTCATTTCGGTTACACAAAACACGTGCAAAATTAAAAAAAAAACCGCCTCGGCGGGTAAAGAAAAAAAGTTTAAAACACTAATAAAACCATTAAGACGCATATCTAAAAAGCTAATAAAACAAAAACAGGCTACGGTTCCAAAAACAGTGTTATCCATACTTTAAATGTTTTTGATTGTAGTGGTCACTTCTCGGTTAGTTTCTGAACTCTTGGGTTTGTCTCACTGCCCATATGTACAACTACTTCCACTCACTCTGGCCTGGTCCATTCCATCGAGGTATTTTGCGTGGTGAGCATTCAAGCTGGATCACGTGGTGGACTCCTAAGAAGATTATTCACGCTGGCGACCTTCATACTTGTGAGTTGCCCTTTTTTGCATATTTGTGCATTTGTGCGATATATTTTTCATGATTATGTGGTATTTTATGTTTTTAAGTTGAGTTTTGTCCTCTTTGGTCTTTTTTCTGTTAATCTCGTTTATTCCGTTGTTGGGCACAGATTGCATAAAATTTTAACCACGTGTTTATATGCAATCATAGAAACAACGGATTTTAGTATATCTGTATAGAATGTGCCCCTGAAGACGTTTCTGGCAGATATACAATTCAATGATTTATTTTCCTTGTCCTGGCCTTTCCGTGCTATACTTTTCCAGCCCTTCCTCGTTACTTTTTGCTTTCTGATATTAAATACACGTTATTATAATGCCCGCGGTTTGATACTGTGTTTACTGATTTGCCCTCCTGCACTTTCGTTTTTATTATTTCAATATATATATATATATATATATATATATATATATATATACAAATTTCCTCTAAGCCTACATTTCCTCTAAGCCCTAAGCATTTATATATTTTGAACACGCTTAAGAAATATAATAAGATTTTAAATTTTGATGATTTAATAGTATTAGATAATTTAAATATGGTTTTTAATTCTTATGAATTCCACTGTAGCTAATTTTCCTGCAATGAATTCCATATAAAAATATAACACTCTCTCTCTCTCTCTCTCTCTCTCTCTCTCTCTATATATATATATATATATATATATATATATATATATATATATATATATATATATATATATACTATCGCATTACAATAATTTTAGCTTCTTTTCCTAAATTTAGTGATTTAAATAAGACAAAAATAAACAAATAAAGGATCAATATTGACACAGATACGAGCGAGCTCCTGTATAAGTTGTTCTATTAACGTAAGACATTAGAGTTAAGGAAGCAAACTTATAGGTGAACAACTGACATAAAACTTCAATGTACTAAAAATCATTAAAAATACTATTAGTAGTATTATATTATATAAATCTATATATGCTATTGGTAAATTAAAAAACTCTATTATTCATTCATAAAAATCTTTTCTAATTACTTATGTTGATAAAGTCTCCAATAATTTTGTAATTACTTGTAAAAAAATTTATTTGCAATATTTGCTAGATTACTTAAAAAATAATAATACATTTCAACTTGAGTCTCACTCTTTAATTAGTATCAAACATAAAATTATCAACATGTATAATGATTTAAATCTAAATTTCCATATATCGTTTCAATACCAAAATTTCAAAAAAATCCCATTAAATTAAAAACTGTCACTAGTGGCCATATTACATATTCTACTACTGCTAGTAAATTACTATTAAATATTTTGAAAGAATTAAATGGTAATCTACGTTATTCTAGAAATAATTAATTCGTTCTATAAAATAGTAAAAAGTTAATAAATACATTCGATACAATAGGTAATATTATTGGTTTATAAACATTTGAGTTTAAAGATCTCTTTAATAACCTTAATATTCAAGGTATTTTTGATGTAATTTTAGCATTATCTAACGCATTTATTACTAATCATTTTGATCACATAAAAACTCAAAAATTTTAAAAAATTCTCCACTCGGTTTTATTTAATAATTATATTTTTAGTGTAATAAATGATACTTACAAGTATCTGGAGGCAAGGTATTTGTGGCAGCAGTATTTTGGCTAATTTATATCTTCATCATTATGAACATTCTTTTACATCCACTGATTACAAAATTTATAGATATGCTGATAACTTGATTTGTTTAGTTATAAAAGATAATAATAAGATTAGAATAGATTTCTATCCAGATAATCTAAAATCATTACCTAATGGACCATCAATTAGTTGTGGTATTAGTTTTTGACACTTTACAACAAAGTTGACAAATGTTTATGACTTTGTTCATTCTGTCTGTCTGTCTGTCTGTCCGTCAGCACGATAACTGTCGTAAAAGGACTTTATCAAAATGAAATTTTAGTATGTTGTTCAGACGATCTGTGGGACCTACGGGAATATAAATGAATAATATCACCCAATTAATTTTGGATTGAACCCGGGTTGGAAAAATGAAATACATTAAACTCTATGGGACCTAATTGCTTCGAAAGCTGTAGGAAATATTCAAATTATCCTACAAAATATATAAAAAAAATTTCACCAAAATATATTCAGTAGTTTTTAAAATAAAAATTAAAATAATAATTATACCTTTTATATGAAGCGATCACGTGACCCACTTCAAAATAAAAATATGGCATCCATCTTGCGTCAAAATTGTGATTTTAAAAGTTCTTTTAATTCATATTTAGTGTTGCATCTTTCCTAAAACCGCTTTATTTTTGCTTAAATTCTGTTCATCTACACACTGAAAAAACGGCCAACAGCCCTACCGTGCTTAAAACACCGGTTCTCGTTAGATCACCGCAGTTAAGCAGCATCGGGTGCGGTTAGTACTTGGGTGGGTGACCACCTGGGAACACCGCGTGCTGTTGGCACATTTCGGGTGCGGTAGCCCGGTGGTTTACGCGCTGGATTTGCACACTGCCACAACTGCCGCCGTGTTCATGCGGTGTACGATCACGTTAAACATGTGGGTCCGTAAGTCCTTCCGAGAGGTTGGTGGTAGGGGAAGGAGGATACGGTCCCTGTGGATGCCTCCCCCACTGGGTTCCGGTCAAAATTGGGTGGCACTTTCCGGCCGTCCAAACGGTTACCTTACACCTCTCTGGTAAGTCGAACGGTCTAGGTCTCAACAACAACAACACTGAAACAACGCAATTACAATATTTTTGAGTTTAAATGATCATCCAAACTTAATTATTTCTACAGCGAAGCCTAATTTTCACTTATGAAGAATGTAAATACCAAAAGATGTAGAAAGAGTTGTATACGAATTGCTGCATTTCTTTAATGCAAAATTATTTAGCTGATGGAGTCTTCAACATAGCTGATATGAATGAAATATTTATTGATTTTACACAGAGAAGGACGATGTTTTCGATGGAGTTTTAAGCATAGAGTTTAATTACTTGTACCTCCATGGTCTTAAGTTTTTAAATAATATAAATTATTATAGTATTGTGATGACTGAAATGAATGGAAAAAATTTATGAATGAAATGCTGCTTTTATAGAGAGATTAAGGCGTGTTATATTTCGATGACGTCATTAGAAAAAGTTTTATTTGTTTTCGATGAAGTTTTTAAATATAATAAATTATTGTAGTATTATGATAATTTTAAAAATATTTTCGGGGAATGTATCGCATTTTAGAGATGTTTAAACCAGGCAATTTATATTTCAATGCCGGCATTTGAATGAAGTTCATTTTTTCGGTTAAGTTTTCAAATATAGTAAATAAATGTAGTATTGTGATAATTTTAAAAATATTACCGAGGAATGTATCGCATTTTAGAGATGTTTAAATAAAATTGCATTGAAGTTGGAAAGTGTTTCATAATCAATGCTTTATGCATGATTGATCTTTCTTGTTGGATTTATATCTTGGCATTCAATCATTTAGTAAGGTAATCGCTAATATATTTGACAAAAAGGTAATTTTAATTTTAATATAAATAAACTCTTACCATTTAATTCATGTAACTCTATTCAGCTGTTTCGAAATATTTTTATTAATCAACTATTCAAAATATTAAGATTATCTATTAAAAATATCATAATAAGCATAATAATAATCTTAACAATAATAGTAAATTATATAAATACTCAAAATATCTAATAAACAGTATTGTGAAAAAGTTTAAATTAGTTAAACATTCATAAATTCAACCACCTTTTTATCACGGTCAATATCTAATATTTTTCTAGCTTCATCATTATATTTTTCTAACTTTTACATAATATAATTATTATTCACGTCTTGTTAGACTTTTATATTACAATTACTTTATATTAGTTGCATTTTAAATAGTATTACCTACTTATTCTTTCCTCGCAACACTGGTTTTCATCTTATGAGTGGCAACGGTAGATTTGCATTTCTCGCAACAGCATTTTGTGTTTAGAAGCACATGGAATTTTTCCTATGGCAATTATTTGGTTTCTTTATAGATTTCAAATCATTTTACGCTTGTTGGCTAAGTATATTGTGTCCATACTTATAAACTATCACAATATTTAGACACAAGCATATGCCTAGGTCAATTTGGAATGGATACTCAACCTTTAAGAAGAATGTATTCTGAATTGACCTCCCACTATTTCTCATCATGTTAAGTTGGTTTTTGAAGTACATTGTGTCCATACTTATAAACTATCACAATATTTAGACACAACCATATGGCTAGGTTAATTTGGAATGGATACTCAACCGTGACGAAGAATGTATTCTGAATTGACCTGCCACTATTTCACATCATGTCAAGTTGGTTTCTAAAGTATATTGTGTCCATACTCATAAACTATCCCAATATTTAGACACAAGCATATGTCTAAGTTAATTTGGAATGGATACTCAACCTTGACGAAGAATGTATTCTGAATTGACCTCCCACTATTTCACATCATGTCAAGTTGGTTTTTGAAGTATATTGTGTCCATACTCATAAACTATCACAATATTTAGACACAAGCATATGTCTAAGTTAATTTGGAATGGATAATCAACCTTGACGAAGAATGCATTCTGAATCGACCTGCCACTATTTCACATCATGTCAAGTTGGGTTCTAAAGTATATTGTGTCCATACTCATAAACTATCACAATATTTAGACACAAGCATATGTCTAAGTTAATTTGGAATGGATACTCAACCTTGACGAAGAATGTATTCTGAATCGACCTGCCACTATTTCACATCATGTCAAGTTGGGTTCTAAAGTATATTGTGTCCATACTCATAAACTATCACAATATTTAGACACAAGCATATGTCTAAGTTAATTTGGAATGGATACTCAACCTTGTCGAAGAATGTATTCTGCATTGACCTCTCACTATTTCACATCATGTCAAGTTGGTTTTTGAAGTATATTGTGTCCATACTTATAAACTATCACAATATTTAAACACAATCACATGTCTAGGTTAATTTGGAATGGATACTCAACCTTGAAGAAGAATGTGTTCTGAATTGACCTGCCACTATTTCACATCATATAAAGTTGGTTTCTGAAGTATATTGTATCCATACTCATAAACTATCACAATATTTAGACACAAGCATATGTCTAGGTTAATTTGGGATGGATACTTAACCTTGACGAAGAATGTATTCTGAATCGACCCCTCCCACTATTCCACATCATGTCAAGTATGACCATTTACACATGTCTACTAAGTCAATTCTTTTCAGTTTTTAAATTTCTCAATCTATTTCAATATATAGTACATTGGGGTATCTAATGGATTTTTGGTCATAGTAACAAGGCCATTAAATGAAATGTGCTATTTTAAAAGTCACTTCCTGATGATTTTGCAGTTACATTACCTTCAACCCTTTGTTCGCCACTCCATATTTACAATTTAGTTTCAAATTATAAGAGTCATTTCGCGTTTTTACTTTTTGATGACAAGCATTCTCTTTAGTAT
Organism: Amaurobius ferox; assembly: GCA_951213105.1. NCBI lineage: Eukaryota > Metazoa > Arthropoda > Arachnida > Araneae > Amaurobiidae > Amaurobius > Amaurobius ferox. Next base: position 15,670,686 of record OX578142.1, on the reverse strand, counting down.
TTTCTGGTGAAAAATTGAATTTTTTGTTTGTTATGGATGCTTTACTATATTTCTTCATATATTCCACATTAATTCATATATTTGATTTATGAATTTTTTCTTATTTATATGCTGCAATAGCACAATAAATAGATGTAATTTTAATTGTACTGTTTTTTAACATACGTATGTTTTGTTAAACTCACTAGTTTTACATTCTTGGTGTATTACTTTTAAACTCTTTAAACATTTTATATATATATATATATATATGGGCCCTATACATTATGCTGGAAAACTTTCGAAATTATGCGGTATTGATGCGGCAACTTATTGAAATTATGCGGACAATATGCAGACAAGGAAAAGTAATGTACTAGTGCGCAAGCGGAAGGGATATGATTGTTCCCGAGTTCCGTTGATTAAATGCATCATGCATTTATTAAATTCTGTAATAGATGAGTTTAATAATCTGTATCTGTTCAAGTGATGTACGATTAAATTACGTTGTACGTTTAAACTCAAGTTGGTATTCCAGTAGGTAAAATAATTGATCTTGCAGTCATATAGATGTCTCTTGTCAAATAATTTATAACATAATTTCTGTTCCAAATTATAATAAATAGTGATGTCAAGGAAATCAACTGTTCCTACATTCGCTGACTCCGATTCGATTAGTTCAAGACACGGCGGGTAGAATGTAAAATCAAATATAGTATATTGATTATCCACTCTAATCATGACGTCATCAACGAATCTAAAGAATGGTATTTCACTAATTAAATGCGTGCCTTTCTCATAATGATGTAAGTAAAAATCCGCAAGTAACGAGGAACATCCCTCTCCCATTGGGATGCCTTTGATTTGTCTATGAAATGCGATTCCATTATATAGAATATTCTCAAATATGACAATCTTAAGGAGGCTTTTGTACTTGTTGGTTTCCATATGTTTGTGTAAATCTGATGTAAAATAAATTTCCATTAAAATATCAAAGAGATCTTGTAAGTTGATATTGTTAAATAGGTCTTTAAAATCAAACGTTCTAAAATAAAATCTTTCAGAATAAGTTTTCAATCTGTCGACCACTTCATAACTATTTTTAATCATAACTGAGCCCTCTTTTCGTATTTTCTTCATAACAGGTGTTAATAGTTTTAATAAAATGGAATTCACTTTGGTTAAATAGGTATTACAACCTATAGTGACTGGTCTAAATTTAACAGGTTTTTTATGGATTTTTGGTATGAGTACTAAATATGGAAATTTGACCACTGTAATATTAATACCAATTTGTTTATAGAGGGCTATAATTCTATTAACATTGGGAGTATATCCTTGTTTAATTGGACAATACATATTGATGTCTTTATAGCATGCCAGTAGGAGTTGTACGTAATATGATTTGCAAGTAAAGGCTTAGTTATTAATGGCTTTATCGATATAGGTGATGACATAGCTGTTGCAAAATGTCTCCAAAACTGCTTTACTGATTTTTTCTGTTTTGGTAAATTGTTTAAGCAGGTTATATTGAGATTTAAATGCGTTAAATACGTTATAACGCCATTCATTAAAAGTGGACAATGAATAACTGCATTTTATTGCAGTTTTGTAAATAAAGGCTTCCAGATCCTTATTAAAATTACTTTCTACTTAACCCTTGAATACTTGATGTCGAAATTTAGTGCCCATCTTTAAAAACTGCAGTAAAGGAAGGTCTTTTGCAAGTTTAATGTCTCCTGTGACGATATGACCGTGATCTTGGTTACATAATGGATCATCAATACATTGACATGACTGTTGTACATATTCAGATAAGTCCTTACATTGCTTTTTATAGTTGTATATATTGCGTCCATGAGTCATGGTATAACGAAATGATACATCAATAATAATTTGTTGTGTCGGTAAAGGATGATTAATAGTTTTAAGAATATGTTTGAATTTCAGATGATCAAAAGTCTTATTGCTAAAAGTAATAATGAAAAATTCCTTGTTCACATGTAGTTTTCGTTTTTCCAATTGGATTTTCATAAGTTTGGCCCGTAGTTTGAAATAGTCATAAAAAGTAGCCAGGTTAGTTTTACTGATGTCATTCATTCCTTCTGGTTCCGGTATTATGGGCTGTTCGCTCCACGTCTCCCATAATTTTCTTAAGAATTTCTTCTTTATGCCATAGAACATATTTTTTTATCCAATTTGGTCTAAGTTGTTCATAGTTGCATATATCCAAAACTTTTCCGTTAATTTCATTCAGATAAGCATTGAAATTTAATCGCTTTTTATTACCTGCACGTTTGCCTCTAGTTGTTTTATGTGAGGTATGTAACCCGTTATTTGGTGGATTTTTGTAGTGCAAATAATAGTCTAAATTGAATGTCTTTCCAAAGTTTATAGTGTTGAGACCATGGGTGAACATGGTGTTCCACTGTATGATATGCGTATTTTCCCACCAAAGTCGGGCAGTTAATTCAGGTACAATATCTAGGATAGTCACAGATATATTAGTAAAACCATGTGTTGAAAAGTGTTTTAACTCCAAATTATCGTCTGTATCCGTATCATGAATTTTGTTGACTTGACTACGGTGAAGATTGATCCTCAAATGCAGCCTATTTTGTGTTTGGCCGATATATTTTATTCCACAAATCTTGCAGCAAATGCAATAAGTACATCCATAAACTTTGCAGAAGGAAAGATGATTATATTTATAGACACCGATTTGTGTTTGATTTGCAATTGGGCACAATTTGCATCTACGGGATTTACACCGATTATATAAGAAAGATCTAATATTTTTGAAGTTGAAATAGATGTGTTCCATATGAGAAATTGAAAATTTTTTGTTGTCTGGGATTCGGCCATTTTTTCCCCACGGGCATGATCGATTGTTGTTTCGGGCGTGCAGAGTCTCTGGGAGCGTTTTCATGAAGTCAAAGCTAGCTTCTAACCGGGAAATAGGGGTCGCAATCCCCCTTGACCTTTCCGCAACCCTGTTAGCACAATCATTCCACCTATATATTTTCTTTTCTTATTTTAAATCTTATATATATATATATATATATATATATATATATATATATATATATATATATATATATATATATATATATATATATATATATATATATATATATATATATATATATATTATATATATATATATATATATATATGTTTACGTATATATATATATATTATATATATATATACATTTTATTACAAATTTTACAATAGCATAGAATATGACTCTGCCTATTCTTTTCATACAAAAACTAAAAGAGTTTTGAATATATAATTACACATTATAAAGAATTAAAAAAAGTGGTGAAAACGGCAGTCATAGTTTTAAATGTGAAATGTCTGTTAATAAGGAATATGATCTTCTCTCACACTAATGCAGATATGGCAACGACGATTCATGTAGAATGGAAAGTCGAAATAGAATGAGGTCGGAAGACAGTAATCGCCACTCTTGTATGAGAGCACGTTGGAGATATCTTCGGTAGTGATTGGAAGGGTCTGTCGGAAAGCTACAGCTCCCCGAGAGCATCTCATACATGCTCTGTTGGGTTTAGGTCTGGAGAATACGCTGGCGGCCACCCCATTTGCTGTATTCCTTCTGTCACCACTTACGATACGAGCTCTATGCGACCGAACATTGCCGTCCATAAGGACAAACTCAGAACCTATTGCACCCGCATAAGGGTGAACACAGGAATCAAGGATTTCGTCGTGACGTCTTTGACCAGCCATAGTATAGTTGAAGAACAAATATAGGGCAGTATGTCCACCGAAGGAAATCCCAGCCCATACAAGCATGACACCACCAGAAAATGAGTGATGTTGGACGATGTTAATTGCTTGCTATCGGGCATTAGCCTTTCTTCACACAAAAATTCGACGATCGTCAGACTGCAAAGCGAACCTCGACTTATCGGTGAATAGGACATTGCTCTAATCGTCTATGGTCCAACTGACGTGTTGGAGACGGGCTGCTTTGTGCCTCGCAGACAATGGAACACAAATGGTTTGTCTTCGCGCACAAAAGCCGTGTGCGTGCAATCTTCTTCTCACAGTTGTAAGGGATACAGGCCTACCTGTAGCTGCAGCGAGACTAGAACGTAAAGCAGCTGCTGTTGCTTGACTGTTGCGTCTGACCAATAACGCTATGTAGCGGTCATCGCAACATGTTGTAACTCAAGGGTTACTCGATGCTTATTGTTCCGTTGTTTTGGAATTGGGTCCATACGCGTAGAATCACAGTCTGAAGAATTCAGCAAGTTCTCCAATAGATTGAACGGATTCTAATCTGCCCACGGCTCGGCATCGTTGACCATCATCTAAACGCCTTCTTTGGGGCATATAGAATGAAATGGCTATTTCGAATTTTCACCCGAACGTCCGTAGTAGCAGTAAGGGCGCACAGAATAAAACACCTGCTATTACCAAGATGCTGATTTACGGCTTTGTCACGGAGCCAATTGCTCTTATGCACGCGTTTCTATTCATATTTGCATATTGTACTTGAAGTTTCGTCCAATAAAATTCATTCTTTCGGCCGTGATCTGAAAATTTGCTTATCTTTTGGAGGAGAGTATCTTAAAAATATATTAAAATTACAGCCTGCTGATGTTAATACAAATGGATAGCATACAAATGGAGATTAACTAGAGAGAAATCGAGAACACCAAATTTTAAAATCATATAATGCACCAAAAATTTGACAGAATCGAATTTTCTTCAGTTATGTGGCACTAATGTATCCTCGGAAATATATCGGAATATTGTATGTTTCTTTTAATACGTAAGATATATTAAACACTTTCTAAAGAGTTTCTTGAGGAATTTCCGCAACGTACTTTGTATTTCAGAAAGTTTATGCTGAGCTAAAACAGAACTCGTCCGTCTGAAACAGTTCCAGATTCTCAAAAACGCTTCACTAACCTCGTAATTGCTAAATTCTTAGATTTTGGATTGAGCGGATATTTATTCTGAAAGTCTCTCATATGAATGACTAAAGAAATATTGCTTTCATATAAAAAAAATGTATGCACTCTGTGGAAACGCCATGTTCTGCGATTGACAAAAGTCTCTATATTCACCCTCTTGCGTATTAAAGGCAGCAAACTACGTTTCTGAAAAATAATTCCTTCCACTTTTCAATCACAAAGTATTTTGATTATGATAAACAAGAAAGATCAATCATGTATAAAGAATTGATTACGAAACACTTTCCAACTGCAATTCAATTTTATTTAAACATCTCTAAAACGCGATACATTCAGCGGTAATATTTTTAAAATTACCATGATACTACATTAATTTATTGTATTTGAAAACTTCAAACTTCATAAAAAAATGAACTTTATACAAATGACGTCATTTAAATATAAATCGCCTGGTTTAAACATCTCTAAATTACGATACATTCAGCGGTAATGTTTTTAAAATTATCACAATACTACAATAATTTATTATATTTGAAAATTTAAAACTTCATCGGAAAAAATGAAATTTATTGAAATGACGTCATTGAAATATAAATCGCCTGACTCTCTATATAAAAACAGTAAATATTTATTTCATTGATACACTTTTATTCCATTCCTTTCATTCATCGCAATACTACAATAATTTATTTTACTTAAAAACTTAAAACCATGGAGGTAAAAGTAATTTAACTCTATGCTTGAAACTTCATCGAAAAAGTTTATAAAATCGTCTGCTTCTCTATGTAAAATCAATGACTGTTTCATTCAGATCAGCTATATTGGAAACTCCAGAGCTAAATAATTCTGCGTTAAAGAAATTCCGTAATTCTTATACAACTCATCCTACATCTTGATGTGTTTACATTCTCGATAAGTGAAAATTAGACTTCGTTGTAAAAATAATCAAAGTTTGATGATCCTTTAAACTCAAATATATTGTAATTGCGTTGTTTCAGAATATAGATGCACAGAAATTAAGCAAAAATAAAGCTATTTTAGGACGGATACAACACTAAATATAAATTTAAAAAAAACTTTTAAAATCATGATCTGACACAAGATGGATGACATTGGTCATTTAAACTCAAATATATTGTAATTGCGTTATTTTAGAATATACATGTACAGAAATTAAGCAAAAATAAAGCGGTTTTAGGACGGATACAACACTATAAATTAAAAAGAACTTTAAAAATCACGATTTTGACACAAGATGGATTCCATATTTTATTTTAAAGTGGATCACGTGATCTCTTCATATAATATGTGTTGAAGACCCAGACTACACGACCAACCCTAGGGTTTACGGTAGCAATATCTGTGGCCGGTCATATAATATGTGCGTAATATGTGTAGAAGACCCAGACCGTCCGACTCATCCTGAGGACTTGAGTATCTATTTGGACGGCCGGGTGTGTAATATGTGTGTAATTACTATTTTTACTATTTTAAGTTCATTTAAATACTACCCAATATATTTTGCCGAATTTTTTTTATATTTTTATGGGATAATTTGAATATGTCCTAAACCTTTCGAAGCAATTTGTGAAGTTTAAATTTGCTAAAAAATGTTTGAAAAATGGGGTTCCATATATTTCATTTTTTCAACCCGGGTTCAGTTCAAAACTAATTGAATGATATTATTTATTTACATTCCTATAGGTCCCACAGACCCTCTGAACAACATACTAAAATTTCATTTTGATAAAGTCATTTTTACGGCAGGTATCGTGCGAACGGACAGACAGAATGAACATGTCATAAACACTTTTCATCTATGTTGGAAATAATTTCTATATTACGCAATATTGCATTATAATAATTTCTTTTGAAATCCTTTTTCTTTTAGGAATCTCAAGATTTGAAAGTGGAGATCAAGATGTTGTTGTTTTTGTTGAGACCCAGACCGTCCGACCTACCAGAGGAGATCAAGATGTGTCAGTCTTTTTGCTTCCAATCCTTTCAAAAGCAAATCTCACGATCCAAGAAGGATTCTATCCTGTGAGGCTCGTGATATGTCTCTTATTGTTGAAGAAAACAGTAGACCTTTTCGCGTACCAGGGTAAGATACACTCCAGCAATCTATATCAAAACAGCCTTTAATCAAACAAATTTCATTTTATCGAATATTTCTCTAATTTAGTATTTAATTGATATTTTTGGAGTTTTCTCTCTCATCTTGCTTTAATTGTTGTACAATTTGAACTAATATTGCACCCCAGACACCACTTGATGGTACAAAACTCTTCGCTGAGTACAAGAAACAAAAAGCTTGTAAAAATAATATTATGAAATCTCAAAATGATTTTCGCCAAGTCCCAGCAAGATCAAAGCTGTTTCCTGCTGAAGAAATTTGCATAAACTAATTTGAGTTTTCATATCGTAATAGATGTTTCTTTCTTGTACTTGGTGGACAGTTTTCTATTATAAAGTGGTCTTTTTTAGGAGTGAGGTTTCAGTACTATTTGTGGGGAAAATATTTTTTTGACATGAATATCAAACAGTGATATAGCAGGCATTGCATATTGCACTTTACCTCCTGGCACCAGTTATTCATATTTTTTCAATTTGTAAAATTCTACATCAAATGTATATTCCCGTTTTAAAAGGATCATAATAGATGTTTTTTTCTTGTACTTGGTGGACAGTTTTCTATTATAAAGTGGTCTTTTTTGGGAGTGAGGTTTCAGTACTATTTGTGGGAAAAATATTTTTTTGACATGAATATCTAACAATGATATAGCAGGCATTGCAAATTGCACTTTACCTCCTGGCACCAGTTATTCATATTTTTTCAATTTGTAAAATTCTACATCAAATGTATATTCCCGTTTTAAAAGGATCATAATAGATGTTTTTTTCTTGTACTTGGTGGACAGTTTTCTATTATAAAGTGGTCTTTTTTGGGAGTGAGGTTTCAGTACTATTTGTGGGAAAAATATTTTTTTGACATGAATATCTAACAATGATATAGCAGGCATTGCAAATTGCACTTTACCTCCTGGCACCAGTTATTCATATTTTTTTCAATTTGTAAAATTCTACATCAAATGTATATTCCCGTTTTAAAAGAAAATGTGTAATTTTAGCCCAGAATATACAAAATGGGCCATCAGTCATTAATATTGATTCAGTAGTTTGGGCTGTAGATCCTTCAACACTGAAGAATAAGTAAAAATAATCCTGTTTTTCTATTTTTTTAAATTCGAAATCAAAGTGCACGAAAAGGGCAAAAATCGAGTGCTGACGTGAATAATTGATAGATGAAACTGTGTGACGAGTTCTATTTTTCTACGTGCTTTGGGAGATAGTTAATGTTTTGAATGAACAAACTTTCTTAAAGTCAAGTTAATATAAAGGCATTCAATGGCTGCGAAAGCTACAAAATAATGTGATCAAATCTCCCATGGGCTGTCTGAAGATCATGATTTTCTCATGTTCTGTGTCCTTTCAAATTTGCTCCAAATAGGAAATCACCCATTTTTAAATATGAAATCATTTTTAAAAAGGAAATAAAAATTGAAACTTTCAATATTGATGTTGTATATTTTCGTTATCTTTTAGTAAATGTCTGTTCCATAAGGGATTAATATTGCAAATTTAATGTAAATATAGCATGTACGCTAGCTGACAGCATGTAAAAGAGCAGATATATTTTTAAAAAGTTTAATTTATAAAACATATATTTACATATGTACAAAATATAAATTTTAAGATTCTAATTTCTTAAAATATAAATTTTAAGATTCGGTTCTTATGCCGCAAATGGATAAATGAAGAAACTCGCAAGAATGGATCTCTCTCATTTGCAAAAAGTCGCTTTCCTACGCCCACACCTTCAGATACGACTTGATAATTACTAAAAATTCGCCTTTTGATATACAAACAATTATCTTTTAAAAAATGATCCTCTTTTCATGCTACACACAGAAATCTCAAGAAATGTATTTAAAGTACTTGAAGTTATTCAAATGACTGTTAAAACTGCTTAACTTGGAGGAAAAGGTTCCACTCAGTTGCAAAACAATATATGTACAAAACAAAAATATATGTACTCATAACAAATTATCGGTTTTAAGAGTTATGCACATGATCAAACTGTCAGCGTCAATGATGTTATAGGGCTCATGCAACTCATCTTGCGGCATTTAAAACAACCAGTGTTCTGAATCACTGGTAATTGGAACTAGATTTTCAGCATTGATACTGCAAATTGTGTACAAAGATGCTTTTGAGATGTACTCGAAGGTGATATGAACAATTGTTGGACTTCGAGAGAGGCCACATCATAGGCCTAAGGAAATCTGGTTCGTCCAACACGCACATCAGTCGCCATGTTGGGCGGAGCTATACGGTAGTTCCTCGGTGTTGGCAACAGTGGATTAGAGAAGGCACATGTAACCGTTGCTGAGGCCCAGAACGCTCCAGATAGACAACTGCTCGGGAAGATCGTGCAGTCAGGAGAGGAGCTAAGTCTACACCATTGGAATTGCTATCAGCCATTCCAGGGCATTTGCCATCCTCCAAGCATCTTGTATCAGGAAATACTACTCGAAGACGACCGATAGAAGGTGGGATTAGGTGTCGACGTCCATTAAGGTGCCTGCCACTGACCCCTCAACATAGGCAGAGCCGTCTGGTTAGGTGCTGAGTTCGGTCAGCCTGGACAGTGCCGTATTGGGGGCATGTTACTTTAGCGACGAATCCCGCTTCTCTCTCAGTGTCAATGACAGCTTCTCTCTCAGTGTATACGTCTACTGAAGAGGACTGGGCATCGTTCTGTTCCCGCAGTTACACGACCATTCCACGTGTTGTGACAGTCTTTGAAGCAATCTCGGAGGACACCCGATATTCTCTAGTTGTGTTGCAAGTCAATCTGACAGTTCGCTTATACGCCAACAATAATCTGCAGTCTATTGCTCTGCCTATGCTGTTAAGCCGGTCCAGGTTCCATTTACCAACAAGACAACGTTCGACCACATACTGCACGATTTTCTCAACAATGTCTTTGAGGATGTAATACCCTCCAATGATCATCCAGGTCCCCAGACCTATCATCATTAGAACACGACTAGGACAAGCTAGGACGACAATTTCAGCCTTCTCAAAATACCACTAAATTAGCGGATCAGTTGCAACACTTGAGGCAGAATATTTAACAGAGGGGCATAAGCAACTTAATTCACTCTATGCCGCACCGTTATATCGGCTTGTATAGCTCCTAGGGGATGATTTAGCATTTACTAAAATGCTATCTTCTTATTGCCACCATTTCTTAATAAAACGTCCTTTTTTTTGTCCCAAATTCTAATCATTTGCATATCTACTCAAACGTTACATTCATGGTTGTAGCTCAATTTCTTATGGATGCATACATGTTTTGCATCTCTTTGAGTTGAAACGCTTCGGTACTTATATTGAGAGGTTTCCGATTTGTAGCTGGAAGTGAGAATCGGCATCCCAATTTTCTTGTATAAAGAAAACGATGATATCAGCTCAGTCTATTACCTTGAGTATTTCAATTCAGAAAGATCTGCGTAACAGTATGTTGCAAAATACATACATCAAAACATTACATAAAATGATGCAAGTAAACATTAACAAGCAATCATTATTATAACATGTCAAGTTGAGATATTTCTGGATGGGATTCCGTTAGTGTATCAATCCAATAACTTTAAGAAAAGGTGTCCATGTTAAGTTTATCTGTAGTCTAGTGGTGACCATGTCCGATCAAATAGCAGCGCCCTTAATGGACAATGTAAAAAGTTGCAACTCACTAACAAAACGAGATGGACGAAAAATAACAAAGTTATAGAATATTATCTAATGGATAGGATTTGATACCAGCAACGCCCAAAACAAGTATACGGAAAGCAATACATTCGTACCGTTAGGGACGGCAACACGGTGAAAGCTGCATTGTACGCTATAATATTTCTTCTCGAATTGAAGCAATTTAAAGAGGATGTACATTTGATTTGTGCGCTTCTAAGTTGTCTTTATATGACAAATACTTGCCAATAACCCTTGAAAAGAACCTTGCAGCCCCAACCGGGACTTGAACCCAGGATCTCCGAACTGGCCAGCCGACGCTCTACCGTTGAGCTTTTGGGACGATATTGCAAGTTCTTATCTTTGAAGTGGCCTCTGTACCCTTTGGTGTCAAATAAATGCCTTCTCTAACAGTTTTAGAAATGCCTTCTCTAACAGTTTTAAAATCGATGAATACGTGTTAGGCAATCCTCTACAAATTTGTAAGTGACTATCTCGATTTATGCCGAGTTCATTATCTTAATCTTCTGCTGAAATCTCTTTGATTCGGTTAGACATAGATAGACATAACTCATAGATCTTTCCTTACAAAATTATTGGGGTATTTAAGGGCATTTCTATGATTCCTCTATATCCCATTCCATTCATTCGTCACATTATTTTACATATATTCGCATAATAATTGATACCATTACACTATATTATATAAATTCGCATAATAATTGATACCATTACACTATATTATATAAAAGAATTATCGATATAGAAATCTGTAAAAAGAATATTTGTCTAAACATATTTTAAGGAAGAGCGCATTGCACTAAAAGTACAAAATAAGTTCTTAGATTTTTCATTGTCGTCCTTTACATCTATTCTAGCGTCACGGATAAATAATTGCTAAATCTATTATCAAAAATTCTTTTAAAATACCAAATATTAATTTTAAATAAAAAATGTGTCTTGAATTAGGTTGTTAATGCACATATAGCCATTGTCACATATTAGAATAATAAGTGATGGGCATGATTTCATTGCATCAAATGACTTTTATTCGTAGTGTTCATTTTATATTGATCTTTTAAGTAGGGAAGATGACGTTTTATATAAATAATTGCTAAATCTATTATCAAAAATTCTTTTAAAATACCAAATATTAATTTTAACTAAAATAGTTTGTCTTGTATTAGCTTGTTAATACACATATCACTATTGCCAACGGCCGTACCGTGCTGAAAACACCGGTTCTCGCTAGAGCACCGAAGTCAGGCAGCATCGGGCGCGGTTAGTACTTGGGTGGGTGACCACCTGGGAACACCGCGTGCTGTTGGCGTGCTGTTTCGGGCACGGTAGCCCGATGGTTTGCGCGCTGGATTTGCACGCTGCCACAACTGCCGCCGTGTTCATGCGGAGTACGATCATGTTAAACATGTGGTTCCGTAAGTTCTTCCGAGAGGTTGGTGGTAGGGGAAGGAGGGTTCGGTCCCAATGGATGCCTCCCTCACTGGGTTCTGGTCTAAATTGGGTGGCACTTCCCGGCCGTCCAAACAGTTACCTTACACCTTTCTGGTAGGTCGGACGGTCTGGGTCTCAACAACATCAACAACAACACATATCACTATTGTCACATATTTTAATAATATGATGGGCATGATTTTATTACATCAAATGGCTTTTATTCATAGCGTTTATTTTATAATGATCTTTTAAGTGGAGAAGATGACGTTTTAAATAAAAAATCGATTTTATTTCTATTTTCTATATTTATTGAATCAAATGCTGAGAAATTTCTAAATATTCTAATTGAAAGGCGTTTTGGAATGAGTTGCAAAGCCAGACCACTCGACTGACCCAAAGGGTTTGTAGCAGCTGTTTGAGTTGCCGGGAGAAAATTGGAATGAGTGGAGAAAGCAAATAAGTCCAAAAGTTTTAAATTCCAGATGCAAGGTAAATAATATTTTGAATGAAATGTTTAAAGGTTTAAACAATTGATCTTCATCTACATACATTTTATTCCATATATTACTTAATGACACAAAATTAAAAATCGGATAAATTTTCTTATGGAATGAATTGACTTCTTTGACGGCAAAATGTTTCTAATATTGAGCGCTTTTCCGAATGCCAGCATATAAAACTATGTCGAAATACCCAATCAACTTACATTTCAAGCAACTCTAAATTGACAATTATCAATCTCAATAAGTAATAGAGTCCATATATTAAAATATTTTTATAAAACTATGTCGAAATACCCAATCAACTTGCATTTCAAGCAACTCTAAATTGACAATTATCAATCTCAATAAGTAATAGAGTCCATATATTAAAATATTTTAATAAAACTATGTCGAAATACCCAATCAACTTACATTTCAACCAACTCTAATGTGACAATTATCAATCTCAATAAGTAATAGAGTCCATATATTAGAATATTTTAATAATTAATTCATCAATTTGGCGTCATTTTCGTTAACTTGGTGTCATTTTTGCACATTTGAAAAAATTTTCGTCAATTTGGGCTGAAATATTGCCAAGTCAGCGATATTAGATTAATCACAAGTTCACCAAATGTATCGCCAAGTGTTGCAGTCAAACTGAGAGAGGATAATTTCCTATATACCGGGAGATATGCCCGTTGTTTGACGGAATTCAAAATTTGCAAAACATATTATCTCCCATTAACATTATTCTTATCAATTTGGCGACGTTCTTATCAGTTTTACGTCATTTATATCAATTTAGCAACATTGAAATAGTCGCCAAGTTGACAACATTATGCAAAATTCGTCGCCAAATTTTTCGCCAAGCGTTACGGACTAATGGACGGATAAATGGGTTATTCTTATAATAGAGTCTTATATTCTTTGTAATATATTGAATTTTCCTCAATCAGTCGTTACTTTCATTGATTTAGCGTCATTTTAAGCAATATGGTGACTTTTGTCAATTTGGCAACATTTAAAAAAGTCATCAAGTTGGCGATACTCTGCTAAATTAGTATCCAAAATTTCATCAAGCATTACGAACGGAGAAAAAGGCTATTCTTGTAGTAGATAAATGACTATTGGCGAATTATTAGGAGTCAAGATACAATGCTATTACACCAAGTATCTTCTCGCTTGAATGGAACGAACTAGATCCACAAGAATGATGTTACCAAATTTATCACATATTACATACGAAAGTGAACATATTTCAGTTTATACATTTTAATAGTTTATACTTTTTCAATTTTGTGTGATTTTTTGATAAATTTATTTAACAAATATGCAATACCTCAAGAACGGTTCATAGCAGCATTCTAAAGTTTGTGTCATTCGTTTTCTAATGAAAAGTTACATAAGAAGTAACTTTAATGAATGTTTTGATTTTTCGATAAATTTTTCAAAATTTCATTTGAAACTTTGTGAGTCTTTCAAACATTTCATTGAGTTTAAAAACAATAGACTTCCATTATCTACAGATTGTAATTTTGTATCAAATTTCGTTCGAATCGCTCTATTTGTTCTTGAGATATCGTCTTCATAGACTCACGGACGCACGCACACACACACACACACAGACATCACCTAAAAACGTTCGATTCGTGTTCACAGATGCTTGAAACGTGATCTCTAGTGGAAAACTCGAATTCGAATTTTCGACCCAGTCACAGTACTGTCCTTATGCGTTAAACTATGTATATAAGGTAAATTAAAATTGGCATAAAAATTAAAATGAGTGGGGAAAGAAAATACTTCTAAGAGATTTAAATTGCAAATTCAAGATAAATAACATTTTAATTGAAACTTTAAAAGATTTAGGCAATACATGTTAATATGCTATTGAAATCATCAATGCATCTGAAAACATGTGGAAATGAAATCAATATACACTGCCCCCCAAAAAAGTCGTGCATATTAATATTTTGTTGGACCACCTTTAGCACAAATTTCGACATGTATTCGTCGTGGCATTGGATCTATGGAGTTCATGTAATGTCTCAACACTATTGGAGTTCATTGGAGTTCATGTAATGTCTCAACACTTATTTGTGGCCAGATTTGCTGTAAAATTTTCCAAGTTCCTTGGTTGATGAAGAAAGAATGAAATTACTCCTCAGCTGCTTCTCCAGTATATCCCACATATCTTCAATGGGGTTGAGGTTGGAACTTTGTGGTAGCCAATTCAAGTGTGCGAATGACGCCGTGTGCTCCTCGAACCAATCTTTCATAATTTTAGCGCGATGAATCGTAGAGTTGTGATCCTGGAATATATCATTGCTTTCAGGAAAGAAAAATGCCATTGATGGAATGAGATGGTTATTCAGTATGATCAGATATTCAGCTGACTTCATTTTATTGATGCATAGTATTGCTGCACCTAGACCAGCCGAACAGAAACAACCCCAGATCATAACACTGCCTCCTGAGGCCTGTACAGTGGGTACACTACAGGAAGGGTCCAATGTTTCATGCGGTTCCATTCTAATCCTGATGCTTCCATCATGTTGGAAGAGAGTAAATCTGGACTCATTAGACCATATGATTTTCCACCATTGCTCAGTAGTCCATTCTTTATGTTTCCTTGGTGAATTACTCCCAGTAACCAGTGGCTTCGTCTCATCGTTCGAGTGGAAATGGTCTTGATTCCACTATTGAATATGGTTGTGAGTTCTAGGGTCTATTTTTGCGATTCGATTTCACTAAGCGTTTAAATGATCTTCTGTCACAATTATTTAGGACTGTTTTTCGACCAGACATTTTCCGCGAAGTTGATGGTTCACTGCCATCTTTCCAAGATTTAATAATGGGCTAGACAATTCGTAATTTAGTGCCAGCATATCAAGCCTTAAACATTAATTGCAGTATTACAGTAAGGTACAATTAATTGCAATATTTTTGCTTTTTTAAATAATTAATGGATATAAAAATGTTGCATGTAAAGCCTTAAAAACATGGTAAAAGTCAGAAATATATTATACAGTATTAAATTGAGGTACTATTAATTACAATATCTTTACGTTTCAAATATATAATGAAAATACTCGTGATTTGTATTTTTTCTAAATATTCAATTACATTTCACATTTTATTATACAAAATCTAATAAGCAAAATTCTATACATTTGATTTCCAAACATTGTAGCACTTAAGAGTATTAAGTTTGATTTAAAAGTGTATGATTTCAAAATGATGCAAGTCAAGCCTTAAACAATAAAGTAAAATTAAGTTATTTAATATTATTTACAGTATTACAGTAAGGTACTATTAATTACAGTATTTTTACGTTTCAAATAATTAATGGATATAACAGCGTTGCATGTCAAGCCTTAAAAAATTAAGTAAGAAATAAACTATTAATTACAGTATTATAATAAGGCCATATAATTAATAAACATGGTTTCATATAATTAATAAACATGGTTAGGATTTTTAACATTTTTAAATAATCAATTACATTAAAAATTTTATTATACAAGATTTAATAACCAAAATTCTATACATTTGATTCCCAAATATTGCAGCACATAAGAGTATTTAGTTAGATTTAAAAGCAAATCAATTTAAATTGTTCTATCTTAAGCCGTCAACAATAAAGTAAAAGTAAGAAGTATACAATTAATTACATTATTACAGCAAAGCACTATTAATTAATGTATTACAGTAAGGCTATGTACTACAGTATTTATACGTTTTAAATAATTAATAAAATGTACATGATTTGTATTTTTCTAAGTAATTAATTGCATTCAACATTTTATTATCCAAGATCCATTATCAAAAATTCCATACATTTGATTTCAAAATATTTATGCTTTTAGGCGTATTTCGTTTGATTTAAAAGCATGTAATATTAAAATGTTGTAAAACTTTACTCAAAAAAGTAAGAAATATACTATTAACAACAGTATTAAAATAATTCACTGTTAATTACAGTATTTTCAAATTTCAAATGTTAATGGAAATAGTCGTGATTTGTATTTCTTCAAGTAATCCATTCAATTACATCCAACATTATATTATTTTCTGTACATTTGATTCCAAAATATTATATCGCTTAAGAGTATTCAGTTTCAGTAAGCATATGATTAAAAATGTTACATGTAAAACCCTCACCTTTCTGGTAGGTCGGACGGTCTGGGTCTCAACAACAACAAAAACATGTGAAACCTTAACCAATTAAGTAAAAAGAAGCAATAAACTATTAGTTACAGTATTATAGTAAGACACTTATTATTTACAGTACTTTTACGATTCAAATAGTCAATTTAAATAGTCTTGATTTAAATTTTATCTAAGCAATCAATTACATTCAACATTTTATTATACAAAATCTAATAACCAAAATTCTATACTTTTGATTCCCAAATATTTTATCACTTAAGATTATTTAGTTTCATTAAGCATATGATTTTAAATGTTACATGTGTCAAACATATGATTTAACAAGAAAGATTAATCATGCATAAAGCATTGATTATGAAACACTTTCCAACTGAAATTCAATTTTATTTAAACATCTCTAAAATGCGATACATTCAGCGATGATATTTTTAAAATTATCATAGTGCAATAATTGGAAACTTAAAACTTCATCAAAAAAGGCAATTGCTTCTCTGTCTATGAATATTTCATTCATATCACTTATACTCCAGACTTCACAGCCAAGTATTTTTCAGTTAAAAAATTCAGTAATTCTTATATAAATCATCTTACAATCGCTTGCTTTATTCACATTTTGCATAACTTAAAATTAGGCTTGGTTGGGGAAATAATCAAATTTTAGTGATCATTTAAAATAAAAAATATTGTAATTGCGTAAACACAGAATTTAGAAACACAGATAATATACAAAAATAAAGCAGTTTCAAGACGGATGCAACACTAAATATAAATACAAGAAAGATCAGTCATGCATAAAGCATTGATTATAAAACACTATCCAACTGTAATTTTATTTAAACATCTCTAAAATACGATACATTAGTCGGCGATATTATTTTAATTATCATAGAACTACAATTACTTATTTTACGTGGAAAATTAAAACCTTGGAGGTAAAAGTACGTTCTAACTCCATGCTTAAAACATCATTTAAACTTTAACCAAATGACGTCATCGAAATATAAATCGTCTTGCTCTGTATGTAAAAGAAGTAAATATTTCATTCATAACTTTTTATTTTAGACTCCAGAGTTAAATTATTTTGCGTGAAAAAAATTCAGAAATTCTTATACAACTCATCTTACAATCACTTGATTAGATTTTACATTCATTAAAGTTAGGCTTCGTTCTGGAAATAATCAAAGATTGATGATTATTTAAACTCAAAAATATTGTAACTGAATTGTAATAATATTGAAATACTGAAAAATATTGGCGCAGAATATAGATGCACAGAAAAAATTCAAACATAAAGCGGTTTTAGGACGGATGCAACACTAAATATAAATGAAAAACATATTTAACAGAGTCATAAACACTTTTCAACTATGTTGTAAAGTATTAAAAATCACGAATTTGACACAAGATGCATGCCATATTTCATTTTTAAGGGGGTCACGTGATCTCTTCATATTATATGGGTGTCATTATTGTTTTAATTTTTATTTTAAAAACTACCGAATATATTTTGCTGAAATTTTTTTATATATTGTATCTGATAATTTAAATATTTCCTAAAATTTTCGAAGCAATTTATGAATTTCAAATTTGCTTAAAAAATGTTTGAAAAATGAGGTCCCATAGGGTTCAATGTATTTCATTTTTTCAACCCGGGTTCAATCCAAAACTAATGGGTTGATATTATTCATTTACTTTCCCATATGTCCCACAGACAGTCTAAACAACATCTAAACTTTCATTTTAATAAAGTCATTTTTACGGCAGATTTCGTGCGAACGGACAGACAGATAGACAGAAAAAAAAACAAAGTCATAAACACTTTTCAACTATGTTGTAAGCTGTTAAAAATGTTGCTTGTCAAGCCTTTAAATATAAAGTAAAAGTAAGAAATATACCATGAGTTAGAGTATTACAATAAGGGATTATTAATTATAGTAATTTTACGTTTCAGATAATTAATGTAAATAATCATGATTTGTATTTTTTTCTAAACAAAGAATTACATTTACAATTTTTTAGTGTGCCAGATCTAATAACCAAAATTCTATACAATATATTTAGTTCAAATGAGCATACGATTTCAATATATTTATGCCAATACATAAACAATAATATTAAAAATAAGAAATACACCATTAATTAAAGCTATGCAGAAAGCATAATATTACCAGTAATTTTACGTCAAAAATAACTGGACATAACTCAGAACACTTTATACATACACATGTACACACACATCTTATATATATACATATATATATATATATATATATATATGTATATATATATATATATATATATATATATATATGTATATATATATATATATATATATATATATATATATATATATATATATATATATATATATAAGAGTGTCAAAAAACAGTAATTATCAATGTACAAATAGTACTAAATCAAATTCAAGACAAATCTATTTCATTTCTATTAATTCAAATCTATTTCTTTTTTAAACCTTTTATTTCTTTATGGAGGCATTGCCGTCTACGGATGCACGTTCTTGTGTGATTTGCGTCTTCTACTTTGACGTTATTCTGAATTAGGACCACAGGTGATATATGGCTCCGGGAGTGTTTCCTAAGGTGTAAAAAGTCGACTTGTAACCGGGAACTAGGGGTCGCCATCCCTCTAGGCCTTTTATATATGCCCTGTTGGTCTTTTTCACTTTATTCAAGTATTCACGTTCTTGCAATTTTTGACTTGTTATATATATATATATATATATATACACTCTAAGACAAAAAAATCGACATACCCCGCAAAATAATCCGATAATAATGAAACTGTACATACAAACACCTGTCGACCGAATATGCAAATGATCAAAAATTCGCAGCCAATGAATGAATATTCGGAACTACAGCGTATTGAAACTGAGCACCATGGTGGTGAATATAAGGAGTGAACTTCGCTTTCAGGAACAAAACATGCAGTGGATTTCGATTGCGTTTACGTACTTTGATTGTAACAATGACTCGTCGGCGAATTCACGAACACTACGAGCATATAAAGGAGTTTGAAAGAGGGCGTGCGGTCGGACTGTATGAGGCTGGATGGGCACACTGTAGAATCGCTAGGCATTTGGGTAGGAGCGATGCAGCAATTAGACGATGTTGGCAGGAATGGGTCCGGAATGACAGATTCCAGCTGCAAGCGGGCAGCGGACGACCTAGAGCGACGACAGAACGGGAAGATAGAGCGATTGTCAGAGCAGATGTGACAGCACGAAATTCGTCGTTATCAACCATACAACGTCTGACAAACACGTAAGTGACCACCCGGACCATTAATAGAAGACTACGGGAACGGAATCTATACTCGCGGCGCCCATTACGCCGCTTATCAATGACCAGTATGCACAGTCAACAGCGATTTCAATGTTACTGGACCCGATCAACGTGGAATTGTTCGGATTGGGAACGAATTATCTTCAGTGATGAGTCCCGTTTCAAACTGAGTCCCAACGACCAGCGCAGACGTGTCTAGACACAGCCTGGAGATCTTCAGGATCCTGCTCTTACTGTCACACGCCACACGGTCGTACAACAGCGAGTTATGTTCTGGGTTGCCATTTCGTTTGATAGCGGGACCCCTTTGATAGTCCTCCATGGCACCATCACAGCACAGCGGTACGTTGCAGACATTCTACGACCCTCTGTATTGCCATTCCTTCTGCGACACCCCGGGTTAACTTTTCAGCAAGTTAATGCCAGGCCACACACGGCACGCCTCTCCATTGATTGTCTGCATGCTTACGACATACTTCCTTGACTAGCCAGATCCCCCGACCTCTCACCTATTGAGCACATTTAGGCTGAGATGGTGCTTCGCCTGTGACCATCCCAGAATGTAGACGAATTATCTCGTCAATTGGAGGCCATTTGGATCGACATCCCTCAGAACACCATCCGGCAACTTTTACATCAATGCCACGTCGAGTAACAGCTTAATTATCTAAACGTTAGCTTAAAAATTCAAAATGCAGACACATTCAAATTTAAAATATACGACGAAACAGAAACTTATAACTTCAAAGTAAATAAACTTCAACATTATTCATCCAATCTTTCAAAATCAGTATATAAAAATATTATTAATAACCAGTTATTAAGAGTAAAAATGTTAAGTACACCTTGTTACTACGAAGAACATCTTTTAAATTCATGAACACCACTATCCAAAATAACTACCCGCCAAACCTTATTTTTTCTTTTATTAAAACACATTTTAATTTTAAATTCAACATCTTGCTACAATTACAGCAACATACTGACAGATCATTCTCAACCAATTTAAAATAATTTTTCATCCCCATGTTACACTTCCAACAGTTGAAACCTTAGCATATAGAATTAACTGTAACCTGTATTGAGTAAAAATGCTTAGTCAGTGCCATGTAATCTACACAACTAAACAGCGCAAGGGGTAAATACATTTATATTGTTATATTCTTATACCTTCTCATTACATTATATTCTCCTATAAATACTTAGCCACAAGCTGGTATTTTTGATTATTATATTTAAATCCTTATATATCTGATCCAATTTGTATTTTCTTCTACGTCGGGCCATGTTCATTATTTCTGTAATACAATTTACATTAATACATACAGAAACGTAGAATCTGCATTAACGAAACATGTATGGCCCTTGATAACGTACATGGTTTCGGAAATGCTTTTCACTTTAATCTATTTATTCAATTTATTCATTTCCAAAAAAAATTTTTGAGCTAGAAAAGGTCTAGCTCATCGTGCAAAGCAATGTTTCTGTTTTGCAACTTTTCATCTTTAAACACATTTCTTGCATTTATACCATGTATGTTTATGGAGGGAACAAGGGAACAAGGGGATTAGAACCTTAATTACCTGCGTTACATATATGATTTATATCAATACTTTCATCTTAATGTATTGTACAACAATTTATTCACCCCTCTTTACCACATATAATTCTTTTTCCATTCCTTAACTTTTATATGGAACATGGAAAATGGGGTATTTTATACAAATTTAGTACCTGTTTTATTTATAATGTTTTCTAATCATGTTTTTCAAAATATTCAATGGCTTGTCGTATAGTATTTTGGATGTTACATTTACATTTCAGTCCATCTTCCTTTCACTTATGCTATACAGAACATTTTCTATTAATGATCTGTCTCAGGTATATATAATACAAGTAAAATAAAAATTCTTCAATTATATATATATAGGAGGGTTATTTTTTAAGTAAGGTTTGTATTGCAATAAAAAAAGTATATATTTTTTGAAAAAGCATTTACTTTCTGAATTTACATTCAATTCACTATTTTTCTACACAATTCCCTTGCCGATTTAAACATTTATCGAAACGATATACCAGTTTTTGGATACCGTCATCATAGAACTCTGCCATCTGTGATGACAGCTAGTTACTCACGATCGTTTTCACTTCTTCATTAGTGTCTAAACGCTTGCCGCCCAGGAAGACCTTCAGATGGCGGCAGAGGTGGTAGTCGCTAGGCGCAAGGTCTGGACTCTATGGCAGGTGATCGAATACCTCTCAGTCAAAAGATTCGATCAGATTTTGAGTTTGAGCCGCAACAGGTGGCCTTGCAATGTCATGAAGTAGTACGACACCGGCTAACAGCATTCCACGTCGTTTGTTCTGGATTGCTCGACGAAGCTTTAAAGTCTCACAGTAGGAAGCTGAGTTAATTGCTGTTTCTTGCGGCAAAAAGCCCACTAACAAGACACCCTGCGTGTTCCAAAACACAGTTGCCATGATCTTGCGCTTTGAAAGTGTCTGTTTTGCTCTCACTTTGACGGGCGATAATGTGTTGAAGATCCAGACCACACTACCAACCCTAAGGCTTTTGGTAGCAATTTGTGTGGCCGGCGGCGATAATGTGTAGAAGACCCAGACCGTCCGACTCATCCTGAGGACTTGAGTATCTATTTGGACGGCCGGGGCGGCGATAATGTGTGTCGCTACTTCATCGATTGTTGTTTTGATTCAGGAGTCACATCGGACAGCCTCATCTCCTGTGACGATATGACTCAAAAAGTCATCACCCCCTCGTTGTAGAGGATCAAAAATGTTAGAACACTTGCCAATCTCTTCTTTTTTGTGTTCCCCACTCAGCCGTTTAGGAACATATCGACAGCACAATTTCTTGGGCTCTAAGTTCTTAGACACAATTTTAAACAAAACTAACCTTAAAATTTGTAGGAATTCCAATAACAACTTGAAAATTGTGAATCCCCTGTTTGCGCGAATTTTGGCGTCAACTGCATGCACCAAAGCGTCAGTCATTACAAATGGCTGACCAGAGCGCGGTTTGTCATGGACGTTTTCCCGACATTTCTTGAACAAACTTACCCATTTTCGCACTTTACTGTCACTCATTACATTGTCACCCTAAACTTCACATATCTGACGATAAATATCCTCAGATGTTAAGTTTCTTGCTGCTAAGAATCGGATGACTGACCGTATTTCACAGTTGGCGGGACGCTCGATTTCCTTAAACATTTTAACGAAACTTACGAAGCGAACAGACTGACGCGGTGAATGCAAATGGCGTCGGATTCTGCTCAAAGAATGCCGGGAGTCTGCGCGCGCATTCATTCTCACGCGCATGCGGAATTTCAAACTGTATTCACAAACGGGTCTTAAAAATAACCCTCGTATATATATACTATATATATATATATATATATATATATATATAATTAAATCTTGCTAATGAACAGAAACAACAAGATCACAATTATAATAGATGGTCTTTATTTCACTTAAGACGTACAAAACTTTAAAAGACCAGAGGGCTTTCGAGCGTAAATACGCTCCTCATCAGTGGCTACATGGAAATAGGAATGATCGTTCATATATAGACCAGAAAAGGTGACAAATTTGCATAAATACAATTATCTATCACATAATATTGCACTATCCATAGAAAAGGGTGCCATTGCCTCCGAAGAGGTTGGACTTCTACCTGTTGGTCCGCGGAAGGTATTTTATTTCCCTTCTACCACCCGAAGGAAAATCCAATGGAGAGGCTTTCCTCTATCCGCCACCTGAGGACGCGCCCTCTAGGGGTTACAGGCTCCCCTGAGGGTAAATATACTTAGAAAACTATGTGGCACTTCATGGGGCTCAAGACCTCAAACTCTAAAAAGCACCTTCTGCACTGTTATTAGACCAGTGCTTGAATATGCCGCCCCAATTTGGACTCCGGCCTCTTCTACTGTTAAACAGAAACTCGAATCCGTCCAACATAGCGCCTCTAAAATTATTTTAGGTGCAGTCTCATCAACCAACAACAAAAAGGCCGAACAGGAATGTGGCCTGCCTCCCCTAGAAAGTAGGCGCAACCTTGCCATCATCAAGTTCACTAACAAACTTCGCTGTAACGGCGCAGACCATATCTCTACTAGAATCCTCAATAAATGGAATGAAACTACCAGGCTTAAACGATCCTCGACTCTCCAGCTTGATAGAGACATCAGAAAACAGGTCAATTTGGAACATTCTTCCTTGAATTTCCTTCAAGAGCCCCCCATTCCTAGAAAACCACCCGAGAATACCATGTTTGGTTTTAAATTGCTGCAACCGTGTTCTAAAAAAGAAGACCCTGTAGCTCTCAGACAAAAAGGACTTGAAACAATAGAAAAACTCTCCCAGGGAAGCTATCCAATTGCCTACACTGATGGCTCCTCTGACAGATCCCTCAACAATGGAGGTGCTGGAAATTCCATCCTCTTTCCAGATGGCAGAAATTGCAAACACAAAATCAATACAGGAATAATAGCCTCTAACTTCACTAGTGAACTCTTGGCGATTAAAGAAACCCTCGCCTTATACCTGAATGACTCTCAAGCTATAGATTCTACAGAAGGAATAGCAATTTTTTCAGATTCTAAATCCGCTTTAGAAGCTATCAGAAACGGAGAGACCAACATCACATCCGAAATTATAGTCCTTCTCGAAAGGTTGCACAGCAAGGGAAAATCCTGTGTCCTACAATGGATACCTGCACATGTCAACATTGAGGGAAATGAGTGTGCGGATTCTTTGGCCAAAGAGGCTAGAGAACTAAATCAGAAGTGCACCACCATCACACTTGCTGATGCTAACGCAGTGGCCAGATATAGATTTATGACTCACACATATAAGAAACCCCTTTTAACAGAACTCGATTGTCCCAAAAATATAACATCCACTATTGCCAGGCTAAGAACTGAGCATTATAGGGGCATGAAGATCCATCCTGACAAAACAAGAACCTATGTCCCTTGTAAAAACTGCCCCGAAGTCCAGCTCACGCCCAACCACATCTGGGAATGCCCAACTGTTGCGGTATATCTTTTGAAGATTGGCATAGTTCCACTCAGGGATTCATTACGGGAGATCCTCTACAGCTGGGATGCACCAACATTGGCAAAGACTGTGATCAATGCCTTTGAGGGAATCTAGACCACTACTCCACTACAATATTGCTTATCCATGGACACGCGAACAACAACAATACAATTATCAATAAACTTACGCTTATCTAAGGAGAATCCAAAAATACAAAACATTTTGCACAGATTAAAAAAAAAATCGAGCATAAATCACGAAAAGAACAGTAAAAATTTACAATTTTATTACAGAATTTTCAAATTCAATTTTTTCTTCTTTTTTATATGGGGGCAATCAGGTCCAATCCCCGAGAGGATGACGTCAAAGATAACTATGACGAGACTTGAATTGCATGGAGTCGAGAATGAGTCGCCAAGCATAACTTAAAATCTGAATGGGGTTAAAATTACAAATCGACTAGCGGTAAACATAAATAAAGAGGGACTCAAAAAGGAGAATATTACGAGGGTTATTACAACGCATAAGAAGGAAAGTTCTTTCAAAAATGTGCCGGAAATTTACTTTAACAACAAAATGAGCAAGGGCCGTAGAAAGTTTACCACATTTGATATCCCTAGCATGTTCTGCCAAACGGATACCAATAGTACGTTTTGTACTGCCAATATAAAATTTAAAATTACCATCGATGGACAACAGGGGAACCACATACACCCCAGCAAAGCTTTTGAAGTTATCCTTATCACCCAGCTTATCAGACCGAATCCGGTTAAATAAAGAAGAAACATTAGAATGAGCAGGCCTGAACCCAAATTCAGAGCAGAACTGAATAAAGGGACGGAAAATCCTAGGATGGTACGGGAAACTAGATTTATGATTCAAACGATCTTTTAAAGAAATAAGTTTAGTATCAATTTGAGAAAATTTACGGCGAACATGGGAAAAAATCTTATGTATAAATTCAAAAGAATAGGCAGCCTCATAGCCAAGATTGAAAATAAAATCAATTTCGTCACTTAAATAACAAAAAGAACACACGTTAAAAGCACGATTAAAATAAGCGTTAAAAGAAGCTTTTTTAGTGGAAATAGGATGGTAAGAATTAACAGGAATACAGGAATTAGTAAAAGACGGTTTACGGTAAACAGAAGTGTGAAAACCAACAGCAGAACGGGTAACCAGAACATCAAGAAAAGTCAAGGGGAACAATTATTTTCGTGCTCAACGGTAAAATTAATCGAAGGGTAAAAATCATTAACCTTGGACAAAAGAAGAAGGAGTGTTATATTGTAATTTTCAATTCCCAATATAACATTGCTCTTTTGAAAGAGGATGTAGACCGAAGAAGACGGTCCCTCATGAAGTGAGGCAATATTTGTAACGTTCCCTCTAACGCAGCTGCACCGGACATTCGTTTCGAAAAGAGAGGGGGCTTCTCAAGTTCATGTCAGCGTTAGGTGCTATAACAAACGGAAGGGGTTGAACTTCCTGACCCCAGAGGTCAATTCATATCACTTGAACCTTGGTAAAATTCTCGTGAGAACTTTCAACGATTTAAAACAGGAGACTTCATATCTCATATTTCAGGGGGGCCTTGCCCAATAATATAGCCTAAAGGGCGTAGCTGTTAATTTACTTGGCCAATTATGGACAGGGGCGCCTTGTAAAGGGGGAAGAGACAGAGAGCAACTTGGCACTTTAAGTTTTTGAAATCGAGGACTTGAATTTGGTGAGTGAAAAGGAAAGGTCGCAAGAGCGACGGATCTCGGAGAGAGCCCATCGGACAGAGCCGCAGCGCGCCGTCGTGAAGTCCGACGCCGACAGTGATGATTGAGGTAGGACATTTCTGCACATATTTTTGCACTTTGGCTTATTATTAACTCTCTGACCCTCCTAAATAAGGTTAACCTGGGCCATTAAGACTTTGGCATGTAAGATTGGTGACTTAATGTACATTAATAGGTTTATAATTGTAAAACTCATATTTAGATAATAGAATGAAAGGAATTTATATATCTTAAAGTATTACACGAAGGATGTTGGTATTATGGAATTACAGATGTTTATATGCTAAATGAGGTTTTATCTTAATCAATAAATATTTTGTTATTGTTTTAAATTAAGTCTCTTCATTTTAATTACTTGTATTATGTATTTTTTTATTACTACACATTACGTGAACGGTCTACTTAGCGTCTTTACTAGACGTGTGGTTTTCCACACACCAGGAGATCATTTAAATCACTATCCCAAATAATAAAAACATCATCAACAACTTGTTGTTTCTGCTGGTTGAAATCAGACGTGATGCCAATTTTATTTATTTGCTAATGAACATTTTAATCATATTTTCTATGATTTGCTTATTACAAGATCAAAGTATTTAAATTTAAAACGTAATCAATATCATCTTAATAATATGTCTACTAATTCATATTGTGTAATCTCTTTCAAGCATCCCATTTATAATTCTATAAATTTTGGTCATCTTTTTAACAAGTTCAAGCATTTAATGCCTATTGGAAATTTGAGTGTATCAAAGACTTTTAAATACAACAAGCCTATTGGTAGATCAATATTTAATTATAATGAAATTTCACACTCTCTCTCTATAGATCAGCATTCTAAGTTAATTTTAGATAATGAATGTAATTGTAAAGTAAAAGATTATACTAAATTTCAAAATCCAGACCTGGGGCATATAGTTACAGGAGACTTGGGTATAGTTAAAGACAATTCGTTAAGAACCATTATGTCTTTTGGCACTAAATTCAGGTTGCCCTCTTGTAATAATTCTTTAAAAGTTTTAAAATCAATTAATCTTGATCTTGATAAATATATATATATAAATTAGCTTCTAAATATGCTATGCCTTTAGAGGCATTTAATATGTGGAAATTTACATTATTAGAATCTATTAAAAATGCTATTAGTAGTATTAAATTGTCTAGATCCGTATATAATATTGATAATATTAAATCTTTCATTATTGATTTACAAAGATCTCTTGTTATCACCTATGTTGATAAAGCCTCTAATAATTATGCTATTATCTGTAAAAAATGTTATATACAATTTTTGTTAGATTATTTAAAAAATAATAATCTTTTTAAACTTGATTTACATTCCATTAATAGTATTAAATTGAAAATTATCAATATGTATAGTGATTTAAATATTAGATATAAATTTTTTAAATTTCCATATATTGTGCTTATTCCAAAATTTCACAAAAATCACATTAAATTTAGAACAGTAACTAGTGGGCATAATACTTACTCTACTACTGCGAGTAAATTACTACAAAATTCTTAAAATCAAATAAATGATGGTTTACCTCAGTCTAGCAATAATTACCTTATTCTAAATAATAGTAAAGAATTAAAGAATAGATTAACATCTCTTAAAAAACTAATAGGATTTCAAACTTTTGATTTTAAAGATCTTTTTAATAATATCAAGATCTCAGACCTGTATGATGTAATTTTAGCTCTATACAATGCTTATATTACTAATCTTTCAACTCAAACCAGTTTATAAATTTTCCTAAACTTCTTCACTTTGTTATTTTCAATAATTTTATTTTTCAAGGAAATAAATTATACCTACAAGTCTCAGGAGTTCCACAGGGTGACTGCAGTAGCAGTATGTTAGCTAATTTACAGGTATATCTTTATCATTATGAACAGTCTTTTACATCACTAGATTATACATTATACAGATATGTTGATGATCTGATTTGCTTAGTATATACTGAAAATTGTGTCATAGATATAAATTTCTATTCTGAAAATTTGGAATTAATTCCTAATGAAGCTACTATTAGTAAAAATTGTAATTCTTTGGATTTAAATTTTATTATTGAACCTGCTAATAGAATTCTTACTAATTTATATGATAAAAAATACTTTTTTAATTTTAACATTAATAAAATCTTACTATTTAATTCCTGCAACTCGATTCTGTTGTTTAGAAATATTACTCTTAATCAGCTTTTTAGAATTTTTAGATTACCTGATAAAAAATTTCATGCTTTACATATTGGTAAACTAAAAATTACCAGCACTTTATATAAAAATCCCTCTCATTTTGTAAATGGTATAGTTAAAAAATTTAGATTCGCTCGATTTTCATGAATTCTTTTCATGGTGTTATATATATTAGCCTGACATCTCCATACTCTTGTTTTAATTATATTTTATTTTTACATCCACATACACATTAGCCTTTCTCTTATTGCCTCTCTTGATTGTATATTATCTCTTATACTTGTCTTTTCGCAATACTGTTATTTATTTCTTACGTATGGAAGCGGTAGATCATATATTTTTCCTTATTGAATGGCAACACTGGTCTCTTCATTCTGGGTTCCCGAGATCGATAAGTTCGTGTATTTTTTGAGTTAGATTCAAGGCATCCTTTTTTCTTTTGTTTTTTCTTTTTTATGTCTGTTGTCCAAGTAGAAATAGTTTATAGATATAATCTATCTATTTCTTCAGAAACATACATTTTTGTGTTTGCTTCTACAAGACACTTGGATTTGAAAGAGTTTTGAAGAAATAAGCAAATCCTAATTTAGGCCTAGACCGTGTCCACGTGTATAGCGTTTGTGCTTGGATTTCGTCTGTTTTTCTTTTATCAATTCCAAACCATTGTTTTTTTTATACTTTTCTTTGACTTGTTGATTTTTTATTTTACTTGTATTATATATACCTGGGATTGATCATTAATAGAAAATGTTCTGTATAGCAAAATTGAAAGGAAGATGGACTGAAATGTAAATGTGACGTCAAATATACTATACGACAAGCCGTTTAATATTTAAAAAAAAACATGATAAGTAACATTATAAATAAAAGAGGTACTAAATTGATATAAAATACCCCTTTTTCCCTGTTCCATATATAAGTTAAGGAAAGGAATAAAAATTATATGTGGTAAAGTTGGGTGAAAAAATTGTTTGTATCTACACATTAAGATGAAAGTATTTTTATATAAGTCATATATGTAATGCAGGTACTTAAGGTACAAATCCCCTTGTTCCCTGTATACATGGCGTAAATACAAGAAATGTGTTTAAGATAAAAAGTTGCAAAACAGAAACTTTTCTAGTTCCCCCTCAATTTTTTTTTTAAATTGAATAAATTGAATAAAGTGAAAAGCATTTCCGAAAGCATGTACGTTATCAAGGTCCATACCTGTTTCGTTAATGCAGATTTTACGTTTCTGTGTGCATTACTGTAAATTGTATTATAGAAATAATGCACATGGCCCGACGTAGAAGAAAATATAAATTGGATCAGATATATAAGAAATCAAATATAAAAATCAAATATAATCAAATCTCCCAACGTGTGGCTAAGTATTTATAATAGAATACAATGTAATGAAAAAGAATATATAATAATATAAATGTATTTACCCCTTGTGCTACTTAGCATTGTAGATTACGTGATACTGACTAAGCATTTGAACTCAAAACAGGTTACAGTTAATTCTATATACTAAGATTTCAACTTTTGGAAGTGAAACATGGAGATGAAAAATTATTTAAAATTGATTGAGAATGATCTGTCAATATGTTGCTGTAATTGTAGCAAAGTGTTGAATTTAAAATTAAAATGTGTTTAAATAAATGAAAAAAATAAGTTTTGGTGGGTAGGTATTTTGGATAGTAGTGTTTATGAATTTAAAAACATGTTTTTTGTAGTAACGTGGTGTACTTAACATTTTTATTCTTAATAACTGGTTATTAATAATATTTTTAAATACTGATTTTGAAAAATTGGATGAATAATGCTGAAGTTTATTTACTTTGAAGTTATAAGTTTCTGTTTTGTCATATATTTTAAAGTTTAATGTGTCTGCATTTTGAATTTTTAAACTAACGTCTAGATAATTGGTCAAGTTTGATCTATATACATTTTCAATTAGTTGTAGATTAGGTAGATAAAATTAAAGTTTAATATAGGTGCTTCATTAGTAATTCCAATAATAATTAGGTCATCAATGAATCTGTACATGATATGACTGTTGAAAGGGTTCTGAATTTCGTAAAAATGAAGATAATGTTTGGCCAGTATTACAGATGAGATTCCTCCCTGTGGTATAACCCCTTGAGATATATACTGTTTGAACAGAATGAATTTTAATAATGTTTTGAATTTTAGAAAAGAGATGCTTTTGATTGAGTAAATTGTTCATATAAATTCAGTATGACTTTATATAAATCATTAATATCAATGTTATTAAAGATATAATCTATCTATTTCTTCAGAAACATACATTTTTCTGTTTGCTTCTACAAGACACTTGGATTTGAAAGAGTTTTGAAGAAATAAGCAAATCCTAATTTAGGCCTAGACCGTGTCCACGTGTATAGCGTTTGTGCTTGGATTTCGTCTGTTTTTCTTTTATCAATTCCAAACCATTGTTTTTTTATACTTTTCTTTGACTTGTTGATTTTTTATTTTACTTGTATTATATATACCTGGGATTGATCATTAATAGAAAATGTTCTGTATAGCAAAATTGAAAGGAAGATGGACTGAAATGTAAATGTGACGTCAAATATACTATACGACAAGCCGTTTAATATTTAAAAAAAACATGATAAGTAACATTATAAATAAAAGAGGTACTAAATTGATATAAAATACCCCAAATAAATTGATATAAAATACCAAATAATTGATATAAATTATTATTTGAAATCAAAAGTTTTAATATCATGCATGTAAGGTTGTTGTTTTAGGTTATTAATCAGTTCTAAAATACTTTTGATTATATGTGTTTGCTGTGTAGTAAAATGATCATAAATTTGATTTAATATAATTAGAAGTTGTTTGTTAGCAGCATTAGTGTATAAATTAAATCCTATAATAACAGTTTTAGAGAAAATTGGTGATTTATTAAATTTAGGTATGAGTAACTGGTAAGGGAAATTAAGATTGTGTTTTTGTTTAATTAGTTAGTAGTAAGCAATAATTTGTTCACTTATAATAATGATATTAAAATTTATGGGAGTTAGTGAAATTGAGGTATGATGTTGCAGTTTGAGTTCGTCCAAATAAATTTTTTTACAAATAAACGCATAATTACTTGATGTCTTATCAACATAAGTGATTACAAATTTGTCTTGTAGTAACTTGATCTTTTTAAAGATGTCTTGGTAATTATGTGTATATTTTGGTATAGGAAATTGTTGAATCAATTGCTTTACATGCCAGGTGACTTCCGGCCACACACTTAGCAACAGTAAACCTTCGGGTCTGTCGTGTGGTCTGGGTTTTCAACACTTCAACATGCCAGGTGACTTGTACTTGCCAGCTCTTAAAGGCTTCAAAAGGGCAGTGGTATTTACCTGATATTTTATATATATATTTATCTAGATCAATGTCAAAAGCTTGTATTATTTTCTCTTTATTATATAGTAGGGGTAGTCTGTATTGGGATCCATAGATGAGAAATTGTTTGATATTAGGTTCCTGAATTAAATTGCGATTTCCGGTGATTGCATGTCCGTGATGTTGGTCAATAAAAGGTAGATAGCATGATTCATTGCATGAACAAGATACATAATTATTCAACTGTTTTGATAAAAGATTATAGTTGTATATTTTACGTCCTAATGGTACCGGATATTTATATGCTTTTATTATATTAACATTTTTAATTGAATAACAAGATTGGAATTTTTCAAAAATTTGTGTAAAGTTGATATAATTAAACATAGGATTTGTGTAATTAATAACTCAATAAGATTGGTTGGCCTTTCTTTTTGGTGTGAAAATATGAGGTGAACACCTAGCAGTTTTGCTCTTGTTAATAAAAGGTCAAAAACAACGTTTCCGAACATTTTTTTGTTATTAAGATCTATGAGTGAAATATAAAGTTTATTTAAATGTTGCTTTTTGATGGAAAATACCCAGTTTCATAGTTAGATTCAAAAGTGTACTGAGATTATTTAGTTGGGATTTGAAGTCTAAGTTAAGAGAGTGTTTGTTTTTCTGTATTCCCCTCTGAGTGCCTGTGGTTTTGTGAGAATGAGTTTGCATCAAAGTATATACTGTTGGAGTTTTAATTGAAGCATTGGATAAATCATTTTTAACTATACTGTGACTATTAACAATTTGATTTAGTCCAAAAGGAAAAGCAGTATTATGCATTAAAATCTGTTTATTTTCACAGTAAATTCTGTCAGATGAATTTGGAATTATATCCAAAATAGAAATAATAACTGAATCAAAATCATGTTTGTAAAAATGCTTATACTCAAATTGATTTTATGAATTGCGAACTTTATCACAATATTTAGGTTTTTTCGATGTACATTTATTCTAAATTGTAATGGTGTACCTGTTTGTCCCACATATGCCATCTGGCAGACAGAACATTGAAGCTTGTAAATGCATCTAAAAACTTTACAGAAAGTAAGTGAATTCTTATCGCAGTTGACTTGATTTGGTTCCGCATTGGGGCAAGTTTTACAGTTTTTGTTTTTGCAGGTTTGAAATCAAAAATCCCTATGGTGTATAGTAGCTATCACATTGTCTTCACACTGAATTGGGTAACTGGATGTCGAACTTTGGTATGGCCTATTCACATCCAAGTACTGGGCACAAGAATTTTTATTTTCTTTTTTGCCAGTCGCTAAAGTATCATGTTGTATATTCATATTTGTAAAAAGATTAAGAAATATTGCTTAGGAGTTATACATTGAAATAAACAATTGAAAGTATACATATTAGCTGCATGAAAAGTCTTGAGTATATCTTGATTATATAAATTACAAAAAATAGACAACATGAAGTCGTCTGAATAGTAACACCTTGAGCAGCTCTACATAGCCTGTAGAAGATTTATACTTTCTCAAATATTCATAATCATAAAATAATGATTACGTAACTGTACTTCAAACATTCCCTTGGGCCTGTTGAAGATTTATACTATCCCTTAAAATCAGAATCGTCATATAAATTTATTTCAAACCAGTTGTGCAAAAATGCAGTAAACAAAACATTGCCTTCAAATTGTCCAAAAATATTTCGACTCATTAGGAATTTTAAAGAAAGGGCATCAGATGACAGCACTATACTATGATTTTTGCAAATGCATTTTGGATAAAGAAATAATTATCTCAAGTATTTAATAAACATAAATATATTTGTTATTAAATATATTTATGTTTATTAAATATATTATTATGTTTATTAAATATATTATTATTAAATATATTTGTTTTATATTATTTTTAGAAGAAAAACACATACCATATATTACCACTTGCGCTATAACTTTGCTGCTAAGTTTGTAATATGTGAAGTGATTATTTTATAAGATGTTTGACTTGTTATAGATTCAAATAACATAACTGAAGGTAATAAATAATTCCCTCTTTAAAAATAACGCGCTTAAGTTGCTGATTATTTTTAAGGTACTATTTAATTGAGGAATTTTTATTTTACTTGTATTTTATATACCTGAGATTAATAATAAATAGAAAATGTTCTGTATAGCAAAAGTGAAAGGAAGATGAACTGAAATGTAAATGTGACATCAAATATACTATACGACAAGCCGTTTTATATTTAAAAAGAAACATGATAAGTAACATTATAAATAAAACAGGTACTAAATTGATATAAAATACCCCTTTTTTCCCTGTTTCATATATAAGTTAAGGAATGGAATGAGAATTAGAATTATATGTGGTAAAGATGTGTGAACAAATTTTTTGTACCTACACATAAAGATGAAAGTATTTTTATATAAACCATATATGCAATGCAGGTACTTAAGGTACTAATCCCTTTGTTCTCTGCATAAACATACATGGTGTAAATGCAAGAAATATGTTTAAGATGAAAAGTTGTGAAACAGAAACATTGTTTTGCACGATGAGCTAGGCCTTTTCTAGCTCCTCCCAAATTTATTTTTTTAACTTGAATAAATTGAAGAAGTGAAAAGTATTTCCGAAATCATATACGTTATCAAGGGCCATACATGTTTCGTTAATGCGGATTCTACGATATAATGCACACATGGTCCGACGTAGAAGGAAATATAAATTGGATCAGATATATAAGAAATCAAATATAATCAAATATACCAGAGTGGGTCAAATTATTTATAGGAGAATACAATGCAAGGAAAAGGAATATATAATAATATAAATGTATTTACCCCTTGTGCTACTTAGCAGTGTAGATTACGTGATACTGACTAAGCATTTGAACTCAAAACAGGTTACAGTTAATTCTATATACTAAGATATCAACTGTTGGATGTGAAACATGGAGATGAAAAATTATTTAAAATTGTTTGAGAATGATCTGTCAATATGTTGCTGTAATTGTAGCAAGGTGTTGAATTTAAAATTAAAATGTGTTTTAATAAATGAAAAAATAAGGTTTGACGAGTAGGTATTTTGTATTGTGGTGTTTATGAATTTAAAAAGATGTTCTTTGTAGTAACGTGGTGTACTTAACATTTTTATTCTTAATAACTGGTTATTAATAATATTTTTAAATACTGATTTCGAAAGATTGGATGACTAATTCTGAAATTTATTTACTTTGAAGTTATAAGTTTCTGTCTCGTCATATATTTTAAATTTTAATGTGTCTGCAATTTGAATTTTTAAACTAACGTCTAGATAATTGGTCCAGTTTGATATATATACATTTTCAATTATTTGTAGATTAGGTGAATAAAAATTAAAGTTTAATATAGGTGCTTCATTAGTAATTCCAATAAATATATATATATATATATATATATATATATATATAATAAATAGACATTCCGGAAAAAGTGGCGTAAGGGTTAACAAAATTGTGAAAAGCCACACTTGCAAAAACAAAAATTGGAAATTAGTTACTCGTTTTCAAGCCCAATCTCAAGGCGAATAGCCGGTCATTGGCGATTTCTAGGGATAGCAAATATATATTGATATAAATCAATGCAAATTTTATCCATTGGGTGATCGCCAAGCTATAATGAATTCAAATCCCAGGACAAAATGGTAAGACACCAGAAATCGATGAACATTCGAATATACATATCGATCACTAAGTATGATACAATGGAGTTAACAATCGAAATGAAAAAAGTTTTTAAAAATAATTAATTTAAATTAATAGTGTTTAAAAGTAATATTTTCTTATAAGGACGTGTTCGAAATCTGTTGATAATATGATACATGTTTTATAATTGAATCGCGGACACTGTGACGATTTCCTTTCTGTCAGTGATCTGCGCTGATGAACGCCAACCATTGTGAAAGTTGATCACCTATTCTGATGGTTGCACTAGGAACATGATTACATACTTTTCTTATAAGGATGTGTTCTAAATCTATTGTTAAATGATATTTTTTTATAATTGAATCGCGTACACTGTGTCAGTTTCCTTTCTGTCAGTGATCTGTGTTGATGAACGCGAACCATTGTGAAAGTTGTCCACCTATTATGATGGTTGCACTGAGAACATGATTCCAAACTCACCTGTGGTACATACTTTTCTTATAAGGACGTGCTCTAAATCTGTTGCTAAAACTGATGTAGAAAGAACCGTTACCTAGCAACGGGAAAACATTCCAAAGAAAAATAGAGACAAACTGCAATCAATTTTTTTATTGTAATGAATAATATATGGTTACTACATGCATTTTAGCTAGCATCATAGCCCATCAGCCGTTCCAGCCTGATAAAAATGATCTCTCCTCTTTGAGGTCATTGTATGAAAAAAAAAAAAAGCAGATTGCTTAAAACAATTTATGACAGCAGAAATTTATGGTAAAGGATTACAAATTATAAGCTCAATAATATCTCTAACATTCTGTTGGTTTGCTTTTTCAGCACTAAAACAGTACCTGGTTAATGTTTTTTGTGTCGAAAGCCCAGACCGTCTGACTCGTTTGTCCAGCAGTTTGTGGACGGCAGGTATAATATTTTTTCATGTGGAATAATTCACCAATTCGCATTTATAAAGCAATCGTGTTAAAATTAAATCTATTTGGCTTGGCTATGTAGGCAAAGCAAATATAATAAACAATTTTTGAAAATTCCAGAATTTAAAAAATATTATGTTTCATATACTATTTTCCTTATATTCATATAATGTATAAGGAAAGTATTGTGCCGGGATCGAAAATTCGAATTCGAGTTTTCGACAGGAGAGCAAGTTTCAAGCATCCCTGGACACAAATCAGACGTTTTTGAGGTGATGTCTGTGTGTGTGTGTGTGTCAGTGAGCCTTTGAACGAAATTTGGTACACAAATTACAATCTATGCATACTGGAAGCCTATTGTTTTTATAAGCAATCGAATGTTCAGAACCCCCGTAAATTTTCGAACGAAATTTTAAAATAATCATTAAAAATCAAGACCTCCTACAAAGTTACGCAAATAGTCATTTCTGATGTAATTTTTCATTAGAAAACAATTGACACAAATTTTAGAAAGCTAGCATAAACCGTTCTCGAAATACTGCCAATTTTTCAAAAAATTATCAAAAAATCATATAAAATAAAACAAATATTACCTATTGTGAAATATGTTCACTTTTCATAAGTAATATCATGTAATAAATTTCATGACATCATTCTCGTGGATCTAGCTAGTTCCATTCATGAGAAAAGATACTTTAGGTAATACTTTTGTATTTGGACGCCAATAGCCATTTACCTGGTACAAGAATAACTTATTTCTAAGACCATAACACTTGGTGAGATTTTGGCGGAATGTCGCCAACTTGGCGACTTTTTAAATGCTGCGAAATTAACGAAAATGTCGCCAAATTGATAAAAATGATGCTAAACCAATGAAAATGACGACTAGATGATGAGAGTTCAATATCTTGAAAGGAACATATGCGTAGACTATAAGAACGCCATATTTCTCCGTCCGTCCATCCTCAACGTTTGGCGGGAAATATAGCGGGACGTAGCCAATTTGGCGACTATTTTAAATTTTTCTAAAATGACAAAAATGTTGCCAAATTGATAAAAATGACGCCAAATGGGAAGTAATGTCTTGCAAATTCTGATTTGCGTCATATGACGCCCATACCTTCTAGTGTATAAGAAATACTCTTCTCTCCATTTGGCTGAATACTTGATGATACACTTGGCAAAGTTAGAAAATTTAGCAAAATATTGCTAACTTGACGATATTTCGTCCCAAATTGACAAAAACATCGTCAAAATTGCAAAAATGACGTTAAATTAATGAAAATTACTCTTAATTGATGACATAATTATTAAAGTATTTTAATATATGGATTATATCGCTTATTGAGGATGCTATCAATATTGATGATTGTTTATTTAGAGTTGCGCGAAGTATAAGATGAGTATTTTGAAATAGTTTTACATGTTGTCAGCCGGGAAATCGCCAAATGTACCATTCAATGATGAAAACACAGCGCCGTGCATCTGATACATTATTTTTTTTACTGTAAAACTAGTAAATCCATTGCATTATATAAGGAAAGTCATGTGCTGCCCACATCAGATTTCTTTTATTCACATTTATACTTTTTAAAATAAGGTATATTTTATATCATTGGTTTTCGTACAAAGAAAGATGTCTGTGTGAGTGTGTGTAGTCTGTAGCACGAAATTTAAGCGTCATACGGCATGAAATTTGATACACCGATATTCAAGACTCGAATAGGTGTACCTCGGCATTTTTCATTTATTTTATGTTTTAGCTCGATTTACAACGAATTTGGGCGATATTCACACAACGATATTCCTTAGCGTCCTAAAATATTATTACATAGTTTTCATCTTATCATCATCAGAAATATCGAAAAATTTTCTTTAAAACCAGCTTTGAACGGAATCCATACAATTAATATGCGAATTTCGTGAATTCTTAAAATTATGTTCTTTTCAAGCGTTTAAAACTTCCTTAATTTTTATATTACAATGACAAAAAATGGAAGTGCATTTATGATTTAACAGCAGCTCTTTAAAACATTACAGACTGCCCCAGAATGAAAACTAATTTCCTCAGCCCATCCGTTGATTAGTTATAAGTTTTTAACTGAGCTTAAAATTTTTGAAACAGCCAGATAAGTTTTGAAATTTTTGAAACAGCCAAGCGTTTCCCCATTGAATTCCAGACCTTCTCGGGAACTTCTCGTACTTGAGCTCGGACTCATTTTAAAGTTAGAGAGGTGAATGATTTGGAATGGGGTGATCCAAACAGGATATTTGTGAATTGAGTATGGTGTTATCTATTTAAGTAGCAGGCACTTATTTATTGGAAATATAAAAATTACGTTGTTTCCGGAAGATATGGCCAACATATATATTGTGCTGAGATATTTTAACGTAGAATGTAAAATCTTGCAAAGTGATGGATTTCGTTTTTGTGATTTAGGAATGGGGAGTCGTGCCGATACAATTTTCACTGTTATTTATAGGAGTGAACTCCTTTAACATTTTCTGGTTATTATAATTTTGACATATAAATCAAATCTAAAATTAAATAAAAAAATAAAATATGCAATATTAAAAAATATCTGGTGAATAGATTTCTGAAAAATTACCGTAAACTACAAATCTCCATGTAAGTACCAAGTACTATCCACAATCCGAATATTTTCAAATAGTATACTAACATACGTATGTGTGTAATAGAGAGAAGACAGAAAAATTTAATAAAACTTCATACTTGAAACTTACTAGAAAGGAATCAAACTCAAATGTGTATATATCGAAGCTGAAGAGTATCAAAGTCTGTTTTGGGAAGTTTTCGGCTTCATTGAGATAGCTGCTTTTCTTCTTGAAAAATTGATTAATTTAATTAACTTCGAAAGCAACAATAGTTCTTTTTAGTTTATTTCAAGTTTGAAAATATTTTTTACTTGGATTTAAAAATAAAAAGGGTTTGTGTTGCGGTTTCAATTGAAAATTTGTTAGTACTGTACCCCTTCTTTATTCATTGTTATGTAACCCTCACATCGCTCGACAAGCTGTGCCCCCATTTCAAAGGCGAGAGATTGAATTGTAAAGAGGGCCTTCTGTCGCTCTACAAAATTATGTAAGTAAAGTTTGTCAAAGTATCTACAGTCCACTCACAGATTACACCTACAGTGCTCGCCTCCCCCACTGGGTTCCGGTCTAAATTGGGTGGCACTTCCCGACCGTCCAAACAGTTACCTTACACCTTTCTGGTAGGTCGGACGGTCTGGATTTCAACAACAACCTACAGTACTCGCCTGGAGTTTGTAGGTATTATACAGTTCATCCCCTATATTAAATACTATATGTAAAAATAAATATTATTGCTTAACTTTTGCCGTAAAAACAATTAGCCAAAGCTCGGGATTACGCTTACTTGCGCTAGAGAGCCTAAATGACTCGATGCCTGTAAGAAATTACTGGAATTATAAATACGGAATATGACATACAATAAATACCTAGATTACAAAGTAAAATGTTGTGCAAAAAAGTCTGTTATCAGAATCGGTTTGAACATATTTTTCTAATCTAAATATTGACTGTTTCTGAGGTTTACAAGTATGAAGAATGCAAAATAAATTAAAATAAATAATGTTTCCAGACAATGTAATGCATAGATTTTGTCTAGCTCAAAAAGTTTACATGTTTCAAAAGACTATATTGTGTGGATTTGAGAAAATTCAAGAAACTTTTAAAATTTCAGGCAGGAAAAACAATAATTGATTTAAATTTGAGCCAAATCATTGCAATATTAATCATTATTCATGTCAAATGTGGGTTTTTAATAAAATTTTTGTTAATAAAGTTTATGTCAAGACATTCTTATCTCGATTCGTCCAATTGAAGGGCTCCATCATGCATAATCCATGGCGGAGTAGTTTCGATGCAATAGAAATCATTTCTGTTCAAGAAAGGATATTCAGCTGCAACTGTTGATGGTGGCAGGCTGTTTCGAATGTCACTTGCCGTTGCAAACGGTTCTCGACTAGCCGTTCGGCGAATCTGCTAGTCTGTGCGCCCTGTCGTGCGCCTGTTCGATCCACTCCCTTTTCGTCGAATTCTCTGATGTTCTTGCGTCCATCGTATCATACATCGCTCGATGGTACTTACGTCGAGCCCAACACGCATGGCAATTGCATGCATCGACAAACCCACTTTACGCAGCTCCAGGATACGGTCTCGTTACCCAGCCGTTTACTGCTGGTATACAGCTCGCTGACGTCCTCGAAGCATAGCTTCTACACTTTTTCGAAAGTTCGACTGCTGCAAATCGTCGCTGATAGCATTTACTGGGCGAGCGTTTGTTGGATTTTATCACCCGAAACTGAACTGGGTGTCACAACACCCGATACGTGCGTGCGAAAACTTAATCATTTGCATATGACTCTTTCTTCTACCAGTATGGCAATTTGCATATGGCTATGTACTTATCTTCAAGGTGTTGTATGCAATTTCACTTGAATATATATATATATATATATATATATATATATATATATATATATATATATATTTATATATATATATATAAATATATATATCGGCGAAGTGCAGTAATTCCACGTGGCATGGACTCAACTAGTCGACGAAAATCTCCAGGAGAAATGTACAGCCATGCTGTCCCGATAGTAGCCCAATTGCTTGGTTGTGGTAGGTGTTGAAATTTGGGCACAAATGGCTCTTTCGCTCATATCCCAAATATACTCCAAAGGGTTCATGTTTGGCGATCGAGGTGGACAAATCATGTATTAGAAATGTCCAGAATGCTCCTCAAACCAATCGAGAGCAATATAGGCCCGGTGATACGGAGCATTATCATCCTGGAACATCCCATCGTAATTGGAGTACGTGAAATCCATAAACGGCTGCAAATGATCACTAAGCAGCTGAACTTTGCGATTTCCTGGTAATGACCGGTATAATATGACCAGAGGACCCAATCCATGCAAGTAAAATCTCCCCATACCATTATGAAACCACCACTAGCTTGGACAGTACCATGTTGACAAGTTGGATATTTAGTATCTTGCGCCACACCTGAATACAACCATCAGCTCGTACCAACTGGAAACGTGACTCATCGGACCAAGTTACTTTCTTCCAGTCATCCAAGGTCTATTGAATGTGTTCGCGAGCCCAGGTGATGCGCTGAAGCTGATGATGTGCTGTGAGTAAAGGCACTCGAGTCGGTCTTCTGCTGCCATATCACATCAACGCCAAATTTCTCAGCACAGACCTCACAGATACGATTCTAATGCGTCACTCATTAAATGTGGTAGTCAGTTGACGCAGTGTTTTTCGTCTGTTAGCACAGACGCTTCTGCTCAGACGTCGCTGGTCTCGAACATTCAGGAGACGTGGCCGCCCACTGCTTTGTCCATTGTGGGAGGTAATGCGTTCCATGAGGTATTCTCGATACGCCCTTGATTCTGTCAAGCGAGAAATCTTGAAATATTTAACAACTTCCAATATGCTATGCCCCATGCGTCGAGCTCCAACTCTCATTTCACGTTCAATCTCCGTTAATTCTATCGTCTAATC
The DNA here is from genome assembly GCA_951213105.1 of Amaurobius ferox. Classification (NCBI taxonomy): domain Eukaryota; kingdom Metazoa; phylum Arthropoda; class Arachnida; order Araneae; family Amaurobiidae; genus Amaurobius; species Amaurobius ferox. Next base: position 15,627,938 of record OX578142.1, on the reverse strand, counting down.
TCCGTTAAGTCGCCATTATCACGTTTTTTAACGTTTCAAAATACATTTAAGAGTCCAATACACAACACTGACAACCATCTGATTCTTTATACCCTTTTAACGCGATGCAAGCGCCACTTGTAAATTTGCATACTGCTATCCCATGAATTTTGGCACTTGAGTATATATACAAGTTGTATATAAACTGTTTTAAAAAAATAAGAGGGGTGATATTACCCATCAAGACGAACAATATTTAGTATGGAATCTAGGGTCGCATTCCACTCTGAGTGCCAGGAAAGAGCAACTTCGAAACACGTCCAACAAGCATAAGTCGCCACTTCGGACGACATACCTGTCGTGCCGGAGAAGTATCACATCTCCAGAACATCACCGTCACTTCTAGTCATCCGACACTTCTTAAATGCCATATATCCTAAACGATAGATTGGACGTAGTGGACCTGTGGCTTGGCCTCCACGCTCACCGTACCTCATCCCACTGGACTTCTTCTGGGGTACATCAAATCATTGGTATACGAGACGCCTGTGGACTCCGTAGAAAATCTCGTAGCGACAATCGCTGTTGCAGCGAACAGGATAAGCGCGACACCAGGTGCCTCCGAGAGGGTGCGCCAGTTGTTCATTCGCCGGTGTGAATTGTGCAACGAAACCCTTTGCCGTGATTTTGAGCATCTACTTTGAGTCTTTCTCTGGTGTAAATAAATGGGATTGTGCAACTTATGATTACGTTAATTCTCCTTATTTTTACTGTTGAAAATTCAACTTTGACTTTACGCTTCTCTGACACTTAGAGTGGAATGCGACCCTAGGTTCCATTGTAAATATTGTTCGTCTGGATGAGTACTATCATCCTTCTTAGTTTGTCAAAACAGTTTATATACACCCTGTATACACTTTAAGACAAAAAATCGACGTACCCCGCAAAATAATCCGATAGTAATGAAAATGTACATGAAAACACCTGTCGACCAAATATGCAAATGATCAAAAATTCGCAGCCAATGAATGATTAGTCGTAACTACAGCGCATTGAAACTGAGCACCATGGTGGTGTATTTAAGGAGCGAACCTCACTTTCAGGAACAAAACGTGCAGTGGATTTCGATTGTGTTTACGTACCTTGATTTTAACAATGGCTCGCCGGCGAATACGCGGCCACTACGAGCATATGAAGGAGTTTGAAAAAGGGCGTGCGGTCGGACTGCATGAGAGTGGATGGATACACCGAAGAATCGCTCGGCATTTGTGTAGGAGATATGCAGCAATTAGACGATGTTAGTAGGAATGGGTCCGGAATGACAGATTTCAGAGGCAAGCGGGCAGCGGATGGCCTAGAGGGACGACAGAACGGGAAGATAGAGCGATAGTCAGAGCAGCTGTGACAGCCCAAAATTCGTTGTTATCATCCATCCAACGTGTGATAAACACGGAAGTGACCACCCTGGCCATTAATAGAAGACTACGGGAACGGAATTTATACTCGCGGTGCTCATTACGCCGCCTGCCACTGACCAGTATGCCTCGTCAACAGCGATTGGAATGGCGCCGGGCCCGATCAAGGTGGAGTTGTTCGGATTGGGAACAAATTCTCTTCAGTCAACCGTCCCGTTTCGAACTGAGTTCCGACGACCAGCGCTGACGTGTCTGGGGACAGCCCGGACATCGTCGCTCTTACTGTCATACGCCTTACAGTTCGACAACAGGGAGTTATGGTCTGGGATCCCGTTTCGTTTCATAGCCGGACACCTTTGATAGTCCTCCGTGATACCATTACGGCACAGCGGTACGTTTCCAACGTTCTACGACCCGTTGTATTACAACTCCTTTCGCGACACACCGGGTTAACTTTTTAGCAAGATAATGCCATGCCACACACGGCATGCCTCTCTATTGATTATCTGCGTGCTTACGACACACTCCCTTGGCCAGCCAGATCCCCAGATCTCTCGCCTATTGAGCACATTTGGGCTGAGATGGGGCGTCGCCTGTGACTATCCTGGAATGTAAACGAATTAGCTCGTCAATTGGAGGCCATTTGGCACGACATCCCTCAGAACTCCATCCGGAAACTTTATGCATCAATGCCACGTCGGGTAACAGCTTGTATCAAGGCCAGGGGTGGACCAACGCCATATTGATGTGCTTACTTTATGTAGATCTTTCAGTGCAATAAATCATCCAATTGTTCTGAAATTCTAATTTCAAAATCTGAAATTTGTCTGATTTAAAATATATATATATATATATATATATATAGTCTTTTACCTTAATAGATTATAAAATTTACGGATATGTAGATGATCTGATTTGTTTAGTATTTACTGAAAACTATGTCATTGATATAGATTTCTATCCAGACAATTTGAATTAATTCCTAATGAAGCCACTATTAGTAATAATATTAGTTTTTTAAATTTAAATCTAATTATTGAACCTACTAATGGAATAGTTACTAATTTATCTGACAAAAAGGACTATTTCAATTTTAGCATAATTAAAATATTACCGTTTCATTCCTGCAACTCGATTCAATTGTTTAGAAATATTATACTTAATCAACTTTCTAGAATTTATAGATTATCAGATAAAAAATTTTATGGTATGCATGTAAATAATCTAAAAATTACCAGCAAATGATATACATATCTAGCAAACTTAGCGAATTATCTTCTTAGTATCTTGCATTAGTCAAACATCAACATTGTCTTGAATTAACATTACATTCTATTTATATCCCCTTAAACATTAGACTCACTGTTTTCGATTATATTATACGCCCCATTATTATGTAGCTCTTAGAATATCATCTTTTATAGTATTTTCGCATTACTGTCATTTATTTCTCACGACTGACAACAGTGGATCTCTACTTTTATCCCTTGTGATTCGCAACACTGGTCTCTGTTATATTGTGATTTGCAATCACAATGTAACATTGCTGTTTTAAAAGGAGAAAGTAGATCTTAGAAAACGGTCTCTCTTGCAGCGGTGCAATAAGTATAACGCGTATAACGCAGCTGGACCGGACGTGGTTCGAGAAAGAAAGAGGGGGCTTCTCATATTCAAGTCAGCATCAGATGCTATGATAAACGGAAGGGGGTGAAACTTCTTGACCCGAGAGTTCAATTTATTTTCACATGAACATGGGAAATTTTCCGTGAGAACTCTCTGCACCTAAAAACAAAAAGTCAAGGGGGGCCTTGGCCAGTAATACAACCGGAAGGCGTAGTTTATATATTTACTGGACCAATGACAGAATGGGGAGCCTTATAGAGGGAGGAGAGATGGAGAGAAACTTTGAACTTTAAAAATTTGGAATCGTGGAGTTGAATTTTTGACTGTGCTGACGGCAGTTCGCGAGTGCGACGATCGCGTACGGAGCCCATCGGACACCGCCGCAACGAGCAGCCGACAAGTTCGGGGTCTATAGGACCCCGAAGGTCCTGACCGAGGTAGGACAATTCCTTAATCGTATTTTGCACGATGGCCCATTGTGGCGTTCTCTCTCTCTCTCCCTTTCTCTCATTTAAGTTCAGCTAGCGTTAGGAATATTAAAAGCTTTTGAATTGAATGCTGTATGTGGGAAATGTATTTCACATGTAAAGTAAAAAGTGATAAGAGAAATTTGAAGCACTTGAATTAAATATTGTAAGTGGGAGATTTATCCTATAAGTAAAGTCGGATGGATAAGGTGTTATTAATAATGGTTTTCAGAATGTAAATGCATAATTATAGAATTGATGGGTTGTTATGAGTAATGGAGTATTAAACAATAATTGTGTAATTGTAGAATTGATAAGACGTTAATAATAATGGAATTTATAAAATAAATGTTTTTTGTTATTGTTTAAAATCTGTCTCTTCATTTTAATTTCCTGTTTAATGCATTTTAATTTACTTCCCTTTACAAAAGCGGCCTTCTTCGCGTACTTACCGAACGTGTGGTTTTCCACGTACCAATTTTGGTGCCTTAAGACCAGTTACGTGCTGGAATTTAAATTTTAATGAAGAGAATAAATATAATTGGAATTAATAAAAATGAAAATATTGAATAAAATTTTTTTGTGTAAAATAAGGATTAAATTAAAGAAATAATTTTAAAATTAAAATATAAGTAAAATTAAGAAAATGTATTTTACAGAATGAGAATCAAGCAAATAAAGAAATCATTATGTGTTCTTAATGAGACATGCCATATTATATTCGAAAATATAATTAATAGGAAACTAAAAGTTTTTAAGAAATTTTTTGGATTATGTAAATATTTGTGTAATATTTTAGGAGTTTATTGTGATGCTAAAGTATTTGCATGCGTAGAGAGTGAAGTGATTAGAATTATGTTTTGAAATAATGTGATATTTTATTTAAATATTTTGGTGGAAGATTTAGAAGTGTAAGAACAGGAAATAATTTCGGGTATAGAATTTTTCGAGAAAGTGTAATTTAGAATGGCGGAAGGCGGAGAGAATCCTCCAATAACGATGAGTAGGATACCCGGAATAATGTATTTATTAGGAGAATACAACGGCGTGGAAAATGACTTTTTTTGAGATTTTTCTGACCAGATCAAATCTCTCAGTAGCTTAGAGAATTGGTCAGAGGAGGAGAAGCTAGCAATTGTCAAATCCCGGTTAAGAGGGAATGCAAGGAAATTTTATATAGGGTCACAGGAACTAAGAAGAGAGACATCATTTGAAAAATTTAAAGACGGATTACTAGAATTTTTTACAGAAAAACCTAATATGACTGCTAACCAAATCATCTTCACTACCGCAAAACAATCACAAGGGGAGACGATTAAACAGCTTGAACACAGGATCACAACACTGACTTTAAATTACATTGGTAACACTGAACACAATGAATCAACACAGCAGATAATAGATAAATTACGTTTAAGCAAATTTTTAGAGGCAGTGACGACGGAATTCCAAAAAGAGATCATTAAAGCAAATGCGCAAAATTTTGATGAGGCAGTAAAAATTGCTACAAACTTGGAGCAGGCAAATTTAGCAGCGATAACAGCAAATGTAAATAGTGCCACATATAGACAGGAAATCGAGACACTCCGCAAAGAGCAACAGGAATTCAACACACAGATTTTAATATCAATAACACAAGAGATTAACGCATTAAAAATTAAAGAGAATGGACAAATTCCCACGACACAACCAAAGAAAATTTTAACATGCCATTATTGTAATAAACAGGGACATTTCATGAGAGAGTGCCGAATCTATACAGCGGATAAATTTAAACAAAACATAAACAACCCGAGAGCACATTGGAATAACCCAAGTACAGTCTCCTCCCCACTCATTTCCAACCCATCCTTATGATGACCGGCGAACTTACCCCTCCTATCCGGACACATATGATTACAGGCGAAAGCACGCCCCTTCTAGAGAGTATCATGAAAACAGAAGCGCCTACGTATCACCCCCTCCACAAAATAGATTTTCAAGGAAACGCTATAATAGGGAGGATTCGAAACAAAACAGAAACCGGGAAATGGGTTTGCAAAGGAATTTCGGGAGAGAAAGGAATACAACATTTGGATATAGAAACTTCCCTAGTAGAAGACTGCAGAAGACCCCTAGTAGAGAATTTAAACTGATTGTGGGGATCTTAGATAATAACAGAATCAATGAACAGAATTACAGGGAAAGTTCGCCGAAGAAAAATAAAAATCCTGTAGAGAAAGAAAATGAGAAATTGAAAAGACAAAACGATATAATTACTGAAAAACAGGAGGAAACAATTGCATCTGTAGGAGAGCAAAATGAAAAGACAGAATTGCCGACGATAAGAGCTCAATTTAAGGAGGTACAAAGTGAATTTATGATAGACTCTGGAGCGAGTGTTAGTGTAATATCCTTAGAATTATTCAATGAAATTAAAGATAATGTAAAAAATAAATATGTGTCAATTTTGACTTTGACGGGACATAATATTGATTATATAAAAACGGTGGACATTCAAAATACAGGGAAAGCAATTCAGACACATGTTTTTGTCACGACAGCAAAATTTACAAAAAAAATACAATGGAATTTTAGGTTCTAACTTTTTACAGAAAAAACAGGCCGTTTTAGATACACTGAAAAACATTCTGAAGGTAGGCGACATGGAAATAGTTTTGAATTCTGATAGGCAAATAGACAGACAAATAAACAATATAGTACAAGAAAAATCAAATCTAGTTAAAATTGTAAGAAAGGTACACATTAAACCTAATTCGAGGCAGAATATTTTAGTATATATTGAGGAAAATTTGGAAGAGGGGACAGAGGTTTTGTTCGAACCGAAAGAAAAGTCGTACATTGAAATGAATTATGGGGTATATCACATAAATGATAACAAAATTAAAACTGAAATTAAGAACGACACGAATGCGACAATTACATTGAATCAAAATATGGCTTTAATGAGTATTACGACAGATTTTACAATACAACAACAGGACATTAAGGAACCGGAAATTAGGGAACGGACACGGAAATACGAAGAAATAATAAATTTAATAGAGGCTAAACCAGAGATAATTGCAGAAAGAATAAAAGTTTTGAAAGCAGAGGATTTTAAAATTGACCACATGGACCCAAACACTAAACAGGATTTTCGTAAATTTGTTATGCAATACGCAGACGAATTTTCTAAATCGTTAAAAACATTAGGAGCTACTGATATTATAAAACCAGTAATAAAGCTAGCACACGATCACGCAATACGTTCGAGGCCATACGACGTTCCGTACGCACTTCAAGATACCGCGAAAAGCCAACTGAAAGAATTAGAAGAAGCAGGGATAATTGCCAGAACTAAATCTAATTTTGCATCGCCGATGATTGTAGTACGTAAATTGAGTGGAGATTACCGCTTATGTTTAGATTTCAGAATAATTAACAATATTTCCACAATTTTTCCATATCAAATTCCCAGAGTTAATGATATAATAACTAAATTAGTGGGATACAAATATTTTGCAAAACTTGATTTTCATGTCGCTTTCAATCAAGTAGTTTTATCGGAGAACACAAAAAAAATTATTTGCATTTACAACTCCCTATGCCAATTACCAATTTGAGAGACTTGTTTTGGGGCATATAAGCTCTGCTCCAATTTTTCAACAAATTATGGACATCGTATTAGTGGACTTACGAGAGGAAAACATACAAGCTTAGATTGACGACATGATAATCCCGGCTAACTCTTATTCGAAATTAATACACAAATTAAAATTAGTATTTGAGAGATTAAGGAAATGGAACCTAATCCTGACACCCAGTAAGTAGAAGACCCAGACCGTCCGACTCATCCAGAGGACTTGAGCAACTATTTGGAAGGCCGGGGGGTGACACCCAGTAAGTGTAAATTTTTTGTGGAAAAAGTAGCATATTTAGGATTTGAAATTACCCAAAACGGCATTACACCAACAGACGATAATATAAACAAAATTACTTCATTTCCGGTACCAATAACTTTAAGAAAATTAAAAACATTTTTAGGCATTTGTAATTTTTACAGAAACTCAATAAAAAATTATGCTCAATTAACCGCGGTGTTATTGGATTTAACAAGGAATGATAATAAATTTAAATGGGATAGTAAATGTGAGGATGCGCTCCATGAACTCCAAGAGTGTTTTTTCAAAAAACCTTTACTCATAAAGACGGACTTTGACAAAGACTTTTTCCTAAATATCGATGGCAGCATTCAGTCCATAGGAGGCGCTCTTTTGCAGTACAGAGATGGAATTTTAAAACCTATTGCGTATTTTAGCAGAAAACTCAGTATACAAGAGCAAAAGTACCCTGCCATGAAAATTGAGTTTCTGGCTATGCACCAGGGAATGAGATTCTTTAGAAATTTCCTTTTCGGACGAAAGTTTTTCGTACTTTCTGATCATTTGCCTTTGGGATAACATTTAAAAATACAGAATCCAACTAGCGTTTTACAAAGATGGCTTTTTGAGATATCAGAGTACGACTACGAATTTATTCACTTTCCGGGTAAAGATAATTTATTAGCAGATTTCTTAAGTTGGGATGATTTTGAAGGTAAACAGACAGAACAAGCTAAGGGAAAACAAAACAAAGAAAATGCAAGTGGAGAAATTAAGCAGATAGAGCAAATTAATGGCGAGAACACGGTGAAAAGAAACGGATATGTCAGTGAGGATAATATTTATATTGCACAGATAAACATGATAACAGACATCCCGTCGTTAGATAAAATTTTAGTAGAACAAATTAAAGATTCAAATTTAAAAATAATCAGGGAAATTTTACAAAATCGTAATTATAATTAGGGTAAGCATTATGAGAGACACATTATACATAGATGAAGGAACTAACTTACTAATGAACGTTGGAAATTGGATGGACTGACCTTGGAGGGACAATTTAAACAAAACTATAGTAATACCCAGAAGTTTACAGAAAGAGATTTTAGCAGCTACATACGCAACGCATGCAGGGACTATCGCGTACGAAGCCCATTGGACGCCGCCGCAACGAGCAGCCGACAAGTTCGGGGTCTGCAGTGATGACCGAGATAGGACAATTCCTTATACGTATTTTGCACGATGGCCCATTGTGGCGTTCTCTCTCTCTCTCTCCCTCTCTCTCATTTAAGTTCAGCTAGCGTTAGGAATATTAAAAGCTTTTGAATTAAATGCTGTATGTGGGAAATGTATTTGACATGTAAAGTAAAAAGTGATAAGAGAAATTTGAAGCACTTGAATTAAATATTGTAAGTGGGAGATTTATCCTATAAGTAAAGTCGGATGGATAAGGTGTTATTAATAATGGTTTTCAGAATATAAATGCATAATTATAGAATTGATGGGTTGTTATGAGTAATGGAGTATTGAACAATAATTGTGTAATTGTAGAATTGATAAGACGTTAATAATAATGGAATTTATAGAATAAATGTTTTTTGTTATTGTTTAAAATCTGTCTCTTCATTTTAATTTCCTGTTTAATGCATTTTAATTTACTTCCCTTTACAAAAGCGGCCTTCTCGCGTCCTTACCGGACGTGTAGTTACCACGTACCAATTTTATTATGGGCCCCAATGGTTAGGACATATGCAGAGTTTTTTCCTGGTATTATTTCCTTTATAATTTTCCAACTTTATGTGTGTAGTCCAAGTTATTAGTGTTTATAGATATAATCTATCTCTAATATCAGAAACACACATTTTATGTTCATTTTGATTAAATACTTGGACTTGAAGAACTGTTTTTCAAAATGAACAATTCATTTATTTAGGTCTAGTGCTTATCAACGTGTATAGCTTTAATGCTTGGATTTTATTTGTTTTGCAATTATCGATTCCATTCCATTGATATTTGTTGATTATCTTCAGCTTGATGAATAGAAATTTGCATTTTTTCCCATTGGATTGATGATTCTCTATTTAATACTTCTTTTTATTATGTAGGCAGTTAGTGGTTTTGGAGTTGCAACTTCTCTCTAATCTATCTTTGGAATTTCATATATATATATATATATATATAAATATATATATATATATATATATATATATATATATATATATATATATATATATATATATATATATATATATATATATATATATATATATATATATATATATATATATGTATATATATACTCCTCTTTGTAAAAATTGCAACACCATGAAACAATGATTAGAATTGAATGAAATTCATTCCATAAACGACCTGTATTAGTACAAATAAACGATTAAATTTACAAACAAAAAAAACAATATTACATGTCGAAAATCAGTATTTAGTGAAGACAACATGCGTTGCAATAAGTGCTTCTATACGACGTGGTGGCATAGAATCAAACAGATTTTGAATTTGATCTGAGGAAGAGCTTTCCAGCTTGCTTCTCTCCGAACCCAAAGCTCAGCTGTATTAGCTACAGGACGAGCGCGCCACGAGCGAGACGCCGACCGACGCAATCCAAACATGCTCAATAGGCGGCATATTCGGTGATTAGGCAGGTTAAGGAAGAAGCTGTATCTGTTGTGCTGAAAAGAAGTTCTTCCTAGTAACACTTGGAAGGGCATTGTACTGCTGAAACACAGCTCCAGGACTGCGTTGAAGGAAAGGTAGGACTTTGGGCTCCATAACTTCTCTAATGTACCGGTTACTGTTGAGATTATACTCATAATTCTTAGCAGCTGAGATTGTCCAAGATACCCAATGGCACCCCAGACTATCATGCTTGGTGTTCGTTCAGTATGACGTTGGATACTGCACTCTAGAACGTGCCGTTCATATCTATAGCGTCTAACGTTAATGCGGTCGTCACTGTACTCTAAATTAAAAGTGAGATACATAGGAAAAAACTACTTGTTGCCAATCAGCACGCCAGTGTCTATGTTGATGAGTCCATTGTAACCACAGGTCTCGATGGTTTTGCGACAGGGGAATTCTTGCACGAAGTTCACGGTGCAGCAGACGCCGATGACTTTTTCGGGCATACAATCACTGCCATGCGGATGAGCTGTCTATCATTCCGTGCTGATGTAACATTTCATTATCCAATGCCGAATTTGACACTTGTCCGGTTCTCATCATTCCACTGATTCCACACTCACATCACTGTCGTGGCATTGTACTCCATACAAGCTGCTATTACACGATAAACAAATCTCCATCATGAGGGCCGATCATTCGTCCCCGTTCAAACTCTGTAACTTATTCATATGGCGCCCTCTGTCATTTGTAGAGGCATAGGGACTTCTCATGAAACATTTACCGCTGGAAAACAACCATAGACTCTTTTCAACGTTCTGCTACAGCTCTCTACTTATACGGAAAAAAAGTTGCTGTAAGTTTCAGCTCAATCGTATGAATCTTTCACGGTGTGGCAATTTTTGCAAACATAAGTTCTTCAATCATATATATATATATATATATATATATATATATATATATATATATATATATATATATATATATATATATATATATATATATATATATATATAATATATATTTATATATATATATACATATATATATATATATATATATTTATATATATATATATATATATATATATTTATATATATATATATATATATATATATATATATATATATATATATATATATATATATATATATATATATATATATATATATATATATATATATATATATATTTGAAGAATTTTTACTTTACTTGTATTATATATGCCTGATATATATAATAATATTAGATTGAAAATCCAATGATAGACTAGAGAGAGGTTGCAATTCAAAAAACCTCAACATTTAAAAATGCCTAACACATAAAAAGGTATTAAACAGAGAATCATCAATCAAGTGGAAAATAAAATGCAAACCTCTAGTCAACAAGCTGAAGACAAACAACAAATATCAATGGAGAGGAATCGATAATAGAAAATCAAATAAAATCCAAGCATGAAAGCTTTACACGTGGACAAGCCCTAGGTCTAAACAAATGAAATGTTCATTTCGATAAAACACTTCTTCAAGTCCCAGTATTTTATCAAAATGAACACAAAATGCATGTTTCTGATATCAGTGATAGATTATATCTATAAACTTTGATAACTTGGACAACATGTATAAAGATTGAAAAATAATAGGAAACAAGAATACCTAAAAAACAATGCATACGTCTGATCCATGGGAGCCTTGAATAAAGAGACCAATGTTGCCAATCGCAAAAAAAAAGTTGAGAACTCTTGTTGCCAAACGTGAGAAATAACAGTAATGCAAAAAGCTATAAAAGATGATATTCAACACTAAGATCTACAAAATAATGGAGCAGATGATAATAGAAAACACAGAAGCTAAATTATAAAGGGATGTAAATACATAGTAATGCTTATTCAAGAGAAAGTGATGTCTGGCTAATATAAGATACTAAGGAGAGAATTTAAGTATATTCAACCATTCTAAACATTTTAACTATACGATTGACTAAATATACTGGATATTTGTATTTTTTGCTGGTAATTTTTAGATTATTAATATGCATAGTATGACATTCTTTATCTGATAATCTATACATTTTTTAAAAAGTTGAATAATTATAAGATTTCTAAACAATTGAATCAAGTTACAGGAATTAAATGGTAATATTTTATTAATGTTAAAGTTAAAATTGTCTTTTTTATCATATGAATTAGTAACTATCCTATTTGTAGGTTCAATAATTAGATTTAAATCCAAAAAATTAATGTTATTACTAATAGTGGCTTCATTAGGAATTAGTTCCAAATTATCCGTATAGAAATCTATATCTATGACTCAGTTGTCTGTAAAAACCAAACAAATCAGATCATCAACATATCTTTAAATTTTTTAATCTGTTGAAGTAAAAGATTTTTCATAATGATAAATGTATAAATTAGCTAATATACCGCTACTACAGCCACCTTGTGGAACCCCTGAAACTTGTAAGTATAATTTATTACCTTGAAATATATAATTATCAAAAAGAACAAAGTGAAGAAGTTTAGGAATATTGGTAAATATAGTATGAGTAGAGTGATTAGTAATATAAGCATTATATAGAGCTAAAATTACTATATAAAGATCAGATATCTCAATATTATTAATAAAATCTTTAAAATCAAAAGTTTGAAATCCAATTAGTTTACCTAGTGATGTTAATTTATCCTTTTATTCTTTACTATACGATTTGTTTGATCTTTACAGACAACTGTATCATAGATATAGATTTCTATCTGGATAATTTGAAACTAATTCCTAATGAAGCCACTTTTAGTAATAACATTAATTTTTTGGACTAAATCTTATTATTGAACCTACTAATAGGATAGTTACTAATTCATATGATAAAAAAGACTATTTTAACTTTGGCATTAATAAAGTATTACCTTTTAATTCCTGTAACTCGATTCAATTGTTTAGAAATATTTTACTTAATCAGCTTTTTAGAATTTATAGATTATCTGATAAAAAATTTCATGCTATGCATATTAATAAACTTAAAATTACTAGCAAATTATATAAATATCCAGTTTATTTAGTACATAGTATAGTTAAACAGTTTAGAATGGTAGATTATACTTAAATTCTCTCCTTAGTATCTTATTTTAGCCAGACATCCACTTTCTCTTGAATAAGCATTATCATATATTTACATGTTCTTACTGTTATTGATTGTTCTTACTGTTACGAATATTACCTTTTATCATCTTTTCGCATTACTGTTATTTCTTTCTCACGATTGGCTACAGCAGTTCTCAACTATTTATTTTTTGAGGATGGCAACATTGGTCTCTTTATTCAAGGCTCCAATGGATCAGAGGTATGCAGTGTTTTTTCAGGTATTCTTGCTTCCTATTATTTTTCAATCTTTATGCATGTTGCCCAAGTTATCAAAGTTTATAGATATAATCTATCACTGATATCAGAAACATGCATTTTGTGTTCATTTTTATAAAATACTTGGACTTGATAAAATAAATATGCAAACCTCTAGTCATCAAGCTGAAGACAAACAAAAAATATCAGTGGAAAGGAATCGATAAAATAATATCAAATAAAATCCAAACATGACAGCTTTACACGTGGACAAGCCCTAGGCCTAATAATGAATTGTTCATTTCGATAAAACTCTTTATCTACTTCTTACGTCACAACTGACCTCCCCAAAAAGTTAAATGTTGAAAAGAAAAATCCTGCGAATTACATAAATATGTTACATAAATTGTACAAAATTAATAACTTTAATCTCAAAATTACTTTAATAAGCTTCATTATTAACTATCAGAGATTCGTGTAGTTTTACATTAATAGAGCAATTATTCTTTGAGCTGGCATAATTCCGAAAGTTAATTTAGGGTAATGAACCGAAGTTTTAAAATTCACTCAATTTCATGTCTAATGAGTATATTTCATTTAATTTTAGTATTCTTATTGTTTTATTACACAGTAAAAGCGCATAAAAAAAAGATATACGACTTCTAAAATTATATCAATCTGGGAAAATGTTATTTAGGTTAAAAAAGAATGTGAGAAACCACAAAAGATATATGGATACACAAATCCATTGTTAGAAAAGCAAACCTTTACAATATTTCCGGTTGACCCGATTATCAAGTTGACAAGACCGGACAATCTAACGTATCAATATAATCTGTCAACAGAAAAAGCTCGTTTTAGTAATGTGAATGAAAGAGAAAAATGGAATTCCGACACAGCCCTGCAGCCAACTGGCATAGCCCTGCTATTAAATAAGTAGAAAGCTCCACCCTGGCGATCAAGGCTTCAGAAGTGTTACCAGACGTTGCCCAGGTAACTTTGAAGAGAGAGTGAATCTGTCAGTTTATGCTTCAGTGCAACTTTGGAAACAACAGCTACCTCTCCTTCATTAGTTGCGCATTATTCCATAATAGACAAAGTTTTTGAGTAAGGATTTTTGTTATTTCTTAAAATGATACAAAAATATTTCTTTGTAATTTAATTGTAATTGTGCACCGAAAAATATGTATCATTTTAATTGTAATTGTGCAACGAAAAATATGTATGATTTTAATTGAAAATGATGCCTTTTACTTTATCATATATTTACATATACGTAAATAATATTTTAGAAAATGTCTATCAAAGTCAATTACTGTTGTTCTTGTATAAAAAATTGTATAAATATTGTCTTGTATAAGAAATAGATTCATAATGAGATTAAATTTCTATTCCTTAATTTACAAAATAATTAATTATTTTATGGATTATATAATTATTTTGATAGAACAAAATTCACGAATGTTCAACTGATACATAATTTTCATTTATTATCAAGAAACTTTAGCCTGGAAATATTTTTAACATAAAAAATCCATATTTGTTCCGCAGGTCAAGTTTATAGTTTATAAAATATTCTGATAAAGTCAAAATCTTGGTTAATCGAAATCAAATTGATGAAAAACTCTTTATACTAAAATTAATAGAAGTTAAATTTATATTTATTGAAACAGAATTGATATAATTAAATAAATTTGTAGATATACAACTGCTTTAGCAAGTAGTAAATTTTAATGTTAATTGATAGTTTTAGAATTAATGGTTTCAAAATATAAAATATAGCATGAAAAATGTTAACATTTAATTATTTTTATATATTTAATTTTATTTACAGATACGCAGGTTATGTTCCAGGCCTAAAATATTCTTTTGGACATACATACGGATATGATGAGAGCCGTTTATTTGTAAGTAAACGTGTATTTCTATTCTAAATGGCTTACAATGATTGATCATTTTAGAAGTGCTTACTACTCTTTGGATGTATTCAATTTATTATCTTTAATACTCAGAAATATCTATTTGTAAGTAAAAGTGCATTTCTATTCTAAAAGGCTTACAATGAATGATCATTTTATAAGTGCTTACTACTTTAGATGTATTCAATTTATTATCTTCAATACTCAGAAATATCTATTTGTAAGTAAAAGTGCATTTCTATTCTAAAAGGCTTACAATGAATGATCATTTTAGAAGTGCTTACTACTTTGGATGTAATCAATTTATTATCTTTAATACTCAGAAATATCTCAAAGTCGCCAGGCAGTGAATACTGAGCAGGTAGGCTAGATTTTTCTATCGGATAATATATGTTATTACTACAATATCCCTTAAATATTTCTTTAAAATTTATCCTTTTGAAGTATAGCTGTATTCCGCATGGCTGCATTACTGTATTTTTGAGCTGAGATAGCCCAGTGATTAAGGTGGGAAGATCTCACATAGCAGTTCTATGTTCGATCCTTGACGACGCTTAAAACTATCCACGTGTTCACGCGTAGTATGAGCACGATAAATCTGTAGGTCTAAAAGTCCATCCACGTGATAATGGGTGAGGGGAAAGATGGTACAGTCCCTATGGTTGCTCCCCCCATTCGGTTCTATCGTCCAAACTGATATCTTAGACCTTTGGGTAGGTCGGACACTATATAAACTAACTTTCTCTAACGTAGAATAATATATATCAGTATAGGGAAGGGGGTGCAGTTTGCCGTTCAGCAACGAACTCGACTTGGGAAATCTTTATCACCACCACAACACACTTGTGGAACAAGAATTTGTTAAGTTTTAGAGCTGTTATCGTCGAGCATAGAATATCAGTAAAAGGTGTACAGCATGTGCAATTTTAATACAATCCCGTTACATAAGATCATGTTCAGCCTGTAAAATATTAATTTACACCATATGTCAAAATTAAAAACAAGTCTGTAAGTTTTAAAGGAGTTATCTTCGATCAAATCTTGCAGACCAAAAGACAACAACAAATGACTTCCAACTCAAAAATAAGAAACTTAGTCACTTCACTCCTTCGCTTCAATAAAAAGCAATTTTTTTTTTCGTGATTCATTTTGGTAAGATCCCTAATATTTACCCATTTCTAGAAATCATACAAACTTGCAATTTAGTACAAGGATTTCTTGAGTGGTGTAACTGACCAGAAAATGCCAAAAATTCCGAAATTTATGTATAGGGGACTAGAGGGGCAATTTTATTCTCCACCCTATAGTAAAAGGAAATATTTGGGTTATTTTTAATAAAGTTCGTTTTGGATATGACTAATAATTCTTGTACAAAAGTGCAATATTCAGCCTCGCTGTGCTACAAAATATTTTTAAATAAACATTTTAAAATATGTTACTTAAAAAAATGTGTGCTTGCCATACTTTACCTGGAACCAGGAATAAGGTAAATCCAAATCTGATTTCAATTATCTGATTTTACTTGAAATACAAAACTAGGTAAAAGTTAGTCACACCAAAACAAAACAATTAAAATAAAAATGTATGAAACTTTAAATAGATTTAGCGCATTTTTTTAATAATGAATATTTTAATGAACTCGGAATTGAAATGAATCTCTGCAGCTATAGAGTTGGCCAATATTTGTAAACAATCGTTATTAAAACAACTTGAGTTTTATATCCTTCTAATACTGCTGAATTTGGTTGGATCCATTTCAGAAAAATTAACACATCAGTCAGTTTTCCAGATCCAATGTTCAAAGAAAAATTATAATTGTTCTGAAGACCTCTAAGAAAATTTGTTGCAAATGTAGATAGTCTTCCAGTTTCTTTTAAGAGTTACACTGTACATTGGTTCATTGAATGTACAGTATTAGAATTGTTAATTCAGTGAGTTAAACAATTTGATTCAATTAAACAGAAATGTTTAATTCATTCGAATCTTCGGAGTTCAGCTATATATGTACAGCATCTATCTGTTATGACCACTGTAGCAGACTCTGCAAATAGCTGGCGAAATTTTTTTCCTACCAGAAAGATTGATAAAATTTCTTGTTTATTAAACTCTAAATAATCTGTACAAATGAATGTTATGTGTCTTGCCGGATGAGGTGGTTACTGGGTAAATTATAGAGCTACAATGTAATTAAGTCATTTTCTACAATGGAATGATGCCATTTTCGCTGGTTGAGTGCTTAACCAACCATGAAGGTAACCTTTTTGTAAATCGTATTTGCTAAGTTTCCAGAAGTTTTTAAATATTATGCTTCTATCCTCATTGGTTATTCTTTCATAGTAATCTATTCTATATCCCATTACCTTCTCCTTAACAGATTTGGCAACACCTTTTCTTGTCTTATACACTCTTTCATGGTTCCGATCTAATTGGTTTCGATTTTAAACATTCACACCTCTCAGGGCCGTAGCTAGACTGCCCAGCCCCTCCTGGCTTCAATTAATGATAAAATTATAGTCATTATTACATAACTTTTAAATCCGAAATGCGACCGAAATTTAGCTTTGAAATTCAAATTCCCTCGCATCAGACGATTTCTGCAGAATTTCAGACATTATTTGAAACCAAATTGAGGCTTTCGATTGAACCTTCGGAGGTGGGTGGGGGTTGCTCTAAAAGGTATAAACTGAGCATTTCAACACCATTTCACAGTAGTCTTTCAACTGTACTACCGAATTGTTTATTTCACATTGAACCCCTTTTTTATAAATAATTTTCTTGTAGAACGCGAGACTTCACCATCATCACCATTATGTTAAATCCTTATTTACCAACGATTTTACATTACAATTGATGCTGTCGTTTAATTGATTTCAAATTCATTACAATACATATGAAATACATTTAGCACATTTTAGTACTAAATAAATAACATTTTATACATGGCAGTTGTCCGGAATGTATTTTATATATCACAGCTGTAATTTCTCATTTGTCTGAGGTCGTCACCAAACATCTGGAACGCTCTTCGTTTCAATTCGCAGGACCATTTTATATATCACAGTTGTCTAATATTACTGATTATTGGAGTTCACTGCCGCGACATTTCATATGCTGCAACGGGTGTCGTACTCTAATTTGGGGGTTGTCGAGTTTCTCCAAAGCTTTGCATAGTGGTAGTTAAGAATCTGTACAAATATGAGAGGACACAATCTGGTTTAATATTTCCAATATTCAACGCGAGAGCTTAATCTGTAAATCATAGCCGTAAGGATTCAGTTTGGACATCACCTTGTGTCGCGAAACATGTCAGATATTCGAGGAATAGCGCAATAGGATGAAAAGCGGTTGAGAAATGTCTGAGATTGGCATCTTTCTTATTACACGAGCGGGAAAATGTTGAATTGGGTTCTGGTATAAATAAAGAGGTTAGAATGGCGGCGAATCTACTAAGACCGAAAGAAAAACGAAACTACAGAGGTTAAAATACCGGGTTCCACGGTACACATGGATTCTGAAAATTTGGGCCCTCTTGCTTTATTATGGGAGATTTTGATTATTTCGTTAAGCAAGGACAGAGATTGACCAATGAGAAAGTGGGACAAAATTTTTTAAGGGACCGAATTCTGCATATAATTTTCATGCTATAGGTTTAATCTAGTCAATAAGTACAATATATTTGTACTTATTGACTGCAAAGGAAGATACAAACGCTTTGTATCTTCCTTTGGACTTAGGATTTGTTAGTTCTCTTCCACTGACGAAAGGGATGCAACGTCGCCTCAAAGCAGCTTTAAAAAATGCTGCAATACTTTCTCTATGTTACAAATAAAATAAGAAACCAGAACTTGTCGATATTGCAATTTTCGCTGACGATATTGTAATTTGGAAGTCAGGCACAGACGTGACTAACATCGAAACGCTCCTCAATTCCGCTTTTGCTGCACTCTCTGAGTTTGCAACGGAACACAAATTGAC
Source organism: Amaurobius ferox (assembly GCA_951213105.1). Lineage (NCBI taxonomy): Eukaryota > Metazoa > Arthropoda > Arachnida > Araneae > Amaurobiidae > Amaurobius > Amaurobius ferox. The sequence goes on along the minus strand of OX578142.1, from coordinate 15,608,728 downwards.
TTTCAACCCGGTTAAATCCATAGTGACTTTTTTACCACTAATAAACACCTATATAACTATAAACCAAAGCTGTATTTTGATGCCCAGCCTCTCACCTACGAAAAACATCCCAAATATCTAGGATTCATTCTCGATCCTGTATTCAACAGCAACAAACATATTAGCCACCTAGTTTCAAAGGCTCGTAAGCGCCTTAACATTCTTAAATATCTAGCTGGCAGGGATTGGGGAGCTGATGCAAACACTCTTAGAACCACATATATTTCACTTATAAGACCTATTCTGGAATATGGCTACCCAGTTTACTCTTGCGCGTCTGAAACCAACCTCCAGAAATTAGAACGTGTACATCTGAGTGCCGCTCGAATCATTCTCGGACTCAAAAATAGCTGCCCTTCTGATATAGCCCTGTTCGAGGCAAACTTAGAACCACTGCATATTAGAAGAAGAGCCAACTTAGAAAAATACTTTAATAAAATCTACAGCTATGGCCCCCAACATCGTACTTCCTTGTATCTGCACACCTGGCACAACAATCAAAGACTAAAGAAACCCAGCCCGTTTAACTTGGCGGAAACTCAAAACCTGATCTCTCGTGAGGTTGAATCTCAATCTTTAAGATCTTGTATAGATCCCTCTGAGGGGATGCCAATAGTTTTCTTCCACTTTGATTTGAATTCCACTGCAAACAAGCAAACGCATCTTGACGACTATCTTAGGCAGCTGGCCCTAGAAGTTATTAGTTGCATTCCTAAAGATGCGGTGCAGGTCTATACTGATGGTAGTCGTACAGAAAACCGTACTGGCAGCGGTATCTATATTAGAACCCCTTATCTTGAGACTTCACTAAAACAACGTAACCCGGACACTTGTTCTGTCTTCAGGAGCGAGTTAATTGCGATCAATGTAGGGCTTGACGCCATCATATCTCTTGATTATAATTTTGGTGAACTTTGGATATTGTCGGACAGCCGCAGTGCACTTCAACATCTTAGTGGTTGGTCCTCTGCAGGCGATGAAACCAGTATATCTATTCTGCTCAAGCTAAAGAAGATTTCTCAAAACCACAATGTCCATCTCCAATGGATTCCATCACATGTAAACATTAGTGGTAATGAGGTTGCGGATAGATTGGCCAAAGAGGGCAGTGAGGACGAAACGGCCACTGGGTCTTCGCTTACTTATCAAGAACTGTACTCAAATGCAAGATCTAAATTAAATTTAATTTGGCGTACTCCACCTGCGCACCAATGGTACACCGGAACATCCCCTGGCGCTCTTCTGGAAATTAAATGTGATCGTGGCTCCCAGACTGCACTTGCTAGACTTAAAAGTGGCCACCTTAAGTGTCTTTCTTTTGAACGCGGTGGAAAAATCCATCCCACTTGTAATAAATGCTGTGACCATCCAACCTCTCCGGAGCACATATTGAGTTGCGTCGGACTTTCCAAGGAGGACTTGACATCTGCCCCCCTTTTAGTAATTGATATTATGGCGGTCAACAACCTACTGGAGTTGATCTAACTTATGCTGTTAAAGAGGATAAGCAACAACAACAACAACAAATAAAATAATATGTACAGTGAACTTCTGATAATCGGGCACATTCAGGATTTCTGTAGTGATGGAATGATAAATATGCCGGAGTACCGGCGGTGTCAGTAAACTACCCGATGATCAAAGTTGCTTCACTTTTGCTTCTCGGTTCGGTTTTCTCTTTTTTTCTAAGCACATTTTAAATTGGTAGATTAGGCCTCAGTAAATATCTAGATGCATAAATTCCGGCCCTTAATTTACATCCCATTAACAGTTCAGCTGGACTGAAGTCATTCTCTAATGGTGTCGTTCGTAAAGCTAACAGCATTAGATATGGATCATCTGATTCATATTTTGTGTAATACATTTTAAAATATTTTATAATGGACTCAATGAACACGCTGTTTTGTTCATACCTTGAACTTGATGGTACAACTGTAAATCCATACTGTTCTGAGAACTTCTTATATTTTGCGTCAGCAACTTTTTATGAGAATTCTGAGCCATTGTCACTAAGAACAGTCTCTGGAATTCCGTGTCTTGCAAATGTGAATTTCATACAAGTGATCACTGTTGGCGAAGTCTGATTTTCCAGTTTTGCAACTTCAAAGTACCTGGAGAAGTAGTCTGCCACTATGAGATGCTATCCATTTTTTAGCTTTCAAAGATCAGCTCCTATCTGCCATGGCCGCTCTGAGAATTCTGATGGGATAAGTGGCTCCTTACGATACTTTTGCTGCTGTATGCACTTTTGACAATTTCAGATTAATTTCTCAATCTCCATTGATAGACCAGGCCACCAAATTGCTTCTTTAGCTCTAGCACGGCATTTTGTAATGCCTTGATGACTCTCATATATTCAGTTCAAAATATCTTTTCGTAAAATATCTAGAATTAAGATTCGCACAACATTTTGCAACGGTTCATCCTGTAGAACAATTGAGTTTCTATGCTCCCAGTACCTCTGACATTCACAATTAAGCTTGTGCTTTTCTGGTCACCCTTCTGAGCAGTACTTCATTAATAATTTATATGTGAGATCTTTTTGCTGACATGGCCATATTTGAGTCAGCCGATTGCCTGAAGCTGGAAACAATTCTACGATCATTTGAATATAGGCAGCCATCTCTTCTGTCAGTTCTTCTTCAACCTTAACTGGTAAAGGATTACGAGATAAAGTATATGCAAGTATTAAATCTTTAACTAGTACATACTTGACGGTATAGTCATATCTCATGCGTAACTTCAATCTCTGCAGACGTGGTGTTATACTATCCAAGGGCTTTTGCAATATGATAGGCACTGGACGATTGTGGTCAGTTTCAATATTGACCTTCATTCAAACAATGTTGTCGTGAAATTTTTCGCACGCCCAGACTACTGCTAGGGCCTCTTTTTCGATTTGTGCGTACGTTTTCTCTGTGTCTGACAAAGTCCTTGAAGCGTAGCACACAGAACGCAATGTTCCTTCTTGTGGTTGATACATACGGCTCCCAAACCATTGAATGATGCATCATATGATATAAATGTCTCTTTCTGACTATCATATATGGCTAACCCTGGGGTTTGACACAAACTATCTTTAATACGCTGAAAAGACTTTTCCTGTGGCGAAACCCATATCCAGTTAATAGCCTAATGTAGCAGTTCGTACAGTGGTCTTGCTTCATCTGCCATGTTTGGTATAAATTTGTTTAAGCATCCTGTCATACCTACAAACCGTTTAACTTCGTTGACATTTTTAGGTCTTTGTATATTCGAAATTGCTTCTGTTTTCTATGGGTCCGGTTAAATATCATCACCGGATATGACATGTCCCAATTATGTTACTGATTTTTGCTTTAACTTGCACTTTTCCGAGTTTAGTGTCCATCCAGCAGATTGCAGTTGGCTAAGAACTTCGCGAAGCCGCTTATCATGCTCATCAGCGGTTTCTAAAAAAATTACAAATTCGTCTATCAACCCGACGACTTCGAGTCTTTCTTGAACTGTTTCATGAATTATTTTCTGGAATATTTCCGGAATAGTTCTAATTCCAAACGGCAAGTGTTTGAAACGGTGTCTACCAAATGGTGTGATGAACGTTGTCAAACTGGATGACTCTGGCTATAAAGCTATCTGCCGAAACCCAACATTAGTATCTATAATGCTAAAATATTTTGTATTTCGAAATTGACTTAAAGTATAGTCAACAGATGCCATAGGAAAATATTCACGTTCAATATTTTCGTTGAAAACAGTCAGGTCGACACATATACGAATATCTCCTGTTTTCTTAGGAACTCATCAGTCCGTGGCTTCGTCTACTGGCTCAGTAATATCCGTATTCACGAATTCCTCCAACTTCTTCTTAAGTTTGTATTTCAAAGGAAGTGTAACTCTCCTTGGTACTGAAATGGCATAAGGTCTAGCACTTTTTTAATTTTGTCCTATACGCTTTATGTACCTTCCATATACCTTTAAACAGAATAGGAAATTCTTCCAATGCATCTAATTTGTCATCAACTTCACAGAGCCTCTGAATAAGCTTTAACCCTTCGCTATCTGTACAACTTAATAAAGGATACTATCTTTAGCTTTCACTTGTTTCTGAAACATACCAGCTATTTTTAGTTTGTTTCCATTTGGACCATAGATTGTCTTGCTTGTTGCCTTCAATTCTCTGTCTTTAAGCGAAGTTTTGTACACTTGTTAAGGTACTACTGTGACGTCAGCACCAGTATCAATTTTAAAGTTTAAATATGTGTCTCCAACTAATACATTTGCATGCCACCTTTTATTTGTAATAGTTTTCACACTATGTTGATTGTCGGGAATTTTTACGGATCCCAAAAATATTTCTGAATTTCTTTCTCCCAGCTCATCAGCATGTTTGCTGTATTTGCACATCTAGGCATAATGTCCCGTTTTCTTGCATTTGTTGCACACTGATTTTCGCGCTGGACACTCTTGTTTGGTATGGTTTTGTGGTTACCACACCAGTAGCATGATTCAGCAAAGTTTCTGGTTTGTTGAGTTTTTACAGGTTTGTTACTTTGATTTGCTATCCCTCCCTCTTTGGAAATTTGGTTTCGAAGAGCTAACTCTATTCGCATTGGCATACATTATTGGGGTATGTTTGGATTCTCCAAATGCTAGTTGTTGCTTTTTAATAATTTCAGCTTATCTGGCGGTGTTTACAGCTGTTTCAAGTGTCAATTTGCTTTCTAATTGCAGCCGTTTTGACACTTTTCATCATGAATGCCACATACGATTCTGTCACGAATCATCTCATCTTGGAAAGATACGGGAAAATCACAATTCTGAACTAAACTATGTAACGCGATTACAAAATTTTCAACAGATTCCCCTTCTTCTTGAACTCTAGAATACAACTTAACAACGTTCATAAATAATATTCCGAGTGGGCATAAAATATTTCCGAAAGTGATTTTTAACAATTTCGTAATCATTTATCATATCTTCCTCAAGATGGAAAGATATCAAAATTTATCTTTCTTCTAAAAAAATCTTGATGACCCAGTAGAGAGAATTTACCTGTTCTCTTTGTTGTTTGTAAATAAATCTGGATGCACAACTAAAACGTTTAAAACGAGATATCCACTTTTACCATTCATTACCAATCTCTTTTGAGGCGTGGGTTCGAATCCCACCGCTGCCACCAATAGGTATTACTTAATCGGTATTAATAACGGAAACATGCTTTTAAAATCATTTTATTATGAAGCGTCAAACACTCACAGTGTACATGAGTAACCTCCGTGTCACCTGCATTGCCATTCCGCGTTTGCTAACTCTTAGAGTTAGTTTTAGTTCCGCGTTTGCTAACTCTTTACTTTAAAGATTTTTCTAAATCCAATGTCCTATTAATTTTTCAAATGACTCTTCAGATGGCTCACACAATAAACACTATATTTGCGAAAAAATAACGAAAAGCAGCTCCTTCCTTGTCTAGACATGTCTAAACATGTGTAGCATAGAATCGTATTTTCTTTCGGTTTCATTTACAATGGAATACATTTTGACGTGGGCAGACGGATAGTTTCGTTTCTCCTGGAAATTCCGACTGACGCATAGTGGAAACAAGTAAAGCACCTGCACAGATCTAGCAAAACTACGTTGTTTATTGACACAGAAAATATTTTCTACATTTATTTCGGATAATATATATAATTAAAATAAAAATTATTTGGATAGACGCTTCGCCATTGATTGTCGGTAATTAACATATGAAGTGATTTTAAACTTTTAGTTCGCGTTGTGTAAAAATATTTTATACGAAAGAAAAGCACGAATCTTGAATATATTTCAGTAAACAGTAAGTAATATTGTGCATAATTGTGCTTTATCATTCAATAATAAACAATTCTATTAGGAAGACATATTGATGTTTTACAAAATATTAATGATAATGTTCTCCAGCGAGAACGATATTATGTAAAGAGCTTAATTGAAGAAATGATTAAAACGTTAATAACGTCAATTCAAATCTCCGCCCTTGTCACAATACTTTCTCGACACATATGCTACGTATGTTGAAAACGTCAAAATCACAAGTTCGAATAACTTTGCTCATAATTGACCGATTTTCATAGAATTATGTTCTATAAATTGTATAAGTACAAATACCTGATGTTTCGATCATCAACAGATGCATCGAAACATTAACATATTCAATTTTCAGAGCCTCCCAAGTTCGAGGAGCAATTTAAGCAGAGCAAGTCTGTTCAATATTAACTATATCCCTTAATAGTTGTCACGTGGGCCGAGGAGATGACGAGGGACTCTTCCCGCCTAGAGTATTCCTTTTCCACTGTAATTCAATGGGATTATACTATATTGTCAATTATTTCTGCAGCCCCTAAGTTTTTGGGGATGAGACAATTTATAGGAGATATTGATGAACTTCGTAATGAAACTTTCCCATCAATGCATTTATCAAGATACATTCATTAAAACATCTAAAACAGTGTTTTACTACATTTTGGCGACATTTGGCGATTTTTAAAAAACGAAATTACGAGATTACGGCTGCGCGCTATAAATACGCGCATGAAACTATTTGTGATTCCTAAGACATAAATTAGAGATTGCAATCCTGTGCATTTTTTACATCCCGGGATTTCAGAAATTAAAAAATTTTCAATCTCAGAATCCTGCGGGATTGAAAATTTCAATTTACTTCATTTAAAAGAGAAGACATATTTTAATTATCTTACGTTTTAATTTATCTGTCTATGGATATTACATGCATGTGAACCTGTTGAGATTTTCTATAACTTTTGGTATAACAAAATTTTGGATATAATGAGCATCTTTATAAAACATGTTCATTATATCCAAAATCTTTCTTTATCTTTTAGTACTTTTTCGCATTTGTAATAAACACTAATCTATATAAATAAAATTGAAAATCTGTCTGTCTGTCTGCTTGTTTGTTTGTCCCATCATCACGGGAAAACGGCTGAACCGAATTTGCTGACATTTTGTGTGTGGCCTTGAAATAGCCCCACTTAAAATTTAGTCCAAGTTTCGAGTTCCGAAGACTAGTGGTTCTCGAGATATTTGTGAAAAACCAAACTTTTTTTGTCTCATCATTACGGGAGAACCGCTGAACCGAATTTAATCAAATTTTGTGGGTGGCCTTGAAATAGCCTCACTTACATTTTGTCCAAGTTTCGAGTTCCAACGCGAAATTAAATGTGTTTGTTAATGTTTATTATTATTTTTTCGATTTGAATAATAAATAAATGGATATTAAATATATCTTATAAATGAACGGTTTGATTTTTCTTTTAATTATTAATTGCGGACTACGTACATCACTTTCATTTATTTTGTCAAAAAGTTTTCGAAATTATATATTGTGTTTAGCTAAAAAACTCACATATTGTGTTTAGCCAATAAATTCATTTAACCGATTGTTGAAACAGAAAAAGAGTAGAACGGTTATATCTTATAATACAATTTTAGTGTTTTCATTCAGTATATACAAACTGGATCAGGATGTTTCATTCAGATCTGCAAATTAAGAGCTACGAATTTATACACACAAAATAATGAAATTACTTCAGCATAAAATTATTTCAACGAGTCGACATCTGAACGAGTCGATATGTGTCCTCGACCTGGCTGAACTCCAAGATGTCCAGTTTTCTCGAATCGAGCGATCTTTCTCCTGAGAGCTTGTGGAAGTGATGGTCCTTTGCGCAAATTCTTAAATCGACGAAACTCTCGAAGTGCAACTGCAGCATGTCCTTTGTTTTCATAAAACAGCTTCACAAGCAAAGCGCGTTCTAGCAGTGTGACAGTCATCGCTGATAAGAATGAAAATTTCCCAGTTTTATCCCCTATTATTCCTAGAACATAGTAGCTGCAAACCAAGGATTTATGTAAATTTTTGTGCTTACAGTGCGAAATTGCAGTTACAATGACAGTTTAAGTTTCTTCACTTTTTTATCTTCTTTTTTTTCATATCAGCAAAATAAATTTAAAAGGAAAAATTCCATATCGCATGTGTTTGTTTTTTTGTGATTATTTTGTGTTTTTTCAGCATATTTTCTGTTGTACAGCGCCACCTATCGGTGTTTCTGGAACTAATTTTTTTTAACGTAATCCCTTTCCCTATGTCTTGAATAGCAGGTTCAACAATTTTGGAGCCTTTACACTGAGTAGTTCGATGTATAGAGAGCTCAGAGTAGGGGTGTTTTAATTCTGACCACACGGTACATATCTTCATTATTCAAATCGGAAAAGATTTAATAAAAATCGTCTACCGTAAAACATATTGGATTTAAATCTTTTGCTAAGCGACATAATATAATTTCCCTCAAATAAATTGGTGGAAAAAAGATTCTGAATAATGCTATATCTATGGAAGGTTTGGCGACATTTTCGTCAATGTAGCGACATTTTAAAAAAATGCCAAATGCGACTGTAGAACTGACAGTCCTACGTGGCGTCAAGTTGACAAAACATCATCACAATACTATCCCCTAACAAAACACAATTCATTTCAGTTATGTAGCGCAATTTTGTCAATTTCATGATATTTTTATGGATTTACAAACATTTTTATCAATGTAGTGACATTTTAAAAATTCGCTAAATGTCTAAGTAGGACAGTTGGACTGACAGACAAATGCTAACGAAACATCATTTCAATACTCTCTTCTAACAAAACAAAATAAATTGCATTGGTTTGCATCGTTTCTAACAATTTGCCAACGATTAAGAAAAGTTGCCAAGTTAGCGATAATAATGAAGACCACTGCAAAGTAGAACAAAAAATTTAGAATGACGTATACTATTTTAAATAAGCAATTTATAAGACCTATTTCTTATAAATTGAATAATAAAAACACAAAATATCCAAAATTTAAAATTTTTGTAACTTAAAACAAATCATTAAAATGAGCAGTTTGTGATTCTGTTTTAATTTTTGAAGTTATAATTTAATAAAAATAAATGTAGGGGAGGGGAATGATGCATCCATGCTGAAGTAATTTCATTATTTTATGCGTGTTGAAATAATGAACAGCACTGCCAAATAGTACAAAAAATGTAGAATTATGCAGATAATTTTAATTATGCAATTTATAAGGCTGATTTCTTATAAATTGCATAATTAAAACCCAAAATAATTAACATTTCAGATATTTGCAACGTTAACCAAATCATTAATTTAAGCACTTTGTGTTTCTCTTTTAATTTTTGAAGTTATAATTTAATAAAAAAATATATAGAAGAGGGAAACGATGCATCCAGGGAAATATATTGTGTGTATTGAAATAATTTTATGTTGAAGTAATTTCATTATTTTGTGTGTATAGAAATAATGAAGAGCACTACAAAATAGTACAAAAAATTTAGAATTACGATGACTATTTTAATTATGCAATTTATAAGACCTATTTCTTATAAATTGCATAAATGAAACCCAAAATATTTGACATTTAAGATTTTTGTAACATTAACCAAATTATTAAATTGAGCAGTTTGTGTTTCTGTTTTAATTTTGAAAGTTATATTTCAATAAAGATAAATGTAGGGTAGGGGAGTGATGCATCTAGGAAAATATATTGTGTGTATTGAAATAATTTTATGTTGAAGTAATTTCTTTATTTTGTGTGCATTGAAATAATGACGAGAAATGCCAAATAGTACAAAAAATTTAGAATTACGTAGACTATTTTAATTGTGCAATTTATAAGGCCGATTTCTTATAAATTGCATAAATAAAACCCAAAATATTCAACATTTAAGATTTTTGTAACATTAACCGAATCATTAAAATGAGCAGTTTGTGTTTCTGTTTTAATTTTTGAAGTTATAATTTACTGAAAATAAATGTAGGGGAGGGGAATGATGCATCCATGTTGAAGTAATTTCATTATTTTTTGTGTTTTGAAATAATGAAGAGCACTGCCAAATGTACAAAAAATTTAGAATTACGTAGACTATTTTAATTATGCAATTTATATGGCCGATTTCTACTAAATTGCATAATTAAAACCCAAAATAGTTAACATTTAAGATATTTGTAACTTTAACCAAATTATTAAAATGAGCACTTTGTGTTTCTGTTTTAATTTTTGAAGTTATAATTTAATAAAAAAAAATGTAGGGGAGCGAAATGATGCATCCAGCGAAATATATTGTGTGTATGGAAATAATTTCATGTTGAAGTAATTTCATTATTTTGTGTGTATTGAAATAATGAAGAGCACTGCAAAATAGTACAAAAAATTTAGAATTACGGTGGCTATTTTAATTATGCAATTTATAAGACCTATTTCTTATAAATTGCATAATTAAAACCCAAATTATTCAATATTTAAGATTTTTGTAACATTAACCAAATCATTAAAATGAGTAGTTTGTGTTTCTGTTTTAATTTTTGAAGTTTTAATTTAATAAAAATAAATGTAGCGAAGGGGAATGATGCATCCAGAAAAATATACTGTGTGTATTGAAATAATTTTATGTAGAAGTAATTTCATTATTTTGTGTGTATTCAAATAATGAAGAGCAATGCAAAATAGTACAAAAAATTTAGAATTACGTAGACCATTTTAATTATGCAATTTATAAAACCTATTTCTTATCAATTGCATAATTATAACCCAAAATATTCAACATTTAAGATTTTTGTAACATTAACCAAATTATTAAATTGAGCAATTTGTGTTTCTGTTTTAATTTAGAAAGTTATATTTCAATAATGATAAATGTAGGGAAGGGGAATGATGCATCCATGTTGAAGTTATTTCATTAATTTGTATGTATTGAAATAATGACGAGCAATGCCAAATAGTACAAAAAATTTAGAATTACGTAGACAATTTTAATTGTGCAATTTATAAGGCCGATTTCTTCTAAATTGCATAAATAAAACCAAAAATATTCAACATTTAAGATTTTTGTAACATTAACCAAATCACTAAAATGAGCAGTTTGTGTTTCTGTTTTAATTTTTGAAGTTATAATTTAATAAAAATAAATGTAGGCGAGGGGAATGATGCATCCATGTTGAAGTAATTTCATTATTTTGTGTGTATTAAAAAAATGTAGAGCACTGCAAAATAGTACAAAAAATTTAAAATTACGGTACCAATTTTAATTATGCAATTTATAAGACCTAAATCTTATAAATTGGATAATTAAAACCCAAAATATTTGACATATAAGATTTCTGTAACATTAACCAAATCATTAAAATGAGCATTTTGTGTTTCTGTTTTAATTTTTGAAGTTAAAATTTAATAAAAATAAATGTAGGGGAGGGGAATGGTGCATCCAGGTTGAAGTGAATTCATTATTTTGTGTGTATTGAAATAATGAAGAGCACTGCTAAATAGTGAAAAAATTTAGAATTACGTAGACTATTTTAATTATGCAATTTATAAGGCCGATTTCTTATAAATTGCATAATTAAAACCGGAAATATTCAAAATTTAAGATTTTTGTAACATTAATTAAAACATTAAAATAAGCAGTTTTTGTTTCTGTTTTAATTTTTGAAGTTATAATTCAATAAAAATAAATGTAGGGGAGGGGAATGATGCATCCAGGAAAATATATTGTGTGTATTGGAATAATTTTATGTTGAAGTAATTTCATTATTTTGTGTGTATTGAAATAATGAAGGGTATTGCAAAATAGAACAAACAATTTAAAATTACGTAGACTATTTTAATTTTGCAATTTATAAGACCTATTTCTTAAAAATTGCATAATTATAACCCAAAATATCCAAAATTCAAGATTTTTGTAACATTAACCAAATTATAAAATTGAGCAGTTTGTGTTTCTGTTTTAATTTTTAAAGTTATAATTTAATAAACATAAATGCAGGGAAGGGCAATGATGCATCCAGAAAAATGTATTGTGTGTATTGAAATAATTTTGATTGAAATAAATTTGAAATCCATGTTGAAGTAAATTCATTATTTTGTGTTTATTGAAATAATGAAGAGCACTGCCAAATAGTACAAGATATGTAGAATTACGTACACAATTTAATTATGCAATATTAAAGACAATTTCTTATAAATTGCATAATTAAAATCCAAAATACTCAACATTTAAGATTTTTGTAACATTAACCAAATCATTAAAATGAGCAGTTTGTGTTTCTGTTTTAATTTTCGAAGTTATAATTTATTAAAAACAAATGTAGGGATGGGGAATGATGCATCCATGTTGAAGTAAATTCATTATTTTGTGTGTATTGAAATAATGAAGAGCAGCGCAAAATAGAAAAAAAATTTAGAATTACGTAGAATATTTTAGTTATGCAATTTATCAGACCTATTTCTTATAAATTGCATAATTAAAACCCAAAATATTCAACATTTAAAATTTTTGAAACATTAACCAATAATTAAAATGAGCAGTTTGTGTTCCTATTTTAATATTTGAAGTTATAATTCAATAAAAATAAATGTAGGGGAGGGGAATGATGCATCCAGGAAAATATATTGTGAGTATTGAAATAATTTTATGTTGAAGTAATTTCATTATTTTGTGTGTATTGAAATAATGGAAGAGCAGCGCAAAATAGGACAAAAATTTTGAATTACGTAGTCTATTTTAATTATGCAATTTATAAGACCTATTTCTTATAAATTGCATAATAAAAACCGGAAATATTCAACATTTAAGATTTTTGTAACATTAACCAAATCAATAAAATGAGCAGTTTGCGTTCTGTTTTAATTTTTGAAGTTATAATTTGATAAAAATAAATGTAGGAGAGGGGAATCATGTATCCATTAAAATATATTGAGTGCCTTGCAATAATTTTATAAAGTAATTTCATTATTTTGAGTGTAGTGAAATAATGAAGAGCACTGCAAAATAGTACCAAAAATTTAAAATTACGTAGACTATTTTAATTATGCAATTTATAAGACGTATTTCTTATTAATTGCATAATTAAAACCCAAAATATTCTATATTAAGATTTTTGTAGCATTAACTAAATCATTAAAATGAGCAGTTTGTGTTTCTGATGTAATTTTTGGAGATATACTTTATTAAAAACAAATGTAGGGGAGGGGAATGATGCATCCATATTGAAGTAAATTCATTATTTTGTGTGTATTGAAATAATGACGACCACTGCCAAATAGTACGAAAAATTTAGAATTACGAAGACTATTTTAATTTTGCAATTTATAAGGCCGATTTCTTATAAATTGCATAATTAAAATTCAATATATTCGCTATTTAAGATTTTTGTACCATTAACCAAATCAATAAAATGAGCAGTTTGTGTTTCTGTTTTAATTTTTGAAGTTATAATTTAATAAAAATAAATGTAGGGGAGGGGAATGAGGCATCCAGGAAAATATATTTTGTGTATTGAATTAATTTTATTTTGAAGTAATTTCATTATTTTGTGTGTATTGAAATAATGAAGAGCAGCGCAAAATAGAACAAAAATATTAGAATTACGCAGACTAACTTAATTATGCAATTTATAAGACCTATTTCTTTTAAATTGCATAATAAAAACCCAAAATATTTAGCATTTAAGATTTTTGTAACATTAACCAATAATTGAAATAAGCAGCTTGTGTTTCTGTTTTGATTTTTGAAGTTATAATTTAGTAAAAATAAATGTAGGGGAGGGGAAAAATGCATCCTAGAAAATATTTTGTGTGTTTTGGAATAAATTTAGTTTGAAGTAATTTCATTATTTTGTGTGTATTGAAATAATGAAGAGCACTGCACAATAGTGCAAAAAATTTAGAATTATGTAGACTATTTTAATTATGCAATTTATAATACCTATTACTTATAAATTGCATAATTAAAACTCAATATATTCGCCATTTAAGATTTTTGTAGCATTAACCAAATCATTTAAATGAGCAGTTTTTGTTTCTGTTTTAATTTTTTTAAGTTATAATTTAATAAAAATAAAAGTAGTGGAGGGGAATGATGCATCCATGTTGAAGTAAATTCATTATTTTGTGTGTATTGAAATAATGAAGAGAGCATCAAAATAGTACAAAAAATTTAGAATTACGTTGACTATTTTATTTATGCAATTTATAAGACCTTTTTCTTATAAATTGCATAAATAAATCCCAAAACATTCAACATTTAAGGTTTCTGTAATATTAACCAAATCATTAAAATGAGCAGTTTATATTCCTGTTTTAATATTTGAAGTTATAATTTAATAAAAATAAATGTAGGGGAGGGGAATGATGCATCCAGGAAAATATATTGTGTGTATTGGAATAATTTTATGTTGAAGAAATTTCATTTTTAATTGTGTAGTGAAATAAATAACAGCAGTGCAACCTAATACAAAAAATTTAGAATTACGTAGAATATTTTAGTTATGCAATTTATAAGACCTATTTCTTATAAATTGCATAAATAAATCCCAAAATATTCAACATTTAAGATTTTTGTAACATTAACCAAATCATTAATATGAGCAGTTTGTGTTTCTGTTTTAATTTTTGAAGTTATAATTTGATAAAAATAAAAGTAGGGGAGGGGAATCATTCATCCAGGAAAATATATTGTGTGTATTGCAATAATTTTAGGAAGTAATTTCATTATTTTGTGCGTATTGAAAAAATGAAGTGCACTGCAAAGTAGTACAAAAAATTTAAAATTACGTAGACTATTTTAATTATGAAATTTAAAAGACCTATTTCTAATAAATTGCATAATTAAAACCGGAAATATTCAGCATTTAAGATTTTTGTAACATTAATTAAATCATTAAAATAAACAGGTTTTGTTTCTGTTTTAATTTTTGAATTTATAATTTAATAAAAATAAATGTAAGGGAGGGGATCAATGCATCCATGTTGAAGTAAATTCATTATTTTGTGTGTATTGTAATAATGAAGAGCACTGATAAATAGTACAAAAAATTTAGAATTACGTAGACTATTTTAATTATGCTATTTATAAGGCCGATTTCTTATAAATTGCATAATTAAAACCCAAAATATTCAACATTTAAGATTTTTGTAACATTAACCAAATAATTAAAATGAGCAGTTTGTGTTTCTGTTTTAGTTTATGAATTTATAATTTAATAAACATAAATGTAGGGGAGGGCAATGATGCATCCAGAAAAATATATTGTGTGTATTGAAATAATTTTATGTTGAAGTAATTTCATTATTTCGTGTGTATTGAAATAATGAAGTGCAGCGCAAAATAGAACAAAAAATTTAGAATTACGTAGACTATTTTAATTATGAAATTTATAAGACTTATTTCCTATAAATTGCATAATTAAAACCAAAAATATTCAACATTTAAGATTTTTGTAACATTAACCAAATCATTAAAATGAGCAGTTTGTGTTTCTGTTTCAATTTTCGAAGTTATTATATATTAAAAACAAATGTAGGGGAGGGGAATGATGCATCCGTTTTGAAGTAAATTCATTATTTTGTGTGTATTGAAATAATGAAGAGCAACGCAAAATAGAACAAAAAATTTAGAATTACGTAGACTATTTTAATTATGAAATTTATAACACCTATTTCCTATAAATTGCATAATTAAAACCAAAAATATTCAACATTCAAGATTTTTGTAACAATTATAATTTAATAAAAATAAATGTAGGGGAGGGGAATGATGAATCTAGTAAGATATATTGAGTGCATTGGAATAAATTTATGTTGAAGTAATTTCTTTATTTTGTGTGTATTGAAATAATGAAGACCACTACCTAATAGTACAAAAAACTTAGAATTACTTAGACTATTTTAATAATGCAATTTATAAGACCTATTTCTTATACATTGCATAATTAAAACCGGAAATATTCAACATTTAAGATTTTTGAAACATTAACCAAATCACTAAAATGAGCAGTTTTTGTTTCTGTTTTAATTTTTGAAGTTATAATTAAATAAAAATAAATGTAGGTGAGGGAAATGATGCATCCATGTTGAAGTAAATTCATTATTTTGTGTGTATTGAAATAATGAAGAGCATTGCCAAATAGTACAAGATATGTAGAATTACGTAGACTATTTTAATTATGCAATATTAAGGCCAATTTCTTTTAAATTGCATAATTAAAACCCAAAATCTTCAGCATTTAAGATTTTTGTAACATTAACCAATAATTAAAATGAGCAGTTTGTGTTCCTGCTTTAATTTTTGAAGTTATAATTTAATAAAAATAAATGTAGGGGAGGGGAATGATGCATCCAGGAAAATATATTGTGTGTATTGAAATAATTTTATGTTGAAGTAATTTCATTATTTTGTGTGTATTGAAGTAATGGAAGAGCAGCGCAAAATAGGTCAAAAAATTAGAATTACGTAGACTATTTTAATTATGCAATTTATAAGACCTATTTCTATTACAGTGCATAATTAAAACCCAAAATATTCAGCATTTAGGATTTTTGTAACATTAACCAATAATTAAAATGAGCAGTTTGTGTTTCTGTTTTGATTTTTGAAGTTTTAATTTAATAAAAATAAATGTAGGGGAGGAGAATAATGCATCCAGGAAAATATTTTGTGTGTATTGGAATAAATTTATGTTGAAGTAATTTCATTATTTTGTGTGTATTGAAATAATGAAAAGCACTGCAAAATAGTTCAAAAAATTTAGAATTACGTAGACTATTTTAATTATGCAATTTATAAGACCTATTTCTTATAAATTGCATAATTAAAACCGGAAATATTCAACATTTAAGATTTTTGTAACATTAACCAAATCATTAAAATGAGCAGTTTGTATTTCTGTTTTATTTTTTGAAGTTATAATTTGATAAAAATAAATGTAGGGGAGGGGAATCATGTATCCATTAAAATATATTGTGTGCATTGCAATAATTTTATGAAGTAATTTCATTATTTTGTGTGTATTTAAATAATGAAGAGCACTGCAAAATATAACAAAAAATATAAAATTACGTAGACTATTTTAATTATGAAATTTATAAGACATATTTCTTATAAATTGCATAATTAAAACCCAAAATATTCAGCATTAAAATTTTTGTAGCATTAACCTAATCATTAAAATGAACAGTTTGGGTTTCTGTTTTAATTTTTGAAGTTATAATTTGATAAAAATATATGTAGGGGAGGGGAATGATGCATCCAGCAAAATATATTGTGTGTATTGAAATAATTTTATGTTGATGTAATTTCATAATTTTGTGTGTATTGAAATAATGAAGAGCACTGCAATATAGTACAAAAAATTTAGAATAACGTAGACTACTTTAATTATGCAATTTATAAGACCTATTTCTTATAAATTGCATAATTAAAACCGGAAATATTCAACATTTAAGATTTTTGTAACATTAACCAAATCATTAAAATGAGCAATTTGTGTTTCTGTTTTAATTTTTGAAGTTATAATTTAATAAAAATAAATGTAGGGGAGGGGAATGATGCATGCATGTTGAAGTAAATTCTTTTTTTTGTGTGTATTGAAATAATGAAGATCACTGCCAAATAGTGCAAAAAATTTAGAATTAAGTAGGCTATTTTAACTATGCAATTTCTAAGACCGATCTGTTATACATTGCATAATTAAACTCCAAAATATTCAACATTTAAGATTTTTGTAACATTAACCAAATCATTAAAATGAGCAGTTTGGGTTTCTGTTTTAATTTTTAAGTTATAATTTAATAAAAATATATATAGGGGAGGGGAATGATGCATCCAGGAAAATATATTGTATGTTTTGAAATAATTTTATGTTGAAGTAAATTCATTATTTTGCGTGCATTGAAATAATGAAGAGCAGCCCAAAGTAGAACAAAAAATTTAGAATTACGTAAACTATTTTAATTATGAAATTTATCAGACCTATTTCTTATAAATTGCATAATTAAAACCGGAAATATTCAACATTTAAGATTTTTGTAACATTAATTAAATCATTAATATAAGAAGTTTTTGTTTCGGTTTTAATTTTTGAATTTATAATTTAATAAAAATAAATGTAGGGGAGGGGATCAATGCATCCATGTTGAAGTAATTTCATTATTTTGTGTGTAGTGAAATAATGAAGAGCACTGCAAAATAATACAAAAAATTTAAAATTACGTAGACTATTTAAATTATGAAATTTTTAAGACCTATTTTTTATAAATTGCATAATTAAAACCCAAAATATTCAACATTTAAGATTTTTGTAACATTAACCAAATCATTAAAATGAGCAGTTTGTGTTTTTGTTTTAATTTTTGAATTTATAATTTAATAAAAATAAATGTAGGGAAGGGGAATGATGCATCCAGCAAAATATATTGTGTGTATTGAAATAATTTTATGTTGAAGTAATTTCATTATTTAGTGTGTATTGAAATAATTTTATGTTGAAGTAATTTCATTATTTTGTGTGTATTGAAATAATGAAGAGCAATGCAATATAGTACAAAAATTTAGAATAACGTAGACTACTTTAATTATGCAATTTATAAGACCTATTTCTTATAAATTGCATAATTAAAACCGGAAATATTCAACATTTAAGATTTTTGTAACATTAACCAAATCATTAAAATGAGCAGTTTGTGTTTCTGTTTTAATTTTCGAAGTTATAATTTATTAAAAACAAATGTAGGGGATGGGAATGATGCATCCATGTTGAAGTAAATTCATTATTTTTTGTGTATTGAAATAATGAAATGCAGCGCAAAATAGAACAAAAAATTTAGAATTACGTAAACTCTTTTAATTATGAAATTTATCAGACCTATTTCTTATAAATTGCATAATTAAAACCGGAAATATTCAACATTTAAGATTTTTGTAACATTAATTAAATCATAAAAACAAGCAGTTTTTGTTCCTGTTTTAATTTTTGAAGTTATAATTTAATAAAAATAATTGTAGGGGAGGGGATCAATGCATACATGTTGAAGTAAATTCATTCTTTTGTGTGTCTTGAAATAATGAAGAGCACTGCTAAATAGCAAAAAAACTTTAGAATTATGTAGACAATTTAAATTTTGCAATTTATAAGGCCGATTTCTTATAAATTGCATAAGTAAAACTCAATATTTTCAACATTTAAGATTTTTGTAACATTAACCAAATCATTGAAATGAGCAGTTTGTGTTTCTGTTTTAATTTTTGATTTTATAATTTGATAAAAATAAATGTAGGGGAGGGGAATCATGTATCCATTAAAATATATTATGTATATTGCAATAATTTTATGAAGTAATTTCATTCTTTTGTGTGTATTGAAATAATGAAGAACAGTGCCAAATAGTACTAAAAATTTAGAATTTCGTAGACTATTTTAATTATGCAATAAAAAAGCTCGATTTCTCATAAATTGCAAAATTGAAACCCAATATATTCATCATTTAAGGTTTTTGTCACATTAACCAAATCATTAAAATGAGCAGTTTGTGTTTCTGTTTTAATTTTTGAAGTTATAATTTATTAAAAACAAATGTAGGGGAGGGGAATGATGCATCCATGTTGAAGTAAATTCATTATTTTGTGTGTATTGAAATAATAAAGAGCACTGCTAAATAGTACAAAAAATTTAAAATTACGTAGACTATTTAAATTATGAAATTTATAAGTCCTATTTCTTATAAATTGCATAATTAAAACCCAAAATATTCAACATTTAAGATTTTTGTAACATTAACCAAATTATTAAAATGAGCAGTTTGTGTTTCAGTTTTAATTTTTGAATTTATAATTTAATAAAAATAAATGTAGGGCAGGGGAATGAAGCATCCAGGTAAATATATTGCGTGTATTGGAATAATTTTATGTTGAAGTAATTTCATTATTTTGTGTGTATTGAAATAATGAAGAGCATTGCAAAATAGTTTAAAAATTTAGATTTGAGTAGACAATTTTATTTATGCAATTTATCAGACTTATTTCTTATAAATTGCATAAATAAAACTCAAAATATTCAACATTTAGGATTTTTGTAACATTAACCAAATCATTAAAATGAGCAGTTTGTATTTCTCTTTTATTTTTTGAAGTTATAATTTGATAAAAATAAATGTAGGGGAGGGGAATCATGTATCCATTAAAATATATTGTGTGCATTGCAATAATTTTATGAAGTAATTTCATTATTTTTTGTGTATTTAAATAATGAAGAGCACTGCAATATAGTACAAAAAATTTAAAATTACGTAGACTATTTTAATTATGAAATTTATAAGACATATTTCTTATAAATTGCATAATTAAAACCCAAAATATTCAACATTGAAAATTTTTGTAACATTAACCAAATCATTAAAATGAACAGTTTGGGTTTCTGTTTTAATTTTTGAAGTTATAATTTAATAAAAATAAATGTAGGAGAGGGGAATGATGCATGCATGTTGAAGTAAATTCTTTATATTGTGCGTATTGAATTAATGAAGATCACTGCCAAATAGTGCCAAAAATTTAGAATTACGTTGACTATTTTTACTATGCAATTTCTAAGGCCGATCTGTTATACATTGCATAATTAAACTCCAAAATATTCAACATTTAAGATTTTTGTAACATTAACCAAATCATTAAAATGAGCAGTTTAGGTTTCTGTTTTAACTTTTGAAGTTATAATTTAATAAAAATAAATATAGGGGAGGGGAATGATGCATCCAGGAAAATATATTGTGTGTTTTGAAATAATTTTATGTTGAATTAATTTCATTATTTTGTGTGTATTGAAATAATGAAAAGCAGCGCAAAATAGAACAAAAAATTTAAAATTACGTAAACTATTTTAATTATGAAATTTATCAGACCTATTTCTTATAAATTGCATAATTAAAACCGGAAATATTCAACATTTAAGATTTTTGTAACATTAATTAAATCATTAAAATAAGCAGTTTTTGTTTCTGTTTTAATATTTGAAGTTATAATTTAATATAAATGTAGGGGAGGGGATCAATGCATCCATGTTGAAGTAATTTCATTATTTTGTGTGTAGTGAAATAATGAAGAGCACTGCAAAATAATACAAAAAATTTAAAATTACGTAGACTATTTAAATTATGAAATTTTTAAGACCTATTTATTATAAATTGCATAATTAAAACCCAAAATATTCAACATTTAAGATTTTTGTAACATTAACCAAATCATTAATATGAGAAGTTTGTGTTTTTGTTTTAATTTTTGAGTTTATAATTTAATAAAAATAAATGTAGGGAAGGGGAATGATGCATCCAGCAAAATATATTGTGTGTATTGAAATAATTTTATGTTGAAGTAATTTCATTACTTTGTGTGTATTGAAATAATGAAGGGCACTGCAAAATAGAACAAAAAATTTAGAGTTACGTAGACTACTTTAATTATGCAATTTATAATACCTATTACTTATAAATTGCATAATTAAAACTCAATATATTCGCCATTTAAGATTTTTGTAGCATTAACCAAATCATTTAAATGAGCAGTTTTTGTTTCTGTTTTAATTTTTTTAAGTTATAATTTAATAAAAATAAAAGTAGTGGAGGGGAATGATGCATCCATGTTGAAGTAAATTCATTATTTTGTGTGTATTGAAATAATGAAGAGAGCATCAAAATAGTACAAAAAATTTAGAATTATGTTGACTATTTTATTTATGCAATTTATAAGACCTTTTTCTTATAAATTGCATAAATTAATCCCAAAATATTCAACATTTAAGGTTTCTGTAATATTAACCAAATCATTAAAATGAGCAGTTTATATTCCTGTTTTAATATTTGAAGTTATAATTTAATAAAAATAAATGTAGGGGAGGGGAATGATGCATCCAGGAAAATATATTGTGTGTATTGGAATAATTTTATGTTGAAGAAATTTCATTTTTAATTGTGTAGTGAAATAAATAACAGCAGTGCATCCTAATACAAAAAATTTAGAATTACGTAGAATATTTTAGTTATGCAATTTATAAGACCTATTTCTTATAAATTGCATAAATAAATCCCAAAATATTCAACATTTAAGATTTTTGTAACATTAACCAAATCATTAATATGAGCAGTTTGTGTTTCTCTTTTAATTTTTGAAGTTATAATTTGATAAAAATAAAAGTAGGGGAGGGGAATCATTCATCCAGGAAAATATATTGTGTGTATTGCAATAATTTTAGGAAGTAATTTCATTATTTTGTGCGTATTGAAAAAATGAAGTGCACTGCAAAGTAGTACAAAAAATTTAAAATTACGTAGACTATTTTAATTATGAAATTTAAAAGACCTATTTCTAATAAATTGCATAATTAAAACCGGAAATATTCAGCATTTAAGATTTTTGTAACATTAATTAAATCATTAAAATAAACAGGTTTTGTTTCTGTTTTAATTTTTGAATTTATAATTTAATAAAAATAAATGTAAGGGAGGGGATCAATGCATCCATGTTGAAGTAAATTCATTATTTTGTGTGTATTGTAATAATGAAGAGCACTGATAAATAGTACAAAAAATTTAGAATTACGTAGACTATTTTAATTATGCTATTTATAAGGCCGATTTCTTATAAATTGCATAATTAAAACCCAAAATATTCAACATTTAAGATTTTTGTAACATTAACCAAATAATTAAAATGAGCAGTTTGTGTTTCTGTTTTAGTTTATGAATTTATAATTTAATAAACATAAATGTAGGGGAGGGCAATGATGCATCCAGAAAAATATATTGTGTGTATTGAAATAATTTTATGTTGAAGTAATTTCATTATTGCGTGTGTATTGAAATAATGAAGTGCAGCGCAAAATAGAACAAAAAATTTAGAATTACGTAGACTATTTTAATTATGAAATTTATAAGACTTATTTCCTATAAATTGCATAATTAAAACCAAAAATATTCAACATTTAAGATTTTTGTAACATTAACCAAATCATTAAAATGAGCAGTTTGTGTTTCTGTTTCAATTTTCGAAGTTATTATATATTAAAAACAAATGTAGGGGAGGGGAATGATGCATCCGTTTTGAAGTAAATTCATTATTTTGTGTGTATTGAAATAATGAAGAGCAACGCAAAATAGAACAAAAAATTTAGAATTACGTAGACTATTTTAATTATGAAATTTATAACACCTATTTCCTATAAATTGCATAATTAAAACCAAAAATATTCAACATTCAAGATTTTTGTAACAATTATAATTTAATAAAAATAAATGTAGGGGAGGGGAATGATGAATCTAGTAAGATATATTGAGTGTATTGGAATAAATTTATGTTGAAGTAATTTCTTTATTTTGTGTGTATTGAAATAATGAAGACCACTACCTAATAGTACAAAAAACTTAGAATTACTTAGACTATTTTAATAATGCAATTTATAGGACCTATTTCTTATACATTGCATAATTAAAACCGGAAATATTCAACATTTAAGATTTTTGAAACATTAACCAAATCACTAAAATGAGCAGTTTTTGTTTCTGTTTTAATTTTTGAAGTTATAATTAAATAAAAATAAATGTAGGTGAGGGAAATGATGCATCCATGTTGAAGTAAATTCATTATTTTGTGTGTATTGAAATAATGAAGAGCATTGCCAAATAGTACAAGATATGTAGAATTACGTAGACTATTTTAATTATGCAATATTAAGGCCAATTTCTTTTAAATTGCATAATTAAAACCCAAAATCTTCAGCATTTAAGATTTTTGTAACATTAACCAATAATTAAAATGAGCAGTTTGTGTTCCTGCTTTAATTTTTGAAGTTATAATTTAATAAAAATAAATGTAGGGGAGGGGAATGATGCATCCAGGAAAATATATTGTGTGTATTGAAATAATTTTATGTTGAAGTAATTTCATTATTTTGTGTGTATTGAAGTAATGGAAGAGCAGCGCAAAATAGGTCAAAAAATTAGAATTACGTAGACTATTTTAATTATGCAATTTATAAGACCTATTTCTTTTACAGTGCATAATTAAAACCCAAAATATTCAGCATTTAGGATTTTTGTAACATTAACCAATAATTAAAATGAGCAGTTTGTGTTTCTGTTTTGATTTTTGAAGTTTTAATTTAATAAAAATAAATGTAGGGGAGGAGAATAATGCATCCAGGAAAATATTTTGTGTGTATTGGAATAAATTTATGTTGAAGTAATTTCATTATTTTGTGTGTATTGAAATAATGAAAAGCACTGCAAAATAGTTCAAAAAATTTAGAATTACGTAGACTATTTTAATTATGCAATTTATAAGACCTATTTCTTATAAATTGCATAATTAAAACCGGAAATATTCAACATTTAAGATTTTTGTAACATTAACCAAATCATTAAAATGAGCAGTTTGTATTTCTGTTTTATTTTTTGAAGTTATAATTTGATAAAAATAAATGTAGGGGAGGGGAATCATGTATCCATTAAAATATATTGTGTGCATTGCAATAATTTTATGAAGTAATTTCATTATTTTGTGTGTATTTAAATAATGAAGAGCACTGCAAAATAGTACAAAAAATATAAAATTACGTAGACTATTTTAATTATGAAACTTATAAGACATATTTCTTATAAATTGCATAATTAAAACCCAAAATATTCAGCATTAAAATTTTTGTAGCATTAACCTAATCATTAAAATGAACAGTTTGGGTTTCTGTTTTAATTTTTGAAGTTATAATTTGATAAAAATATATGTAGGGGAGGGGAATGATGCATCCAGCAAAATATATTGTGTGTATTGAAATAATTTTATGTTGATGTAATTTCATAATTTTGTGTGTATTGAAATAATGAAGAGCACTGCAATATAGTACAAAAAATTTAGAATAACGTAGACTACTCTAATTATGCAATTTATAAGACCTATTTCTTATAAATTGCATAATTAAAACCGGAAATATTCAACATTTAAGATTTTTGTAACATTAACCAAATCATTAAAATGAGCAATTTGTGTTTCTGTTTTAATTTTTGAAGTTATAATTTAATAAAAATAAATGTAGGGGAGGGGAATGATGCATGCATGTTGAAGTAAATTCTTTTTTTTGTGTGTATTGAAATAATGAAGATCACTGCCAAATAGTGCAAAAAATTTAGAATTAAGTAGACTATTTTAACTATGCAATTTCTAAGACCGATCTGTTATACATTGCATAATTAAACTCCAAAATATTCAACATTTAAGATTTTTGTAACATTAACCAAATCATTAAAATGAGCAGTTTGGGTTTCTGTTTTAATTTTTAAATTATAATTTAATAAAAATAAATATAGGGGAGGGGAATGATGCATCCAGGAAAATATATTGTATATTTTGAAATAATTTTATGTTGAAGTAAATTCATTATTTTGTGTGCATTGAAATAATGAAGAGCAGCCCAAAGTAGAACAAAAAATTTAGAATTACGTAAACTATTTTAATTATGAAATTTATCAGACCTATTTCTTATAAATTGCATAATTAAAACCGGAAATATTCAACATTTAAGATTTTTGTAACATTAATTAAATCATTAATATAAGAAGTTTTTGTTTCGGTTTTAATTTTTGAATTTATAATTTAATAAAAATAAATGTAGGGGAGGGGATCAATGCATCCATGTTGAAGTAATTTCATTATTTTGTGTGTAGTGAAATAATGAAGAGCACTGCAAAATAATACAAAAAATTTAAAATTACGTAGACTATTTAAATTATGAAATTTTTAAGACCTATTTTTTATAAATTGCATAATTAAAACCCAAAATATTCAACATTTAAGATTTTTGTAACATTAACCAAATCATTAAAATGAGCAGTTTGTGTTTTTGTTTTAATTTTTGAATTTATAATTTAATAAAAATAAATGTAGGGAAGGGGAATGATGCATCCAGCAAAATATATTGTGTGTATTGAAATACTTTTATGTTGAAGTAATTTCATTATTTTGTGTGTATTGAAATAATTTTATGTTGAAGTAATTTCATTATTTTGTGTGTATTGAAATAATGAAGAGCAATGCAATATAGTACAAAAATTTAGAATAACGTAGACTACTTTAATTATGCAATTTATAAGACCTATTTCTTATAAATTGCATAATTAAAACCGGAAATATTCAACATTTAAGATTTTTGTAACATTAACCAAATCATTAAAATGAGCAGTTTGTGTTTCTGTTTTAATTTTCGAAGTTATAATTTATTAAAAACAAATGTAGGGGATGGGAATGATGCATCCATGTTGAAGTAAATTCATTATTTTGTGTGTATTGAAATAATGAAATGCAGCGCAAAATAGAACAAAAAATTTAGAATTACGTAAACTCTTTTAATTATGAAATTTATCAGACCTATTTCTTATAAATTGCATAATTAAAACCGGAAATATTCAACATTTAAGATTTTTGTAACATTAATTAAATCATAAAAACAAGCAGTTTTTGTTCCTGTTTTAATTTTTGAAGTTATAATTTAATAAAAATAATTGTAGGGGAGGGGATCAATGCATACATGTTGAAGTAAATTCATTCTTTTGTGTGTCTTGAAATAATGAAGAGCACTGCTAAATAGCAAAAAAAAATTAGAATTATGTAGACAATTTAAATTTTGCAATTTATAAGGCCGATTTCTTATAAATTGCATAAGTAAAACTCAATATTTTCAACATTTAAGATTTTTGTAACATTAACCAAATCATTGAAATGGGCAGTTTGTGTTTCTGTTTTAATTTTTGATGTTATAATTTGATAAAAATAAATGTAGGGGAGGGGAATCATGTATCCATTAAAATATATTATGTGTATTGCAATAATTTTATGAAGTAATTTCATTCTTTTGTGTGTATTGAAATAATGAAGAGCAGCGCAAAATAGAACAAAAATATTAGAATTACGCAGACTAACTTAATTATGCAATTTATAAGACCTATTTCTTTTAAATTGCATAATAAAAACCCAAAATATTTAGCATTTAAGATTTTTGTAACATTAACCAATAATTGAAATAAGCAGCTTGTGTTTCTGTTTTGATTTTTGAAGTTATAATTTAGTAAAAATAAATGTAGGGGAGGGGAAAAATGCATCCTAGAAAATATTTTGTGTGTTTTGGAATAAATTTAGTTTGAAGTAATTTCATTATTTTGTGTGTATTGAAATAATGAAGAGCACTGCACAATAGTGCAAAAAATTTAGAATTATGTAGACTATTTTAATTATGCAATTTATAATACCTATTACTTATAAATTGCATAATTAAAACTCAATATATTCGCCATTTAAGATTTTTGTAGCATTAACCAAATCATTTAAATGAGCAGTTTTTGTTTCTGTTTTAATTTTTTTAAGTTATAATTTAATAAAAATAAAAGTAGTGGAGGGGAATGATGCATCCATGTTGAAGTAAATTCATTATTTTGTGTGTATTGAAATAATGAAGAGAGCATCAAAATAGTACAAAAAATTTAGAATTACGTTGACTATTTTATTTATGCAATTTATAAGACCTTTTTCTTATAAATTGCATAAATAAATCCCAAAACATTCAACATTTAAGGTTTCTGTAATATTAACCAAATCATTAAAATGAGCAGTTTATATTCCTGTTTTAATATTTGAAGTTATAATTTAATAAAAATAAATGTAGGGGAGGGGAATGATGCATCCAGGAAAATATATTGTGTGTATTGGAATAATTTTATGTTGAAGAAATTTCATTTTTAATTGTGTAGTGAAATAAATAACAGCAGTGCAACCTAATACAAAAAATTTAGAATTACGTAGAATATTTTAGTTATGCAATTTATAAGACCTATTTCTTATAAATTGCATAAATAAATCCCAAAATATTCAACATTTAAGATTTTTGTAACATTAACCAAATCATTAATATGAGCAGTTTGTGTTTCTGTTTTAATTTTTGAAGTTATAATTTGATAAAAATAAAAGTAGGGGAGGGGAATCATTCATCCAGGAAAATATATTGTGTGTATTGCAATAATTTTAGGAAGTAATTTCATTATTTTGTGCGTATTGAAAAAATGAAGTGCACTGCAAAGTAGTACAAAAAATTTAAAATTACGTAGACTATTTTAATTATGAAATTTAAAAGACCTATTTCTAATAAATTGCATAATTAAAACCGGAAATATTCAGCATTTAAGATTTTTGTAACATTAATTAAATCATTAAAATAAACAGGTTTTGTTTCTGTTTTAATTTTTGAATTTATAATTTAATAAAAATAAATGTAAGGGAGGGGATCAATGCATCCATGTTGAAGTAAATTCATTATTTTGTGTGTATTGTAATAATGAAGAGCACTGATAAATAGTACAAAAAATTTAGAATTACGTAGACTATTTTAATTATGCTATTTATAAGGCCGATTTCTTATAAATTGCATAATTAAAACCCAAAATATTCAACATTTAAGATTTTTGTAACATTAACCAAATAATTAAAATGAGCAGTTTGTGTTTCTGTTTTAGTTTATGAATTTATAATTTAATAAACATAAATGTAGGGGAGGGCAATGATGCATCCAGAAAAATATATTGTGTGTATTGAAATAATTTTATGTTGAAGTAATTTCATTATTTCGTGTGTATTGAAATAATGAAGTGCAGCGCAAAATAGAACAAAAAATTTAGAATTACGTAGACTATTTTAATTATGAAATTTATAAGACTTATTTCCTATAAATTGCATAATTAAAACCAAAAATATTCAACATTTAAGATTTTTGTAACAATTATAATTTAATAAAAATAAATGTAGGGGAGGGGAATGATGAATATAGTAAGATATATTGAGTGCATTGGAATAAATTTATGTTGAAGTAATTTCTTTATTTTGTGTGTATTGAAATAATGAAGACCACTACCTAATAGTACAAAAAACTTAGAATTACTTAGACTATTTTAATAATGCAATTTATAAGACCTATTTCTTATACATTGCATAATTAAAACCGGAAATATTCAACATTTAAGATTTTTGAAACATTAACCAAATCACTAAAATGAGCAGTTTTTGTTTCTGTTTTAATTTTTGAAGTTATAATTAAATAAAAATAAATGTAGGTGAGGGAAATGATGCATCCATGTTGAAGTAAATTCATTATTTTGTGTGTATTGAAATAATGAAGAGCATTGCCAAATAGTACAAGATATGTAGAATTACGTAGACTATTTTAATTATGCAATATTAAGGCCAATTTCTTTTAAATTGCATAATTAAAACCCAAAATCTTCAGCATTTAAGATTTTTGTAACATTAACCAATAATTAAAATGAGCAGTTTGTGTTCCTGCTTTAATTTTTGAAGTTATAATTTAATAAAAATAAATGTAGGGGAGGGGAATGATGCATCCAGGAAAATATATTGTGTGTATTGAAATAATTTTATGTTGAAGTAATTTCATTATTTTGTGTGTATTGAAGTAATGGAAGAGCAGCGCAAAATAGGTCAAAAAATTAGAATTACGTAGACTATTTTAATTATGCAATTTATAAGACCTATTTCTATTACAGTGCATAATTAAAACCCAAAATATTCAGCATTTAGGATTTTTGTAACATTAACCAATAATTAAAATGAGCAGTTTGTGTTTCTGTTTTGATTTTTGAAGTTTTAATTTAATAAAAATAAATGTAGGGGAGGAGAATAATGCATCCAGGAAAATATTTTGTGTGTATTGGAATAAATTTATGTTGAAGTAATTTCATTATTTTGTGTGTATTGAAATAATGAAAAGCACTGCAAAATAGTTCAAAAAATTTAGAATTACGTAGACTATTTTAATTATGCAATTTATAAGACCTATTTCTTATAAATTGCATAATTAAAACCGGAAATATTCAACATTTAAGATTTTTGTAACATTAACCAAATCATTAAAATGAGCAGTTTGTATTTCTGTTTTATTTTTTGAAGTTATAATTTGATAAAAATAAATGTAGGGGAGGGGAATCATGTATCCATTAAAATATATTGTGTGCATTGCAATAATTTTATGAAGTAATTTCATTATTTTGTGTGTATTTAAATAATGAAGAGCACTGCAAAATATTACAAAAAATATAAAATTACGTAGACTATTTTAATTATGAAATTTATAAGACATATTTCTTATAAATTGCATAATTAAAACCCAAAATATTCAGCATTAAAATTTTTGTAGCATTAACCTAATCATTAAAATGAACAGTTTGGGTTTCTGTTTTAATTTTTGAAGTTATAATTTGATAAAAATATATGTAGGGGAGGGGAATGATGCATCCAGCAAAATATATTGTGTGTATTGAAATAATTTTATGTTGATGTAATTTCATAATTTTGTGTGTATTGAAATAATGAAGAGCACTGCAATATAGTACAAAAAATTTAGAATAACGTAGACTACTTTAATTATGCAATTTATAAGACCTATTTCTTATAAATTGCATAATTAAAACCGGAAATATTCAACATTTAAGATTTTTGTAACATTAACCAAATCATTAAAATGAGCAATTTGTGTTTCTGTTTTAATTTTTGAAGTTATAATTTAATAAAAATAAATGTAGGGGAGGGGAATGATGCATGCATGTTGAAGTAAATTCTTTTTTTTGTGTGTATTGAAATAATGAAGATCACTGCCAAATAGTGCAAAAAATTTAGAATTAAGTAGGCTATTTTAACTATGCAATTTCTAAGACCGATCTGTTATACATTGCATAATTAAACTCCAAAATATTCAACATTTAAGATTTTTGTAACATTAACCAAATCATTAAAATGAGCAGTTTGGGTTTCTGTTTTAATTTTTAAGTTATAATTTAATAAAAATATATATAGGGGAGGGGAATGATGCATCCAGGAAAATATATTGTATGTTTTGAAATAATTTTATGTTGAAGTAAATTCATTATTTTGCGTGCATTGAAATAATGAAGAGCAGCCCAAAGTAGAACAAAAAATTTAGAATTACGTAAACTATTTTAATTATGAAATTTATCAGACCTATTTCTTATAAATTGCATAATTAAAACCGGAAATATTCAACATTTAAGATTTTTGTAACATTAATTAAATCATTAATATAAGAAGTTTTTGTTTCGGTTTTAATTTTTGAATTTATAATTTAATAAAAATAAATGTAGGGGAGGGGATCAATGCATCCATGTTGAAGTAATTTCATTATTTTGTGTGTAGTGAAATAATGAAGAGCACTGCAAAATAATACAAAAAATTTAAAATTACGTAGACTATTTAAATTATGAAATTTTTAAGACCTATTTTTTATAAATTGCATAATTAAAACCCAAAATATTCAACATTTAAGATTTTTGTAACATTAACCAAATCATTAAAATGAGCAGTTTGTGTTTTTGTTTTAATTTTTGAATTTATAATTTAATAAAAATAAATGTAGGGAAGGGGAATGATGCATCCAGCAAAATATATTGTGTGTATTGAAATAATTTTATGTTGAAGTAATTTCATTATTTTGTGTGTATTGAAATAATTTTATGTTGAAGTAATTTCATTATTTTGTGTGTATTGAAATAATGAAGAGCAATGCAATATAGTACAAAAATTTAGAATAACGTAGACTACTTTAATTATGCAATTTATAAGACCTATTACTTATAAATTGCATAATTAAAACCGGAAATATTCAACATTTAAGATTTTTGTAACATTAACCAAATCATTAAAATGAGCAGTTTGTGTTTCTGTTTTAATTTTCGAAGTTATAATTTATTAAAAACAAATGTAGGGGATGGGAATGATGCATCCATGTTGAAGTAAATTCATTATTTTTTGTGTATTGAAATAATGAAATGCAGCGCAAAATAGAACAAAAAATTTAGAATTACGTAAACTCTTTTAATTATGAAATTTATCAGACCTATTTCTTATAAATTGCATAATTAAAACCGGAAATATTCAACATTTAAGATTTTTGTAACATTAATTAAATCATAAAAACAAGCAGTTTTTGTTCCTGTTTTAATTTTTGAAGTTATAATTTAATAAAAATAATTGTAGGGGAGGGGATCAATGCATACATGTTGAAGTAAATTCATTCTTTTGTGTGTCTTGAAATAATGAAGAGCACTGCTAAATAGCAAAAAAACTTTAGAATTATGTAGACAATTTAAATTTTGCAATTTATAAGGCCGATTTCTTATAAATTGCATAAGTAAAACTCAATATTTTCAACATTTAAGATTTTTGTAACATTAACCAAATCATTGAAATGAGCAGTTTGTGTTTCTGTTTTAATTTTTGATTTTATAATTTGATAAAAATAAATGTAGGGGAGGGGAATCATGTATCCATTAAAATATATTATGTATATTGCAATAATTTTATGAAGTAATTTCATTCTTTTGTGTGTATTGAAATAATGAAGAACAGTGCCAAATAGTACTAAAAATTTAGAATTTCGTAGACTATTTTAATTATGCAATAAAAAAGCTCGATTTCTCATAAATTGCAAAATTGAAACCCAATATATTCATCATTTAAGGTTTTTGTCACATTAACCAAATCATTAAAATGAGCAGTTTGTGTTTCTGTTTTAATTTTTGAAGTTATAATTTATTAAAAACAAATGTAGGGGAGGGGAATGATGCATCCATGTTGAAGTAAATTCATTATTTTGTGTGTATTGAAATAATAAAGAGCACTGCTAAATAGTACAAAAAATTTAAAATTACGTAGACTATTTAAATTATGAAATTTATAAGTCCTATTTCTTATAAATTGCATAATTAAAACCCAAAATATTCAACATTTAAGATTTTTGTAACATTAACCAAATTATTAAAATGAGCAGTTTGTGTTTCAGTTTTAATTTTTGAATTTATAATTTAATAAAAATAAATGTAGGGCAGGGGAATGAAGCATCCAGGTAAATATATTGCGTGTATTGGAATAATTTTATGTTGAAGTAATTTCATTATTTTGTGTGTATTGAAATAATGAAGAGCATTGCAAAATAGTTTAAAAATTTAGATTTGAGTAGACAATTTTATTTATGCAATTTATCAGACTTATTTCTTATAAATTGCATAAATAAAACTCAAAATATTCAACATTTAGGATTTTTGTAACATTAACCAAATCATTAAAATGAGCAGTTTGTATTTCTCTTTTATTTTTTGAAGTTATAATTTGATAAAAATAATTGTAGGGGAGGGGAATCATGTATCCATTAAAATATATTGTGTGCATTGCAATAATTTTATGAAGTAATTTCATTATTTTTTGTGTATTTAAATAATGAAGAGCACTGCAATATAGTACAAAAAATTTAAAATTACGTAGACTATTTTAATTATGAAATTTATAAGACATATTTCTTATAAATTGCATAATTAAAACCCAAAATATTCAACATTGAAAATTTTTGTAACATTAACCAAATCATTAAAATGAACAGTTTGGGTTTCTGTTTTAATTTTTGAAGTTATAATTTAATAAAAATAAATGTAGGAGAGGGGAATGATGCATGCATGTTGAAGTAAATTATTTATATTGTGCGTATTGAATTAATGAAGATCACTGCCAAATAGTGCCAAAAATTTAGAATTACGTTGACTATTTTTACTATGCAATTTCTAAGGCCGATCTGTTATACATTGCATAATTAAACTCCAAAATATTCAACATTTAAGATTTTTGTAACATTAACCAAATCATTAAAATGAGCAGTTTAGGTTTCTGTTTTAACTTTTGAAGTTATAATTTAATAAAAATAAATATAGGGGAGGGGAATGATGCATCCAGGAAAATATATTGTGTGTTTTGAAATAATTTTATGTTGAATTAATTTCATTATTTTGTGTGTATTGAAATAATGAAAAGCAGCGCAAAATAGAACAAAAAATTTAAAATTACGTAAACTATTTTAATTATGAAATTTATCAGACCTATTTCTTATAAATTGCATAATTAAAACCGGAAATATTCAACATTTAAGATTTTTGTAACATTAATTAAATCATTAAAATAAGCAGTTTTTGTTTCTGTTTTAATATTTGAAGTTATAATTTAATAAAGATAAATGTAGGGGAGGGGATCAATGCATCCATGTTGAAGTAATTTCATTATTTTGTGTGTAGTGAAATAATGAAGAGCACTGCAAAATAATACAAAAAATTTAAAATTACGTAGACTATTTAAATTATGAAATTTTTAAGACCTATTTATTATAAATTGCATAATTAAAACCCAAAATATTCAACATTTAAGATTTTTGTAACATTAACCAAATCATTAATATGAGAAGTTTGTGTTTTTGTTTTAATTTTTGAGTTTATAATTTAATAAAAATAAATGTAGGGAAGGGGAATGATGCATCCAGCAAAATATATTGTGTGTATTGAAATAATTTATGTTGAAGTAATTTCATTACTTTGTGTGTATTGAAATAATGAAGGGCACTGCAAAATAGAACAAAAAATTTAGAGTTACGTAGACTACTTTAATTATGCAATTTATAATACCTATTACTTATAAATTGCATAATTAAAACTCAATATATTCGCCATTTAAGATTTTTGTAGCATTAACCAAATCATTTAAATGAGCAGTTTTTGTTTCTGTTTTAATTTTTTTAAGTTATAATTTAATAAAAATAAAAGTAGTGGAGGGGAATGATGCATCCATGTTGAAGTAAATTCATTATTTTGTGTGTATTGAAATAATGAAGAGAGCATCAAAATAGTACAAAAAATTTAGAATTACGTAGACTATTTTAATTATGAAATTTATAAGACTTATTTCCTATAAATTGCATAATTAAAACCAAAAATATTCAACATTTAAGATTTTTGTAACATTAACCAAATCATTAAAATGAGCAGTTTGTGTTTCTGTTTCAATTTTCGAAGTTATTATATATTAAAAACAAATGTAGGGGAGGGGAATGATGCATCCGTTTTGAAGTAAATTCATTATTTTGTGTGCAACGCAAAATAGAACAAAAAATTTAGAATTACGTAGACTATTTTAATTATGAAATTTATAACACCTATTTCCTATAAATTGCATAATTAAAACCAAAAATATTCAACATTCAAGATTTTTGTAACAATTATAATTTAATAAAAATAAATGTAGGGGAGGGGAATGATGAATCTAGTAAGATATATTGAGTGTATTGGAATAAATTTATGTTGAAGTAATTTCTTTATTTTGTGTGTATTGAAATAATGAAGACCACTACCTAATAGTACAAAAAACTTAGAATTACTTAGACTATTTTAATAATGCAATTTATAGGACCTATTTCTTATACATTGCATAATTAAAACCGGAAATATTCAACATTTAAGATTTTTGAAACATTAACCAAATCACTAAAATGAGCAGTTTTTGTTTCTGTTTTAATTTTTGAAGTTATAATTAAATAAAAATGTAGGTGAGGGAAATGATGCATCCATGTTGAAGTAAATTCATTATTTTGTGTGTATTGAAATAATGAAGAGCATTGCCAAATAGTACAAGATATGTAGAATTACGTAGACTATTTTAATTATGCAATATTAAGGCCAATTTCTTTTAAATTGCATAATTAAAACCCAAAATCTTCAGCATTTAAGATTTTTGTAACATTAACCAATAATTAAAATGAGCAGT
This sequence comes from Amaurobius ferox, assembly GCA_951213105.1. Taxonomy (NCBI): domain Eukaryota; kingdom Metazoa; phylum Arthropoda; class Arachnida; order Araneae; family Amaurobiidae; genus Amaurobius; species Amaurobius ferox. The sequence continues at coordinate 15,573,139 of OX578142.1, read as the reverse complement.
TTGTGTTCCTGCTTTAATTTTTGAAGTTATAATTTAATAAAAATAAATGTAGGGGAGGGGAATGATGCATCCAGGAAAATATATTGTGTGTATTGAAATAATTTTATGTTGAAGTAATTTCATTATTTTGTGTGTATTGAAGTAATGGAAGAGCAGCGCAAAATAGGTCAAAAAATTAGAATTACGTAGACTATTTTAATTATGCAATTTATAAGACCTATTTCTTTTACAGTGCATAATTAAAACCCAAAATATTCAGCATTTAGGATTTTTGTAACATTAACCAATAATTAAAATGAGCAGTTTGTGTTTCTGTTTTGATTTTTGAAGTTTTAATTTAATAAAAATAAATGTAGGGGAGGAGAATAATGCATCCAGGAAAATATTTTGTGTGTATTGGAATAAATTTATGTTGAAGTAAATTCATTATTTTGTGTGCATTGAAATAATGAAGAGCAGCCCAAAGTAGAACAAAAAATTTAGAATTACGTAAACTATTTTAATTATGAAATTTATCAGACCTATTTCTTATAAATTGCATAATTAAAACCGGAAATATTCAACATTTAAGATTTTTGTAACATTAACCAAATCATTAAAATGAGCAGTTTGTATTTCTGTTTTATTTTTTGAAGTTATAATTTGATAAAAATAAATGTAGGGGAGGGGAATCATGTATCCATTAAAATATATTGTGTGCATTGCAATAATTTTATGAAGTAATTTCATTATTTTGTGTGTATTTAAATAATGAAGAGCACTGCAAAATAGTACAAAAAATATAAAATTACGTAGACTATTTTAATTATGAAACTTATAAGACATATTTCTTATAAATTGCATAATTAAAACCCAAAATATTCAGCATTAAAATTTTTGTAGCATTAACCTAATCATTAAAATGAACAGTTTGGGTTTCTGTTTTAATTTTTGAAGTTATAATTTGATAAAAATATATGTAGGGGAGGGGAATGATGCATCCAGCAAAATATATTGTGTGTATTGAAATAATTTTATGTTGATGTAATTTCATAATTTTGTGTGTATTGAAATAATGAAGAGCACTGCAATATAGTACAAAAAATTTAGAATAACGTAGACTACTCTAATTATGCAATTTATAAGACCTATTTCTTATAAATTGCATAATTAAAACCGGAAATATTCAACATTTAAGATTTTTGTAACATTAACCAAATCATTAAAATGAGCAATTTGTGTTTCTGTTTTAATTTTTGAAGTTATAATTTAATAAAAATAAATGTAGGGGAGGGGTATGATGCATGCATGTTGAAGTAAATTCTTTTTTTTGTGTGTATTGAAATAATGAAGATCACTGCCAAATAGTGCAAAAAATTTAGAATTAAGTAGACTATTTTAACTATGCAATTTCTAAGACCGATCTGTTATACATTGCATAATTAAACTCCAAAATATTCAACATTTAAGATTTTTGTAACATTAACCAAATCATTAAAATGAGCAGTTTGGGTTTCTGTTTTAATTTTTAAATTATAATTTAATAAAAATAAATATAGGGGAGGGGAATGATGCATCCAGGAAAATATATTGTATATTTTGAAATAATTTTATGTTGAAGTAAATTCATTATTTTGTGTGCATTGAAATAATGAAGAGCAGCCCAAAGTAGAACAAAAAATTTAGAATTACGTAAACTATTTTAATTATGAAATTTATCAGACCTATTTCTTATAAATTGCATAATTAAAACCGGAAATATTCAACATTTAAGATTTTTGTAACATTAATTAAATCATTAATATAAGAAGTTTTTGTTTCGGTTTTAATTTTTGAATTTATAATTTAATAAAAATAAATGTAGGGGAGGGGATCAATGCATCCATGTTGAAGTAATTTCATTATTTTGTGTGTAGTGAAATAATGAAGAGCACTGCAAAATAATACAAAAAATTTAAAATTACGTAGACTATTTAAATTATGAAATTTTTAAGACCTATTTTTTATAAATTGCATAATTAAAACCCAAAATATTCAACATTTAAGATTTTTGTAACATTAACCAAATCATTAAAATGAGCAGTTTGTGTTTTTGTTTTAATTTTTGAATTTATAATTTAATAAAAATAAATGTAGGGAAGGGGAATGATGCATCCAGCAAAATATATTGTGTGTATTGAAATACTTTTATGTTGAAGTAATTTCATTATTTTGTGTGTATTGAAATAATTTTATGTTGAAGTAATTTCATTATTTTGTGTGTATTGAAATAATGAAGAGCAATGCAATATAGTACAAAAATTTAGAATAACGTAGACTACTTTAATTATGCAATTTATAAGACCTATTTCTTATAAATTGCATAATTAAAACCGGAAATATTCAACATTTAAGATTTTTGTAACATTAACCAAATCATTAAAATGAGCAGTTTGTGTTTCTGTTTTAATTTTCGAAGTTATAATTTATTAAAAACAAATGTAGGGGATGGGAATGATGCATCCATGTTGAAGTAAATTCATTATTTTGTGTGTATTGAAATAATGAAATGCAGCGCAAAATAGAACAAAAAATTTAGAATTACGTAAACTCTTTTAATTATGAAATTTATCAGACCTATTTCTTATAAATTGCATAATTAAAACCGGAAATATTCAACATTTAAGATTTTTGTAACATTAATTAAATCATAAAAACAAGCAGTTTTTGTTCCTGTTTTAATTTTTGAAGTTATAATTTAATAAAAATAATTGTAGGGGAGGGGATCAATGCATACATGTTGAAGTAAATTCATTCTTTTGTGTGTCTTGAAATAATGAAGAGCACTGCTAAATAGCAAAAAAACTTTAGAATTATGTAGACAATTTAAATTTTGCAATTTATAAGGCCGATTTCTTATAAATTGCATAAGTAAAACTCAATATTTTCAACATTTAAGATTTTTGTAACATTAACCAAATCATTGAAATGAGCAGTTTGTGTTTCTGTTTTAATTTTTGATGTTATAATTTGATAAAAATAAATGTAGGGGAGGGGAATCATGTATCCATTAAAATATATTATGTGTATTGCAATAATTTTATGAAGTAATTTCATTCTTTTGTGTGTATTGAAATAATGAAGAACAGTGCCAAATAGTACTAAAAATTTAGAATTTCGTAGACTATTTTAATTATGCAATAAAAAAGCTCGATTTCTCATAAATTGCAAAATTGAAACCCAATATATTCATCATTTAAGGTTTTTGTCACATTAACCAAATCATTAAAATGAGCAGTTTGTGTTTCTGTTTTAATTTTTGAAGTTATAATTTATTAAAAACAAATGTAGGGGAGGGGAATGATGCATCCATGTTGAAGTAAATTCATTATTTTGTGTGTATTGAAATAATAAAGAGCACTGCTAAATAGTACCAAAAATTTAAAATTACGTAGACTATTTAAATTATGAAATTTATAAGTCCTATTTCTTATAAATTGCATAATTAAAACCCAAAATATTCAACATTTAAGATTTTTGTAACATTAACCAAATTATTAAAATGAGCAGTTTGTGTTTCAGTTTTAATTTTTGAATTTATAATTTAATAAAAATAAATGTAGGGCAGGGGAATGAAGCATCCAGGTAAATATATTGTGTGTATTGGAATAATTTTATGTTGAAGTAATTTCATTATTTTGTGTGTATTGAAATAATGAAGAGCATTGCAAAATAGTTTAAAAATTTAGATTTGAGTAGACAATTTTATTTATGCAATTTATCAGACTTATTTCTTATAAATTGCATAAATAAAACTCAAAATATTCAACATTTAGGATTTTTGTAACATTAACCAAATCATTAAAATGAGCAGTTTGTATTTCTCTTTTATTTTTTGAAGTTATAATTTGATAAAAATAAATGTAGGGGAGGGGAATCATGTATCCATTAAAATATATTGTGTGCATTGCAATAATTTTATGAAGTAATTTCATTATTTTTTGTGTATTTAAATAATGAAGAGCACTGCAATATAGTACAAAAAATTTAAAATTACGTAGACTATTTTAATTATGAAATTTATAAGACATATTTCTTATAAATTGCATAATTAAAACCCAAAATATTCAACATTGAAAATTTTTGTAACATTAACCAAATCATTAAAATGAACAGTTTGGGTTTCTGTTTTAATTTTTGAAGTTATAATTTAATAAAAATAAATGTAGGAGAGGGGAATGATGCATGCATGTTGAAGTAAATTCTTTATATTGTGCGTATTGAATTAATGAAGATCACTGCCAAATAGTGCCAAAAATTTAGAATTACGTAGACTATTTTTACTATGCAATTTCTAAGGCCGATCTGTTATACATTGCATAATTAAACTCCAAAATATTCAACATTTAAGATTTTTGTAACATTAACGAAATCATTAATATGAGCAGTTTAGGTTTCTGTTTTAACTTTTGAAGTTATAATTTAATAAAAATAAATATAGGGGAGGGGAATGATGCATCCAGGAAAATATATTGTGTGTTTTGAAATAATTTTATGTTGAATTAATTTCATTATTTTGTGTGTATTGAAATAATGAAAAGCAGCGCAAAATAGAACAAAAAATTTAAAATTACGTAAACTATTTTAATTATGAAATTTATCAGACCTATTTCTTATAAATTGCATAATTAAAACCGGAAATATTCAACATTTAAGATTTTTGTAACATTAATTAAATCATTAAAATAAGCAGTTTTTGTTTCTGTTTTAATATTTGAAGTTATAATTTAATAAAGATAAATGTAGGGGAGGGGATCAATGCATCCATGTTGAAGTAATTTCATTATTTTGTGTGTAGTGAAATAATGAAGAGCACTGCAAAATAATACAAAAAATTTAAAATTACGTAGACTATTTAAATTATGAAATTTTTAAGACCTATTTATTATAAATTGCATAATTAAAACCCAAAATATTCAACATTTAAGATTTTTGTAACATTAACCAAATCATTAATATGAGAAGTTTGTGTTTTTGTTTTAATTTTTGAGTTTATAATTTAATAAAAATAAATGTAGGGAAGGGGAATGATGCATCCAGCAAAATATATTGTGTGTATTGAAATAATTTATGTTGAAGTAATTTCATTACTTTGTGTGTATTGAAATAATGAAGGGCACTGCAAAATAGAACAAAAAATTTAGAGTTACGTAGACTACTTTAATTATGCAATTTATAATACCTATTACTTATAAATTGCATAATTAAAACTCAATATATTCGCCATTTAAGATTTTTGTAGCATTAACCAAATCATTTAAATGAGCAGTTTTTGTTTCTGTTTTAATTTTTTTAAGTTATAATTTAATAAAAATAAAAGTAGTGGAGGGGAATGATGCATCCATGTTGAAGTAAATTCATTATTTTGTGTGTATTGAAATAATGAAGAGAGCATCAAAATAGTACAAAAAATTTAGAATTACGTAGACTATTTTAATTATGAAATTTATAAGACTTATTTCCTATAAATTGCATAATTAAAACCAAAAATATTCAACATTTAAGATTTTTGTAACATTAACCAAATCATTAAAATGAGCAGTTTGTGTTTCTGTTTCAATTTTCGAAGTTATTATATATTAAAAACAAATGTAGGGGAGGGGAATGATGCATCCGTTTTGAAGTAAATTCATTATTTTGTGTGCAACGCAAAATAGAACAAAAAATTTAGAATTACGTAGACTATTTTAATTATGAAATTTATAACACCTATTTCCTATAAATTGCATAATTAAAACCAAAAATATTCAACATTCAAGATTTTTGTAACAATTATAATTTAATAAAAATAAATGTAGGGGAGGGGAATGATGAATCTAGTAAGATATATTGAGTGTATTGGAATAAATTTATGTTGAAGTAATTTCTTTATTTTGTGTGTATTGAAATAATGAAGACCACTACCTAATAGTACAAAAAACTTAGAATTACTTAGACTATTTTAATAATGCAATTTATAGGACCTATTTCTTATACATTGCATAATTAAAACCGGAAATATTCAACATTTAAGATTTTTGAAACATTAACCAAATCACTAAAATGAGCAGTTTTTGTTTCTGTTTTAATTTTTGAAGTTATAATTAAATAAAAATGTAGGTGAGGGAAATGATGCATCCATGTTGAAGTAAATTCATTATTTTGTGTGTATTGAAATAATGAAGAGCATTGCCAAATAGTACAAGATATGTAGAATTACGTAGACTATTTTAATTATGCAATATTAAGGCCAATTTCTTTTAAATTGCATAATTAAAACCCAAAATCTTCAGCATTTAAGATTTTTGTAACATTAACCAATAATTAAAATGAGCAGTTTGTGTTCCTGCTTTAATTTTTGAAGTTATAATTTAATAAAAATAAATGTAGGGGAGGGGAATGATGCATCCAGGAAAATATATTGTGTGTATTGAAATAATTTTATGTTGAAGTAATTTCATTATTTTGTGTGTATTGAAGTAATGGAAGAGCAGCGCAAAATAGGTCAAAAAATTAGAATTACGTAGACTATTTTAATTATGCAATTTATAAGACCTATTTCTTTTACAGTGCATAATTAAAACCCAAAATATTCAGCATTTAGGATTTTTGTAACATTAACCAATAATTAAAATGAGCAGTTTGTGTTTCTGTTTTGATTTTTGAAGTTTTAATTTAATAAAAATAAATGTAGGGGAGGAGAATAATGCATCCAGGAAAATATTTTGTGTGTATTGGAATAAATTTATGTTGAAGTAAATTCATTATTTTGTGTGCATTGAAATAATGAAGAGCAGCCCAAAGTAGAACAAAAAATTTAGAATTACGTAAACTATTTTAATTATGAAATTTATCAGACCTATTTCTTATAAATTGCATAATTAAAACCGGAAATATTCAACATTTAAGATTTTTGTAACATTAACCAAATCATTAAAATGAGCAGTTTGTATTTCTGTTTTATTTTTTGAAGTTATAATTTGATAAAAATAAATGTAGGGGAGGGGAATCATGTATCCATTAAAATATATTGTGTGCATTGCAATAATTTTATGAAGTAATTTCATTATTTTGTGTGTATTTAAATAATGAAGAGCACTGCAAAATAGTACAAAAAATATAAAATTACGTAGACTATTTTAATTATGAAACTTATAAGACATATTTCTTATAAATTGCATAATTAAAACCCAAAATATTCAGCATTAAAATTTTTGTAGCATTAACCTAATCATTAAAATGAACAGTTTGGGTTTCTGTTTTAATTTTTGAAGTTATAATTTGATAAAAATATATGTAGGGGAGGGGAATGATGCATCCAGCAAAATATATTGTGTGTATTGAAATAATTTTATGTTGATGTAATTTCATAATTTTGTGTGTATTGAAATAATGAAGAGCACTGCAATATAGTACAAAAAATTTAGAATAACGTAGACTACTCTAATTATGCAATTTATAAGACCTATTTCTTATAAATTGCATAATTAAAACCGGAAATATTCAACATTTAAGATTTTTGTAACATTAACCAAATCATTAAAATGAGCAATTTGTGTTTCTGTTTTAATTTTTGAAGTTATAATTTAATAAAAATAAATGTAGGGGAGGGGAATGATGCATGCATGTTGAAGTAAATTCTTTTTTTTGTGTGTATTGAAATAATGAAGATCACTGCCAAATAGTGCAAAAAATTTAGAATTAAGTAGACTATTTTAACTATGCAATTTCTAAGACCGATCTGTTATACATTGCATAATTAAACTCCAAAATATTCAACATTTAAGATTTTTGTAACATTAACCAAATCATTAAAATGAGCAGTTTGGGTTTCTGTTTTAATTTTTAAATTATAATTTAATAAAAATAAATATAGGGGAGGGGAATGATGCATCCAGGAAAATATATTGTATATTTTGAAATAATTTTATGTTGAAGTAAATTCATTATTTTGTGTGCATTGAAATAATGAAGAGCAGCCCAAAGTAGAACAAAAAATTTAGAATTACGTAAACTATTTTAATTATGAAATTTATCAGACCTATTTCTTATAAATTGCATAATTAAAACCGGAAATATTCAACATTTAAGATTTTTGTAACATTAATTAAATCATTAATATAAGAAGTTTTTGTTTCGGTTTTAATTTTTGAATTTATAATTTAATAAAAATAAATGTAGGGGAGGGGATCAATGCATCCATGTTGAAGTAATTTCATTATTTTGTGTGTAGTGAAATAATGAAGAGCACTGCAAAATAATACAAAAAATTTAAAATTACGTAGACTATTTAAATTATGAAATTTTTAAGACCTATTTTTTATAAATTGCATAATTAAAACCCAAAATATTCAACATTTAAGATTTTTGTAACATTAACCAAATCATTAAAATGAGCAGTTTGTGTTTTTGTTTTAATTTTTGAATTTATAATTTAATAAAAATAAATGTAGGGAAGGGGAATGATGCATCCAGCAAAATATATTGTGTGTATTGAAATACTTTTATGTTGAAGTAATTTCATTATTTTGTGTGTATTGAAATAATTTTATGTTGAAGTAATTTCATTATTTTGTGTGTATTGAAATAATGAAGAGCAATGCAATATAGTACAAAAATTTAGAATAACGTAGACTACTTTAATTATGCAATTTATAAGACCTATTTCTTATAAATTGCATAATTAAAACCGGAAATATTCAACATTTAAGATTTTTGTAACATTAACCAAATCATTAAAATGAGCAGTTTGTGTTTCTGTTTTAATTTTCGAAGTTATAATTTATTAAAAACAAATGTAGGGGATGGGAATGATGCATCCATGTTGAAGTAAATTCATTATTTTGTGTGTATTGAAATAATGAAATGCAGCGCAAAATAGAACAAAAAATTTAGAATTACGTAAACTCTTTTAATTATGAAATTTATCAGACCTATTTCTTATAAATTGCATAATTAAAACCGGAAATATTCAACATTTAAGATTTTTGTAACATTAATTAAATCATAAAAACAAGCAGTTTTTGTTCCTGTTTTAATTTTTGAAGTTATAATTTAATAAAAATAATTGTAGGGGAGGGGATCAATGCATACATGTTGAAGTAAATTCATTCTTTTGTGTGTCTTGAAATAATGAAGAGCACTGCTAAATAGCAAAAAAACTTTAGAATTATGTAGACAATTTAAATTTTGCAATTTATAAGGCCGATTTCTTATAAATTGCATAAGTAAAACTCAATATTTTCAACATTTAAGATTTTTGTAACATTAACCAAATCATTGAAATGAGCAGTTTGTGTTTCTGTTTTAATTTTTGATGTTATAATTTGATAAAAATAAATGTAGGGGAGGGGAATCATGTATCCATTAAAATATATTATGTGTATTGCAATAATTTTATGAAGTAATTTCATTCTTTTGTGTGTATTGAAATAATGAAGAACAGTGCCAAATAGTACTAAAAATTTAGAATTTCGTAGACTATTTTAATTATGCAATAAAAAAGCTCGATTTCTCATAAATTGCAAAATTGAAACCCAATATATTCATCATTTAAGGTTTTTGTCACATTAACCAAATCATTAAAATGAGCAGTTTGTGTTTCTGTTTTAATTTTTGAAGTTATAATTTATTAAAAACAAATGTAGGGGAGGGGAATGATGCATCCATGTTGAAGTAAATTCATTATTTTGTGTGTATTGAAATAATAAAGAGCACTGCTAAATAGTACCAAAAATTTAAAATTACGTAGACTATTTAAATTATGAAATTTATAAGTCCTATTTCTTATAAATTGCATAATTAAAACCCAAAATATTCAACATTTAAGATTTTTGTAACATTAACCAAATTATTAAAATGAGCAGTTTGTGTTTCAGTTTTAATTTTTGAATTTATAATTTAATAAAAATAAATGTAGGGCAGGGGAATGAAGCATCCAGGTAAATATATTGTGTGTATTGGAATAATTTTATGTTGAAGTAATTTCATTATTTTGTGTGTATTGAAATAATGAAGAGCATTGCAAAATAGTTTAAAAATTTAGATTTGAGTAGACAATTTTATTTATGCAATTTATCAGACTTATTTCTTATAAATTGCATAAATAAAACTCAAAATATTCAACATTTAGGATTTTTGTAACATTAACCAAATCATTAAAATGAGCAGTTTGTATTTCTCTTTTATTTTTTGAAGTTATAATTTGATAAAAATAAATGTAGGGGAGGGGAATCATGTATCCATTAAAATATATTGTGTGCATTGCAATAATTTTATGAAGTAATTTCATTATTTTTTGTGTATTTAAATAATGAAGAGCACTGCAATATAGTACAAAAAATTTAAAATTACGTAGACTATTTTAATTATGAAATTTATAAGACATATTTCTTATAAATTGCATAATTAAAACCCAAAATATTCAACATTGAAAATTTTTGTAACATTAACCAAATCATTAAAATGAACAGTTTGGGTTTCTGTTTTAATTTTTGAAGTTATAATTTAATAAAAATAAATGTAGGAGAGGGGAATGATGCATGCATGTTGAAGTAAATTCTTTATATTGTGCGTATTGAATTAATGAAGATCACTGCCAAATAGTGCCAAAAATTTAGAATTACGTAGACTATTTTTACTATGCAATTTCTAAGGCCGATCTGTTATACATTGCATAATTAAACTCCAAAATATTCAACATTTAAGATTTTTGTAACATTAACGAAATCATTAATATGAGCAGTTTAGGTTTCTGTTTTAACTTTTGAAGTTATAATTTAATAAAAATAAATATAGGGGAGGGGATCAATGCATCCATGTTGAAGTAATTTCATTATTTTGTGTGTAGTGAAATAATGAAGAGCACTGCAAAATAATACAAAAAATTTAAAATTACGTAGACTATTTAAATTATGAAATTTTTAAGACCTATTTATTATAAATTGCATAATTAAAACCCAAAATATTCAACATTTAAGATTTTTGTAACATTAACCAAATCATTAATATGAGAAGTTTGTGTTTTTGTTTTAATTTTTGAGTTTATAATTTAATAAAAATAAATGTAGGGAAGGGGAATGATGCATCCAGCAAAATATATTGTGTGTATTGGAATAATTTTATGTTGAAGTAATTTCATTACTTTGTGTGTATTGAAATAATGAAGGGCACTGCAAAATAGAACAAAAAATTTAGAGTTACGTAGACTACTTTAATTATGCAATTTATAATACCTATTACTTATAAATTGCATAATTAAAACTCAATATATTCGCCATTTAAGATTTTTGTAGCATTAACCAAATCATTTAAATGAGCAGTTTTTGTTTCTGTTTTAATTTTTTTAAGTTATAATTTAATAAAAATAAAAGTAGTGGAGGGGAATGATGCATCCATGTTGAAGTAAATTCATTATTTTGTGTGTATTGAAATAATGAAGAGAGCATCAAAATAGTACAAAAAATTTAGAATTACGTTGACTATTTTATTTATGCAATTTATAAGACCTTTTTCTTATAAATTGCATAAATAAATCCCAAAATATTCAACATTTAAGGTTTCTGTAATATTAACCAAATCATTAAAATGAGCAGTTTATATTCCTGTTTTAATATTTGAAGTTATAATTTAATAAAAATAAATGTAGGGGAGGGGAATGATGCATCCAGGAAAATATATTGTGTGTATTGGAATAATTTTATGTTGAAGAAATTTCATTTTTAATTGTGTAGTGAAATAAATAACAGCAGTGCAACCTAATACAAAAAATTTAGAATTACGTAGAATATTTTAGTTATGCAATTTATAAGACCTATTTCTTATAAATTGCATAAATAAATCCCAAAATATTCAACATTTAAGATTTTTGTAACATTAACCAAATCATTAATATGAGCAGTTTGTGTTTCTGTTTTAATTTTTGAAGTTATAATTTGATAAAAATAAAAGTAGGGGAGGGGAATCATTCATCCAGGAAAATATATTGTGTGTATTGCAATAATTTTAGGAAGTAATTTCATTATTTTGTGCGTATTGAAAAAATGAAGTGCACTGCAAAGTAGTACAAAAAATTTAAAATTACGTAGACTATTTTAATTATGAAATTTAAAAGACCTATTTCTAATAAATTGCATAATTAAAACCGGAAATATTCAGCATTTAAGATTTTTGTAACATTAATTAAATCATTAAAATAAACAGGTTTTGTTTCTGTTTTAATTTTTGAATTTATAATTTAATAAAAATAAATGTAAGGGAGGGGATCAATGCATCCATGTTGAAGTAAATTCATTATTTTGTGTGTATTGTAATAATGAAGAGCACTGATAAATAGTACAAAAAATTTAGAATTACGTAGACTATTTTAATTATGCTATTTATAAGGCCGATTTCTTATAAATTGCATAATTAAAACCCAAAATATTCAACATTTAAGATTTTTGTAACATTAACCAAATAATTAAAATGAGCAGTTTGTGTTTCTGTTTTAGTTTATGAATTTATAATTTAATAAACATAAATGTAGGGGAGGGCAATGATGCATCCAGAAAAATATATTGTGTGTATTGAAATAATTTTATGTTGAAGTAATTTCATTATTTCGTGTGTATTGAAATAATGAAGTGCAGCGCAAAATAGAACAAAAAATTTAGAATTACGTAGACTATTTTAATTATGAAATTTATAAGACTTATTTCCTATAAATTGCATAATTAAAACCAAAAATATTCAACATTTAAGATTTTTGTAACATTAACCAAATCATTAAAATGAGCAGTTTGTGTTTCTGTTTCAATTTTCGAAGTTATTATATATTAAAAACAAATGTAGGGGAGGGGAATGATGCATCCGTTTTGAAGTAAATTCATTATTTTGTGTGTATTGAAATAATGAAGAGCAACGCAAAATAGAACAAAAAATTTAGAATTACGTAGACTATTTTAATTATGAAATTTATAACACATATTTCCTATAAATTGCATAATTAAAACCAAAAATATTCAACATTCAAGATTTTTGTAACAATTATAATTTAATAAAAATAAATGTAGGGGAGGGGAATGATGAATCTAGTAAGATATATTGAGTGTATTGGAATAAATTTATGTTGAAGTAATTTCTTTATTTTGTGTGTATTGAAATAATGAAGACCACTACCTAATAGTACAAAAAACTTAGAATTACTTAGACTATTTTAATAATGCAATTTATAAGACCTATTTCTTATACATTGCATAATTAAAACCGGAAATATTCAACATTTAAGATTTTTGAAACATTAACCAAATCACTAAAATGAGCAGTTTTTGTTTCTGTTTTAATTTTTGAAGTTATAATTAAATAAAAATAAATGTAGGTGAGGGAAATGATGCATCCATGTTGAAGTAAATTCATTATTTTGTGTGTATTGAAATAATGAAGAGCATTGCCAAATAGTACAAGATATGTAGAATTACGTAGACTATTTTAATTATGCAATATTAAGGCCAATTTCTTTTAAATTGCATAATTAAAACCCAAAATCTTCAGCATTTAAGATTTTTGTAACATTAACCAATAATTAAAATGAGCAGTTTGTGTTCCTGCTTTAATTTTTGAAGTTTTAATTTAATAAAAATAAATGTAGGGGAGGAGAATAATGCATCCAGGAAAATATTTTGTGTGTATTGGAATAAATTTATGTTGAAGTAATTTCATTATTTTGTGTGTATTGAAATAATGAAAAGCACTGCAAAATAGTTCAAAAAATTTAGAATAACGTAGACTACTTTAATTATGCAATTTATAAGACCTATTTCTTATAAATTGCATAATTAAAACCGGAAATATTCAACATTTAAGATTTTTGTAACATTAACCAAATCATTAAAATGAGCAGTTTGTATTTCTGTTTTATTTTTTGAAGTTATAATTTGATAAAAATAAATGTAGGGGAGGGGAATCATGTATCCATTAAAATATATTGTGTGCATTGCAATAATTTTATGAAGTAATTTCATTATTTTGTGTGTATTTAAATAATGAAGAGCACTGCAAAATAGTACAAAAAATATAAAATTACGTAGACTATTTTAATTATGAAATTTATAAGACATATTTCTTATAAATTGCATAATTAAAACCCAAAATATTCAGCATTAAAATTTTTGTAGCATTAACCTAATCATTAAAATGAACAGTTTGGGTTTCTGTTTTAATTTTTGAAGTTATAATTTGATAAAAATATATGTAGGGGAGGGGAATGATGCATCCAGCAAAATATATTGTGTGTATTGAAATAATTTTATGTTGATGTAATTTCATAATTTTGTGTGTATTGAAATAATGAAGAGCACTGCAATATAGTACAAAAAATTTAGAATAACGTAGACTACTTTAATTATGCAATTTATAAGACCTATTTCTTATAAATTGCATAATTAAAACCGGAAATATTCAACATTTAAGATTTTTGTAACATTAACCAAATCATTAAAATGAGCAATTTGTGTTTCTGTTTTAATTTTTGAAGTTATAATTTAATAAAAATAAATGTAGGGGAGGGGAATGGTGCATGCATGTTGAAGTAAATTCTTTTTTTTGTGTGTATTGAAATAATGAAGATCACTGCCAAATAGTGCAAAAAATTTAGAATTAAGTAGACTATTTTAACTATGCAATTTCTAAGACCGATCTGTTATACATTGCATAATTAAACTCCAAAATATTCAACATTTAAGATTTTTGTAACATTAACCAAATCATTAAAATGAGCAGTTTGGGTTTCTGTTTTAATTTTTAAGTTATAATTTAATAAAAATAAATATAGGGGAGGGGAATGATGCATCCAGGAAAATATATTGTATGTTTTGAAATAATTTTATGTTGAAGTAAATTCATTATTTTGTGTGCATTGAAATAATGAAGAGCAGCCCAAAGTAGAACAAAAAATTTAGAATTACGTAAACTATTTTAATTATGAAATTTATCAGACCTATTTCTTATAAATTGCATAATTAAAACCGGAAATATTCAACATTTAAGATTTTTGTAACATTAATTAAATCATTAATATAAGAAGTTTTTGTTTCGGTTTTAATTTTTGAATTTATAATTTAATAAAAATAAATGTAGGGGAGGGGATCAATGCATCCATGTTGAAGTAATTTCATTATTTTGTGTGTAGTGAAATAATGAAGAGCACTGCAAAATAATACAAAAAATTTAAAATTACGTAGACTATTTAAATTATGAAATTTTTAAGACCTATTTTTTATAAATTGCATAATTAAAACCCAAAATATTCAACATTTAAGATTTTTGTAACATTAACCAAATCATTAAAATGAGCAGTTTGTGTTTTTGTTTTAATTTTTGAATTTATAATTTAATAAAAATAAATGTAGGGAAGGGGAATGATGCATCCAGCAAAATATATTGTGTGTATTGAAATAATTTTATGTTGAAGTAATTTCATTATTTTGTGTGTATTGAAATAATTTTATGTTGAAGTAATTTCATTATTTTGTGTGTATTGAAATAATGAAGAGCAATGCAATATAGTACAAAAATTTAGAATAACGTAGACTACTTTAATTATGCAATTTATAAGACCTATTTCTTATAAATTGCATAATTAAAACCGGAAATATTCAACATTTAAGATTTTTGTAACATTAACCAAATCATTAAAATGAGCAGTTTGTGTTTCTGTTTTAATTTTCGAAGTTATAATTTATTAAAAACAAATGTAGGGGATGGGAATGATGCATCCATGTTGAAGTAAATTCATTATTTTGTGTGTATTGAAATAATGAAATGCAGCGCAAAATAGAACAAAAAATTTAGAATTACGTAAACTCTTTTAATTATGAAATTTATCAGACCTATTTCTTATAAATTGCATAATTAAAACCGGAAATATTCAACATTTAAGATTTTTGTAACATTAATTAAATCATAAAAACAAGCAGTTTTTGTTCCTGTTTTAATTTTTGAAGTTATAATTTAATAAAAATAATTGTAGGGGAGGGGATCAATGCATACATGTTGAAGTAAATTCATTCTTTTGTGTGTCTTGAAATAATGAAGAGCACTGCTAAATAGCAAAAAAACTTTAGAATTATGTAGACAATTTAAATTTTGCAATTTATAAGGCCGATTTCTTATAAATTGCATAAGTAAAACTCAATATTTTCAACATTTAAGATTTTTGTAACATTAACCAAATCATTGAAATGAGCAGTTTGTGTTTCTGTTTTAATTTTTGATGTTATAATTTGATAAAAATAAATGTAGGGGAGGGGAATCATGTATCCATTAAAATATATTATGTGTATTGCAATAATTTTATGAAGTAATTTCATTCTTTTGTGTGTATTGAAATAATGAAGAACAGTGCCAAATAGTACTAAAAATTTAGAATTTCGTAGACTATTTTAATTATGCAATAAAAAAGCTCGATTTCTCATAAATTGCAAAATTGAAACCCAATATATTCATCATTTAAGGTTTTTGTCACATTAACCAAATCATTAAAATGAGCAGTTTGTGTTTCTGTTTTAATTTTTGAAGTTATAATTTATTAAAAACAAATGTAGGGGAGGGGAATGATGCATCCATGTTGAAGTAAATTCATTATTTTGTGTGTATTGAAATAATAAAGAGCACTGCTAAATAGTACAAAAAATTTAAAATTACGTAGACTATTTAAATTATGAAATTTATAAGTCCTATTTCTTATAAATTGCATAATTAAAACCCAAAATATTCAACATTTAAGATTTTTGTAACATTAACCAAATTATTAAAATGAGCAGTTTGTGTTTCAGTTTTAATTTTTGAATTTATAATTTAATAAAAATAAATGTAGGGCAGGGGAATGAAGCATCCAGGTAAATATATTGCGTGTATTGGAATAATTTTATGTTGAAGTAATTTCATTATTTTGTGTGTATTGAAATAATGAAGAGCATTGCAAAATAGTTTAAAAATTTAGATTTGAGTAGACAATTTTATTTATGCAATTTATCAGACTTATTTCTTATAAATTGCATAAATAAAACTCAAAATATTCAACATTTAGGATTTTTGTAACATTAACCAAATCATTAAAATGAGCAGTTTGTATTTGTCTTTTATTTTTTGAAGTTATAATTTGATAAAAATAAATGTAGGGGAGGGGAATCATGTATCCATTAAAATATATTGTGTGCATTGCAATAATTTTATGAAGTAATTTCATTATTTTTTGTGTATTTAAATAATGAAGAGCACTGCAATATAGTACAAAAAATTTAAAATTACGTAGACTATTTTAATTATGAAATTTATAAGACATATTTCTTATAAATTGCATAATTAAAACCCAAAATATTCAACATTGAAAATTTTTGTAACATTAACCAAATCATTAAAATGAACAGTTTGGGTTTCTGTTTTAATTTTTGAAGTTATAATTTAATAAAAATAAATGTAGGAGAGGGGAATGATGCATGCATGTTGAAGTAAATTCTTTATATTGTGCGTATTGAATTAATGAAGATCACTGCCAAATAGTGCCAAAAATTTAGAATTACGTAGACTATTTTTACTATGCAATTTCTAAGGCCGATCTGTTATACATTGCATAATTAAACTCCAAAATATTCAACATTTAAGATTTTTGTAACATTAACCAAATCATTAAAATGAGCAGTTTAGGTTTCTGTTTTAACTTTTGAAGTTATAATTTAATAAAAATAAATATAGGGGAGGGGAATGATGCATCCAGGAAAATATATTGTGTGTTTTGAAATAATTTTATGTTGAATTAATTTCATTATTTTGTGTGTATTGAAATAATGAAAAGCAGTGCAAAATAGAACAAAAAATTTAAAATTACGTAAACTATTTTAATTATGAAATTTATCAGACCTATTTCTTATAAATTGCATAATTAAAACCGGAAATATTCAACATTTAAGATTTTTGTAACATTAATTAAATCATTAAAATAAGCAGTTTTTGTTTCTGTTTTAATATTTGAAGTTATAATTTAATAAAGATAAATGTAGGGGAGGGGATCAATGCATCCATGTTGAAGTAATTTCATTATTTTGTGTGTAGTGAAATAATGAAGAGCACTGCAAAATAATACAAAAAATTTAAAATTACGTAGACTATTTAAATTATGAAATTTTTAAGACCTATTTATTATAAATTGCATAATTAAAACCCAAAATATTCAACATTTAAGATTTTTGTAACATTAACCAAATCATTAATATGAGAAGTTTGTGTTTTTGTTTTAATTTTTGAGTTTATAATTTAATAAAAATAACTGTAGGGAAGGGGAATGATGCATCCAGCAAAATATATTGTGTGTATTGAAATAATTTTATGTTGAAGTAATTTCATTACTTTGTGTGTATTGAAATAATGAAGGGCACTGCAAAATAGAACAAAAAATTTAGAGTTACGTAGACTACTTTAATTATGCAATTTATAAGACTTATTTCTTAAAAATTGCATAAATAAATCCCAAAAAATTCAACATTTAAGATTTTTGTAACATTAAACAAATCATTAAAATGAGCAATTTTTGTTTCTTTTTTAATTTTTGAAGTTATAATTTATTAAAAATGTAGGGGAGGGGAATGATTCATCCATGTTGAAGTAAATTCATTATTTTGTGTGTATTGAAATAATAAAGAGCACTGCTAAATAGTACAAAAAATTTAAAATTACGTAGACTATTTAAATTATGAAATTTATAAGACCTATTTCTTATAAATTGCATAATTAAAATCCAAAATATTCATTATTTATGATTTTTGTAACATTAACCAAATCATTAAAATGAGCAGTTAGTGTTTCTGTTTTAATTTTCGAAGTTATAATTTATTAAAAACAAATCTAGGGGAGGGGAATGATGCATCCATGTTGAAGTAAATTCATTATTTTGTCTGTATTGAAATAATGAAGAGCAGTCCCAAATAGTATTAAAAATTTTGAATTTCGTAGACTATTTTAATTATGCAATTAAAAAGGTCGATTTCTCATAAATTGCATAATTGAAACCCAATATATTCAACATTTAAGGTTTTTGTAACATTAACCAAATCATTAAAATGAGCAGTTTGTGTTTCTGTTTTAATTTTTGAAGTTATAATTTATTAAAAACAAATGTAGGGGAGGGGAATGATGCATCCATGTTGAAGTAAATTCATTATTTTGTGAGTATTGAAATAATAAAGAGCACTGCTAAATAGTACAAAAATTTTAAAATTACGTAGACTATTTAAATTATGAAATTTATAAGACCTATTTCTTATAAATTGCATAATTAAAACCCAAAATTATCAACATTTAAGATTTTTGTAACATTAACCAAATTATTAAAATGAGCAGTTTGTGTTTCAGTTTAATTTTTGAATTTATAATTTAATAAACATAAATGTAGGGGAGGGGAATGATGCATCCAGGAAAATATATTGTGTGTATTGGAATAATTTTATGTTGAAGTAATTTCATTATTTTGTGTGTATTGAAATAATGAAGAGCACTTCAAAATAGTATAAAAAATTTAGATTTACGTAGACAATTTTATTTATGCAATTTATAAGACTTATTTCTTATAAATTGCATAAATAAAACTCAAAATATTCAACATTTCAGATTTTTGTAACATTAACCAAATCATTAAAATGAGCAGTTTGTATTTCTGTTTTATCTTTTGAAGTTATAATTTGATAAAAATAAATGTAGGGGAGGGGAATCCTGTATCCATTAAAATATATTGCGTGCATTGCAATAATTTTATGAAGTATTTTCATTATTTTGTGTGTATTTAAATAATGAAGAGCACTGCAAAATAGTAAAAAAAATTTTAATTACGTAGACTATTTTAATTATGCAATTTATGAGACCTTTTTCTTATAAATTGCATAATTAAAACCGGAAATATTCAACATTTAAGATATTTGTAGCATTAAGCAAATCATTAAAATGAGCAGTTTGTGTTTCTGTTTTAATTTTTGAAGTTATAATTTGATAAAGATAAATGTAGGGGAGGGGAATGATGCATCCAGGAAAATATATTGTGTGTTTTGAAATAATTTTATGTTGAAGTAATTTCATTATTTTGTGTGTATTGAAATGAGCACTGCAAAATAGTACAAAAATTTTAGAATTACGTAGACTCTTTTAATTATGCAATTTAAAAGATCTATTTTTTATAAATTGCTTATTAAAACCGGAAATATTCAACATTTAAGATTTTTGTAACATTAACCAAATCATTAAAATGAACAATTTGTGTGAAAGAACACGGTGTTGATGTATGTAAATCTGCAACACTAAGACGTCTCCATAAACTTGGATTTCTTTCTCGTGTGCCAAAGATAAATCCTCTTATGATTAGGAAACAGAAAAGGGACAAAGTGAAGTGGAGCAAAAAAAAACACTTTTATGGGGGAGTGGATCATTGGAAAATGATATTGTTCAGTGATGAGAGTCTGTTCTGTGTATCATAAGATGATAAAATATTTGCATGGGTAGTGGAAAGAACACGGTGTTAATGTATGTAAATCTGCAACACTAAGACGTCTCCACATATTGGATATCCGTGGATTTCATTCGCGTGTGCCAAAGATAAAACCTCTCATGATAAGAAAATAGAAAAGGGACAATAATAATTAATCTTAATAATGGTTTCCATTATGGGATCGTTAATAAATTAATACGCTCAGTTTTTTACAGACATTACAGAAATAACACTATTAGTATTAAGAATTTTATGATTTGAAATTATAATTAAAATATTTTTGTTTCCATAGCTGTTATATATATATATATATATATATATATATATATATATATATATATATATATATATATATATATAAAATATATTTATATATATATATATATATATATATATATATAATATATTTATATATATATATATATATATATATATATATATATATATATATATAATACATTTATATATATATATATATATATATAAAAGTAAATACATCATCAAATTGAAAAAGGGGGAGGTACAAAGGAAAGGGGGAAAAGAAAGGAGAGACCTCCTTTCTTTTCCCCCTTTCCTTTGTACCTCCCCCCTTTTTCAATTTGATGATGTATTTACTTTTATATACCTGCTAAACATGAAAGAGCGGCAATGCGCCTTAATGTTATGAAGTGTTATGATTGTGTTTTTTGTATATCTTATTTTTAGATATTTTTCTAATATATATATATATATATATATATATATATATATATATATATATATGTAATATACATATATATATATGGAATCATCCGAATACAAAATTTAATATATTCCATAATTACAAAGAGAAAATTATACTTAATATGTCATTGTAAAGACAAAATGTTAAATTTTTAGTTTGTAACATTTTCTTTTCTTCGACCGTTCTTTTTGCCGAAAAAACAGTGAGTGGTATTACCTACCTCGATATGTTCTAAATTTGGCTCTTCCCTCAGTTGAAGGAAGTTATGCAAATTTTCATTTTTCAACAAGATGGTGTACCGCCCCATTGGCATTTGGAGGTTCGTAAATTTCTAATCAGAGAACTACCACACCATTGGATTGGTCGCAGTGCAGCCGATGATTTCGTCCTGAGCAACTACCCTCCTAGGTCACCTGACTTAACCCCATGCGACTTCGTTCTTTGGCGATATGTCAAAGATCTTGTGTTCATACCACCTTTCCCTTCAAGTTTGCCTTAATTAAACAACGCATTTGTGATGCTTTACTAACAGTTAATTGTGAAACATTACAACCTGTTTGGCAAGAAGTGGCATATCGCAATGATATTATACGGGTGACTGAAGGAAGTCATATCGAACACTTGTAAAATTTGTGGAAATATTAAATTTTTGTAAATTTTTCATTTACAATGACATATTAATTATAATTTTCTATTTGTAATTATGGAAAATAATAAATTTCGTATTAGGATGATCCTTTCCTGATAACCCTGTATATGATTAGATAAAGGTATTGTTCAGTGATGAGAGTATGATCTGTGTATCATAAGATGATTAAGGTATTTGCATCGGAAGTGGAAAGAACTCGGTGTTGATGTATGTAAATCTACAACAATAAGACATCTCCATAAATTTTATTTCATCCTCGTGTGCCAAAGATAAAGCCCGTCATGATTAATAAACAGAAAAGTGACAAAATGAAATTGTGCAAAAAAAGACATTTATGAGGCGTGAATGATTGGAAAATTGTATTGTTCAGTGATGAGAGTATGTTCTGTGTATCATAAGATTATACAGGTATTTTCATCGCAAATGGAAAGAACTCGGTGTTGATGTATCTAATTCTACAACACTAAGACGTCTCTATAAACTGGGATTTCATTCGCGTGTGCCAAAGATAAAGCCTCTCATGATTAGTAAACAGAAAAGTGACAATGTGAAGTGGTGCAATAAAGACTTTTACGGGGAGTGGATGATTGGGAAAAGGTATTGTTCAGTGATGAGAGTTTGTTCTGTGTATCATAAGATGATTAAGATATTTGCATCGGAAGTGGAAAGAACACGGTGTTGATGCATGTAAATCTACAACACTAAGACATCTCCATAAACTTGGATTTCATTCGCGTGTGCCAAAGATAAAGCCTCTCAGGATTAGTAAACAGAAAAGGGACAAAGTGAAGTGGTGCAAAAAAATACTTTTATGGGGCGTGGATGATTGGAAAAAGGTATTTTTCAGTGATGAGAGTATGTTCTGTGTATCATAAGATGATTAAGTTGTTTATGTATTGCGAATGAAGCAAGAAGCATATTACAAGGAATGCATGAAGGGATCAGTGGAATTTGCAGCCAGCGTAATGGTATGGGGCGGCATGACTGCAAATGATCCTGGAAGACTGTGTGTCACTTACGAAAGGTTTAACTCTCAGATATATCAAGAAATCCTTGAGAATTTCATGATACCATCGTCGGAAGATTTGTGACGACGATTTTTTACCAACATGATTTAACATCTTGCCACAGGTTATTTCCTACTACGATCTGGCTTACACAACACCAAATTAACGTACTTCCCTGGGTGGCTAATTCGCCGGATTTAAATCCAATTGAGAATTTGTGGGGAATAATGAAGAAAAGACTCCAAGAATTTGCACCAAAAGACAAATTTGAACTTATTTCTAGCGATATGGTCATGTCTGGTAAAAAAGCATTGTGAGCCACATTTAACTAACTTGCCAAATATGGTTCGTGCTGTTATAAAATATAAAGATGATGCTACAAAATATTAAACAATCACAGTTTTTGATTTTTTTTTTTAAATAAGGTCATTTACAAAGCAATATCCTAATATTTTGAAGCAGGTAAATGTTATTCTACTATTTTGATTCTTTTCAAGTGTGAATCATCATTTTCATTTCTGTATTATTTCCGTTAATTTTCATGCTAAAATATTCAAATTACGTAGATTCTTACATTATGAAGTTTTCTCCTGTATTACTTTTTGTATAAGCGATACATAAAAAGCCTTTTTTCAAAATTCATTTTTTTCGATTATTCTAATTCTTTGTCTCGGAATTGTATTATATATATATATATATATATATATATATATATATATATATATAATACAATTATACAATAATATTATTATAATTCCTTTTTCAAAGAAGACAAAGACATTGATTTATTCAATTGAGATTTTAAGAGTGTTTAAACGCATCTGCGATACTGTTAAAAAGATATCTCAACACGCATGCGCGAATTGACTTACTAATACTGTGGAATCTGGGAACAGTAATCTATGGCGTCTTTATCCATTCCAGGTCTCCTTTTTGATTTTGTTACTGTTGAAGTGCTTTTGTCTTTGCACATATGGAGGACTGACCATTGTATTACATAGGTACCGTGAGCGTTGCCCGGGCGGTAAAAGCTGCTTTAAACGGGAAAGGGGTGTCGCAATTCACCCCTACCATTTTATGAGAGACATATGGTCACCCCCGTTCTATACTTTCCATTTATATCTTTGTACTCTACTTCGGAAATAGAGCAGCGTTGCGCCTCTTCCTTGGTAGCGAAATGGTTTTTGGTATAACTCAGCATATGTGGATCCTTTCCTATTGAAATCCACTCATCGTTATTTATATATATATATATATATATATATAGAGAGAGAGAGAGAGAGTTCAATACGCTTATTAATATCTTTAACATAGAATGTAATATCACCTAGCCTAAGTTCTTTGGGACCAGGTGTTATCCGTACATAAATACAATATTGTTGCACTATCAACAAACTACTAACTTCAAGGTTCACCTTGGCTGTTTTTCCAATTCGTTACTTAAATTGAACTTTAAAGACTTTTTATTACTTTCTGTAGCTAACCCGTGGCTTTGAAAGGTCATTCTTTCGAACATAACAGTTTTGAATGATGTGCCCTGTTTTTTACAAAATCACACTTAATTTGAATAGAAGAGGTATCCTTCAGCACAGTATTTTGTTGTAATTTTCTTTACACAGCATAACTCCATTGCGTTCAATATTAATGTCGAAAACATTTGGAGGAGGTAATAGTTTTCCTATATTTTGACTCCGTTTTTAGCAATATAAACACTACTGCGTCCAGTCGTCCGTATTTTCTACTATTCTAGATTCTAGTAGATTCAAGAATTACTTTTTGTATTTCTTGAGTTCGCTTTTTTAACAGTATGCATCCAGATTTTGCACACTAAGGGTTCAGACAGTGCTGAATGAATTATCGTCGAATTTTTTTTTTCAAATATGGTTTTCATAATTAATATTAGAAATTCATTTTAAAATGAAAAGTGGTATAGATTTTGTTAGGGCTATTTAGTATCTTAATATAAAAAAGAATTAGCTTGATTGTTCTAATTATTTGATAGTTCTAATTAGTTCTAATTATTTCAGAAAATATAAAAGAAAAACTGCAGCACCCATTTAATATTAGGAACTCGAAATTTTAAGAAGTCCTAATTTCCAACAGCTTGTATCATTTATATAAATTATATATGAATTCGGGGTACTACACTATATAGCCAAAAGTATCCGGCCATCCAAGGTTGTGGGATCAGAGAGGCATGCTACATATATTAATAGAACATTGGGCCACCTTTTTCATTACTCATACCCTGTATTCTTCTGGGGAGACTTTCCACCAGCTTTTGAAACATTTCAGCAGAAATTGCCTTCCATTCGGCAATGAGAGCTGTAGTGAGTCCGGCCACGGAAGATGGGCTATTTCGCCTTTCGCTTATTCTGCCTTCCAATTCATCCCAAAAGTGTTCAATGGGATTCAGATTGGGACTCTGGGAAGGCCAGTCTAATTTTTCATCACCTATCTCTGCAAAAACCACGTCCGTACAGCCTTCTCTGTGTGGACAGAACAGTTATCCCATTGATACAGAAATGGTCCTTCTCCAAACTGTTACCAGAGAGTTGCAAGTGCAGAGTTGTCAAGAATGTCAACATATATCGATCGCAGCGTTCATGTTTTCCTCTACAGGAACTAAAGAGCCCAGGTCGAACCACGAAAACCAATCTCAAACCATGACGCCGCCACCGCCATTAAACATTACAGTTTTCACAATACACTCGGTAGGAAGCATCCGTCAAACCTAGACGTATCCATCGGACTTCCTGACTCCTAAGCAGGGCCCCCACAAAGGGGGGGTCAGTTGGGGCTATAGTACCGGGGCCCGGCAGCTCTTAGGGGCCCGTAAAAATTCACTGAAATAAAATATTTATTACAGAATTTTTATGTATATATATATGAATAGGTGACTAAAAAGAAAGTAAAAAAAATAGTAATGAAATATCTGATTTTATTCAGCTGCTTCTTCTTCCATGTGTGTAAGGTTCAGTCTCATTTCTAAAATAGTCAAAAAGACTCGATACAATGAAGACGCCTTAGTTCAATAAAAGTCGTCTGGATATGAAAAGAGATAGTTTCAATGGCATTGTGTAATGGCAGCAAACAAGGCAATAAAAACTGGGTGAAAGTAGGTCTAATGGAATTCTTTTTTTTCTTTAGCTGGAGCAATTTTCTAACCCAACCCATTCTTCCTTGATCATTCATTCATGTTTACAGCTTATATCAATCACACAGTTGACTACTAAGTTGACCCTTGTCAGCAGGTGTCTTTCAGTTTGAGAACGCAGGCGATTTTCCCTCCTCGTAAACCAATTAACGCAACGGGGAACCCATAGTGTCGGACATCCGGCTGATGCCTGAATGACGGTCTTTTTTTACATTTTCGCGATGTTTTGGATGTCTCCAAAGGGATCGAAGCGTCATGGAGATCCCCAATAGATAATACGTCTGTTGCAAGATTTCCCACTTAAGAAAGTCCACGTCTCTGAGGCAGGCGAACAATAGTGCCAAAGTTTTGTTTTTAAAAGTGCTTAGTCCGGGAAAAGGGAGGATGGGGGGGGGGCTTTTGGTAATGTAAATGGATCTTTGGGATCAGAATAGGGAACCACCTACATCTATTGAGACAAATCGGAACGAATCAATAGGAAAGCCTGGGATTTTGTTGCCCAATCAAATATGGAGTGCGGGAAAAAAACGCAATTGAAATGATGGAGTCTAAAGAACCCCAAAATCAGTTATAAGTTGTTGATAGCTAACTCTAACTTGATATTTTCCCGTTTTATAAACTTTTCTCTCGAGTGAAGTTATTTAATTTAATATAATTGGAAGTCTGTATAGAGTTGTTTTAAAACATGTCGTTTTCATACAAGCATAAATCAGGCTCTAAGAAAAGAAAAATAGCAGCTGAAAAGGAGCGAAAAAGTGCAGAAAATCGCCAGGAAATAACAAATTTTTTTAAACCATCTGAAGAAAGTGAGAAAAATGAACAAATTTCTACAAATACGGATTTAATAGCAGTAATAAATCCAGATACATTTCCGATAAATACGGAGGATTCTAATGATACACTTGTGCAAGAAAATGCGTCTAAACATTTTAATGTTATCTGTACCTTTGAGCAAAGAGATTTATTAGCGGACAATTATGAAAATCTGAAAGATCCTGGATTATGGCCAAAACATTTTAGTGATCATTGCCGCCAAAAAATTGTTGAAATTGGACCTTGTGACGTGGAGAAAATGGTAAAAATTGTGAAAGACTTCCCTAAAGATTTAAATGGCAAAAAGTTCTCGGAATTTCTTCTCTACTCTAAATCTTCCAACAACAGAGAAAAGCATTTTCGCGACTGGTTGATTTATAGCTCCTCACAGAAAACATTGCATTGCTTTTCCTGCTTACTATTTGGTGAAAATTTAATTGATCAGACTAAAAATCGAAGTGATTTGGGTAAAAGAGAAGGCTTTTCTCCAATGAAAGTTCCTTGGAACAAATTATACGGTAGATTGCCAGTACATGAAAATAGTGCACTTCATCGCACCTGCTACTGTAAATGGAAAGACTTAGAGCAATCTTTGAGAGGTTGCGGAATTGATAGCAGCTTACAAAATCAAATAAAAAATGAAGCTGAAAAATGGAAAGCTCTATTAAAGAGGTTACTTCATATCACTCTCTACCTTGCTTCTAGGGGCTTACTTTTACAAGGAGATAGTACCAAAATAGGTGACAACAACAATGGAAACTTCCTGGGAATGTTAGAGTTTCTGAGCCATTATGACGACGTGACAAGAGAACATCTTGCAAAAATCAAGCGAAGTCAGGAAGAAGGAGAAACATCAAAGGGAAGGGCTCATTATTTATCGTGGATGAGTCAAAATGAATTTATTGCTTTATGTGGCGATAAATTGCTGGAATGTATTTTAAAAGAAAGGGAAGAAGCTATATATTATAGCATAATTGCTGATGCTACTCGAGATGTATCGCATCAAGAACAAAATGTTTTAATTTTGAGGTACATCTCAAAAAACGTAGAAAGCGGAAAATTTGAAATAAAGGAAAGATTTTTAGAATTTTTGAACTTTAACGAAAAATCGGGAGAAGTTATTGCTGAATAACTTTTGGCTGCATTAGAAAAATATAACATATCCTTGGAAGACTGTCGAGGTCAAGGCTACGATAATGGTTCAAATATGAGTGGCAAAACGAAAGGAGTGCAAGCACGCATACTTGAAAAAAACAATCTTGCACTTTATTCACCATGCAGTGCCCACTCTCTCAATCTTGTTGGTGTAAATGCCGCAAGATTGAATCATCAAATAATGACATTTTTTGGTTGTATCCAAACCTTGTACAATTTCTTCAGCAGCAGTCCAAAAAAGTGGGAAATTTTAATAGAAGAAATTGGAGTTTCCCTCCAATCTCAATCGGACACACGATGGAGCTCTCGGGTTAACGCCATTAAACCAATTGTGCAGCATTTGCCAGGTATTTTAAAATCTCTCGATCGTATTCTGTTGGAAACCCCTTTAACACTACCAGACAAAATGTACTCTGAGGGAATGTCTCTTAAAAAGTATTTTTCTACCTTCGAATGTATACTGATGGCTAATTTTTGGTTTAAAATTTTATCATGCATTAATGAGAGAAATGTTATTATTCAAGCAAGAGGCATATCTCTTGATATGGAAATAAACTTATTGGAAGACCTCATTAAAGAACTACAGACTATAAGAAATGAGTGGCCACGTATTTTATCAGAAGCCCATTTGGTTGCAAAATGTATGGGCATCTCATCAGATTTCCCTGAAAAAGACAAAAGAGTTACCAAAAGGAAAAAATTTCATGATGAAACTTCAGAAACAACTGAGAAGAGAGAAACAGCTGAAGAATGTTTCAGAAGAGATGTCATTTTCTATACCATAGATTTTATAATAAATGATATTAGAAGCCGTTTAGAAGCTCATAAAAATATATGTAACCTGTTCTCTCCAATTTTAAAATATATGAAATTGTCCACTATAGAGCTCGAGCAGAAAACCAAAGAACTTGTTTCACAATATTCAAAAGACTTGTCCTCATATCTATATGATGAATTATTGCACCTAAAAAAAATACATCATTCAATATTTAAACAGGAAGTTGAAATTTCTCCTATTTTATTATTGAATGCACTACATGAAAAAAAATTGCAAACAATATTTATGAATATCTGCATTGCTCTACGTTTATTTGGGACCCTTCCAGTGACTGTTGCTGAGGCAGAAAGATCATTTAGTAAGCTTGGAAATCAACTAAAAACTTGGCAGAGATCATCAAGCAGTCAACAACGTCTTAACTCTCTAGGACGTCTTGCAATAGAGCATGAACTTGCTTCCCACATCGATTTCAGTAGTGTTATAAACGATTTTGCTCTCAAGAAGGCACGAAAAGCAAGTTTTTTTAATTAAGTAAAAATTTAGAAATAATTATCTCGCATGCAACAATGCAACTATCTCATATATTTTTATTATCAGTGCACCTTAAAACCTGCCAAATATTTTTTTCACTGAAATATTATAATAAAGAGGTAGTATTTATCTCAATGCATCACATAAGGTATGTTCAAATTCAAAATAATTCTTATATTTTACAAATATTATTTTTAGTTATATTCTTAAAAAAGTTTATCTTAGAATAAATTTTATTTATTTAATCAAATTTCCATACTGCTTTTTAGATTTTATTCTTTAAAATAACTACAGTTAAATTCATACAAAACTTTGCGCGAAATATTGTATTATTAAATGAATATAAATGCTTATGTCTTTATAATGTATTTTAAAATTATTCTGTGTATGTATTAATGTATTTTAAAATTTTAAAATTATATGTTGTATTTTGCTTCATTCAGAATTGATATATTTTAGAAGCAATTGTACATGAATGAGCTTAGAACAAACACATTGCAATATAATATTAAATTAACCTCATGATTTGATTCTCGCACTGTAATGATAAAATAAATTAAAAAAAAAAGAATAGGTTATAAAATAATAAATTTGTCTATGGATTCCCCCTCCCTCTTGTTTTAAAAGCTTTAGCATCTGTGAGAGTATTTAGGCAATTTATGTATTCACTGTAATTCAAAAGGCATTCATTGGATTTCTGTGATATTTTGGGTTATACATTCGTTACTCTGGTGCTAATTAGATTTTAATTTTTGATGCAAAAAAAAGGCTCCCAAAAGTATATAAAAGTGTTTTTTTTTATCTATTAAAGTAATAAAAACCTATATTAAAGTATGGTTTACTAGATTTTAAGGACAATCAAAACAATAATAGTGTCACTTATGACAAGGCCCCAAACTGAAAAGGTTATATTTAAGTAATTTAATTATCCTTTTTAGTTAAGTACGTATAGTTGTAATCGTATTAAAAAAATCATCTCACCTATGCTCCTACTATACTCGTACAATCGTTTCTAACATACAATTGTTTTTGTACTTTCCTTACAATACATTGTAATTTATAGAGAAAGCATTGGAATCGTGTCGAAAATCGCAACCCGAGTTTTCGAAACATCAATCGTTTTTTAGCACTCTAGAACACACACACAATAAAAAGCATTTTTTACGTGAATTTTCTCTCTCTCTGTGTTGAAGACCCTGACCGTCCGACTCATTCTAGGACGTGAGCAACTATTTGGACGGCCTCTCTGTGTGTCCGTTCATGAAATGAATGTAACCACTCTAACTCAAAAATTAATTGGCCAAATTTCACAAAATTTGGTAGATAAGTTACTTCTAGTGGGTGATACTGGTGCTGATTAGAAATTGGTATGATTATGAAAAAAAGAACCTGCCTTTTATTTACGAAATGGCTCATAAAAATCGTCAAAATCTAAAATAATGCTCAAATACATCAATTAAATGCTTGTTTTATATATAATTTTTAATGATGGAAAGAACAATATCAACTGCATAACTGTAGAACCAACCGTTCTCATTCGCATTTTTCTAACGTCGCCTTTAAAATTACGCACAGTCGTTAAACGAACACAAAAATTGAATTAAAATTGCACATTCAGTGCAATTTAAATAATTATCAGTGTTATTTTATACAATTGAACTCAATTTAGTGAATTACGAAAGAAATAAAAAGAAAATGAATTTTAGTCTGTGGGAAAAGTCATATAGTTTACATTAAATTTTTAACTTTGGCACTATAAGTAATAAATTGGCATAGAAAAAGAGCTATCTTATCGTATAAAAGATGAAACAAAATAAGAAAATTAGAATCAAAGTAATTTAAAAATATTTTATCTTATACAATTTTGTAACACTAATGTAACGTATTAAATCAAAAACTATTTCATTTAGTTACAAAAAGGAAAAAAAAAATAGTTTTTAGAAATACTTATAGATTAAAATCTCTTTGGATAATTTATGTATAATAATTGGAGGATAGAAACTTTTTTTTGTGAACTTAAATAACAGTTTATTTTAAAAGCAGAAACCTTTACATCTAGGGAATTTCAACGAGTAAATATGAATGAAGCACAAAAACAACATGTATCCTATTATCATCAAAATAGTTGACTGCTTGATAAGAGCACGAAATATTTCATACATATTTTACTTTATTTTTACTTTCTTTATATACATACAATGTATAAGGAAAGTATTGTGACGGGGTCGAAAATTTGAGTTCGAGTTTTCGACGGGAGAACAGATTTCAAGCATCCCTGAACACGAATCGAACATTTTTGAGGAGACGGTTGTGTGTGTGTGTATCAGTGAGTCTGTGGAGACGATAACTGACTTACGAATGGAGCGATTCAAACAAAATTTGGTACAAAAATTATAATGCAGGAATACTGAAAGCTTATTGTTTTTATACGCAATCGAATGTTCAGAACTCCTCCCTAAATTTTCGAAATTTTGAAAAATTATTAAAAAATTAAAACCTTTAATAAAGTTACGTAAATAATCATTTCTTATGTAATTTTTCATTAGAAAACGATTAACATAAATTTTAGAACGCTAACATGAACCGTTCTCAAGATATTGCACATTTTTCAAAAAAATTATCAAAAAATCATATAAAATAAAAAAAAATATTACCTATTGTGAAATATGTTCACTTTTCGTAAGTAATATCATGCGATAAATTCGGTGAGGGTGAACTCCTAATTTACTTAGGGGCCCGCGGCTCCGCTTGGTACCCGGACCCGAAATCGGATGTGGGGGGCCTGCTCCTAAGTACTTGTTTGCACTGCTTCACAGTCCAATGGCAATGAGTTTTTCACCACTGCAACTGACATTTCGCATTGACCGTGCTCATGTTGAGCTTGCGAGTGACTGCACTACCGTGGAAACTTATTGTTTTCAGCTCCCGACGAACAGTCCTAGTACTACAAACGACGCCAAACGCATTTTTGAACTCACAAGTGACCGTTGCCAATGGAGGCTTCTGATTCTTCACCACCTTTTCAGGGGGGCGCGGTAGCCCATTGGTTAGCGCGCTGGAGTTGCACTCGGTAGGCCCGGGTTCGATTCCAGCCACTGCCAAAAACTGCCGCCGTGTTCACGCGGAGTACGATCACGTTAAACATGTGGGTCCGTAAGTCCTTCCGAGAGGTTGGTGGTAGGGGAAGGAGGGTACGGTCCCTGTGGATGCCTCCCCCACTGGGTTCCGGTCTAAATTGGGTGGCACTTCCCGGCTGTCCAAACTGTTACCTTACACCTTTCTGGTAGGTCGGACGGTCTGGGTCTCAACAACAACAACAATAACCACCTTTTCAGGATTGGACGACTGCGATCTATGAGTTTTTGCGGCAAGAAGTAGGAAAGTTTTAAGAACGTTTGGGTTAAGAAAGTTTGGGTTTTCCTTACACTACACGATAATTGTAAAAAAGTATTGTGATGGGGGTCAAAAATTCTATTTTTGGATTTTGATAAATTTGCACGGCTTGAGAATGCCGAAATACGAATCAACCACATTTTTAATGATCTCCAGCTGTCTGTATGCAAGTTTTTGAACACGATATCTCTCGAACAAATTGAGTAAATCGAATGAAATTTGGTACAATTGTTTTAATCGATGAATGTCAGAGGCCAATTGATTTGAAGGAAAAGTTTAAAAACATGTTCTTTGAAAATCGAAACAGTCGTATAAGAAGATAATTATATAAAAAAGTATCTTATAAAAATAACTGTTTATATGTGATATGTTATTTAAATACTAATGATTTAATAGTAAACAAACTTATCGCCAAGTACAAAGAGCAAAAATCTCCTTCAAAGAAGTTAATACATTTCAAAATGGTTTGCACCAAGTTTCAACGGAACTATACTTTCAAGCCTGGAATACCCTGTTGAAGGATTCTAACTCGCCTTTCAATCACACGTAGCTACTTTCAGTTGTAATCAAATGGTAAATGAGTATGATTAAAAAAATCTACATGCTCCAGTTGGAAGATCATAGCCCGTCTTTAAGGTTTACGATCCTTCAACAGGGTACTGTAGACCTGGAAGTAGAGATTCAGTAGTGCAAGGCCTTGGCGCAAACCATTTTGAAATTTCATAACTTTCTAGAACGAGGATTTCTCTTTTGTACTTGGGAGTTCTTTACCATGAAGGGGTCTTTTTGTAAGATTTATCAACATGATTACGCAACAAGGATTTAGCAGACATTTCAAATTTTACTTTACCGCTGAGCACCATTTATCTATGTATTTTTCCAATTTTTAAATTCGAAATCAAATTTATCTTCAAGTTTGTACCTTAAAACCGGTTCAATAGTTAAGGTAGTTTGTCCATCCTGAAGAAAAGGTATATCATACAAAATGTCATTCTAAAGTTTTTTTCTTGGTTGTTTCCGCACCAATTGTATTTTTATTTTTTTGTTTTTTTCTTCTCACTTTTGTGACAGCTTTATAGAGCAATAAGAATAACGTCTTTACTTGGGCTGAGCTACAGTTCCTGAAAATCGGGGTTAATTCCGTCGTGTATAGTGTACTATTGCGAGCAATCGGGGGTTAATTCCGTCGTGTATAGTATACTATTGCGAGCTACGGACTCGGAAATACGACATAGCTGGATGAAACGCTGTTGCGATCCAAAAATTATCATACGGCAGTATCAAAATAATATTTTGTTTTGTATCTAAACTAGATAAAGTCATAAAATTCATAATATCGTCAGTATTATGAAATGAGCGAGTACCTTGTGACCGCTTTTAATCATGAATAAATGTCGTCAATTTATCCCGAGCCATGCTCCAAATATTAGAGAATTTATTTTTTTCGACACTCTCGAAACAATCAAGCGCCTTCCTAGAAATTTTGTATAATTTTTTTAAAAGATAGCATCAAACAGCTTATATATTTTGAGCGAGATCACTTTATCGAATTTGTATTCATCTGTGTTGCAGCCCATTTTAAAGGCTTGTCTCCATACCATGACGAAATATATTTTGAAAATGTCGAGGCTGTCTCAACAGGTTGTCTGAAAAGATTTATTGGCTCAATCAATCTACACATCCTAACTTTTAATTGCGTTTATTTATCATCCCAATTATTTCGGCTAGAGAAAGTTACGGATCGAAGGGAATCTAGACGAAGGTTTAATCTTACTCGTCACCAGACCTCGTATCAACTGTCTAACAAAAGCTTTTGTTTAATATTGAGTTTGGGATCAGTAGTTTATACCTCGGTATCAACATGTCACTACGTTTGGCAACTACTGTAAAGGAAAAGGATAAACTTACTCAACGTACAACAAACTTTGGAAAATTTCATTTCTCTCGTACAAATACACAGTGAATGCATGGATTTATATCGGTAGCATGGTGTAACAGGTAAACTTGCTAACTCAACAGGTAAACTTTACAGGTAAACTTGATAACTTAAAATATAAATATATTGTACGCTAAATAGCGAGCGAAAATAATAATATACGGCTTCTCGCCAGATGACGAAAGCATAACGAACAGCATCAGAGCATGAAGAAGAGAAGTCTAAAGTTTCATGTCCTTGAAGTTTAAAAGTTTTATTGTGATGAGCAAGCAGATCAATGGGCGTAGGTGTCCAAGGGATTTGTGAATGCTAAGTGCTTTTGCCACAGCATTCCCCCGCGGTGTCCATGTTGCTGCTTTTGTGACAGAACGGGAAATCTGAAATGATATTACTTTCCTTATATACATAATGTATAAGGAAAGTATTGTGATGGGGTCGAAAATTCGAATTCGAGTTTTCGACGGGAGAGCACGTTTCAAGCATCCCTGATCACGAATCGAACATTTTTGAAGTGATGGTTGTGTGTGTGAAAGTATATGTGTGTTTATGTGTGTCAGTGAGTCTGTGGAGACGATATCTCACGAACGAATGGAGCGATTCGAATGAAATTTGGTACAAAAATCACAATCCGTGAATACTGGAAGCCTATTGTTTTAAAACACAATCGAACGTTCAGAAACCCCTAAATTTTCGAGTAAAATTTTGAAAAAATCATCAAAAAATCAAAACCTTTAATAAAGTTACGCAAATAGACATTTCTTATGTAATTTTTCCTTAAAAAAGGATTGACATAAACTTTAGAACGCTAGCATGAACCGTTCTCGACATATTGCGCATTTTTCAAATAAATTTATCCAAAAATCCCATAAATAAAAAAGTATTAACTGTTAAGAAGCATGTTCACTTTTGATATGTAATATCCTGCGATAAATTGGGTGACATCAATCTCGTGGATCTAACTCTTTCCATTCACGAGAAAAGATACTTTGAGTAATATGTTTGTATTTGAACGCCAATAGTCATTTATCCGCTGTAAGAATAACTTATTTCTCTATTCGTAACGCTTGGCGATATTTTGGCGACGAATTTAGCTGAATGTCGCCAACTTGGCGACATTTTTAATTGTAACGAAAATCTCGCCAACTGGATAAAAATGAATCTAGATCAATGAAAATGACGACTAATTGAAGAAAATTCAATATCTTGGAAAGAATATAAGTATCTACTATAAGAATAACATTTTTTTTAACTGTAAAAATAGTAAATTCATTGCATTACATAAGGAAAGTCATGTGCTGCCCATATTAGATTTTTTTCTTTCGGCATGAGGGTTCTGCGTTAGATGCCTGGCTATCATCTTTGTCAACGATAAATGCAAGTTTTATTTTGTGAAAAGAGAGCGTATTTTTTCCACGCACTAAACAGAAAATGGTTTAACATTGCATTTGAAAACAAAAAATCTGATGTGGGCAACACATGACTTTCCTTATATAATGCAATGAATTTACTACTTTTACAGTAAAAAAATAGGTTTTTCTTATAGTAGATACTAATATTCTTTCCAAGATATTGAATTTTCGACAATTAGTCATCATTTTCATTAATTTAGCATCATTTTTATCCATTTGGCGAGATTTTCGTTAATTTGGCAACATTTCAAAAAGTCGCCAAGTTGGCGACATTCCGCCAAATTCGTCGCCAAAATCTCGCCAAGCATTACGGACGAAGAAATAAGTTGTTCTTACAGCAGATAAATGACTATTGGCGTTCAAATAAAAAAGTATTACTCAAAGTATCTTTTTTCATGAATGGAACGAGATAGATACACGAGAATGATGTCACCCAATTTATCGCATGGTATTACATATGAAAAGTGAACAGGTTTCTCAATAGGAAATATTTTTTTTTTCATTTTATATGACTTTTTAATAATTTTTTTGAAAAATGTGCAATATCTAGAGAACGGCTCGTGTTAGCGTTCTAAAATTTATGTCAATCGTTTTCTAATGAAAAATTACATAAGAAATGTCTATTTGCGTAACTTTATGAGTGGTTTTGATTTTTTGACGATTTTTTTTAAATTTTATTCGAAAATTTAGGGGGGTTCTGAACATTCGATTACGCATAAAAACAATAGGCTTCCAGTGTTTACGGATTGTGATTTTTGTACCAAATTTGGTTCGAATCGGTCCATTCGTTCGTCAGTTATCGTCTCCACAGACTCACTGACACACACACACACATACTTTCACACACACACACACACACACACACACACACACACACACACACACACACACACACACATACACACATACAGACATCACTTCAAAAATGTTTGATTCGTGATCAGGGATGCTTGAAACGTGCTCTCCCGTCGAAAACTCGATTTCGAATTTTCGACCCCGTCACAATACTTTCCTTATACATTATGTATATAAGGAAAGTAAAAATGGACCACAGTAGGCTTGACGTAACAGTCATTGAACTGCGTCTTGTCATAAAAAGACGTGCAAATTTGTCTGCAAATGCGTATGTACAAATGCATTTTGTGAAGCATGATGATATGCCCCATTATTCCATTGAGTGCACTACCCCAGAACCCTTCATTCAAATCAGACACCAAACGTCGTTTTATCGCCAGCATTGATATGCTCTTTCAAGGTTATAGCAGTGCCGTATTCTCTACATCAGGAAAAACACCGCAATTTTGTTTTTCTTTTTATATGGATATATAACTTACAATTTAGCAATATAGGCACATTATCAATGTATTATCTCTTAGATTAGAATTCAATTAATTCAATATTGACTAAATTAAAGAAGCGGATATATAACTTACAATCTATATACTAAATAAAATTAAAAATATGTTTGTCTGTCTCATCATCACGGGAGAACGGCTAAACCGAATTTAATGAAATTTTGTGGGTAGCCTTAAAATAATCCCACTTAAAATTTAATTAATGTTTTGAGTTTCTAAGACCAGGACTTTTCTAGATATTAATTAAAAACAAACAATTAAGTCTTCCATAGAGATAGCATTATGCAGACGATATTTTTCCGCCAATTTATTTGAAGAAAATTAAATTATGTCGCTTAGAAACGGATTTAAATCCAATGTGTTTATGCGGTAGACGATTTTTATTAAATTATTTCCGATTTAAATAATAAAGATATGTATATAAAATGAATTTCATTGATATTGCATATTTGACTGGATTATATCAATTACGGTCTTCAGGTTTAAACATTTTTATTATCGATATTTTCAGGGATTATTGATTCGGGAATAATTAATATTTTCAATTTACTTCTTCATTGTTATATTTTAGCAAAAATTATTAAAAATCATATATTGTACGGAGTATGGGTAATCTTCTACAAATGCACAGGTATATCTTCAAATCTACGAGAATATAAGTAGCACAGGTATATTGGCATATATTTTGACATATATTGGCGCCATCTGTTACACGTCATCAATTTTATTTTGACAAAGGTTTTAGAAACTCATATGTTGTAATACGGGTAATCTTTACGGGGGTTATGGATATATTCAATTTATTACGTCATCTATTTTATTTTGACAAATGTTTTAGAACCTCATATGTTGTAGTACGGGTAATCTTTACGGCGGTTATGAATATATGGATATATTTACTTTATTACGTCATCTGTTTCATTTTGGCAAAGATTTTTGAAACTCATATTGTAATACGGGTAAACTTCTACTAACACACGGATGTATCTTTGGGTTTTTAGAAACTCATATGTTATACATATATAACATACTAAACCATAGTTCAAGATGCCTTAAATGCAACTCGTGCAGTATGGTTGTCTGTGTTTGACCCACAATGGGTTAGTTATTATTTCTATTGGTATGTGCAATTCAAAATGCATTATCCAACCATAAACAAATTTATGTAGACATTTTTAAGAATGTACAAACATAGTGAAAAAATAAAAATTTCTACGGTTTTAGTAAACTAATCTAATTTACCTTAAAAAAATGTATATGCATATAAACATTTGTGTATGAACATGCATACAAAACTTAATACATACTAGAATTGGGGAAAAATTGTACCAAATAATTTAAAAGAGTAATATTGAGTCACCGAGAGAAACAGATTTCGTTTTCAGAAAAGTTATAATTTTTCATTTTAACACATATTGCATCCAATTGACGAACTTAGAGACACTGATTTCGCTTTCAGAAAAGGTTATAATTTTTCATTTTAACACTTATTGTATCCAATTGACTCACCTACAGAAACAGATTTCGTTTTGAGAAAAGGTTCCAATTTTTCATTTTAACACCTATTGCATACAATTGACTCACCTACAGAAACTGATTTCGTTTTCTGAAAAGGTTCCAATTTTTCATTTTAACACCTATTGCATCCAATTGACTCACCTAGAGAAACTGATTTCGTTTTCAGAAAAGGTTATAATTTTTCATTTTAACACATATTGCATCCAATTAACTCACCTAGAAAAACTGCTTTCGTTTTTAGAAAAGGTTATAATTTTTCATTTTAACACATATTGCATTCAATTGACTCACCTAGAGAAACTGATTTCGTTTTCAGAAAAAGGTTATAATTTTTCATTTTAACACATATTGCATCCAATTGACTCACCTAGAGAAACTGATTTCGTTTTAAGAAAAGGTTATAATTTTTCATTTTAACACATATTGCATCCAATTGACTCACCTAGAGAAACTGATTTCGCTTTCAGAAAAGGTTATAATTTTTTATTTTAACACATATTGCATCCAATTGACTCACCTAGAGAAACTGATTTCGTTTTCAGAAAAGTTATAATTTTCGTCACC
Organism: Amaurobius ferox; assembly: GCA_951213105.1. NCBI lineage: Eukaryota > Metazoa > Arthropoda > Arachnida > Araneae > Amaurobiidae > Amaurobius > Amaurobius ferox. Next base: position 15,533,647 of record OX578142.1, on the reverse strand, counting down.
TAGAGAAACTGATTTCGTATTCAGAAAAGGTTATAATATTTCATTTTAACACATATTGCATCCAATTGACTCACCTAGAGAAACTGATTTCGTTTTCAGAAAAGGTTATAATTTTTCATTCCAACAGTCTTCATCAGTTATTGCACATTAGTTTGTTCAGACAAATGCATACTCCCAAATTCTGTCTAAAGGGCACATTTCCTAAACTAGAATTCAGCTCCAAATGCAGGTAAGAGCATCCATGTTTCTATTAAGGTTTGCAAAACTTGTTCAATGATTGCATAAATCAGTTATTGCACATTCTTAGTCAGTCTTCATCAGTTATTGGACATTGTTTTGTTCAGACAACTTCATACTCCCAAAATCCGTCTAAAGGACACATTTCCTAAACTAGAATTCAGCTCCAAATGCTGGTAAGAGCATCCGTGTTTATATTAAGGTTTGCAGAATTCCTGTAGATGTTGTGGCATAGAAAACTAATGCTTAACTAATGCGTAATATTGTCCATAGATGCTGCTATCTGCAATAGGCGCATGATCCTATTTTATGAACAGCCCCTATTAAGCGAGTATGCACTTGGTCATTACAGTATCGGGAAACCTGAGCTCAATCTTTATAAAAATGGGCATTCTCCATTGAATAGTAAATGTGTAAGAAAATGGAAAATGTTTAACATATTTCGGAATATCGCGTACCTTCAGTATATATTTTAGGCATGCTGTTTCTGAAATATTTTTTGTAGTCCATGTAAGCCCCACATATTCTAGGTATAAGCATTTAAGAATTTTCAAAAATATTCAGATATCTAGCCACAGTTCATTGAGAAACATTTCAATTTATAAACACAGTGAAACGTTCAAGTTATTTTAGCTAAAAGCTCTAACACTAAACTCGGGCTAAATCAATTCTTTTATTGAGGTGTATTTCACCTCCGTATATCAAAGAAACGTAAAACCATAATAAATATAGAGGTAGTGCGTAATAAATTTCACATTTAAATAAACGGAAAGTATCAGGGAATTAAACAAAAACAAATAATAACAGACACCCACAAGTAAAAGCGTATTATCAAAATAGACATTACTGCTTACTTCTCTAATTTTAAGCAAAGCTTAACTGTATCAGGTTCTAGGTTTACCACCAGTAGCATTACCATCAGTTATCAGGTTCTAGCATTACCACCGAAAACAAAAAATTTCATCGTCCACAAAAATCCTGGAATGAATGTAAAATCTCCGCTAGGTGGCACTAGTTACCTAAGCATCATTTCACATGTCTCAAGATTATTCAATTAGACTTTCACTTGTGTTTTTTACGCTGTTTTAAAAATATTTTTAAACTGTTGAATTTTAACTTTTTAAACTGTTGAATTTTAACTTTTTAAACTGTTGAATTTTAACTTTTTAAACTGTTGAATTTTAACTTTTTAAACTGTTGAATTTTAACTTTTTAAACTAGTAATAAAGGTATATTTGCACGATGCCGTACTGTTGTGTACCTTTTTGTAACTCAGATTTAAGGAAAGAATATATTTCTTTCCACGAATTTCCAAGTGATGTTACTCGGACTCAGATATGGCTGAAAGTTATATCACGGGATGATTTTGAGCAAAACGTCAAGTCACGTTCTTCGGTTGAATGCAGCAAACATTTCAGTGAAGAAGATTATGGGGTACATAGTAAAAAACGTTTTTTAATGTCAGATGCGGTACCATCAACATTTCCATCTTACCCTTCGTATATGATTATTGCAATCAATTTCTGTAAAACTGTGCTTTCCTTTCCATGCAATTTCCTCTTTAAATTTCATCGTTAAAAGTATTCATTTTGCTTCACATGCATCATCAGATGGAAAGCTCCCATTTCCAATAACAAATCAACTCCAACACAATTTAAACAATAACCCCAACTTTGTAACAGCCACTTTCTTTTCACTAGAGGTACCAACACAATCACTCTACAATCATGGTCGAATCCCACAAATAAATAAGCCTGATAAAGACAATTGTGAGTCCTGTCTTACTAATATATTAAATAATGAAAGAGAAAGAAATCTTCATATATATGTATGAATTTTCTGATACATTAAATGCATCCATTATAGAATGCATTTCTTTTTACAGAAATCCCAACATCCGAATGCTAAAGAAGAAGGCTACTTTGAAAAATTAACTCCATATCAAGCGCCCCTCCGAGAAACTCGTATTGTCGATGAGGCTTGTATTCACCGAAATGGCGTCCATCAAAAGCTGTCCAAAGTTGAAGATCTCCAATCTCAACAACGAAGAGTTCAATGGACAGATGCCGAAACTCAGCAACTGCAGCAACAGCATGGAATGGACAGTATAGACGCTGTTCAGCAAAGAAATGCGTCCGTTCAGTGCACATTTCAAGAGGTTTGGGGAAAGGATGAGGAAAGAGAAGGGTTACGAAGTGCTGCAACCCAATGGAGTGACCAAGAAGCCCACAAGAAGAAGCAATTTAGTGCTGCAACTCAGTGGTCGCCTGTTGATTTTTATACTTTAAAGACAATCCCAGGATACACAGGTATGCATCTGCATGTTCATATTTAGAATTAAACCCGAGAATAAAATCTTACTGTGCTTTTATAATCGCATAGATCCTAAACTGCACCATAAATGTGCCCACCTGCAGCAATAATAAATATCACAAAATTTTAATTAGAATGTCATCACTGTTACCGTTAAGTAAAATAACCTTTTATAATCATGAAGCATAGAACGTGTATTAAAAATATAAAACACACTTTAATATAAATATGTAAAGTTAATTTATATTACCCAATAATAAAATAAATGAGAAATGATCTCTAAATAATTAATTATACATATATCACAATTATTTGTACTATAAATGAGCCCTCCTTCCAGCAATAATAACGATCATAGAACTTTAACTGGAATTTTATCACTGGGATCTGAAATACAATATGTATTAAATATTTAAAACATGGTCTAATACAAATATTTAAAACCAATTTATATAACCTAATAACAAAATAAATAAGAAATAAACCCATAATACTGTATTATGCATATTACTTATGTTGATAAAGTCTCTAATAATTATGCTATTATCTGTAAAAACTTCTATATACAATTTCTGTTAGATTATTTAAAGAACAATAGTCTATTTAAACTAGATTCACACTCCCTTAATAGTATCAAACTGAAAATTATCAATATGTATAGTGATTTAAATATTAATTATAAATTTCTTAAGTTTCCATATATAGTGCTTATTCCTAAATTTCCTTAAAATCCTATTAAATTTAGAACAGTAAGTAACTAGAGGTCATAATACTTACTCTACTACTGCGAGTAAATTACTACTAAATTATTTAAATGCAATAAATGATAGTTTACGTTTTTCTAGTAATAACTACCTTGCTTTAAATAATAGTAAAGAATTAAAAAATAAATTAACATCAGTAGGTAAACTAATTGGATTCCAAACTTTTGATTTTAAAGAATTTTTAATAATATAAAGATCTCTGATCTTTATGTAGTAATTTTAGCTCTATATAATGCTTATATTACTAATCATTCTACTCATTACAATATTTACCAATTTTCCTAAACTTCTTCACTTTGTTCTTTTCAATAATTATATATTTCAAGGTTATAAATTATACTTACAAGTCTCAGGGGTTCCACAAGGTGGCTGTAGGCAAACGGCCCTACCGTTCTCGTTAGATCACCGAAGTCAAGCAATATCGGGCGCGGTTAGTACTTGGGTGGGTGACTACTTGGGAACACCGCGTGCTGTTGTCACATTTTGGGCGCGGTAGCCCGGTGGTTTGCGTGCTGGATTTGACCGCTGTTTATGCGGAATACGATCACGTTAAACATGTGGGTCCGTAAGTCCTTCCGAGAGGTTGGTGGTAGGGGAAGGAGGGTACGGTCCCTGTAGATGCCTCCCCCACTGGGTTCCGGTCTACATTGGGTGGCACTTTCCGGCCGTCCAAATGGTTACCTTACACATTTCTGGTAGGTCAGACGGTCAGGGTCTCAACAAGGTGGCTGTAGTAACAGTATATTAGCTAATTTATACCTTTATCATTATGAAAAATCTTTTACTTCCAGAGATTATATAATTTACAGATATGTTGATGATCTGATTTGTTTGGTTTTTACAGACAACTGTGTCATAGATATAGATTTCTATCCGGATCATTTGGAACTAATTCCTAATGAAGCCACTAATAATATTAGCATTAATTTTTTGGATTTAAATCTAATTATTGAACCTACTAATAAGATAGTTACTAATTTGTATGATACAAAACACTTTTTTAACTTTAATAAAATAATATCATTTAATTCCTAAAAAAACATTAATAAGAAACATTAATAAAATATCATCATTTAATTCCTGTAACTCGATTTAATTGTTTGGAAATATTATACTTAATCAACTTTTTAGAATGTATAGATTATCAGATAAAAATTTCATTAATAAGCTAAAAATTACCAGCAAAATATATAAATATCCAGCATATTTAGTAAATGGTATAGTTAAAAGGTTTGGAATGGTTGAATATACGTAATTCTCTCCTTAGTATCTTATATTAGCCAGACATCCACTTTCTCTTGAATAAGCATTAGCATGTATTTACATCCCCATATAATTTAGCCTCTATGTTTTCTTTTATTATCTTCACCCTTATTTTGTAGCTCTTAGTGTTGAATATCACCTTTTATAGCCTTTTCGCATTACTGCTATTTATTTCACACGATTGGCAATAGCAGTTCTCAACTTTTTATTTTTTGCGATTGGCCACATTGGTCTCTTTATTCAAGGCTCCAATCGATCAAACAAACATATGCATTGTTTTTTCAGGTATTCTTGCTTCCTATAATTTTTCAATCTTTATGCATGTCGTCCAAGTTAACAGTGTTTATAGATATAATCTATCACTGATATCAGAAACATGCATTTTGTGTTCATTTTGATGAAATACTTGGACTTGATGAAGAGTTTTATCGAAATGAACATTTCATCTGTTTAGGCCTAGGGCTTGTCCACATGTAAAACTTTAACGCTTGGATTTTATTTGATTTTCTATTATCGATTCCTTTCCATTGGTGTTTGTTGTTTGTCTTCAGCGTGATAACTAGAGGTTTGCCTTTTATATTCCACTTGATTGATGATTCACTGTTTGAAACTTTTTTACTAGTTAGGCATTTTTTTAATGTTGGATTTTTTGAGTTGTAACTTCTCTTTATTCTATCATTGGATTTTCGAACTATTTTTATTATATATATATATATATATATATATATATATATATAATAACTATATACTATTTTCGAATGACTATTTTCCTCTTGTCCTGAGTCCTATACTGATTACTATTTTTGAAAGTCTCCATACATATTATGAATCGTTCAATTGTATTCATTCCAGTGCCCACTTGAATTGACGAAGTGAGGTGAAATGCTCAGTCACTAGTTTATCTTACACGTGTGGGTGTGCTATGCTAGTGTTTTCCCATTTCTGTTCGAGGAGGTATTGTTTTTCAGAATTATATAATTCAATTGATTTATTTTCTTTTTCCACTAACCAGTAGACAGTTCCAATGGTGTTTATAGTTAAATACTATCGCCATTGTCAGAAACTGGCTATTATATCGGTTTTAATTCGAATTGTATGACTGTCCTGATGAGAATGCAATTTCGAACTAACCGCCATTTTTTGTGTAGTTTCAATTGCTTGTTCTCTATTCTTAATCTCTTATCTCCTGAGCTGTTTATTATTGCCTATTCTCATATTGCCGAGTTTTATTTTTATTTACCTTTATATACTTTAAATGTGATTTTTGAATCCTATTATTCTTCTCATCCCCCTTTCCATTGTAGTGATAAGTTACCTTCTATCCTTATCCTTAGTCTTGGCCTATTGTTACTCATTTGTAACAGATATGCTAGAGATGGGGTTTTTTGTACATACTGTAGTTTATGCATAATTTTCGATTAAAATCCTTCAATTTTTATTTATATATATATATATATATATATATATATATATATACATATTAAAATGACTATTTTTTCGGTTTTAATTCAAATTGTACGTGCTGTATTGATAAGACTGCAATTCTGAATTAACCACCATTTTTCATGCTGTATGCTTCTAGATAGAATTGCATGGTCTCGTCACCCTTTATTTTCATCTTGTGCTTTTTCTCTTTTTTGCCATGTTTGCTCATTCATATCTTTATATATTTTATATATAACTATATATTTATCAATGATTTTTGTATACATTTGAGCTCATGTCTTTTTCGAAAGTATATTCTCATTCCTTTAATATCCTCCCCCCACCTCTTCTCCACTTTTTCCCATTATAGTGATAAGTAACCTACTATTTTTAACCGATTTGTATTGGTCTATAGTTGCTTGGGTTAACACTTACATGTAACGTCTATGCTATAAATGGGTTGTTAGTCATTACGGCAGTTAATGCATTGTTTCCACTTATAAATATCAATTTTCATATATATATATATATATATATATATATATATATATATATATATATATATATATATATATATATATATATATGTGAAAATTATGTGTATTTTAAAAGTTATGTGTATTTAAAAGTTATGTGTATTTAAATTATTACATAATGTGAAAATTATGGTGTATTTTAAAAGTTGGGTTTTATTCACTTTTTGAACTAGCAAAATTGCTATTTGGTTTTTTATTGAATTATACTAAATAACCACCATGTGAATGATTTCAAACATTAGTCGCTTTATGGCTTCAAATTGATATTTGTTTTTTATTTGTAGAATATAGAAATAACCACATTATTAATTATTTCATACATAAGTCTTTTTATGACCTCTAATTTATATTTGGTTTTTATTTGTATTATATAAAAGTAACCACATTATTAATGATTTCATACACTAGTAGTTTCATTGTTCGAGTCAAAATAGTTTACATGACTATTAAAGTCAGGTTTGGATTAATATTATTATTTGTACATTTCTTTTAGGTGTTTTAATATCGTTTTGCAAATACATTATATAACCACTTAGTTTGAGATTCCATACAGTGCTTGTATTGTGCTGATGTGGGACTTTCCCCCCCCCCTTCACCTTTTCAGATCTGTGGATAGTTTTAAGTGTTGTTTAAAGTAATTTAAGGGTTTTTATATTAATGACTTGGTTTTTAAGGTGTTTTTACGTTTATTGAGGTAATGGTGAGAGTCTTGTTGGATGTGGTTTGAAGGTTTCGGCTACCGGGAGCGTTTCGCCATGGCAGTAAAAGCTTTAACCGGAGAGTTGGGGGTCGCTACTCCCCCCGGCCGTCACTTCATAAATACTCTTTTAACATCTTTGTGGGTATATAGGTACTAGTCCTTTTTGGGAGATTATATATATATATATATATATATATATATAGTAAAACTTCGATTAACCGTCACCGTCCGGACTAGGACTGTGACGGATAACCGAATAGACGGATAACAGAAATCTCTTAATACATATGTACAGTAACGTGATTTCACTGCGGGCTTGGGACGAAAATGAAAATAAAATCCCTTAAAAGTGAACAATACATGCATGTTATATTTAATTTTACAAAACGATCAATATAAACTTCAATATAGGAGTAGTAATATACAGAAATGTATTGTAATACTCTACGTTAATTTAAATTAATCTGTCATCTCCTTCAGTGTCTTTGAGGCTCGAGCTTTCTGCGCGGCGATGTTCCGTATCTTACGCAGAAGTAGGATCTGTGTTGCATTTGCCTCCTCTCCTACTTCTGCATTTCAAACCAGTCGATGCACTTTGATAACATTGTTCCAACCAATCTGTTACCTCGTCTGGCGTAATGTTTTCACTGTTTACAGTGTTGCACAGTTGCACAATTTCGTCAACACTAACAGTCTCAGTTCCTTCAGTTTCGTCAATAGGTTCAGGCAAAAGTTTATTCCACCCATTCTCTGTTTGTTTAATGATACTCGCGCATTTTTTTTTACGATGACGGATAACAGAAACTGACGGTTAAACGAGTGACGGTTAGTCGAAGTTTTACTGTATATATATATGTATATGTATATATATATATATATATATATATTATAAAAATGCAAGTCACTAATTGGAAAAACATAAAGCTGCTGAATTTAAGGCGCAATGCCGCACTTTCAATTGAAGCAGTTATAAAAATGCAAATACAGAACAAGATATACAAAAAAAAAGGACCCCAATAGGAAGGGTAAGAAATAAATGAGAGTACTTACAGGAACGACAGTAAAAAGGTCGGGGGGATTGTGACCCCCTGTTCCCGATTAAAGCGCTTTTATTCCTAGGAAACACTCCCGGTACCTCTGTCTGTTGTACAGATTTTTGTTGTTGTTGTTCATGTTTATAAAATCTGTTTCAAGCTATGATAAACGTATGTTATGATAGACGTGACAACTTTGATTCTGATATTAATTTCACAATAGACTGGAATTCAAATTTAAGCAGTGGAATATTTAGAAACGTGATAATTAACCATTTAAATCGAAGACTTAATACAGAGAAGGAAGAACAGGAACACTGTATTAATAAATTAATGAAAGAAGCAGCAAAAAACCATTATCCGATTCGTTATCTAAGGCACTATGAAAGATTGGACTTTAAGAGGTCGAAAGTTAGTGTAGCATGATATATGTGTGCTGTTATATGGACTAACTATTATGCTTGTTTTGGTCGTGGACTGTCTTGCTTGTGAGTCTGGTTTTATTTCATTGCCTATGCTCCTTTATGCATTCTGGTCAGTTTTTGTCTTAAAAGAATTCATTACAAATTCCTTTATAGGATTCTAATATTCTCATCGATACTTAAAATTGAAAATATAAAAGATCCTACCTCAGATTCCCGGGGATGCAGCAGTTGATAATACAACCAATCAGTTGATAATACTTGAACACTTTTCTTCCTATCTATCTTTCCTGAAATTACTTAAATTCAATGAAAATAAAGATATCTCAAATAATTAGCCGAATCCGTTTTCATTTTTTAGATTATATAATTTCACCACATATAATTATGTACATATTTACAAATCATTAATAATCATTTTTACAGTGATCTTAGGTCCATAGTGTTCACTGATCGGCGGTTCTTTTTCATATCTGTCTTTCGTTTCTCAAAGTCCCAGCAACATGTGTTAGGAGTGACGTCATGGAAATGTTTTTTGCGCAGTATGTCTGCTGTAAGTGACAATTCTGTCAGCTCACCCAAGTCAAAACATCATCAGCGCCATCAGCAGGGCAGAATATAAAAGTTCAATGTAACAGTTTTTCGACACTCCCCTTTTTGAGTTTCAGTGAAAATTTCAGTTGAGACTCAACATCTATTACTGTCTGTAACTTTGAGGCACTCGAACAGTACGTCCTGCTCGTGTAGTACCATAACGATGGTCAGGTTCCCGTGCAGTCTTTACTGCCAGGAGAATCACGCATGGTCTCTTCAGCAGCGTATGACCTGGCAGGTTCATCTTGAGTGAGGTCAGACTGAGCACCATCGTCCTCTAATTCCATCGGACACAGTTTCCGAACTGGTCGGATGAAAATACCTAATCTGATCTTTATTTTGGCTAGACGTGCCAGTCCACCATTGCTAGGATATACGTCTAGAATCCTTCCAAACGGCCAATAAATTCTTTTCACATTGTCAGTCCACACTAAGACTATATCTCCCACCTTTGGTGTATGCACTTTGCTGTTCTTCACGTGGCTCTGGAGTAACTGTCCCAGATATTCAATACGAAACCTAGCACGAAGATCTTTCATGATTTTTCTTCAGTATACTAATCTTTTGTTCAACTTTTTTCTATCTAACTGGTTCAAATGATCTAAGTCAGCAACACTATTATCTTTGTTTTCCTGTAAAAACATTGCACATTGCAGGAGTTAGTGGACTCAGGTCATTCACGTCTTCTGATACATAAGTTATTGGTCTTAAGTTAAGTAGACTTTCACAATCACATAAGACCTTTGCCATTTCTTCATAGCGTAAAGATGTTTTCCCAAGGACTTTTCTCAAAATCCGTTTCATAAGACCAACTAACCGCTCCCAAAATCCACCCCACCAAGGAGCTGAAGTAGGAATGAACTTCCAAGTAATCGGTTCAATACATAGTTTCAGTTTTTCCAGATTGATAGTTTTAAGGAAGTTTTCAGACCCGACAAAATTTGTTCCGTGGTCAGAATAGATTATAGACGGTCTTCCTCTGCGTGCTATAAATCTTCTAAGTGCCAACAGAAAATTATTAGTAGAAAGAGCTGTTAGCAATTCCAAATGAACAGCTCGATAAATGGCGCATGTCATAATTAGAATCCAGGTCTTTTGCCGATCTTTAAGATATAAAGGACCTGCTACATCTACCCCACTTATCTCAAATACAGAGGCATCCTTCACTCGATCTTCAGGTAAAGTTCCTTCAGGAATATGCGGTGGTCTTACACTAAATCTTCGGCAGACGACACACGTTTGGATAACTCTTTTGATAGTTCTTCTACTTTTCAGTATCCAATAATTTTCTCTTAGCGCAGCCATTAAAAATTGTACTCCAGCATGTCCGAGTTCTTCATGTTTCCAAATTATCAAACTCTTAACCACACTGTGGTCCGTTGGCAGAACAATTGGAAATCTGAAATTTCCTTCATCTGCTCACATGAAAACTTTCGTCTGGATTCTTAAAAGTCCATTAGAATCTGTAATAATTGGTAGGGATTTAAGTCTGCTATTATTTTCATCAAAGAAAACATCCTTTTGTACTATCCTCAGAATCACAAGTTCAGCTTTTCTAAGCTCATTGGCATCTAACTTCCCAAGTTTTCTATCTCCAGATTTCTTAGCATTTTCGGCAAATTTATATATCCATCCAGTGAATTTTAATATTTTCTAGTATGATGATATATGATGATAATAGTCATCCTTCTCTTCATTTACAGATGATACTATGATCTTCTTTTTTTCTGAATTCACCACCTTTTCATCTGGAATCAGTTCGAAGTCAGGCCAGTTATCCCTAGAACACTTCAACCATGACGACCCTTCCCACCAATTTCCTTTGACAAGTGTTTTCACAGAACATCTTCTTGATGGGAGATCCGCAGTGTTCTGAACCCCCGGCACGAAATTCCAATCATTTGCGGGTGATAGACTTCTGATTTCCCGTATTTTATTGGATACAAAAGTAACCCAAGGACCCTCGTTTTTGGTGCAATATAAAGCGTCCATTGAGTCGGACCAATAAAATGTCTCAATATCTTCCATACTTAGATCCTTCTTTTCCGTGTCTGCTAATCTTGCTCCAATGTTACAGGCTAATAACTCCAGTCGTGGTATGGATATACCTTTAAAAAGAGTTACCCTTGATCTTGCTTGTATTAACTAGCAGGTTACTTCATTTTCTTTTTCTGCTCGAAGGAAAATACAAGTGGCATACGATAACTTGGAAGCATCACAAAACACATGTAATGTCAGCTGCGCATCATTCAGGTCTAAATTGGATAGTCTTCGGAGAATCCTAGCGTTTTTCAATTTATGTATTTTATTCTCCCAATCATCAAATTTTTTAACAATGTCATCAGGCAATGTAAAGTCCCACGATGTTTCAATTTTCCAACATTCCTGTGGAAGAAGTTTTGGTATTAAAGTCACAGGACATGTAAACCCAATTGGGTCAAATATTCTATGTGCTACAGATAAGATTCTTCTCTTTGTGACGGGTTCTTCATTGTATGTATCGATGAACAAACATGACAAAGTATCCTTCTCAATGTTCCACGAAAGACCCAATCCCGGCACATCCGTTTTTTCAGCATTCAGCTCATGCAAATTTTGTACACGTTTCTCTTCTGAAGAAAACTCGTTGTTCTTCTATCCACGTAGGTCGAATTTCGCTGATGACAGAAATTTCTGAGACTCGGTACGAAAATGTTCTAATTGTTCTATTGTATCGACACTTGCAACGCAGTTGTCAACGTACATAGAGTCTTTGAGTTTTTTAGCAAACTCTTTTAGCGGTTCCGTAACATGATCCAAAAGGTGAGTCAATACAGCTGCGAGAAGAAAAGGGCTGCAGGATACTCCAAAAACAACTGGAGTATGTTTATAAGTGATTACTTTATGAGGAGTACCGTCCTTCCACCACAAAAACTGCAAAAACTTCCTGTCATTTTCGTGTAAGCTTATTTGTAGGAAGGCTTTTCGGATGTCAGCTATTACTCCAATCTTACCCCACCTGAATCTGTTCAGAATTGATGGTATCAGTTCGATCAAATTGGGTCCCTTTTCAGGGCATTCGTTTAACTATACAGAATTGTGGGTTTTGACTGACCCATCAAAAAGCGGTCTAATCTTGGTCGTTGCTTGTTCCTTTATTACTGCTCCATGAGGCAAGTAGTGTACAGCGAAATTTTCATCAGTAAGTTTTTCGAAGCCTGAACTAATTTCTTCTATTATACCCTCCTTTTCCAATTCGTCAAATACCTTTTGTTAAGCTTCTAGTTTGTTAATCGAATTAAGGGATTTTACTGTGCTTTTAAGCCTTTTTCGGCCAAGTCCTTGTGATAAGATGATGTCTGATGTCCATCTAACCATGATAAGCATACTTGGTATTTGCCTGTTTTGTCTCTAGAAACAGTCTCGTGAAAGTGTCTTACAGAAAGATCTTGTACTTCTAATTTTGTTCGTTTTTCATTCGGGTCACTAATGTCCAAAGGATCTAAGTTCCAGAGATCAGTTATCTTAGCATTGTTTACATGTAGAGATAGTAACAAAAGAGAATTATGAATCTTGCTTTCTCTATGATCCTTGCCCATTACTGTCCAGCCTAAGTTGGTATTTATGGCTACTAAACCTCCAGAAAGATGTTTTACATCCCCAGTATATAATTTTCCAGCTAAGTCTGCTCCAATAAGTATATGAATTTAATTCCTATTCTTCTCGAACAAACAGGATTTTTCATTTAATTCAATGTCACTAACAAAAATACCAAGGTTTCTGAATTCACTTATGCATTGAGAATCATCGATTTTAGGAATAGAAGTACAAATTCTTCTTTGATCCATCGCTTCAAATTCACAGTTGTATTTCTTATCAATGCTAGTTAATTTTACCCGGTATTTCCTATGTGTTTCAGAATTTTCTACCCCCAAAAAGTCTGTGAATTACTGTTTCTTCTCCTAAGCATTTTAATCCCATTCTTTTAGCTACGTATTTGCTCACGTACGATTTTTGGCTGCCAATATCAATAATTATTCTTACTAAATATTCCAAATGATTTTCATTAGACACAATCATTGTTTGTAAATAAACTTCTTTCGAACAAGACTGATTTGTAAGTACTGTGTTTTCTACTACTTCAGTGTTTTCATTTTTAACATTTGGCTTACTAGCGCAATTATCATTTCTTTTAATTAAACACATTATATCTAAATGCCTTTTTCCACACTCCGAACAAGTTACTTTTACTTTGCAATCTCTGGAAATATTCATTTCTAGACATCGAAAACAAGCACCCTTTTTAATTAAAATTGATTTCCTTTCTTCAAAGGCTAATCCGCGAGCATAATTACAAGTAGAGCTCTGGTGATATTTACCACAGAATACACATTTTTTATTACTTTCTTGAACATCTGAACTAAATAATTTTGCAGCTGTAGCGATTTTCGCTCTTTTGAGCTTCGATTGTTTTGAAATTTCTCTCTGGGTCATCGAATCTTGTTTATTCTCCGAGAGGGTAGAAAAAGATTTATGAGTTTCATTTGGATTCATTTCAGAAATGCAAGTATTTGATCGTTCGCGAGCTCTTAACTGCTTATCCATGACGCCAATTATATTCGATCTTACACGCTCTAACACGCGTTCCTTTTTGTGTAGAAACCCCAGGTCGTCGGTTCTTTTTCATCTCTGGATTTCTTTCCTCAAAGTCCCAGCAACATGTGTTAGGAGTGACGTCATGGAAATGCTTTTTGCGCAGTATGTCTGCTGTAAGTGGCAATTCTGTCAGCTCATCCAAGTCAAAACATCATTAGAGCCATCGGTAGGGCAGAATATAAAAGTTCAATGTAACAGTTTTACGACAGTTTTCTTTGGGATGTTTCATTGACTTCATCGGACGGAGGGATACTTCAGGAAGACAAAGGTACCGGGAGTGTTTCCTAGGAATAAAAGCGCTTTAACCGGGAACGGGGGGTCACAATCCCCCCGACTTTTTTACTGTCGCTCCTGTAAGTACTCTCATTTATTTCTCACTCTTCCTATTGGAGTCCTTTTTTTGTATATCTTGTTTTGTATTTGCATATATATATATATATATATATGTGTGTGTGTGTGTCTCATATATATATATATACACACTACGTGACAGTGAAAATGAGACACTAAGAAGGAGCGGGCAGAAAAATATTTAGATTGCAGGGTAGACGCTGCTCACAAAGTTATGTAATTGATGCGAAATGCGCAGCTGTTGGGTGAGATGCAGCACATTGAGTGAGATATAAGGGAAGGAACCTGCAGAATCTGCAATAGTTACGCCGCTCTGTCTGCCAGGGAAACCATTTTGCATTTTTTTGTCTCAGAGGAAACGTGTAGTAGCAGAGAATGCCAGAGAACCCCGCCAACCGAGGCAGTTCCAGCAGACAGACGATTTCACTAGGGTATGGTGATCGGACTCAGAAGGGCAGGTTGGCCCATACGTAAAATCTCAACGGACAGCCACCTACACGTGTCCACGATCCACAGATTGTGGCGAAGATGGTTTGAACTAGGGAATGTGGAGCATTTGAAGGGTGCTGGGACGGCCAGAACGACGTCAGCAAGCGTGGACCGACGCATCAACCGGCAAGCGTTGGCGGTCCCGCAGGTCACTTCCGTCGCCCTTTTGCAGCATGTGCAGGACACCTCTGATACTCCCATATCGACCAGGACCATTATCCGACGATTGGTCTCCGGCGACCTGCACTCATGGCGCCCGTTAAGAAGACTACCATTGACCCAACAGCACAGACGCCTTCGTTTGCAATGGTGTCGGGATACAACCACGTGGATGGCGGAATTGCATAGTGTCGTGTTCTCATACGAGTCACACTTCTGTTTTAGCAATGGGTTGGTGCGCCTTCGCCTACGATAGCAGGTCACTTCTGGTCTGTATTGCATTCAGGGCACTATGACGGGCCAACGATACGTGGATGATGTGCTGCGGTCGATGACACAACCCTTCTTTCAGGAGATGCCCAATGACATTTACCAGCAGCCTAAAACCCGACCAAACTCGGCACGCATAAACCAACATTCCCTGCATGGTATCCGGGTGTTTCCCTGGATGCCAGTTCCCCGTGATCTCTCACCAATCGAACACGTCTGGGACATGATTGGACATTGCTTGCGTGCGCTGCCATCGCCGCGTTTAGAAGACGAATTCTGGCAAATGGTTGACAGGGAATGGGCAATCGTCCCTCAGGCCACCATCCGCAAGTTCATTGACTCTGTACCTAGACGTGTTGCTGCTTGTATCGCCGCCCGCGGTGGTCCTACAACCTACTGATCAGACGATGTTTTCGCTCAATGTAAAGGTGTATCATGCTGCAATAAACATAGCATATTGTTCGCTGCTGTCTCATTTTCACTGTCACTTACTGTGTATATATATATATATATATATATATATATATATATATATATATATATATATATATATATATATATATATATATATATATATATATTTATATATAATATGAAAATACCGTGAAATATAATATTATAAATTTATCAGAAATCACACAGGCGCAAAGCTGCACTAAAAAGAGGATTAAAAATATTTTCGAAATGAAAGGAGGTATGGATGGAAGCAATGTACCAAAAGATGGCCGGGGGGGGGGGGTTGTGACCCCCTCACCCCGGTTAAGCATATTTTGCGTCGCGACAACACTCCCGGATAGCCGGTACATTGCATAATAGAATACGAACGTATCAAGTTTTAAGATGAAAACCAGACATTATACACAAACAAATATAAGAGAGAATTGTTGAGATCCAGCCATATCAAAAATCACTAACAATAAATGTTTGAAATATGTTCACTAGTATAAATGAGCAAAACTACATAGCTTTTACGTAATGAAGACTTTAAATATTGACATTTAATAGGACAATAATAACAAATTCTATCTCTAAAACCATTTACCTCAATGACAGTTAATATTATCATACATGTAGATGTACATCTTGTATACCGTATTATACCAGATGAAATAAATCTTCCATACCGTATTACACAAAAGACTCTATTCAAGAGGTCCCATATCAGATATCACTATGCTTTACCTGTGACTATCCAGTTTGTATATTGCCATCAGTTCTATTTAAATATAATCGATAACAATCGGTTACAGTTATTTTATAAAATTTGTAGATAATGTTACATAAAAAACACCTAGGAAAACCTTGTGAGATGGTGTTTTGTAGGAAACGAAAGTCGCATAAATATCGATCTTCCTTTTTACTGTTTATTCTCTGACTACGCATTAATTGCCCCAGTATAATATTTCTAAAAACATTTTTGTGCATACATGAGTTCCAGTTAATGATATAATGGATTTTGAAGTGGAAGTCGTTGCGTTTATCGTACAAACAGAAACCAGTAGAACCACCTGGTTGTTGGTATATTGTTAGATCCAGAAAATTTAGACAATTGTTGACATTGTATGGTGTTTCAGTAAGTTTTAAATGCTGTGGATAGAAAGTAAAATCCATCTGATATGCTTCACATGGATACGCTATTAAAATATAGTCAACGTAGCGAATGAACAGGATTTCGTTTAATATATGCGTTGCATCTTCATATTTATTTAGATATATATCAGCAAGTATTGATGAACAACCACCACCCATGGGTATACCATGTAATTGTTTGAAATAAGATGTGCCATCAAACAGTACAGTTTCGAATAAAACCATTTCTACTAATGTTTTAAATTTATATTTATTAATAATAGACTGCAGATTGTATTTTTCGTAAATCTCCATGACTATATCGTATAAGTCTTTGATGTTTACATTTGAAAACAAATCATTAAAATCGAAACTTTTAAAATACAAATATTCAGTAATTACATTTATTTCTTTAATAGCTTCCATACTATTACTAATAAAATATGCACCTTTATTTTTAATCTTAATCATTACTACTTTTAAAATAGATAAGAGTGTTTTATTAGCTGTTGTCAAATATGATTGAAAACCATTTGTAATGGGACGAAATTTAACAGGGTCTTTATGAAGTTTAGGTATTAAAGTTATATATGGAAAACGGATTTGTTTCATTCTGTATCCCAATTTAATGTATTTCGATTTAATGCGATTCTCAATTTCTGACTTAGATTGCTGTAAAGGAAGGTATACACATGGATCGTGATAACATTTGTATAATAACTGCTTATAAAGCAAAACACAAGTAAATGCATAATTTGTCGTTACTTTGTCGACGTACGTTATTACAAATTTTTTGGGTAAAGTTGACAATGCATCTTTACTATATCTATGTATTATAGTAGGGGTTACAGCATTATGATATATATTTTGATTTAAATGCCATCTGAATAGCACTACTCCATTCCTCGAAGGTTTTAATGTCAACAATACAATGTCATATATAATTCCATACAATGTCAACAATAGTCTAAATTTTCTGGATCTAACAATATACCAACAACCAGGTGGTTCTACTGGTTTCTGTTTGTACGATAAACGCAACGACTTCCACTTCAAAATCAATTATATCATAAACTGGAACTCATGTATGCACAAAAATGTTTTTAGAAATATTATACTGGGGCAATTAATGCGTAGTCAGAGAATAAACAGTAAAAAGGAAGATCGATATTTATGCGACTTTCGTTTCCTACGAAACACCATCTCACAAGGTTTTCCTAGGTGTTTTTTATGTAACATTATCTACAAATTTTATAAAATAACTGTAACCGATTGTTATCGATTATATTTAAATAGAACTGATGGCAATATACAAACTGGATAGTCTCAGATAAAGCATAGTAATATCTAATATGGGACCTCTGGAATAGGGTCTTTTGTGTAATACGGTATGGAAGATTTATTTCATCTGGTATAATACGATATGCAAGATGTACATCTACATGTATGATAATATTAACTGTCATTGAGGTAAATGGTTTTAGAGATAGAATTTGTTATTATTGTCCTATTAAATGTCAATATTTAAAGTCTTCTTTAAGTAAAAGCTATGTAGTTTTGCTCATTTATACTAGTGAACATATTTCAAACATTTATTGTTAGTGATTTTTGATATGGCTGGATCTCAACAATTCTCTCATATATTTGTTTGTGTATAATGTCTGGTTTTCATCATAAAACTTGATACATTCGTATTCTATTTTGCAATGTACCGGCTCTCCGGGAGTGTTATCGCGACGCAAAGTATGTTTAACCGGGGTGAGGGAGTAACACCCCCCCCCCCCCCGGCCATATTTTGGTACATTGCTTCCATCCATGCCTCTTTTCATTTTGAAATATATATATATATATATATATATATATATATATGTGTGTGTGTGTGTGTGTGTGTGTAGAAGACCCAGACCGTCCGACTCGTCCAGGGGACTAAGAGCAGCTATTTGGACGGCCGGGTGTTGTTGTTGATGAGACCCAGACCGTCCGACCTACCAGAAAGGTGTAAGGTAACTGAATGGACGGCCGGGAAGTGCCACCCAATTTAGACCGGAACCCAGTGGGGGGGACGGCCGGGTGTGTGTGTGTGTGTATATTTCATATATAATATACATACACTCATTTTGCCATAAAAATTTACGCACCAAGAAGTAATTGTGGGATCGTAAGGAAACTTGGCATGAAGGTGCGTGTCAGGCAGATATACAAATGATTAGAAATACAGCATGGTTGATCATTGCGTAATGCCACAAGAAGGAGTTGAACTTCTTTCTCCCTGGGTCAGAAAAAAGGTACGCAGAGGCTGTTTGCCTGTATTTAAGCTGTTGAAGAGGAACGTCTTTTCATTAAGGATGCCATTTCGCCGCCATCGAAGACAATATGATCAGCTGTCAGCGTTCGAGAGGGCAAGAATCATCGGGATGATGGAAGCCGGATGGTCAGATCGGCCACTAACCCGCCACCTAGGCCGTTCTGCCTTTGCTGTGAGGTGGAGTTGGTACCAATGGACGAGAGAGAGGTCGCATACACGGCGGCCAGGCTTAGGACGCCCTCGGCTGACCAATAGCTGGGAAGGCCGTCACATCACCCGACACGCACGTACAGCGCCAACTGCAGCATTGTCCGATATCCGGACACGGGCAGCACCTGTACTACGGGCTCCTGTGTCTGTCTGTACCATCGCCTGGCGCCTGGTTGAAGGACATTTGGTATCGTGGTGCAATATATATTTGCATTATATATATATATATATATATATAAGCCAAAATGCAATAACCACGATGACAAGAGTGACTAATAAAGTAGGTAATAATATGACAATCAGGCGCGATGCAGCTCATAAGTGTCAAATATACATGAAAGTTTCAAAATGTACAATACGTGGAAAGAAGCCAACAGGGATATACGAATAGGCCTGGGGGGATTGTGCCCCTTGTTCCCGGTTACAAGTCGACTTTTTACTCCAATGGAAACGCTCCCGGAGCCGGTATATGCCTGTGGCCATATTTCCAGGAAGCATCAGAACAAAAAACGCACCCTGCACGAAGAAACGGGGACAATGTGGAACCAACTAATAAACGGTTTGCAACCGACATGGAATAAGTTGAAAAGCACAAGAGCAACATTGGAATGAAAGCAAATCGCGCCACACGCCATGTCTATCTATCCAGTCGAAATAGAAAAATGAAGATGCGCACGCAGTTGGTAAAGGCGTTGCCAGCTTAAATTATATATCAAAGGTGTTGCCAAAATCGGATCGAAAAGCATTCTCTTCCTTCTTATACAATGTATTATAATAATGTTTGATGAATCTCAATGGATAATTCTGTCTCAATGCCTCCCCGATGAAGATTGCGTCGCTCTGTACTCTATCTCTTTTATAAGAATGTATACGTGCGTTTCGTAAGAAATGATTTACCATGACGTTACGAAAAACTGCATGACTCAGATTAGATTTTCAATTTATGATGTAATTGATTTCCATGTCAAAGTGCTTACGTTTGTCTTATAGTCGTGTGTACGTGGGTTCGTTCTCCTTGAATTTGATATTGATATCAAGATAATTAATCTCATTCTTTTGATCCTCGTTGGTCTCGATAAGTTCCAGATTTGATGGGTAAAATCCGAAGTCGAAGTTTTTGCTAGTTTTATTTAGTTCAATCAGCACATCGTCAATGAAACGAAGATATGGCATTTCGTTTAAAATATGTACACCCTCTTCGTATTTATTGAGGTATAGCATGGAGGAATAACCTCCCCCCATAGGTATACCCTTCCTTTGTTGATAGTATTCGATGCCGTTAAATAAAATATTTTCGTAAAGAACAATATTCAGAATTGCCTTGAATTTATGCAATGCAATGTATTTTTGCATGCCGTAGGTTCCATGAATTTCGACAATAATGTCGTAAAGGTCTTGCAGTTTAATGTTATTAAAGAGGTCCTTGAAATCGTAGCTTTTATAAATCATATATGTAGGGTTATTTCTTATATGATTAAGCACCTCCGTGTACTTACTATTGCTTACCATAATGGATCCACTTTTTAATATCTGTGCCATAATAGGTTTCAACAAAATTAAAAGTTTCGTGTTTGCAGTCGCAATATATGCCTTAAATCCTACCGTCACCGGGCGAAACTTCATTGGTGATTAGTGCATTTTTGGTATCATAACAAGATAGGGATATCTTATATGCTTTATGTCTATACCAATACGTTTATGTAATGCACGGATTTTGTTTTCCTTTCGATGTTTTTAGTAAGGCATACATTTCTTCATTTTTATAGCTGAGATTGAGTAGATCGATATAATAGCTGATACAGGTAAATGAATAGTTTGATGCAACCTTATCAGTATATGTAATAGCATAATTTTGTTATACATCATGCACGACCTTTTTACACAAAGTGTCATTTTCACGAGGCACAAAAGAATTATGATAATAAAACTTAAAATCCGATAAAATGTTGTATATATATATATATATATATATATATATATATATATATATATATAAGTAGTATATGGGGATGACTATGGGACACCCAGATTCAGCCCCATATACTACAAATTCCTATCATTTTCAAAGATTCCGGACAACCTTTTGATACCGAAAATGTATAAAATCATTCAAAAATTCATAAAATCATTCAAAATGCGTATTTTTTTTAAATTCAAAAATCAAGAGAGTTTTAAGACTCTAAAATTTCATGCCTTTTAACTTAAAAAATGAGTTATATAAATATTATTGAAACCAAATCTTTGATTTTGTGATCAAAATTTGATCAATTTTTTTAAAAATCACCTCTAGAGTTAAAATGGTCTGTTTTTAAAGATCTTTAAAAACATATTAAAATTAAAAAAGAATTATAAAAATAAATGCGTGAAAAACCTCCAAATGAATGGAAGTCCTCTAAATATATTAAAAAGAATCTTTTGAAGATTTCTATTTTATATAATGATTCATCAGAAAGTATCGCATGTTTTTTCGCTAGGTAATACTCTTTTTCTTCATCATCTAACTTTACGATTACTGAATCTCCATATTTAGTTTTAATTTTTTTCAATGATATCAGATCATATTCCCCAGGATATAAATCATTTAATTTAAATGTTTTAGGATAACCTCTCAGTCTATTGAACTCTTCCATTTATTAGTAAACATTTTTTATAAATAAAATTACTCCATTGGAAAAAATATTTTTTTTTATTTTCTAAAGGTTCATCATTTAATTTTATACATTATGGTACAAATCCAGGGGGGGAGACCTTCCCCCCTGAATTATAGAGATATTAAGAAAAATCTTAAGAAAATTTTAGATTATTATAATATAAAATACGATCGACAGCATTTTTATAAATACACCCATTCTTCATAATTCCAGACCCGTAAACTGAGAACCCTTTATAATATATAACAAATCGTTAGTTATAATAATATCCTTTTTTTATAAATCCGCCCATTCTGAGTTCAGCGCCTGTTATTTATAAATGTAGTATTTGGATGAATTTTTTCATCATTTTTTAATAACCAAATGGTACAGTATCAAAATTATCTAAAATTCTTCTTTTATCATATACAAACATGTATCTTTTATTTGTTTTATGCACTTTAATATTTCTATCTTTTTGTATTTGAAACTGATTTATTTCTACATCTATATGTTCAATTTCACCTGCTATTGTTTTCATTCTTTCATTGAAACTGAGCTTAGTTTCACTCTCATAACTCATCTTAAATCCTTTTACTTTACCTTTTACAGATCCATCTTTAAGTATATAACCATAATCTTTGCTGGCTCCAGAAATCCAGGTTGTCATATATTTATCTTCTCCTAATTCATCTGTCCATTCTCCTAACATACAACCTGTTTTTACTTTATTAGTACCATCATCAATATAAACGATACTATCTGTATCATATTACATTAGTTTATCTCCTAGTTTATCAAGCATTTTATATAATCTTATTCTAGCGGAACTAGTTGTAAAAGCTGCTATATAAATATTCGTATATAAATTATTCTTGGTATACTCATCTCTCATCTTATAATCCATTTGTACACAATCATCATTTAAAAATATCATATTCAAATCTTTAATTTCATCATTCAATATAATTCTATAAAAATCTTCCAACTCTATTACATATTCAGTTTGTTTCATATTATTTCTTTGTCCAAACTTTCCCCATAAAGAGTTTAAACAGATTTTAGCTATAAATCTCATATCAGGATTTTCTTTTATTTCACCTAATTCAATATCTAATTTTTCTTTGACAATCTTTTTATAATTACTAATGTCTTTTGGTAATTTATCATCTGTTTCTAATTTAATTTTTAAAAACATTTTGACATACTCTTTTAATAGTTTATCTGTTTTCTTTTCAAAATGCCAAACTTCATATATATTTAAAATTTTATATCCTTTTTCTATAGCTAAATTGACTTCATCCGTTGTCCAACTACCTATAAAGCTTCTTTCATCATCTGTATGATTACATAATTTATTTCTTATTTCATAACACTTTTTACATTTTTTCTTTTCAGTATCTGTTTCATAATGGTAACATTTAAATGTTTTTGAACATGATTTACACAAACTAAATATTAGTTTTTCTTCTTTATAAGGTAATACAGGATGATATAATTTTCTAGGAGGAAGTACTTTACACTGTATCATTCCAAACCAATTCTCATCATATTTTTCAGGATTATAGATCTTTTTAGGATGTCCAATTGGATAATAATTAAAATAATTTACAGTCGGATAGAGTGAACATACATCAATATATCGGCCTTTCTCTTTATTTTTCATTTCATATTTTAATTTAGTTGGTTCACATCTACCACCATAAAAGGCATCTCTAGGATTTAAAGGTTCTATAAAATCTCTTTTCCATTCTTTTTTCATATATTTTTTAATTTCTTTATCTTTATCAAAATCACATTCCCATATTTCAATTAACTCATATCCTGCATCTTTTAACTTATTATTTATCTTTTTTGTTTTTTCATATAAATCTGTCATACATATTTGATTTTGTTTATTTAAAGTAGATTTTCTGTAACAACAATTACATCCATGCCAATGACAACCTTGAAATTGATATACTGTATTATCATAAAAACCATCTACTTTATAAGTTTTATTGTCTAATTTTATTTTTTTCTCTCCTCCATTTAAAGCATGCTGTATATTTATTTTATGTTTTTGAGATAAATAATCAAGCCAAGCAATAGATTTTTTACTGTATTGATCTTGTTTGATGATCTCTTCATCTATAGCTATTGTATCCTCAGATATGAATTTATCTCTAAATATAGCCATACAAACACCCGCTAATGTAACATATTTAAAAGGATCAATATTAGCTATTTCTAAAAATAATCTTCTCAATTCTAAACATCCTTTTCTTAAAATATCTACATCAGACCTACAGTATTTTATAATTTCTTTTTGAAAATCAAAGAGTTCATTTTTTACAGATTAGTACCATTTATTAAACAATTCTTTATCTTCTAAAGTCATAGTATCATAACCATAATAATATTTATCTGGATATTTTCCAACATAATTTTGATTTTTAATAGTGTTAAACAAATGAGGAAAATACCCTTTTGCTAATTCTGTTAATCCAAACGTTTTAGGAAATTTTCTTAATGGAATCAATGTAAAATTTATAGAATCTATAAATCTTATATTATATTCGTTTGCATGCATATAAATGAGTTTATTTCCTTGATAGATTGTAAAAACTTTAATTTTATTTTTAAAACAGTATTTAGATATAAATTGAAAGTCAAAACCTTTACCATAATGAGGTAATACAGTATAATCTACATGTTTCATATCAAATAGCCACTTACAATAGTCGTTTTCATTCTTAAATATGTTTTCTTCTCCATTAAATTTTTGATTTATAATTAAATTGACTTCATGATTTCCAGTCTCTTGATTTGTTTCAACATCGAAAAACATATATTCTTGTGTAAATCCTGAATATTTACATGCATCACACCAACTATATCTGTCATTACTTTTATAATTACATTTGTTTTTACACATACTACCATACATATAATTTTCAGGAAATCTTTGACATATATTAAACCTTTCTTGAGTAGAACAAATATTTTTACAGGTACTACCCTTAGCTTTTTTTGTTTTCATATAACACCTATGATCTTTTGTGACCCATTGTCTACAATTTTTACATTGTCTTTCTCCACATTTATGATCTTCAGGTTTTCTCTTAATTCTGTTGATATTTCTCTTACATTTTAAACATTTCCATAGTCTTACACAAACATTATTTAATTTATGATTTTCAAAACAGTTTACGCCTTTAAAACTTCGAAAGCATTCATTACACTGGATATCATCTCCTTCACAATTACTTTCTTTTATAAAACATCTATCGCATTTTAATAAACATTTATGTTGATCGCTGATTTTATAACTCACCTTACAGTAATCACAATAATTGTTTTTACCTAAAAATCCTGTAACAGATGTAATCACATCAAAGTGATTTCTATTTTTTAAAATGTAAATACAAGTAGTTTTATAAGTACCACTGTATATTCTTTCATTAAAATTTTCTCTACAAAATATAGTAATTTGAATATTTAAGAATTTTTCAAATATTTTAACATGCTCTAAATTACATATTTCTAATGGTATTTCACACATTTCATGTAATTTTTCAGCTAACGTTTTTTGTAATATTCTTCCTTTTTTAATATATAGAATGTCATTTTTAGTTAGTTTTTTATAGTTTATTTTTTCACATAAAAGTTCAGGATTTTGTATAGATAGAGCAACTACAATAGATCTAGATAAACATATATTATCATTATTTTTAATTTGATAAATACTCTTTTTGTTTACAATATCATCATCTTTGAGTATTTTTAGATGTCTTCCTCCGTGTAGTAATTCTATGGCATGAAAATCGAATGTACATTCTTTAATATCTAATTCTTTGTATTCAATTTTATGTGTTAAAACATCTAAATAGGTATCATAAGCCTCTCTAGTTGACATCATTTTAGGATGAAAAGGTTGACTTAATGCAGGATTGTGTACTATAATATCTACTTTTCCTTCTACTTTCCAAATAGCTTTTCTAAATAAATCCTTTAAAATATTATGATATTGTACAAGTCTAAGTTCATTGATTTCTACAATTTTATAAATATATCTATATGTGTTATATTTTTTAATATATTTTTGACTAATTTGAACAATTTCATAATCAGGTTTAAATAAATCTTTAGGATAAACTTCTATATTCTTTTCTTTCTTTTCTACCAATTCTCCATCTTTATATTTCAAACCAAAATAATCAAATATATTATTAAGTCTACGTCTATTTTTAGATTCATTAATAAATTGTTTCAATTGTTCTGTAAGATCAGGAGTAAATAATTTTTTAAGGTTCACCTCTGTTTTAATCTTTTTTTCTTTTTTTGGTTTAAATTCATTATTATCAAATTTCAAATTAAATGAATCAAAATCCTTTTTAATTTTATTACGGTTTTGAGGTTTTCTAATAAATATTTTCTTCTTTTTTTCCCAAGTATTTTGATATATCTAAATTTAATAAATCTACTAAACAGGTTTATATTCACCTGTTTTTATGATATATTTAATTAATAATCTAATTAAATCATCCTTCTTACACCATTTAGGTTGTTTAATATTCAGTTGTTTTAGTACATTTCTAAGCTCACCAATAGTCTTTGACTTTAAGTTGAGCTCCATTTATTAGGAAACATTTTTTGAAATACTTTTTCCTAGAAGATGCTTTCTGTGATAAATACTTTTTAAATGTCTCTTTTTGTGTGCATAGGTATATTGCATACCACATACACATTTAAATTTTTTATATTTAATTAAGGAATCACAACATTTACAATGACTTTGAAAATAAATTTTTCCATTTCTATGATATATGTAAAACTCATTTACTGATTTCATAGTCAAACAGTGTATACACTTTTTTGTAAGCTCCATTTATTAGGAAACATTTCTTGAAATACTTTGTAAGAAAACATTCCGTATTTTATCATATTTCTTTTTAACACTTTGAACCTTTATATTATTTTCAATATTAAAAATATCACAAATCTTTTTCATAAAATAGTAATAGTTAATTGATTTCTCATAATTCATAAAATCTAAAAATTTTAAAAACATATCCTCAACTTCTTGAGAAATATTATACCTCCTTCTTAATCGATTAAAATAACAAACGCTACTATTATATCTTTGTTTTAAACTTTCGTAATCTATAACATAAAAATATTCTTCTTCTTCTGAATCATAGATTAATTTCGTCTTTAAATTTTGTTTATTATCTTCATCAAAAACATTCATTTATATATGACTTTTTTTTAAAATCTTTAAACTAATTCAGATGTCCAACTATTAAATTCATCTGGATATCCTAACCATTTTACAAAATACTTATTTCCTTTCTTTTTTATGATTTTTTCAATTTCATATACGTCATCTTTTTTATTATATTTTACCATTTCATTTTCATAAAAAGTTCCTTCAATTTCTTTACTGTTTAAATCTTTTAATCGATAAGTAATAAGATCTGTTTTTAATACTTCAGATACTAAAAAAATCTCTTCAGTAAATGTAGAATCATCTACTTTCCTGAATGTTTTTTTAATTGTTGATATTCTAACTCTATCCCCTATCTTAAATTTAGGT
Organism: Amaurobius ferox; assembly: GCA_951213105.1. Taxonomy (NCBI): domain Eukaryota; kingdom Metazoa; phylum Arthropoda; class Arachnida; order Araneae; family Amaurobiidae; genus Amaurobius; species Amaurobius ferox. Next base: position 15,506,163 of record OX578142.1, on the reverse strand, counting down.
TTTTTCACGATCTTTTTCGTATATAAATTCTTATAAACTTGAGATTCATTTTCGTCTCGACTAGCCTCAACAGGTGTCATTTTTATTGATCTATAATACGAATTGTTATAATTTATAAGTAATTTAGGTAATACATCAATATATCTTTTAGTATTATTAGCATACATATATTTTATAATTTTTTCTCTTATACTTCTATTAAATCTCTCAGCTATTGCAGATTATATTTCTTCATTATAAGTCCTAAACCAATGTATATTATTATCTTTGAATAATTTTTGTGTAACTTTTCCTGTAAATTCAGTACCTTCATCTGTAAAATTGAATTTTGGCTTTCTTTCTTTAAAAACTTGTTTGAAACCTTGTACAACTTCTTCAGATGTTTTTCTTTTTATAGGGAAAGCCCAAGCATATTTATTAAAAGCATCTATAACTGTTAATAAATAATTAGTTCCATCATTATATTTGCTATAATTTTTTATAAATAACAAATCAGCGTCAAATTGATTATTACTGTTTGGAACAAAAACTCTCCTTCTTTTAAATTTACGAATGACAGGTTTATATCTAGTATATACATCTTGTTCATGTAAAAATTCTTCAACATTAGGTAACCCTGTTTTTCTTTTCTATTCATTAATTCCACAATAACCTGTTTCTGGATTATAATATGTCTCTTTTAACTCTTTAATCCTAAAAAAGTATTCTTTTTACTTCCACAAATAGTACAGATACCTTTACCAACTGGTTTATTATTTTTAGAAGTAGTTTCATGATAATTTTTAGTTTTGGTTTTCTTTTTACACTTGACACAATATATAGAAAGACCTAACCCAAAAATTTTTTTAGCTTTAATAATAGGTTTAATAATTCCTCTATCTAATCTTTCTCGAAATGTGGGATCTTGTATTGCATTTAAATCATCTATTAATTCTTGATCAGCAACATGTCTCTGTTTTGTATCTTTTGTTTTATTATATTTAATATCATGTTTTTTGAATGCTTTATCAACTTTATTTATTCCAGGATCACCTCTTTTTAATCTTTTTTCTAATTTTGTATTTGGACCACAATATTGATATCCTGGTAAATGCATTTCTGGAAGATTTATTTTATCTTGTATCCATCCAACCATATCACCACCTTTCATTTATTTAGGATGAATAAACTTATATCCATTCAATTGCATTTGTTTTACATATTTTTCAACTGGATTAAATTTTAAACTTTTTATGAAATCCTTTTCTCGCATATGAATTTCTTCTTCTGTCATATCCTTAGCTTTAAACGAATTAATGAGTTCTTTATAAAAATTATAACAATGTCTATATTCTTCCTTTCTTTCTGCAATTTTTAATGCAAGATCAATAGCTTCTACTATTCCAACCGATAAACTTAAAAAAGCAAGTGGTAGAAAGGCAATAGCTGATAAACCCGTTCCACTTAGTATAACCTTACTTACTGATAATGAAATACTTATCTTTTGATACAAATTTCTACTCTTTCTGTAAACATACAATCCTTTTTCTAAATATACTTCCATTTATATAGGATCAAATTGTTTTCTGTATCTTATTTTCGGATTCACTAAATCTAACATTAAAAAATCGTATTGTTTTTGAACACTTTTATTATATATTTGTTTGAATTCTTCAGTACTTAATTTACAATCTATCTCTCTTATAATCTGTTGAATTTCTTTTGGTTGTACATTGAAAAATATAAAGTAATTACAGTTCTTTCTTATATTGATAGGTGTTAAATAATATGACTGAGATAAATAAATAATGGATGCGTTTTTCTTTCTACCTCTGATAAAGAATTCTTGAATGGTTTTTTGATCTTTCTCAGTCACACAATCATCGAAAATAACTATATTCTTTAATGTAGGATTTAAATCATCTACTGTAATAAAATCATCTGAAGAAAAGAATACTTCTTTTTTGTATTTATCATATAATTCTAATAATGTTTTCTTATTCTTTTTACATTTCAAAATATCTTCTCTTTCTATATATTCAAACAATGTATATATTTCTTGTAATTTAGAATATTTAGGTTCGTATAAATCTTTTGCACATATATATAGTGCATCAAAATTTAAAAAATCATAAATTAAATTTAACAGTAAATTTGTTTTACCTGAACCTGAAGGTCCTGTTATAAGCAATCTAAATGGATGTTTAGGTAACAAAGGATGTTGATTAGGATCAGGTAACTCATCTGGTTCCGTGTAATCTTTAATTTTTATCATAACAGTAATTTACTAGCAGTAAAAATAAAATTAGCTGCAGTAAAAATAAAATTAGCTGCAGTAAAAAAATTAATATTATATAAATGAACAAATTAGAAAAAGAACGGAAACAAAAGTTTATAAAGCAAATAAAAGATGCAATTAAATTAGTAAAATTAGAAAAAGAAATAAGAAAGAATAGTGAAGATCAACTATAAGAAAAATTAGGTATTCAAAAAACCTTAGAGGAATTTCATAAACCAGTCACTCAAGAAATTGAAAAATATGAAAAATCAAATAAAAAAGTTGTAAAAAGTATTCAAAATGTTGTAGAAAATATTTCATTTCCATCTATAGGTGACTGTAATGAAAATTTTGTTATGTATAAATGATAATATTAAAATCTGAAGATCATGAGAGATCAGAGGAATTTACTGTAAATTTTATTACACCTCTTAAAATAAAAAAATTAGCTTTACAGTCGTTTTCTATGGAAGTTTCATGGTTTAATATAAGTAAGAATTATGGAAATAACATATTTAGAATGTATACATTAGACACAGATATAACAATTGTTATCTCAAATGGTAGTTATACTGTAAGAGGTTTAAATGAGTATATGATGAAAATATTTGGTAAGGATCCACCTGTCAAATTTGGTATTATTGAAGCAAGACAAAGAATATCTATTAAACTGAAAAATGGTTGGGTAATTGATTTTACAAAAAGTAACTTTCATAAAATTATAGGCTTTTTAAAACCGACATATGGAAGTTATGATGAAGAAACAGAGGTTGAAGGTGAACATATTTCTGATATATCCAACGGAAATGATAATATTTATATTCACTGTGATGTTGTAAAAGGATCTTTAATAAATCAATATAATTCAGAAGTCATATATTCTTTCACTAATAAAAACCCTCCAGGTAGTATAATTTCAAAAGAATTTAATAATTGGATATATTTTCCTGTTAAAGTGGATCCTGTTGAAAGAATAAAAATGAGGATTACTAATCAAAAAGGTGAATTAATAGATTTAAATAAAGGAGCTGTAGAATTTAATTTTATTTCTTCTTAAATAAATGAATAAACATAGATTATATAGAAAAAGAAAAAAAATACAAGGATTTTTAAAGGTTTTATTGAAACCTATTATTAAGACTAAATTAAATGAAATATTTTCTATGAAAAAGAAAGGAGGTGGTTTAAAAATTCTTCCTAAATAAATGGTTTATGATTTAAGCGATACTCATTATTATTATAATGAACACATTAAAAGTTATGAATTAAGAGAAATTCACACAAAAGAGCATAGTTCAGATGAGAATGCCACCTATGTTTTTCATATTAATGATACTAAAGCAAAAATTTTATATTCTAGAGGATATCTCGAACAAAAATTAAAAATTACAAAACATGGTAAATCATCCATCGGAAATGAAAATGTGAGTCTGGTAAACGGGGGAGGTTTTATCAAAACTTTAAAAGTACATATAGGAGATACCGAAATTGAATCAAATACACAGTCAAATTTTTCAATCATGAATCATGTTTTAAGATTAACTCTTTATACTCCTGATTATACAACATCACAAGCTCAAGTTGAATTTTTTTATCTAGATACATCTGATTCAGCTGACCGAAAAGAGTTCAAATATGATGGTACTTTAGAAGATACTACTAAAATAAATGATTTTTTTAATAATTTGAAAATGAATAAAGATTATAACGAAGGATTCGCAATGAGACGGGAAATAACGAAAGATGTCTTTAAAATATGGACACCTTTAAATCATATAATCGATTTCTTTAGAGAATATGAAAAGGTAATTTCTGGTTTTGAAGTGAAAATAGAAATTCAAAGAAATGAAAATAAGAATATGATATATACTGATATAGGAAATGAAAATTATAAGGTAGTAGTTGAAGGTTTAACCTTGCATTTACCTTATTTAGAATTTAAAAATTCTGCAGAAAGCTTATTTATGGAATCATATCTATCTGATAAAGATATAGAGGTAAATTGGGATCGATATAGATTTAAGATGGCAGGTCCTTATAAAAGTGATATCGGATCTGTGACAGCTACTAAAGCCTCAGATGAAGTTTTAGGTGTCTATGTTACTCCTCAGTATGTTGAAAGAGATGGTAATTATGAAAAAAATAATATGACATTTGATAATATAGATATGACTGAATGTTGGTTGATGATTAATAATAAACAAATTCCTCTTATGCGTTACAAAACGAATTTTACCAATAAAGATTATAATAGAATGTATCAAGCTCTTTTACATGCAGGATTAAACGATATTAATACAGAAACAGGATGTTTGATAAATAAGAAGAATTTTGGTGATCTGTATACTATTTTTTATTTTGACTTATCAAATCATGAAAACTATACCGATTTAAATAATTTAGATATTGAATTTAATTGGGAGAGATTAATGAATACTCAAAAGGAATATAAGTTTTATTTTATTTTTAAAGAAAGAAAGAGATGTTTTATAAATTTGAAAAATAAAACTATAACAATGGTTAAGAGTTTAAAATCATAAAATTAATATTATAATAAATGAGTGCTTATTATCCACCTTATGATGATCAAATGAAAGAAGGACCTATGGGACCTCCGGGTAAAGGTTTTAAATTAATGGCTGATGGAAATTATGATATGGAAAATAGAATTTTAAAAAATTGTGAAAATCCTATAGATGATTTAGATTTAACCACTAAAAGTTTTGTTTTGAATAAAATAGAGAATAATCATCATGAATTTAGAGATCTTATAGAAACTAAATATGATGAGGGTTTTTAATCCTTTACTGAAGAAACAGGCAAGAGAATAAAAGAATTAGATGAAACAACTTTACATTCTTCAGAAGGAAAACCTTATGATGCAAAAGGAAAAAGAATAGGAAATGTTGCAGATCCTAAAGATGAAAAAAATGTTGTGAATAAAAGATATTTTGAAAAAAATACGTTAATATTACAGAATGATAAATTTGATGCAAAAAATAAAAGAATAGGTAATGTAGCAGGCTCAGAATATGATAAAGATGTTGTCAATAAAATATATTTAGACAATAGAGATATCTGGATTACCGTAGAAGATCTTATTTTTATAGATGAAAAATTTACAAAAGTAAATATCAATATGATGAGTTCTAAATTACTGAATCAAGAGATGCGATTAACTACAGATATGTATAGGAAAATATCTATATATATAGCTATATATGTAGAAAGTATATATATATATGATAAAAGTTCACTGATATCACTAGAAATCAATGGTAAGGAAATTTTAAATGCTAATACAAATACAGTAACCTGTTTTGCTTACGGTAAACGTGATGATATCATCACATTATGGATAAAATCCGATGGAAACACTTTAAAACCTTATATGCATATTGAAAAAATTTCTTTCTAATAAATGGATATCGATTGGAATGAATTTTCCAGAAAAAATTTATCTGAAGATGTAATTAGAAATCTGAAAGATTATGTAAATTGGGATTTAGTTTTACAATATTCAACACTGTCTGAATCTTTTATTGAAGAATTTGCTGAACCTGATGATTGGTCTAAAATTTCTAGATATCAAAAATTATCAGAAGATTTTATAGAAAAATGTAAAGATAAAGTAGATTGGGTAAACATATCTCAATATCAATCTTTAAGTAATGAATTTATCATAAAATTTTCTGATAATTTAGATTTATATAAAGTATCAATATTTCAAAATCTTACAGAAGATACTATGAGAGAATTAAAAGATGATTTAAATTGGTTGTATATAACTAGACATCAAACATTTAGTGAAAATTTTATAGAAGAATTTATGCATAAATTAGATTTTTGTTATTTGATTAAATATAAATTTGAGCTGTTACCTGATCATTTTTTTAATGTTTATTGGAAAAAAGTACAAGCAATACAGATGAGTGAATTAAATAAAAAGTTTGGTCATCACGAAATAGAACCTTACCAAGAGAAAATAATTAATGAGATATGTGAAGTTAAATCAGTCTTGAGAGAATGTGTTTATCTTTTGAGACAATTAACTAACAAAGATGAAAAATTAAATATTTAATAAAAATGTTTCTAAATAAATGAATGTTATATATAATAATGGTATAAAAAACATTTATATCTTTCTTAAATATAGAGAATCCTGCTGAAGTGGAATCTATATTTTTATTAAATCGTTATTCATTTGAAGGAATAGAAAAATTAGTAAATTTAGAAACATTAGATTGTAGATATAATAAATTAAAATCCCTTGAAAGAATAAAAAATTTAACTAATTTAAAAGAATTATATTGTGGAGATAATAGATTAACTTCACTTGAAGGAATAGAAAATTTAATAAATTTAGAAACATTAGATTGTAGTGGAAATAGATTAACATCTCTTGAAGGAATAAAAAATTTAATAAATATAGAAACATTAGATTGTAGTGTAAATAAATTAACTTCACTTGATGGTATAGAAAATTTAATAAATTTAAAAGTATTATATTGTAGATATAATAAATTAACATCTCTTGAAGGAATAGAAAATTTAATAAAATTAGAAACATTAGATTATAGTAGAAATAGATTAACATCTCTTGAAGGAATAAAAAATTTAACGAATTTAAAAGTATTATATTGTAGAGATAATAGATTAAAATCTCTTGAAGGAATAAAAAATTTAATAAATATAGAAACATTAGATTGTAGTAGAAATAGATTAACATCTCTTGAAGGAATAAAAAATTTAATAAATTTAAAAGAATTATATTGTAGAGATAATAGATTAACTTCACTTGAAGGAATAAAAAATTTAATAAATTTAGAAACATTAGGTTGTAGTGGAAATAGATTAACATCTCTAAATGAATTAATATTTTTGCCTAGAATATATAATGTATGGTATGATGAAGATAAAATAAATTTACCTCCGATTTTAAGAAGACAATTATTTCATAATAATGTATATAATGACTCTCAAAATGTACATAATACATATATTCAAAAATCTTTGAGAGAGACTATCATAAAATTATTAAATACAGAAATTACATATGATTTAGATGAATGCATTAAAGAATTAGGTATAAAAATTAAAAGACAATTACTGGAGGAGGAATTCCATAATATTAAATTTAGAGAGATATTAGTTGTGTTGTTGTGTTTAATAGAATTTTAAAAAATGAGAATAAAAACGAAATTATAAAAGTGTTAAAAGATAAACTAATAGAGGCTGATGATAAATGTTTCGTTGGGAAAGTAACTAGAATAATTAATGTATTAAACGGATTTGATCCTGATGTTTCTATTACGATTTCTGATAATGATCAAAAAAATATAATAGCTGAAAAATTTTTTAGAGTCAAAGTCTGATGAAGAATACAGAAAAAAACTTAAAAAAGAGATGGGAAAAAGAGGTTTTACAGATTATGAAGAATGGATGAATTGTTAAATTAGATGCTGCCTTTTGTATATCTATTTGCTTTGATATCAAAATTTCTACAATGTGACAATCTGCACATTGTAGAATTATCCATATACTATTTATATAATTCAATTCATTTATTAATTCTATCTAATTTCGCGTCCATAATTTCCGGACGCGTTTCATCAAGCTCATAAATTCTAATATATTTGGTGTTCTTAATTCATTTACCATTTCTTTATATTTTATTAAATCATATTATAATAATCTAAAATTTTCTTAAGATTTTTCTTAATACCTCTATAATTCAGGGGGGGAAGGTCTGCCCCCCCTGGATTTGTACCATAATGTATAAAATATAGTATATTATTTGTGATTATCATCTCTTTTTTTATTAAACATATGTTTTGTACTTTTATATTCATAATGATTTCATTTTTTAATAAATTAGAGGGCTCAGGTCCTCTTTTTTTCATATTTTTATAATTCTTTTTTAATTTTGTTTAGTTTTTCTATTAAAAATATGAGAATTTATGACCCTCCCAGCAGGGGGGTCATGATAGAAATCCTCAAAAGATTTTTTTTAATATATTTAGAGGACTTCCATTCATTTGGAGGTTTTTCACGCATTTATTTTTATAATTCTTTTTTTAATTTTAATATGTTTTTAAAGATCTTTAAAAACAGACCATTTTAACTCTAGAGGTGATTTTTAAAAAATTTGATCAAATTTTGATCACAAAATCAAAGATTTGGTTTCAATAATATTCATATAACTCATTTTTTAAGTTAAAAGGCATGAAATTTTAGAGTCTTAAAACTCTCTTAATTTTTGAATTTTAAAAAAATACGCATTTTTGAATGATTTTATGCATTTTTGAATGATTTTATACATTTTCGGTATCAAGAGGTTGTCCGGAATCTTTGAAAATGATAGGAATTTGTAGTATATGGGGCTGAATCTGGGTGTCCCAGAGTCATCCCCATATACTACTTATATATATATATATATATATATATATATATATATATATATATATATAAATATATATATATATATATATAAATATATATATATATATATATATATATATATATATATATATATATATATATATATATATATATATATATATATATATATACATATATATATATACACACACATATATATATATATGTGTGTGTGTGTGTATATATATATGTATATGTACATATATATATATATGTATATGTATATATGTATATATATATAAGTTCATGTTTATAAAATATTGCATCACCATGAAAGAACCACACGACTGGACTGAAACTTACAGCAAAAGTAAATTCGGCTGTGCTATGCAAATGATTGGAATTTCAGAGACACCGCGCATACGAGGGCTGCGCAGCTCCCGCAAGGAAAACTTGTATATTAAAGAATGAAATGAAGCTGATGTAATAGTAAAATTTTCAAAGGGTATCTAAAGGGGTATCTACCATATATCAGCCTCATAGTAAAACATTTCATTTAATGGTCCGTTACTGTGAACAAAGATCATTTAATACCCCTACCTGCCACATTTGAAACAAGTTGAGAAAATTGAAAAACTAAATAGAAAATCTTGTATATTAAACAATGAAATGAAGGTGATGTAATAGTAAAATTTTCAAAGGGTATCTAAAGGGGTATCTACCATATATCAGCCTCATAGTAAAACATTTCATTTAATGGTCCGTTACTGTGAACAAAGATCATTTAATACCCCTACCTGCCACATTTGAAACAAGTTGAGAAAATTGAAAAACTAAATAGAAAATCTTGTATATTAAACAATGAAATGAAGGTGATGTAATTGTAAAATTTTCAAGGGGTAACTACAATACATCAGCCTCATAGTAGCGCATTTCATTTAATGGTCTTTTAATGTGAACAATGACAATTTAATACCCCTACGTGCCACATATGAAACATATTGAGGAAATTGAAAAATTAAAAGAAAAACTTGTATATCAGACAATAAAATGAAGTTGATATAATAGTAAAATTTCCAAGGGGTATCTACCATACATCAGCCTCATAGCAGCACATTTCATTTAATGGTCTGTTACCGTGAACAAAGACCATTTAATTCCCCTACGTGCCACATTTGAAACAGGTTGAGAAAATTGAAAAACTAAAACGTGTATATTGTTGTTTCTGATGACCTCCTGTAATCGAATCAGAGCCGACACAGGATCAGTGACACAGGAAAAAACGAACAAGACAATACAAGAGAACAAAGTTTATTACGGACAAGCATCACTGACGAAGGTTAAAGGGGGTGCAGCTTCGCATTATAGATGAGGACCCATTCGGCGGAAGACTGACTTTACCTCGATATACAACCATGCCTTACTCGGGATTCGAACCCGAGCCCACCGGACAGCAGCCGACGAAGCTATCCACTTCACCGCCTGGGCTGCAAACTTGTATATTAAACAATGAAATAAAGCTGATGTAATAGTAAATTTTTCAAGGGGTATCTACCATACTTCAGCCTCATAGTAGCACATTTCATATAATGGTCTATTGCTGTGAACGTAGACCATTTAATACCCCTACGTGCCACATTTGAAACGGGTTGAGAAAATTGAAAAACTAAAAAGAAAATATTGTATAATAAACAGTGAAATGAAGCTGATGTAATAGTACAATTTTCAAGGGGTATCTACCGTACATCAGCCTCATAGTAACACATTTCATTTAATGGTCTGTTACTGTGAACAAAGGCCATTTAATAACCCTACGTGCCACATTTGAAACAGGTTGAGAAAATTGAAAAACTAAAAAGAAAAACTTGTATATTTAACAATGAAATGAAGCTGATGTAATAGTAAAATTTTCAAGGGGTATCTACCATACATCGGCCTGATAGTAGAACATTTCATTTAATGGTCTGTTACTGTGAACAAAGAGTACTTAATACCCCTACGTGTCACATTTGAAACATGTTGAGAAAATTGAATTACTAAAAAGAAAAGAAAAGAATTTGAAATATAATTAGCCTACACGTTGTTGTTGTTGATAGACCTAAGCTAGCACTACATGTGAAGTAAATATTGTAAAGAAGGTATGCCGATCCATGAGTGTAAAGTCTAAGTTGCCATTCTCAAAAATTGTAAAAAGTAATTACATACTAAAGAATGAAGATAAAACTAATAAATAAACTGCATTCAAAATAGCGAAAGTACTCTATATTGCAAGTTCAAATGATAATCATTAACTGTATGAAATAATTTAAAGAGTTAATAAGTAATAAATAAGGAATCGAATCAACAATTGAATGTATTACATGTATGCGTGTATACAATAAAAGAAAGCTTTCAATTTTTGAGATATGTACATCTGTAACGCTGTAAGTGGCACCCATGAGGTCGGCTTAAGCTTGTCGGTGATCATGTGTCTGTCATAAAGTGAAATGTACAAATTTGAGTAGAATGCTTTAGAGCTACCTTGAATTCGGAAGTACTAAGCATATACCTCAAATACCTGACTATGTACGAGTACGTTTAAATTTCAGCTCTCTAGATAGGTAACTGCAGAGGAGATTTACACAATTTTGAAACGATTTTGAAAAAGATAAATAGCAAAAAATAAAATATTTTAAAAATAAATTATTGTATGGAATCATTTTAGTCTGCTATAGTTAACTTCTTATGATACGCTCGTAAACAGAAAAAAATGCTCCATTCTTATAGCAATCCTGAAAAATGGGATAAAAAAAATGCATCTTTGTAAAAAATAAATGTCAATATGCATCCCAAATTATGCACTTACGACAGTTTCTATTAAATTTCAAACAATTTTACGTAGTTTTAGAATTGACTTCAATTCTACCTTAACAACGAAGACTGATAGACCAGTTTGATTGTCATACTCACATCAGATTCAGCAATGTATAATCTATGGCAATTCCCATGGTTTTAACAGGGTCAAAGTTGGCATATTACATCTTTTTGACTTCTTGTTTGTTGGTCTGTAGCGAATGCTCATAAGAAAGTATTAAATATCTGGAGCTAGAGACGTCTTTAGTCCAATAGTATGATGCTGGCCTAATGCGTTTTGCCCCGGGTATGAAACCTCACAATTGACAAGTTGGTAATTTCGATTTATCGCTACAGGTCTGTTTAGCTCCAATGTATCCTTAAAATGGTCATATGCATTGTATATTATTTTATGCGAATTACGTTTCTTAAATTTTCCGATCTTTTGCACAGTTTTTTGGCTTATTGATAAGAATTAGTGGGAAAAAAGGTATCCCACCCCTGGAGGGCCAGCAGCTTGGTCTCTCGATGACGTCATCGTAGGGGTAGTCGTTGACATAGGACGTCATGTGACCAGTGATGTAATATAACCTTTGACCTCTGACATAAGGTGACCTTTGACCGATGACATAATGTGTGAACTTTGCCTTATGACGTAATGGACATTGGCCGTGTTAATATTTGAACGGTGACGCATTACTAACATAGATTTAGAAAAGTGTGTGAATTTTACAAAATGGACCGTGCTGCCCCTAGCAGCTTATCAGAGAACTCGGGGGCAAGTTTTCAGTGTTCCAAGGAGTTTGAGGTCCTTTTTTGACCCTTGAAATATGATGAAGGCATAAGAGATGAAAGGTGAAATAACCATAGTCAAAATCCACGAAAATATTTAGTAAATAAAAAAAACAAGCTGTGTCGTGGGTTAAATGAGCTGCCTACTTCTGGCGAATTCTGGTATAGGAAGCACGACATGGGGAAATGCATATTATCTACCCCCTCCTCCACGTTATCAATCAAACCACAATACTCTGGGATTTAATGGTAATAATAGTAAGGATAAATAATAATATTACTACTACTGTGTTATATATTGTAACTAGGAATGAGTTTGGGCAAATCCTTTGGCAGCATTCGTCACTGCTACCTGCATCAAAACGAAACTTTAAATATCTGTTAATTAAAACATAACTACACAGACAACAATAATGTAATAACAAAATTTGGGAAAAAAACCATTTTGAAGTGCTACATTAGCCACAATATTCAAATGACATACAACCCAACTCCTTTAAAATTACCAAACATATGAACCAAAAGTAAAGGAGGTAACCGGTTTCAAAAGCTATGTGAGCGAAATTTACCAAGCAACTTCAAGATACATGCAACCAAATCGATTTAAAGGTAGCAGTGAATGTTTTGGAAAATAGGAAGATTATACCAATGGAAGCAATAGGTTTTGCATATTGTATAAGCTAACTTCATACAACTGCAATAAAAAAACATTCGATCAAATAAAAAAGAATCTATCAATAAAATTTGAATTAAGAGTAATATTACAATTTTGAGAAAGTATAAGGTTTGAAAGCTATATGAGCTAACATTATCCATTAAATAGCATGCGAACAAACTGCATTAAATTTACAAGTAAATAGGGCTAGAATTAAGAAAAATACAACAAAAGGAAATAACCGGTTAACAGGATTATTAGAGTTGAAACAAATCGAAATTTTACTAAACAATTGTTCAGATGTAGTATGGGTAAGAAAAAATGTTTTTTTTAGTATTAGAACAGCTACTTTATCAACAATATTAAATTAACAGGCGAACAAACTACTTTAAAAATACTCAAACATAATACTGGAAATTAGAAGCAAAAATTAGTTTTGGAAGCTATATCAGTTAACATTAGCAGCTAAATTCAAATAACAATTGATTGAAATACGTTAGTTACAACACTAGTGAATATGACTGGAATAAAAATGGAAAAAACCAAATCGAAGGAAAAATAAAGGGTTTCCAAATCTATATGAGCTAACTTTTAAAGTCCAAAGTGCGTATGGAGGATATTTTTTCAGGCTACGGAGATGTAAGAAACTGTTGATTTATCATTTATGAAATTATCACAGTCCAAAAAAATAAATGGTCCTTCCAAAAAATAGATGTAGTGCGTCTATCAGCAATTATTTTAGCCTAAGAAAGTTGAAAGAAATGATTTTCAGACCAACAATGTTGGGAAATTGATAACTTTGTCGTTTCTTGCTTAAAGCCGTTGAGTATTCTTTGATGCGCTTCTAGAGATCTCTCTTTGTCTCACCAATGTTGGACAATATATACTAAGAGAATAAATGCCGCTTTTACGTATGTATGTAAAAACACTTTTAAATGATGGAAACTGGAATTTATTAACTGGTCTAGAAACTACTATAAATTCGAATCCTAACAAACTCTATAAATTTTAAAGCTAAAAAGAGCTTAAAAGGTAAAACTATCAACATTCTATGAACGAACTTAATTATTTGAAGAAAAAGTGGAAAGTGTACTCTGCCTTGAAAATTTTACCAAAGCTTCAGTAATGATAAAAGGATTAAAACCCCTACTTCTAGCAATATACACTCATTGCCATAAAAATTTGTGCACCAAGAAAGAGTTGTCAGAATCGAACGAAATTTTATATATGTGAGTGCAATTTTGATGTAAGTGATTACAAAATCAAAGCAAAAGGATCATTTATTACGGGAAAAGGCGACAAATGAATGGAGGTTCTAGTACTCTGTTGGGCCACCTCTAACGTGAATACACGATGCGATACGGGCGGGCATTAAGGCATACAGGTCCCGTGTGGAGTCCTGTGTCATCTCATTCCACAGTTGTTGTAAGCGCGCCTGTAGTTCGACCAAATTAATAGGCTGTCCAACTTGTCGTCTCAAGTGATCAAAGACATGCTAGATCGGTGACAAATCAGGGGATCAGGCAGGCCAGGAAAGAATGGTATTGAGGCAGCGGCATTCCTGTGACATCCTTGCGATCGATTGCGATCCAATCCCGTCGAGCGCGACACCACTCCAAACGAAGACGATATTGGTTGGGTGTCACTGGCAGCACACGTAATGGGCGGCGCGATACCAAATATTCTTCAGCCAGGTGCCTCGCGATGATACGGACAGACAAAAGGACTCGTAGTGAAGGCGCTGTCTGTGTCCAGATGGCGGACAATGATGCAGTTTGCGCTGTGTGTGCGTGTCGGGTGATGTGACGGTCTTTTCGGCTATCGGTATGCCGAGGGCGTCCTGAGCCTGGCCTCCGTGTATGCGACCTCTCTCTCGTCCACTGGTTTCAACACCTCCTCACAGGCGGGCTACTGGCCGAGCTGATTACTCGGCGTCCATCATCCCGATGATTCTTCCCCTCTGGAACTCTGACAGCTGATCATATTGTCCTCGATGGCGGCGAAACGGCATCCCTAATGAAAAAGCGTCCCTCTGCAACAGATTAAATACAAGCAAAAAGCCTCTGCGTACCTTTTTTCTGCGCCAGGGAGAACGCAGTTCAACGCCCTCTGGTGGCATTACGCTATGCGCAAGCACGCTGTATTTCTAATCAGTTGTCTGACACGTACTTTCATGCCAAGTTTCGTTACGATCCCACAATTACTTCTTGATGCGCAAATTTTTATGGCTATGATTTTATTTCAGTACCTTAATTTTAAAAGTTAAAAAATTTGAATCAAAGCATATGTGGATGATTTATGTGTGAACTCAGCTAGCACACTTCCGTTTTTAATTCGTTGAAAAATCGGAACCCTGTTGCGTTTTTATTTCGTTGAATACGTAACGAAATAAAAACGAAAAGATGTCTCGGCGCTTCCACTATTTTGCAACCATTTTTAAAACGTTACATTCTCATTTTTCACTTATTACTTTTATATGGAGACTTATACGATAACGATATGTATTGCAAAAGAAACGGAAATGTAACGGAGTGAACGCAAAAGAAACGAATATGTAACGAAAGTTAACGCAAATAAAGCGAATATGTAACGAAATATAGAAACGGAACGAACGCAAAACAAACGAAAATGTAACGGAACGGACGCAAAACAAACGAAAATATAACGGAAAGGATGTACAACAAACGAAAATATAACGGAACGGACGCAGAACAGACGAAACTATATTGGAAGGTTACGCAAAAAAAACGAGTATGTAACGCAAATAAAGCGAATATGTAACGCAAATAAAGCGAATATGTAACGCAAATAAAGCGAATACGTAATGCAAGTAAAGCGAATATGTAACGCAAATAAAACGAATATGTAGCGAAATATAATACAAAGGAAAGTCATTAAAAGGATATATTTCTTCTAGTCTTGTTTCAGTTCGTCCATGCTAGCATATGGAAAAAAAAATTAAACCTCGGGTTATGTCAGTTTTAGGAATTTTTGCCTGTTATTATTTGCAGGGATGGACGTTGAAATTCGATGGAGTAACTAGATGTATTTATAATATTTTTGAGCATTGCATTAATTTTACAAAAATTTTAGAAACACTTCTCTAATTATTTTATCGATGTCTTAAAAAAGTACAAATTTTCCTCTTTTTAGCATTTATGCTTTGCAAAAATCAACGGGGAAAATTTTAAAAACTAAATTATATTTAGTACATTTTCCATATGCTAGCATGGAAAAAGTGAAACTAGCAGCTGGAGGGAAAATATGCTCTTAATGTATGAGTAACATGCTAAATT
This sequence comes from Amaurobius ferox, assembly GCA_951213105.1. Classification (NCBI taxonomy): domain Eukaryota; kingdom Metazoa; phylum Arthropoda; class Arachnida; order Araneae; family Amaurobiidae; genus Amaurobius; species Amaurobius ferox. Next base: position 15,489,950 of record OX578142.1, on the reverse strand, counting down.
GAGTAACGTAAAGAATAAGTAAATATTTTTAAGCAAAAAACGTCATTTAGAAGAATAATATTTCAAATTCTAGAAGAAAATATCTACTGCAAATTACATTTAAAATGTTATTTACAAAACGCATCTTGAGTTTTCTCGTTGGAAAATCTTTATATATTCTATTTGTTACTGAATTTTGTACATTGTTTTTCACTTTCTCTGATTTGCTTCCTGGTGATTTAGAGCTTTACCTTGTAGGTACATATATATGTTCCAAGTTTTAAATTAAAATATTATTCACATGCAATTTAATTAATATACTTGTGTTAACACTATTAACTTTTTCATATAAAGAAAAATCAATATATATATATATATATTTTCCAAATTTAAAGTATTAGGAATCCATACGACCTTTCAATCTTATTAAATTACATTTAACTAACTAAAATCACTTCAAGTAATAAGGAAAACTTTAAATATTAAATAATCATCCCCCTTTACTGGCCACGCCTGTCATAAACACAGATGTAAAGATATGACCCCCAAAACTATACCCATATATGAAAGTTTTCATCTTTCTCTAGTTCCAGTTCAAAATCAATTTTTGAATTTCACAGACTGAGGTCAGACGTTTTAGCTATCTATATAGATTTAACACTGAAAATGTGTTTTAATGTTAAATCTATATTTAGCCATGTGGCCAGACATTCATTGTATAATCCTGACAGCAAAGGGCTAAAAAAAATACCAGTTTCATTTTAGCTTTAAATAAAATAATTATAAGTTGTATGTACTATGTCATAAAATTTTCAGTAATAAGTTATCAAATAATGACATTATAATAGCTTTTTAAAAAGAAATGAAAGTAGTAACTAAGAATATTTTACAAGATATATTTATGTTTTTATTTACATGCAATTGAAATTTCTGATAATTCTGTTAATTGTCTATTTTAAACCATACAGTATATTTTGATTTGTATACTAACCCAACTAGCACACTTGCGTTTTTAATTCGTTGAAAAATCGGAACCCAGTTTCGTTTTTATTTCGTTGAATATGTAACGAAATAAAAACGAAAATATGTCTCGGGGCTTGCACTATTTTGCAACCAATTTTTAAAACGTTATTTTTTCGTTTTACACACATAACTTTTGTTTGGCCGGCCGTCCAAACAGTTACCTTACACCTTTCTGGTAGGTCGGACGGTCTGGGTCTCAACACATAACTTTTGTATGGAGATTTAAACGATAACGATATGCATCGCAAAATAAACGAAAAAGTAACGGAGCGGACGTAAAAGAAACGAAAACATAACGGAGCTGACGCGAAAGAAACGAGTATGTAACGAAAGTTAACGCAAATAAAGCGAATATGTAACGAAATATAGAAATGGGACGGACGTAAAACAAATGAAAATGTAAAGGAGCGGACCCAAAACAAACAAAAATATAACGGAACGGACGCAAAACAAACGAAAATGTATCGAGAAAGGTTTCGTAAAACAAACGAAAATGTATCGAGAAATGTTACGCAAAACAAACGAAAATGTAACGAAAGTTAACGCAAATAAAGCGAATATGTAACCAAAATTAAGACATTAAAAGGACATATTTCCTCCAGTCTTTTGTTTCAGTTTGTCCATGCTAGCATATGGGGGGGGGGGGGGTAGGGAATTAAACCTCGGGCGATGCCAGTTTTGGGGATTTGTCGCTGTTATTTGCAAGGATAGATGTTGAGAAATTCGATACAGTAACTAGATGCATTTCTAATATTTTTGAGCACTGCATCTATTTACAAAAATTTTAGAAACACTGCTCTAATTATTTTATCGATGTTTTAAAACAGCACAAATTTTCTTTTTTTAGCATTTATGCTTTGCAAAGAACATAGGGGAAAATCCTGAAAACTAAATGATATTTAGTACTATTTTCCATATGCTAGCATGGAAAAACTGAAACCAGCAGTTGGAAGGAAAATATCCTCTTAATGTACGAGTAGCTAGGTAAACTGTGTAACGTAAAGAATAAGCAAATATTTTTAAGCAAGAAACACCATTTAGAAGAATAACTTTTATGCTCTGTTAAATAATATTTCTATTTCTAGAAGAAAACAATTCCACTAAAAATTACATTTAAAACGTTATTTACAAAATTATCTTGTGTTTCTCGTTGGAAAATATTTACATATTCTATTTGGTACTGAATTTTGCACATTGTTTTTCAATTTCTCTGATTTGCTTCCTGGTGATTTAGGCCTTACCTTGTAGGAACATATATATTATTCCACGTTTTAAATTAAAAAATTATTCACATGCAATTTAATTAATATACTAGTGTTAACACTATTGACTTTTTCATATAAAGAAAAATCAATATATAAATACTATTCCAAATTTAAAATTTTAGGAGTGTATTGGGCCTTTCAATCTTATTAAATTACATTTGCCTAACTAAAATCACTTCAAGTAATAAGGAAAACTTTAGAAGTTGAATAATCATCACCCTTTGCTCTCCATGCCTGTCTTAAGCACCGATGTAAAGACTTGTCCTCCCAAAACTACACCAGTACAATATGAATGTTTTCGTCTTTCTCTTGTTCCATTTTTAAAATCTACTTCTGAACTAGAAAGATTGAGGTCAGACGTTTTAACTATCAATGCTATTGAAATTTACTTCAATGTTAGCCATATTTAGCCATGGAATCCCTTATATATAATCCCAACAGTAAAAGGCTAAATAAAAAAATATCAGTATCATTTTAACTTTGTAAATAAGATAATTTTTAGTTGTATTTCATAAAAGCTCCAGTAATTATCAAATAAATACATTATAAATAGCTTTTTAAAAAGAAATGAGAGTAGTAACTTTAAGAATATTTTACAAATTATATTTATATTTCTTATTTGCATGTAATTGAAATTTCTGATAACTGTCAATTGTCTATTTTAAAGCATACAGAATATTTTGGTTTGTCCACTAACGAGACTCAATTAAGAATCCTTTTGTCGCACATACACCCTATAAATAGCACAAGTTTTATCAGAAATAAATTATCTTAATTTTTCAGTTTATAATAGAGTAATATAAAATCAAATCTCTTGTTATATTGTCTATAATCTGATAACTGTCAATTGTCTATTTTAAAGCATACAGAATATTTTGGTTTGTCCACTAACGAGACTCAATTAAGAATCCTTTTGTCGCACATGCACCCTATAAATAGCACAAGTTTTATCAGAAATAAATTATCTTAATTTTTCAGTTTATAATAGAGTAATATAAAATTAAATCTCTTATTATATTGTCTATAATCTTGTATATTTACTTCGTATATAAAATGCGAAAAACAGTATACTTCTGTAAATTAAAATACACATTTCTTCTCTGCTTAAAATGCTTACTTATGGAAACTTTATTCAAAATGACATAAAGTGACAATTACATAAACTCAATTTTTAATTAGAGGATTTATTTTCCATATATAAATTGTATTTTAGAATGATGCCATTTTTTGTAAATGCTAGTTCAATGGAACTTTTGGAGAAGTCAATATCATGAGATATTCCCAACTTTTTTTATTCCAACAACTTAACTGTACTGCTACCATACTGGGAACCATAAATTGTTATGCTCATATTTTAGATATATTTTGTAAGAACATATTATACTTAATAGTTAAAGATCATTGTTTGTCTATGAGACATAGATATATTGAAAGACTGCCTTAATTTAAGAAAGAATCTATGTATTTTATTCTCATCATGAAACAGCTTCAGAGAAAACAAATGTATTTTAGAATAAACGAAATTAACATTTTTATTAAAGTAATTTTTCAGGCATTAATGACTTTCATTCATGTATACATGTTTTTTTCATTCATGTATACATGTAATGTACATGTTGCACGTGGTAGGGGTGCATGCGTTCCTCATGTAAAATACGCCACACCACTTTCTGAGAAACACCCATTTCGTCTGCCACCGCTCGCGTACTGGTGGACGGAGCTGCTGCAAATCTCGTCAGGACTGGCTCTTCCAGTTCAGGTGTTCGTGCAATTTGCGAACGTCCTGCATTGCTGTTAGCGATGGCGAACGACCCGGTTTCTCGCAGTCGTCGATCGACACTGGCAAAGGTAGGATGACTGGGAATATGACGCGTTGGAAACCGCTGCTCGTACAATCTTCATGCTGCGCGTCTATTCCCTTTGGCTTCACTGTATGTCATGTGCATGTCGGCCAATTCCTCATAGGTGTACTCCGTCATAGCATTCACGCAACGTGTCGGACGATGTTATCACGGGAATAACTTGCAGCGTCGAAGTTGTGCCGGTTTTTAAAGGGCAAAGTGTTCTCTGATTGGCTATCCCCGGAACCTACTAGGAGCCAGTTATGCTGATTCTGCTCGCTGGACATTTGCATACGGTAACTGCATTCGTGTCTGGCGTAGGAGATCTACGTAGGCAGGTACACAATGATGTCCGAGGCGCTGACTGCGTCATGCTCGACGCGGTTCGACGTGCCTCTTTTCTGCCTCTCAGAGTGCAATGCGACCCTATTTTCCATTGTAATTATTGGTCATCTGGTGGGGTACTATCACCCCTCTGCTTTTGTAAAAACAATTACGACTCACCCTGTATATATATTTTTTTACAACAGAGTGTGTTAAAAATTGATTACTCGCTGGGAAAGGCTGCAAAGAGGAAAAAAAATTACAGGGCTGCCGCAAAGAGAATGCAATAAAAATAATAGCTATAAATAGCAGCCAATTTAGTTAGTGGATCATGCCATTTTAGTTGCTATTTTAGTAGCATACATTAAAATAACATCAGTGATAAAAACACTAAAAATTCAGTTTTATACAAATTCCAAATTTTTTTTTTTAAAAATGCAAATTTTAGTAATTTTTTTCTTAGTAATTTGAAAATTTTTTGGGCACTTTCTTTTAAAAAATTAGAAATTTTAGTGCTTTTCATAATCCCAAATTTTAACACCCAAATTTCAAAAATTTTGAATTTTATCATTTGTTTTTGTAAAAAGTACAAATTTTAGCATTCCTTCATGGAAACACAGGATATTTGGGTTCTTTCATAAAAATCACAAATTTTAATGCTTTGGTATAAAACCATAAATTTAACACTTTTCATAAAAATTGTAAATTTTAACACTGTTTAAATAATAAAAGTTGTCAATTTTAGCGTAATTGCATAAAAAGCATATAAAATCACAAATTCATATAAAAATCACAAAGCAGATGTTTGTATTATTTTTGTAAAAATTATGGAGGATCACATTCATTCATCGAAATCAAATTTGAATGCTTTTCTAAAAATAGGCAATTTTAGCATTACTTCATAAAAATTGCAAAAATTTGACCCTTTTTACACTAATATTAAAAATGCAAATTTTTGCATTTAGCGTTCAACTATACTGTAAGTTGAGAAACATTTGTTTCATATGTTTAGAAACTAAAAAATATTTTTAATTCTGAAATAATACGCATACTTTCATATTTCATTACAACTGCTTTCTCAGCAATTGAGGAGCGAACATATTACTTTCTAAATGACACAATACAATGTTTTAAACTGGATGAATCCTGTTATATCTCACATAATGTCTGAAAGTGAGTACTGATTTTATTATATCAGGGTTTTCCAAACTTTTTTCAAAATGGAACCCTTTTGAGATTAAATTTGATGGTGGAACCTCAAAATGAGGAAAAGTTAAGTGTGGTCGAAAGTATGTATTCAAATTTCACACAATTTTTCAATTTTTAAGAAAATTTACATGAAACTATCATATCCCGGAACTCCTAGAATATTGTCACTGGAACCCAAACGTTTCACGGAAAAACACTATATTATGCAAATAAATTTGAAACATAAACGGGAAAACTAAATTCAAATTTTGTCTAATTATTTTTAAAAAGTTATCAAAATAAAATATAAGAGCCACTTGTGTAAAAATAATCATTTTTTGGCAGTATTTAGTATTAAAATATTCATCTTGTATGAAAAATAGTTGATCTTTAGTCACTTACGGCAGCTTTGAAATTACATACATATGCAGAGAATGAAACACATAAATGAGAGAAAATTTACAATTCAGCATAAAAAATCATAATACAATTTTTACACATTAGTAACATTTTGGAAAATAAACATGTATTTTGATGCATACCATATGCGTAATTACACATTTTAGCAAACTCTATGTGAGGTGAAATTTAAAAGAATTTTTGTAGAATTGTGAGATGACTGCTGATGGATAACTGTGCGAAAAAATCAGGAGGATGAAATGAAAAATTACATGCAACTGCTGAAAATTGTTTTTTGGGCAATTATTTCTCTTTTTTAGTGTGCTAACTTTTAAAATTATAAGTTGATGTAGCTACTTTAATAGTGAAAAAAATTAGAAAAATTCTCAGTTTATGCAGTAACTGGATATACTAATTTTTTAACAAATACTGTCTAAAAATTAAGAATATTGGTTTAATAGCAATACAGCAATCTTTTAATGTTTGACAGTATTCAGTAAAGTTTTAATTAATCTCAACATTTATAGATTTATCATATGAATATCGTACACTTATGATTAGTTCTGTCATAATGAGTCCTAGCATAAAAGCAAAAATATATATATTAGGTAGGATAAAAAAATTCAGAGACAGAGACTGGCTTACTTGACGGATATGGTTTACTGATATCATGTGTTACACACAACCACCTTCAAAGTACTCCCCCCTTGCAGCCTATGCACTTCTGCCAGTGTGAATACAGTTTCTGAAAATATTCCTAAAAGCCTTTGGACGAGATGGTTTTCAGTGCGGCCATCACAGCTTCCTCAACCTCAGATGCACTCTTGAAACGGCGTCCTTTGAGTTCGTTTTTGAGATGGGGGAACAGGTACAAATCGCATGGGGCGAGATCAGGTGAGTAATTGTGGGTGTGGAAGTGTTAACATTCCGTGTTTGGCCAGTGCGGGCTGCACCATGAAAGACCAATGAGCGGGAGCATTGTCCTTTTGCAGCACCCAATCCTTGTTTTTTCAGAGTTCTGGGTGTTTTTGGCAGATAGCATCACGATGACGAGCCAGGATCTGTGTGTACCTCTCCTTGTTCACTGTTGCCCCTTCCGGTATGAACTCGTAATGCACCAAGCCCTTCTGGTCAAAAAATATCTCCACCATTACCTTCCCCCCAAACTGAACTTTTTTGACTTCAGCAACGATGGTGACTTCTACTGTAAAGACTGCAGTTTCGTTTGTGGGTCTTACAAGAAACAACTCATCTCATCACTGGTGATAATTTTTGAAAGAAATGTCAGATCTTTGTCAGTAACGTCAATCAGTTCTCCACCGATCCGCATGCACTCATCACACTGATCTTCGGTTAGCATTTTTGGTACAATGCGTTGACACACAGGATGCATGTTCAGTTTGTCTGTCAGGATAGCTTGGCAATTTTCGTATGAAATTCCTGTTTTTTCAGCAATGGCATTGATGGTTTGATGTCAGTCGGCACGTACAATAAATATTCGCCAACTTTCGAATGTTGTCCTTCGTAATTGATGTTGACGGCTGGTCGTGAATCAGGAGTACCATGAAAACACCTTTGCACAGCACATTGCTCTCTCACTGTACACCTGCTACGAGATGTGCAATGTTTCTGTCGGCGATTTCCCGTCTTTGTTGGTACAAAATTTGTCTGTCACACCACTTTCGCTGATATTTCGTATTAAACTCTCATCTCGTCAACTTTCCCTTTCTTGCACCGCTCATTGCATTTCATTTTAGCAATTTTTAAGGGATTTTTTTCTCTCCTACGTCTATAATAGAATGAGCTATGGTTAACCCTTCGAGCCCTAGTTAGCTCGAGATGCCAAGCCATTACGTTTCGTTACGGACTGCCTGGATCCGAAGGAACCTTACGTCCACATCGAATATAGCAATGTCCACTTTGGATGGGTTTTCTATAGCAATAAGCTATGTTCTTTGCACTCATCTCCTTGATGATCCTGTGTTGGAGTCAGAGACGGCTGGTGTTATGCCGCCTTCGTCTTGGGATGGCTGAGTTTTGCTGATGGCTGTGAGAGAAGGGGACAGGTGAAGAGCGGGCTAATGGAAAATCCGGAGAGAATTCTCTAATTATTATTGGATGTTACATGGAATTACAATATATTTACAAGTTATACATTAAGTTTAGCATTAAGAATAAGAATAACTCTTTATAAGGTTTACAGTTACATTTAATGTTTACATCAGGGATAAATTTAGTTAGAATTTATTTAGGTCTTTACAGGTAAGAGTTTTAAAAATTTGCTATGAGTCAATTTATGTTTTTTTTAAGTTAAGTTTATTACTTTTATTTTACCTCGACAATTTAAATTACATCAGAAGGATTTTATAAATTTAAAGTATGTACGGAATAATTTACAAATTCACAAGTGGTAAATGTGCAGATGTTGCACACGTTCGGAAAGACTGGGCTGGCATTAAGTTTGAGAGCAAAGCAAGTCATTGTTCTCATGGATTGAGAGCTGACCGAGGAGGATGTAACAGGTTTCTCCATTTCATCCCGGAATTGCCGAGGCAATTCCAACGGGCAAGGTTAGAAAATTCCTGCCTGGGGCGTAGAATATCTGGGGCGCTTCTATGGGGGCGCTTCCATGGGGGCGCCAAGGGCCTGGAAAGAAGGTGTCAAAGCCTTTATTTTCAGATGTAGAAAGGTGTTGAAGTATCGTACCTACTACCTACGTTTCTCAGGCAGGGTTTGCTAGTGTTCTTCCTGAAAAACAGTTCATGAAGTTTTCCGAATATGTCCAGCAACGTATGAGACTTTGAGATCGTGGTGAATAACCTCGTTCTGGACAAACCACGGTGCATTAACAATGCAGTGTAACACTTTATTTTAAAAAATCGGAGTTTCCCTATATGACTTGGTGCAGCCGACCCCCAGACGGGGCAGGCGTACAAAAAGGCAGGTGCGATGATTTGTTTGTAGATGATCAGTTTATTATAGAGGGACAGATGAGATTTTCTACCGAGAAGTGGGAGGAGGGCTTTAAAGGTTTTGTTAACAGATTCAATTTTGTTCGAGATGTGCTCTGCGAAAGTCATTTTGGTGTCCAATGTGACGCCCAAATACTTTGCCGAGAGTGAAAAGGGGATCGGTTCATTGAAGATTTTAAGGGAGAAGTTAAAACTAAGTTCTTGGTAGTTCGGACGAAAAATGACGACTGCACTTTTGATCGAATTGATTTTGATTCTCCAGGTCACGAGCCAGTGCTCAAAGCTATTCTTTACGTAGCTTTGGAGTGTATTAATAGCGTTGTGTGATGAACAGCTTCTAGAAATCAGGGCTGTGTCATCAGTAAAGATGGCCAGCTTTACTTGTGGGATCCTGGGGATGTCGTGTATAAAAATATTGAACAGGAGCGAACTCAGATTTCCGCCCTGGGGTACCCCGGTCCTGATTGGCCGAAGAGAGGAGAAAGTTTGATCACCTCGCACGCGGAAAGAACGATTAATGAGATACGAGTTGATGAGAACCAAAAGTTGTGTCGAAATACCAAGTCGGACCAGCTTGGTTAGCAGACCTGGAATAAAGGTTTTGTCAAAAGCCTTGCTTATGCCAAAAAATACAATGCTGGTATACTGCTTGTTGGTAGAGTTTTTGTGAATAGTTTCCACTACACGCATGAGTTGGGATTGCGTGGAAAAATCAGATCGAAAGCAGTGCTGTTCAGGAATTAAAATAACTTTCGATCTGCAGAAACTAGTCAAACGTCTAAGCAAAACTAACTCAAAAATTTTGGAAAGGCTTGATAGAAGGCTGATTGGTCTGTAGCTTTCAGCTAAATTAGGAATTTGATTAATTTTGATTAGAGGGATGACATCAGCAGTCTTTCAACTCTGGGGGAAGTATCGATGATCCAACATATAATTTAAAAGCACGGTGAGCCAGCAAACATAAGAAAGGGAGAGGTTCTTGAGCATTCTATTGCTGATTTTATCAGGACCGGGTGACTTCTTTACTTTGAAGCTCTATATAATATGAGATGATCTTCAGCCAAGTCTATGGATTCAAGGTCGTTTTCTGCATGTACGTTAAGTGCATTGCGATTGGTCTGATGGAATTCGTGTAAAGTGCCTGTGTAAAGATGGCTGAAGTTTCGGTCTACGTGTGGTTAAAATTGGAGTTCCAAGCTGTCTGCAATAGCATTAGCTTTTTCCTCCGCAGTCTGGGTGAGAATTTGTAAGTCATTAATGGGCGGAATTGTTGTTCTCATGTTTTTAGCTCTTCGTCAGAGACTTTGATTCGTAAGTGTAAATCCCTCAAGGTGAGTACGCCAGTGTTGCTGGGTGTGAGTTCGAATCATAGATGTGACCTCGTTATGGAGCTTACGGAGTTGTGTGCCGAAAGGGGGTATCTAGTTCCGTGCCATTCTCTCCTTAACCGATTACGCTGCTTAATTTTGACTTTGATATCACTCGGGAGTGAGTGATAATTCGGTCGAGAATGATTTGGTTTCGAGGCTGCAGCAACCGCCTATAGCAGTAAGTCATTAAAATCCTGGACTCATTTCTCAATATCGTCCGTGCTGGTAATTTTGATAGGGGGCAGTACTAGAAGTATTAAGAATGTGACGGTAGGCATCCCAATTTGAAATAGCTCCGCCCGGAATTCCAATGATAAACAATTAAAATTAAAGGCCAGTATTACAGGAAGGTGATCAGATGTCAGATTATTATCTACGCTGATCGTATGATGAAAAGGAATATTTCTGAAGAGAACCAAATCGATTATGGTTGGGTTCCTTTCTGTAAAGAAGTGAGTGAGTGTGTGCGGAGCCATGATCCTGAAGTTGGCGCACTGGGCCAATCGTTTTAGTCGAATGCCATAACTGTTCGAAGCTACGTCCCATGAACAGTGGCGAGGATTTAGGTCACCAGCGATAATAATATTACTGCTAAGTCCTAAAAGAGCTTCAATATCAGTCATAGGAAATTCACAATTATTTACTGGAGAGATATACACTGCAGCAAATGAAATCGGGACCAAATTTGGAATAGTGACTTTGATAGCTGTGGCCTCAAGCTTCGTGAAGGCCAGGAGACTTAACCTATGATGAGGATGTTGTTTTTAACATAGAGTGCAGTGCCGTCAGTACCCCGCACCCCCGCCCCAGCTCTCGTTCTATACGAGAAGTAGCCTGTATAGTTAGAGATTGCTGGGGAAGAGGGGGGGCCGATGAGTCTTGTTGATCATAAAAAATATCGAAGTTTTGATCTACAACATATATTCTCCTCGTCGAGCCTGGAACGCACTCCATTGGCGCTCCAAAAGCCGACTTTAAGAGACTGCAAAATACGGGTTTCCGAAAAGGAGGACATGGCGAAGCCAGGTAAATGGTCCAAGGGGGGGGGGGGTATATAGCAAGAGTATGGTAGCTCTTGTAGATAAACCAAACCATATCAAGTGGCGTAGTCGCAGTACTCAGTTCAGGTAGCGCTCTTTCGAACGCTGCAAGTAACAAACAATTCCATGTCATGAAAATTTCTCATGGCCAAGAGAGATAATAAGAAGTCGGTGTAGTTGATAGCACTAGTGCTATTAGTTGATAGCACTAGTGCTATCAACGTTAGATTTTGAATTTTGGGCGGCGACGGCTGGGACTGCTCGACAATTTGTCCGGTAATTTTGGAAGGTGGGCAGCTTGTTCCTAGGGTTCGCCAGAAACGACGGAAAAAAAGTTAACATTAGACTCAATGCCAGCTGGTCTGGAAGGACGACCAGAGTTCCCAGAGTTTAATCCTGGGGGGAGAGCTAGAATTAGAGTTAAATTTGCGCTGGGGGTGGCTATGTTGTTCTTGGTCAGGGACGAGTTGCTCGGATGTTTCGGGCCACAGCTCCAAATTGCAGCGTGTTGGCCGCTGCAATTGCAGAAGAGCAGGTAGTCTGCTTTGCAATCCTTGGCGGCATGGGGTCCGGCGCACTTGACGCAACGCAGTGGTAGATTGCATGCTAGGCTGCTATGGAAATATCCGTTACAACCATAACATTGGCCAGCAAAGCCTTTGCGTCCGGTGTAAGACTCCAATTTCACTTCCGTGCCGAAGAGCCTGTTGATTTCATATATATCTTCCGGGTTAGTCCCTGGTGCTACCTGAAGGTCATAGAGGGGGAGAGGCTGTTTGCTTCCTCTCTTAGTCAGCCTAAAGTTATTAATAATAGTAAAGCCCAGTGCTTCCATTGATTTTGTAATTAACTTTATATTCGTCACCACGGTGTGCCCTCTTATGACAACCCTGACTGGTTAGTACTACCCTCAAAGTATAACTTTTAAACTGCACACAGGTTTTCTTAAGATAATTCGTGCAGTTACGAAATTTGTCATTGGATTTGACATGCACCTTAAAAAATTGTCGTCAAGGACCGGAACAATCTTAGGTGCAAATCTTTCCAAGTTGTACAGGATGGAGGGCCAGTCAGGCTGTGAAGCGCTGATTAACAGCGGAGGCGTGGTCGGAGGCAGGGTTTTCGGCACTGTCGCCGAGGGGACGTCCTTTCCGGGTCCGGTCGATTTTCCATTGGTCGGCTCAGAATCCTTTGTCAGCCCATTGTTACCATTAGATCTAGAGCCCTTAGGGGTCTTGTGGATAAATGGTAGTATAATGATAGAGTAATTAGAGCTAAACTGTTAGAGATAGGACTAATTACTGAAATTAAACTTGCTGATAAATGTGAAACTGTTGGAAAACCAAGCAAAAGGGCCAGGACAGAGGAGCCTCCCACTAAGGGAACTCCTACTGAAAACCAGGATGGAAACTTAAACTTAAAATCTAGTGACCATGACAACATGGACTGTAATGCTGCTAGTGATAGTGTTGTAACTGTAAATGAAAATGTTAACACTAAGACTTATGCTGAAATCGCCGCTCAACCTGTTCAATTTAAAAGTGCACCTAAACCTAAAGCGGTTGAAAATAGTGTTAGAGAAAATATTATGGAGGTAGAAAAAAAAGAACCAAATGCAGAATGTTTCTTCATTAAGTTTAGAGACAACTACCAGGCTTTCCATAAAAAGTTAAATGAAATCACAGGTAACAAAGTATCTGGCAAACTCTCAGGGGATATGCTTAAACTCATACCCAATGACGCTGACTTCTATAGGGTTGTTCAGCTCCATTTGATAAGCGAGAAAATACCCTTCCATAGCTTAAACCTGAAAACTGAAAGACCAAAAAAGGTAGTATTGAAGGGGCTACCAACTAACTATCACATTGCAGAGTTAAAAATGACGCTAACATCCATTGGATTACATGTAGTCCGGGTTTCTCAACTGAGAAACACAAAACAAGATTACCCCTGCCGATCTTTTTAATCAGCCTTAGGCCTACGGAAGACTGGCAGAGGGTTTACAGACTAACAAGATTAGGGTACTTGGCTGTGAAGGTAGAGGCCTTCAGAGCTCGGGGCTTTAAAATTTGCTACCGGTGCCAGCAGTACAACCACTCCTCTGAGAACTGCAGTATGCCACCAAAGTGCCTGAAGTGTGCTGAAGAACACTTCACACGGCACTGCCAGAGACCCAGGACAGAGAAGGCAACGTGTGCAAATTGTAATGGAGACCAACCGGCGAACTTCAGGCAATGCCCGAAGAACCTCTGGAACAGAGGAAAGGCACCGGGGTATGCCCCCCTCCCCCAAAAAACCAGATACCCCCTTGGAGGCAAAAAGCCCTCGGACCAAACCCTCAGGCACCCCCTCAGGACTCCTCGCACATAGTGCCACAGGTAAACAGGCACCAACCTTCAGCACCTACCAGATCGGTTCAAGCGCAGGCCCCCAAACCATCGACCTCCAGAGAATTGGCCCTGGAGGAAGTAAGAGCAGCTACAGCTGCCATTAAAAGGAGATTGGAAGCAGAAAAAGCCAGACAGGCAAAGGAGGCAAAGGATAGACTGGATAGGAAAGTTGAGGAATGGAAAGAAACTAAACGAGTCAGGGAGGAAGAAGAGCTCGCGCAAACCCAGCTGTTAGTTAAAACGGGTGGAAAAAAACAAAAGACTATCGAGTTCCAAAAGGACACTCACAAAAAAGTGCAAACCGCGGTTGAGGCTGAGGAAATGGAATCTGAGACTGAACCGACTGATAAATCTGATGCTGAAAAGATGGAGGATATCCTCAACCTCATCAGAGGATTTATCAGCATGTTCAATCTAGACGATATAAAACATCTGTTGATGCAGTTCGCAGAGTTAGTCAAAAAAAAGAGCGACCCTATCTATGGTAATGGTCTTTGAGGCCCTTAAAATAATCGCGGATTTTAAAAGTAACAGTGAGAATCAAACCCGTCATGGCTAGGTCCCAAAAAGAATCCTTTAAAATAATATTTTGGAATGCGAACGGCATATCTCCAAGAATAAATGAACTTAGGAACTGTATAAATGAAAATGACGTAGACGCCTTATTAATTCAGGAAACTAGAGTTAGAGAAAGTAAAAAACTAAACATAGCCAACTACTCTGGCTATTATAATTTTGGTTCAAATACTAATGCTAGAACACCCCATGGAGGAACAGCAATATACATTAAAAGAAATATTCCTCACGAGGAACTAAAAAGCATAAATCTTCAAGGTACAGAAAATACTAGTATAAAAATTAAAATTAATAGTAATACTAGCCCGTTTATCCTAACCTCAACATATGTCAAAAATATGAGTAGAGTAGACGTAGCTGCGCAACTGGAACTGCTTTTCTCGTGATATCCAAACACGATACTCGCAGGCGACTTCAACGCACACCACCGAGCGTGGGGCTGTAGGAGAGCCAATGCACGCGGTACACAGATACACAGACTGCTGAGCACCACAAACACTAACATTATTGCACCGTCGACACCAACCTGCTTCTCAGGCGCCAACGGCACATTCATAGACTTTGTCCTAACGCGAAACATAGATAACGCTCACACTATTAGTACCCTGGATGAATTCGACTCGGATCATCTACCGGTACAGGTGACATTCGACTTGAACACACCTCTTCCAGCCTCTTTGGGACAAAGGAGGGTCAACTGGGAAGTATTCAAAAGAGCACTCTTCGAGCTGCACTTAGCAGTACCTAACATAATGAGCACGGAAGATACTGACTCTGCCACGCACATACTCACAACAGAAATCAAGAGAGCAATTGCCACTGCCACAACACATCGTGAGTCTCCAAAAATGTTCACACTTTCCCACCAAGTTAAACAATTAGTCAGGCAAAGAAATAGAATACGTAAAACATGGCAGGCTAGCAGAGACTCCGCCCTAAAAAGGGAGCTTAACAGACTCACGTGCAAAGTCAGGGAAAAATTATCGCAGAAAAGCAGCAACAGTATAAAGAACTAATCGAATCCCTTAGCCCAGAAGACGTATCACTCCGGCAATTCGCAAAAAGACTCAGGAAACCTCAAATTAAGCTCCCGCCTCTAACAGATGGCACTAAAATCGCGTACTCAGACGAGGAAAAAGCCGAGGCGCTCGCAAGCCATTACGAAAAACAATTCCAACCAAACCACGACCTAATGTGTCAGGACACCCTAAGAATGGTTAGACAAACCTTAAATAACGTCAGGGATTCCCCGGTAACGGCTGAGATTAACCCAGCCACCCCGCAGGAGATAGTAGAAATTATCAAAAACCGTAAAAGCCCAGGGCACGACAAAATCAGAAATATTGCGGTTAAAAACCAACCCCTAAACGTAATATGTTACTTGACTATCTTAATAAATAGAATATTAAAACTAAACTACTTTCCCAAAGAATGGAAGGAAGCGATAATCATAACAATCCCTCAGCCAGGTGAGGATGCCACAATTCCATCCAACTACAGACCAATTAGCTTGCTATCGACACTTAGTAAAATTACTGAGAAAATAATTCTTTAGAGACTGAACACGCACCTTAGTGAGAATGACATTATCATTCCGGAGCAGCTTGGATTTCGGCCAAAGCACTCCACCACTCATCAATTGCTGAGAGTGGTAGAGTACATATCTTCTGGCCTCAACAACAAGACACCCACAGCTGCGATTTTTCTGGACATACAAAAAGCCTTTGATAAAGAATGGTACTATGGATTAGCGTACAAATTGATCACTTTAAAAGTGCCTGACGCTCTTGTCAAACTTTTAATCTCATACTTAAATAACAAACACTTTCATGTCAGAGTAGGAGGTAACTTATCTACACCCAAGCTCATTGAAAGTAGTGTACCGCAAGGTTCTATACTGGGCCCGACACTCTTTAACATATACCTGAACGACATCCCCAGGACTCCAAACACAGAGCTGGCACTCTATGCAGACGACAGTGCGATACTTGCAAAACACCCCTATGTCTCAGTAATGCACAGACAGCTACAACACTTAGACATACTCCAAACTTGGCTGGAAGAATGGCGAATAAAATTAAATTCCAATAAATGTCATTGGATCTATTTCTCGAGGAAAAACAAACCGCCGCCGCTACTGTATATAAACAATCATGCCTTACGCGCGGAAAAATCTACTAAATACCTAGGTGTAACGATAGATTCCCACCTAACCTGGAAACAGCACGTAACGAACTTAATCAAAAAAGCGTATATAACTACAGGAGCCTTATACCCAATGATAGGAAACGGAAATCTCAGACATCAAAACAAACTGCTAATTTATAAATCGATCATCCGCCCGGGAATGCTGTATGCAGCACCTGTATGGGGATATGCCTGTAAAACTACATTAGACCTCCTAGAGACAAAACAAAACAAAATCCTACGGATTATCAGGAAAGCTCCCAGTTACTTAAGAAACTCGGTAATTAGGAATGACTTCAAAATAAAAACTGTTAGAGCCCAAATTAAAAAGCTATCGTTTAAATTTTACAAAAGTTTGCCATCCGTTCCAAATGAACTGTTCATCTGAATTCAATCTGCATGACTATGATCGTCGTAAGGCCAAATCTCGTAATAGACACCGCGCTGTTCTAAACATCGATAATCGGAATTAAAAATCCGACCTCGAACATCTGATATTAAATAAAACGCACGACTAATGTTCAAAACTCTAAGCTGTCAAAATGCTAGGTAACCTTCAGATCTGCATCAACCCCCAAACAGCTTAAACTCTAAATGTGCAACAAACTGCCACACTAGGAGCTAGGACAAATAATAAAAAGTAGCAAATAAAAACCTCGAACCTCCAATTAGGGTCACTGAATTAATGTCACAGTTTGACGATAAGAACCACATATTGAAACTGGAGATTAAAGGCGCTTCGCACCTGGTGCTCTATCCTGTACGACACTCGACTTTCACTTGTGGATAAATCCTTCATCATCCATAAAGGTACGTTGAGTATAAATTGCACTTAACACAGATATAATCAAAAAAGCGCATATGGCCACCGGAACCGTATACCCAATGATAGGAAACGGAAATCTTAGTTATCAAAATAAGTTACTAATCTACAAATCGGTCATCCACACGGGAATGCTGTATTCAGCACCCGTATGGTGATATGCCTGTAAAACTACCATTGACTCCTTAGAAACAAGACAAAATAAAATCCTTAGCTGTATCAGGAAAGCCCCTAGATATTTAAGAAACTCGGTGATTAGAAAAGACTTCAAAATAAAAACCACGAGAGCCCAAATTAAAAAGCTATCGCTTAAATTCTACAATAATTTGCCATCTGTTCCAAATGAACTATTATTCAATCTGCATGACTATGATCATCGCAAGGCCAAATCTCGTAAGAGACCCCGCGCTGTACTTAACATCGATAATCGGAATTAAAAACTCAAACAGCTGAAATTAAATAAAAATCGTGATCAATGTTTTCTTACAAAAATATTCTAAACCCTAAACTGCCAAATTGCCAGGTAACCCTTAGATCTGCATCAACCCCCCAAACTGCTTAAACTCTAAATGTGCAACAAACTGCCACACTAGGAGCTAGGTCAAATAATAAAAAGTAATAAATAAAAACCTCGAACCTCCAACAACGGGTCAATGAATTAATGTCACAGTTTGATGATAAGAACCACATATTGAGATTGGAGATTAAAGGCTCTTCGCGCCTGGTGGTCTGTCCTGTACGATATTCTGTTTGCACTTAACGTTCGTTTTTGTTGATTTTACTGCTTTCTTTAGTTTTAGATTTAGTTAGATCTATACATTCAGAGTTTAAGTTTAAAGACTCTATTTTTTTAGATGCTTCAATGGCGGCCTTATCAAATTTGGTTTTCAGCTCGAGAGCTTTATTTTTAGATATTTCCACAGAATTAGTGATAGATACACTATCCTTAGCTTTAGTAGCCGTTTCCTCAACAGATTCCTCAGCAGGTTCCTCAACAGAGGGAGGAGGGGTGTAAAGTTAAGCTATACTTACCGCCGCAGCCCAGCAGGTCAGCCATTCTCTGTAGTTCTTCATCCATCTGGTCCAGCTTGGTCCGTATCTCGGCAAATTCGATCTTTTGGTCTTGGGTCTTTTTGGCCAGCTGCCTAACGATAAATAAAAAAGCATTTTCGAGTTCGATGACCCGGTTTCTCAAATCCAATACTTCCTGCACAGATGGAATCCTTTTAGACCCGGTACTGGAATCCTTTCGGATCCGGTACTCCCCCAGCAATGGCAGCGAGGAAGATGGTTGTTTGTATTTGATCTCTTTTGCTTTTGTTATTAGATTGTGTTATGGATAGATATATAAGTTGAAAGATAGTATAAAAGACGTGTGATGTTATAAGGAACAAGTTGGTAAAGTTTATTTTGAGATTAAAGTGATATATAACGAGTTTGAAGTGTTTATATGAATTGTATTCGTACCCATGTTAATTGAATCTGTATAACAATGTTAAAGATAACAATGACCGCTGTACTGGTAGTTGATTAGAACTTGAGATTTTTCTCTTGATTTTTCAATGTTTATATTTGTTATAATGATTGAAGTTACATGATGATGGATATAATGTGTTAGTGAAAAAATCAAGAATATTCCTGGCTATGATGTGCTATCATTTTGGTCATGTGAAATTGACCGATTTCAACGATATTTGCACTTGCATGGTTGTCTGCGGAGCAGGTTTTTGCATTTCTCTAGTACCGTACTGTTTAAAAATATAGAGTTGTTATATATGGTTTCAAGAGGACTTGGAGGTGCTATATTATAAGTTTCAAGTGCATGACATTGATGGAATATTTTATATTAATTATTCTGTTTTTAATGACGTCACGTACTCTGTCCTGAAACAGTTCCTGTGCTCCATCCAGTTTTGTGGTGGTATTTGACACTTGAGATTTTTCTCGTGATTTTTCAATGTTTATATTTGTTATAATGACTGAAGTTATGCGTTGATGGATATAATGTGCTAGTGGAAAAATCATAATTATTCCTGGCTATGCTGTGCAAACGTTTTGGTTGCGTGTAATAGACCGGTTTCGACTATATTTGCATTCGTACGGTCTTCTGCGGAGCAGGTTTTTGCATTTCTCTAGTACTGTACTGTTTAAAAATATAGAGTTATTATATATGGTTTCCAGAGGTTCTGGAGGTGTTATAATATAACTTCTAAGTGTATGACATTGATGGAATATTTTATATTAATTTTCTATTAATAATGACGTCATATACCCAGCTTTGAAACTGTTCCTGTGCTTCATCCAGTTTTGTGGTGGTATCTGATTGTTGCCGTCATACTAATTGTGGATTATTTGTTGATAAAACTTGAGATTTTTCTCATGGAATATTAAGTTTTATTTTTGTTGTAATAACTGAAGTTATATGCTGATTGATATGTGTTTGTGGGAAAAATCAGAAATATTCTTGTTCTTGTTATGCAATCGTTTTATTCATGTGAAATACATTGGTTTCGACGATATTTGTACTTGTATGGATTTCTGCGGGGTAGGTTTTTGCAATTCTCTAGTACTGTATTCTATAAAAATATAGAATTGTCATATATGGCTTCTAGAGGATCTGGCGGTGCTATATTATAAGATTCAAGAGCATGACATTGATGGATTATTTTATATTAATTTTCTGTTAATTATGACGTTATGTGCCCAGTTGTGAAACTGTTCTAGTACTCCATCCGGTTTTGTTTCGGTATGTGATAGTTGTCATCATACTTGATGTGGATTAATGTTAATACGTTAATGGCCACCTCAATGCTCTGATGAACTGATTTGTGTATTGTTCTCAAAATGATATCTTTCTTGAGGTTTTTATCATCTTCAAGTGTTAATATCTACCATTACATTATTTAATAAAGAGACTTATATAGATCGAAAATTCAGGAAAATTGTGATCTTGTATTAGGTATAAGCTTGGATTCATTTATATGCTTGGTTCTGAAGTTATAGCCATAGGTACAGTATTCTGCGGGATGGGCATTTTAATAATTTTTGAATTATTGGAGTTTTAATTTTGGAAACTTTTTTATTATTATTCTTATTGTATATGTTAGTGATAAACCAAGTTTTATATATGTACTATCATTGGCACACTTTTTGTGATATATTTGCTTATGAGTGTGACGTCACGTGGTGCCTTTCTCGCCAATGTTATTGACGTATTCCAGACTGCTTGTTGACTGAATTGTACTGCCGTGATATATTTTTCTTTAAAATTTTGTAAGACAAATTTTGTAAGCACAGTTCCAGGTTAATCATCGTTTGTTTGGTGCCTCCTATTCTGGATTCATTCTTCGTGTGGCCTTTCCTTGGCCTTTGATCCTGTGTATTGGAGTTGTTTTTCTTGTGATTTCTGTGTTAATTGTGAGTACTAATGTCAGTTAGTGTTATTATATATATATTTTGATATTTCATTTGATCCATCTATTTTTTATAGTGTTTTAATATTGAGTAATTTTGTTTTTGTATAAAACATGGCGCCTTTATCGGTATTGGAAACTCTGATTCAGTCTATTTCGGAATCGCAATTAAGGATAAATGTACAGTGTGGTGTGGATAATTACAGTCCAATGCACAGGGCCAGGGAGATTCTCCTCTTATTGGGTCCTCTTTTCCACGAAAAGAATGATTGTAAACTGTCTAGACCTTTACAGGTTACCTTGGTGACGGAATTTATACGGCCTTTAATAGAGTTGTTACAATTTTCGGTTAATGTTTATTATGAACAGGGGGAGGACCTTGATGAGAATGATAATGCAAACAAAAAGCTTATAACAGAAAAAGAGATGCTTGTACATTTTGAGGCTGATAGACAGAAGAGTGTTAAGGATTATGGAGATAAGTTAAACGACACCCTAGAAATTTTATCTGGTTTTGAAACGGATAGAATTGAGAAGGAGGCAAGATTGGATGGAACTATTGAGAAGCTAGAGGAGTCTCATCGGTTATTCGGAGCAATTAATGCTATCTTGGATGGGCACTGTCAGGCCATGAATGATTTTGCTGACAATATAGCGGACTCGCTTTCGGGACTAAATAAGGGTGATCGAGGGACTTGGTACACGGGTGGATAAGGTACATACCTCGACCCCTATTAAGGATATTAGTCCTTTGGATGGAGAATGGAAAGATATATGTATGGGGCTTGAAAGGGACAAAGCTGAACTTGATGGTAGGCTTGGAGAATCCCGTGCTGACTATGCTGTACTTGTGCGAAACTTAGAGAGACAGAATAGGGAAATTTTGACGGTGGTTAAAGATTTTAAAACGTCTCCTGCTGCGACGGGTATCTCCAGTCCGTTTGGTG
The DNA here is from genome assembly GCA_951213105.1 of Amaurobius ferox. Taxonomy (NCBI): domain Eukaryota; kingdom Metazoa; phylum Arthropoda; class Arachnida; order Araneae; family Amaurobiidae; genus Amaurobius; species Amaurobius ferox. Next base: position 15,468,213 of record OX578142.1, on the reverse strand, counting down.
AGGATTTGAGGACTAATAACAGCCACTAAGACTAAACAAATGGTTATAGAATCTTCTACTAACCCTGCCGGGTTAGGACTGAAGATTAATAAAATTATTGGGCTCTCTGATGGAAGAATGGTGTTGGAGGTTCCTGGGGATATAAATGTTACAAAGGTTTATGAGGTGCTGAAAAGTGATCCAAAACTACCCGTTAAGAAGATACGGTTAAATTGAAGACACAGGTCGAAAGATCTCCTAAAATGATATTTTTTAATGTACCACAAGATATTGATAATGACAGATGTATAAGTGATACGGTAATGCAAAATGATGGGCTTGCGGAATATGGTGAATCTTTGATATTTAAATTTAATATAAAAGGTAGAACTGGAATACATCGAGTTTTTGAAGTCAAGCCTTCGGTTTTTGCTGTTTTACAAAGGCGGAAATGTGTTTATGTGGGTTGGCACAGAATATGGTACAAAGAATTCTTCGCAGTTTTCAAATGTATGAAGTGTGGGGAATTTGGACACACTACTAAGAGATGTACAGGGACGCAGAGATGTTTAAAATGTTCCCATTCCCATAAGGGTTTGGTTTGCTCACAGGGATTGAAATGTATTAATTGAGTCTTTTTTAATAATAAATATAGAGGGACTAGAGATATTGGGCATTCTTGTCGTAGCACTGGTTGTGAATGTTTTAAAAGGGAACTTAATATTTATCGGAAACAAGTTGACTATGGAATTTGATTTGTGTAAGTGAATATCTTCTGTTTTGGATAGTTATTTTCTATTTTTGCAATTGATGGACTATGGTATGTATTTGATGGATTACGGTGTTGAGTAGTTTATTGGTAATGTATTGTTTTGTATTTCTGGAATTATTGTATTTTAATTGGATGTAATACACACTTATGGGTACTTAATTGAATTACTATGAATGTGTATTTATATGTATATATACTGTGGATTAGATTTTCGGTTATGTTTATGTGGATATATTGATTATTTTATTTTATATTTATTTATTTGTTTTTAATATGTTTAGTTGCTTAATAGGGATTTAGTTGATTTTTATTTAGGCCCTTTAATTGTAAAGGGATGAATGGTATTATATGGAATTCTCTTTGAATTATACGTTTTGGATTTATAAGAAAGTATTTGGATCTTAATGTTTGGATTTTGTATTTACATTATTCATCATTTGGCGGGTAGCTTGTTATTTTAAATATTGGTATTTTATGGTTATATGTAGATTATAGAATGATCGAGTGGTGTTGCCTTGGTTTTCTTGTTGTAGTCTCTGTTTTGCAATTTTTGGTTGTTATGTTGGTATATCTGCAGGCGGTTGCAGAGGTTTTTGGGTTATTTCGGGATATAGTGTATATTCCTCGCCGCCATGTTTTATGAGATAATTTTTAGTCTAGGTTTTCATAGGGTGTCTTGGCCTTTGGCGTTTTTCTGTTTGTTTTTGGGTGATATGGTCCTGGGAGTTATTGTATTAATGTTTGCTTTGGAATAATTGTGTTTTTGTAGATGCTGATGTAATTGCTAGTATTTATAACATTTTTCCTGCAGTGTATTACAAAGTTTCGTAGGTCTGATGTAACTGCTGCGGCCGGGTCCCCTTTTTACGTGCATAATAAATCCTTGGTTCCTTGGGGTGGGGATGGTGGACCTCCTTTCTCGGCCGTGGGTTAAGCTGCTCTATGCCATTCGAGGCGAGCACCACGGTCCGAGGTTATCAAGACTCGGTACTCACAGCATTCTCCAGCTCAACACACTCAATCTCAGGCGCTACCTGAGAATCACACTCCGCCATTTTGTCTCGAGAATATATTGCAATGTCTTTGTTGGTACAAAACTTTGTCTTTCACACCACTTTCGCGGATAATTCATACTAAACCCTCATCTCGTCAATTTCCTCCCTCTTGCACCGCTCATCGCATTTCATTTTAGCAAATTTTCAGTGATTTTCTTCTTTCCTTCTACTATAATAGAAAGAGCTATGGTTAGCCCTTCGAGCCCTAGTTGGCTCAAGAATATATTGCAATGTCTTTGATGGCACAAAACTTTGTCTTTCACACCACTTTCGCGGATATTTCGTACTAAACAATCATCTCGTCAACTTTACCCCTCTTTCACCGCTCATAGCATTTTATTTTAGCAATTTTTCAGTGATTTTCATCTCTGCTACTACGATACTAGAAAGAGCTATGGTTAGCCCTTCGAGCCCTAGTTGACTCGAGAATATATTGCAATGTCTTTGTTGGTACAAAACTTTGTCTTTCACACCACTTTTGAGGATAATTCGTACTAAACCCTCATCTCGTCAATTTCCCCCCTTTTGCACCGCTCATCGCATTTCATTTTAGCAATTTTTAAGTGATTTCCTTCTCTCCTACTACTATACTAGAAAGAGCTATGGTTAGCCCTTGAAGCCCTAGTTGCCTGGAGAATATATTGCAATGTGACGTGGGGTCAGCCAGAAGCGAGTTCCACTTGGGTGGCTATTTCACATGGATGTAATCAAGCTGTAAAGTGCAGTCATGAAGCTGTAAATTTCATGACGTAATAATGTCAATTTGTCAATTTATACTGATAAATAAGCACCACCATTATTCTTTGGCTGGTCTCATTCTTTGTCGAATATATTGAGGAAATCAGGAACATCTTACCTACGTGTCCATACTATGAATTTGTACCTTTCATGCCATCGCATAACCTTTGCTTATTATAGTGTGAGATATTTTAACACCATTACATGCATCTTTTGAAATTGCATAGACTTTAAAGACCAATCGATTATTGTACAATTATTTTCAGTCATATATGATTCAATGCATTTGATGAGATATTTTTTTGTTTCCTTAGGTCACCTGCCAGGACGACATTATGTAAATCCAGGAAAAACTTTCTGTCAAGAAATGAATGCCCTGCTCACGAATTTTCATCCTAAATCGGCAGCAGTGGTACCTATATCTCGACATAAGTTCACTTCGGCTTTACAGCAGATGACAACTAACAAACTAGACAGAAAAGATGACCCATACTTTGACAATAGGCCTCCGTCAACCTATCTAAATAACTACCCCATTCCGGGATATCAAGGTTTTGTCCCTCGAGTTCGAACATCCACTTCATCGTTGGGGATCCGATATATAAAAGCTGTTGAAAAAAGTCTTGATGCCTTACACGAACAAAAACAAAGGGAAAAAACTGAAGAGGAACAAATCATTGAAGATATTGGTAATTCACCCCAAAAATTGCTAGAAAAAAGACCGTTACACACACCAAGGCATAGGCCGCATCCAAAGCCCAAACCACCAGACGAGGATGATTGGACACTCGTTTATAAAAGACCACCATCCACTTACTTAGATTCATCCAAGACATACATACCTGGTTATAAAGGCTTCATTCCCCATTTGAGAGGATCGCCGAATGTTGTTGGTGTACGTTACAGCAAAGCTGCTATGCGTTGCGTAGAAAAATCAGAAGAAGAACAAGATGCATCTAATAATAAACCACAGCTCAACCAAGATCAATTAACAAATGAAGAAGTTTCTCAACAGGAAGAAGGAGAAAATGAAATAGAAAACGAGGAGCAAATCAAGGATTACGGTGAAACAGGTTCAGATTCAGATAATGCAATTGAAGAGGACATTAACAAAGCTTATTCAACAGAAAGTAATCGTCTTCAGCGTCGAATGTCTATAGAAAGGCCATACAGACAACAGCATTCAGACTATCTCCGAGATCGAAAACCTTCAACGTATAAAAGCGATGAACGCCATCCTATTCCAGGATATCAAGGATTCGTACCCCGCCTACGAGACTCTCCTACCACATTAGGGCTTCGATATACGAAAGCAGCACTTACAACCCTAGAAGATATACATAAAAATCAACAAAGGACTTCTGAAAGATAAAATGCATTCGTTTGATTCTGGAATTTTCAGTTCTTTTGCAATTTTACGATATTTTTGTAATGAGCAAACGGATCAGTTAAAGTATACTTTCTGAATTAATTATTAAATTGAAATATTTACCTTGAAAACTTTATATAAGAATGTATATTTGCATTTTTAATAATGTATAGTGCTGTAAACCATACCTACATCGAAAATCATATTCACAAATAGCATAAAACATTAACACTCTCATTCCATTTCCTTGAAACAATAAATTATTGCAGATTCGAAAAACTTATTTTTCGATTGGAATTTCCATATTTTTATTGATATATTTTATTTATAATAATAAAAGTAGATATCTGTCAGTTTGTGTAGCCCATAGCGGAATCTCTAAGCAACATACAACCATCAAATTTCGTATGGGGAAACTTTGGCTCCCGAGAGACAACACTCGATCGAGATTTTTTTTAATTCAAATTAGTTTGTTAGTTATTAAATGTTGAAACGCTATTTTGAACACAAATCGTTTCCTTAGCTATTGAAAATATTATCGCAGATTTACCATCAGAAAGATCGAAGAAATTTCTTTCAAAAAGATTTCAACGGAATCTGTAATATCAATAAGCAAATTTTCGTGAATTTAAAAAAAATAGATACTTTTCGTGTTTTGAAGACGTAATCTTCTATAATAATAATAATAAAAGAATATGATTGCCCTCTGTAGAAGAAAATATAAATGACGTAGGGCCATGAAATTTAATACCTGATAGGAAATACCTCAGTCCCAATTTTCTTAAATTAAAATGATTTTTAGATATTAAGTAGTGAAACACCATTTTCAGCGAATTTCTTAGCGGTTGAAAATATTATCGCAAAGTTTCCATCTTAAAACCATCGGAAAGATCTCTTTTTGAAAAAGTTTGAACGGAATCAGCGTACCATCAATGAAAACGTTATGGAGAACACCTTCGCACAGGGACACATTTTAGAAAATGAAATGCAATTCATCCAGCAAACGCAGAGTACACTTTCAGAATAATAATAAAGCTTAAAACCACCGGAAAAAGATCTCTTTTTGAAAAAGTTTGAACGGAATCAGCGTACCATCAATAAAAACGTTATGGAGAACACCTTCGCACAGGGACACATTTTAGAAAATGAAATGCAATTCATCCAGCAAACGCAGAGTACACTTTCAGAATAATAATAAAGCTTAAAACCACCGGAAAGATCTCTTTTTGAAAAAGTTTGAACGGAATCAGCGTACCATCAATAAAAACGTTATGGAGAACGCCTTCGCACAGGGACACATTTTAGAAAATGAAATGCAATTCATCCAGCAAACGCAGAGTACACTTTCAGAATAATAATAGAGCTTAAAACCACCGGAAAGATCTCTTTTTGAAAAAGTTTGAACGGAATCAGCGTACCATCAATAAAAACGTTATGGAGAACGCCTTCGCACAGGGACACATTTTAGAAAATGAAATGCAATTCATCCCGCAAACGCAGAGTACACTTTCAGAATAATAATAAAGCTTAAAACCACCGGAAAGATCTCTTTTTGAAAAAGTTTGAACGGAATCAGTGTACCATCAATAAAAACGTTATGGAGAACGCCTTCGCACAGGGACACATTTTAGAAAATGAAATGCAATTCATCCAGCAAACGCAGAGTACACTTTCAGAATAATAATAAAGCTTAAAACCACCGGAAAGACCTCTTTTTGAAAAAGTTTGAACGGAATCAACGCACCATCAATAAAAACGTTATGGAGAACGCCTTCGCACAGGGACACATTTTAGAAAATGAAATGCAATTCATCCAGCAAACGCAGAGTACACTTTCAGAATAATAATAAAGCTTAAAACCACCGGAAAAAGATCTCTTTTTGAAAAAGTTTGAACGGAATCAGCGTACCATCAATAAAAACGTTATGGAGAACACCTTCGCACAGGGACACATTTTAGAAAATGAAATGCAATTCATCCAGCAAACGCAGAGTACACTTTCAGAATAATAATAAAGCTTAAAACCACCGGAAAGATCTCTTTTTGAAAAAGTTTGAACGGAATCAGCGTACCATCAATAAAAACGTTATGGAGAACGCCTTCGCACAGGGACACATTTTAGAAAATGAAATGCAATTCATCCAGCAAACGCAGAGTACACTTTCAGAATAATAATAGAGCTTAAAACCACCGGAAAGATCTCTTTTTGAAAAAGTTTGAACGGAATCAGCGTACCATCAATAAAAACGTTATGGAGAACGCCTTCGCACAGGGACACATTTTAGAAAATGAAATGCAATTCATCCCGCAAACGCAGAGTACACTTTCAGAATAATAATAAAGCTTAAAACCACCGGAAAGATCTCTTTTTGAAAAAGTTTGAACGGAATCAGTGTACCATCAATAAAAACGTTATGGAGAACGCCTTCGCACAGGGACACATTTTAGAAAATGAAATGCAATTCATCCAGCAAACGCAGAGTACACTTTCAGAATAATAATAAAGCTTAAAACCACCGGAAAGACCTCTTTTTGAAAAAGTTTGAACGGAATCAACGTACCATCAATAAAAACGTTATGGAGAACGCCTTCGCACAGGGACACAGTTTAGAAAATGAAATGCAATTCATCCAGCAAACGCGGAGTACACTTTCAGAATAATAATAAATCTTAAAACCACCGGAAAGATCTCTTTTTGAAAAAGTTTGAACGGAATCAGCGTACCATCAATAAAAACGTTATGGAGAACGTCTTCGCACAGGGACACATTTTAGGAAATGAAATGCAATTCATCCAGCAAACGCAGAGTACACTTTCAGAATAATAATAAAGCTTAAAACCACCGGAAAGATCTCTTTTTCAATAAAAACGTTATGGAGAACGCCTTCGCACAGGAACACATTTTAGAAAATGAAATGCAATTCATCCAGCAAACGCAGAGTAAACTTTCAGAATAATAATAAAGCTTAAAACCACCGGAAAGATCTCTTTTTGAAAAAGTTTGAACGGAATCAGCGTACCATCAATAAAAACGCTATGGAGAACGCCTTCGCACAGGGACACATTTTAGAAAATGAAATGCAATTCATCCAGCAAACGCAGAGTACACTTTCAGAATAATAATAAAGCTTAAAACCACCGGAAAGATCTCTTTTTGAAAAAGTTTGAACGGAATCAGCGTACCATCAATAAAAACGTTATGGATAACGCCTTCGCACAGGGACACATTTTAGAAAATGAAAAGCAATTCATCCAGCAAACGCAGAGTACACTTTCAGAATAATAATAAAGCTTACTGATCACTTTCTAATGAACTTTAACTCGAGTCGTGTTTGCGTTCTTTTTGTAGATTCTCCCAAAAATATCGGAGTCAAACTGGTAATAAAAACAAAATTATAACACATAATTATTTTTAATAATTAAAAGTACAATCCAATTTAAAAGTTATAGTGCAAAATCAAATAGATTATTTTAAGGAATAATCCTAGGGACAGCCGCAAAAAAAGGAAAAAAAAACACCATTTACACATTTACATTATTGTGCCATTGCACGATTTACATCTCTGAACAAAACGGAACGTAGAATTCAATAGGTATTAGTGTCTAGGAATAAATGTCAATATTTAAAATTTCATTTAGGGTCTATTTACGCAGTTATTTGACACTAACTGCAAAATCTTCCCATTGATCATTACATATTCAGATTATATAGAAAGTTTTAGCAGATTTTTAAAAAGTTTACCCTTTTTCAGGGATTTTTTATCTATTTTTAAGTATTTGAAATTGACTGATTCTAATGTTAAATGGGTACCTCAGTTTTGTGGATGTATATATATTCGCGATAAATCAATTTCCAAGAAAATTGCTTTTACATACTCTTCTACCAAAAACCCAAGTAAAATTTACATAAATTTTAATATTTAAATATATTTAAGGTATATATTATTAATTATTAAATGGATTTTCATAAAAATTATAAATAGAAACAGCGGTTCATTTTGACATCATTCCATGCAGCTGCGTCTGAAACATAGATTTACAAAATTTCAGTTTTATACGCGCAATATTGAGTGTGCAATTAAATTTGATTTACAATTCGACGATTAGTATGCTTATCGAGGACCATTCCCAAAATGCCGAAAGAAATTGCTTATAAATATCGTCTCTCGTAAAAATTGTAATAAGTAAGTAAATGAAAATGAATTAAATATAAATTTAGGAGTTTTTATAATATTCCTTATATGTTATATTGTTATGTAGAAGAGATTGATTTTTAAAGGGTAGTCCAAATTCGATATTCAAAGTCATTTTTAGTCAATTCTGTGATTAATTAGACCAGGACCTTTAGTTTGTAATGGATTCTGAACCACTGCAGACTCCTAGCCATGCAGAGGGCCACCCCTCTCATGAGGAAACTATAGGCATTCTCAGAACGGCCGACAACTTCGAAACTTTGGCCGAAGATACTTAGGTGTCCAATCGCCGTTTTCTAGCGTTCACCGATTATTTCAGTCACGTATGTTTAGGGGGCTATATCCTCCTCCATTGAGATAAGCATTAGAGGAGCTAGGGAGAGGGTACATGTCCCGGGGGGCGCTGATTTTGTGAGAAAGAGGGAGGCAAATTTTGGCTTTTCCCCAGGGGAAAAAATTTTTAGATACGCCGCTGGTGAAAAAATAACTAAATTTTAATAATTTCTTTGAAATATAAAAAAAGGCATGCAAATGAATAATGACATCGTACTAAATCAAACATAAAGTAAATAAAGAAATATCCAATTTTGGGCAAAACGTTTTACTTTTACCATACTGTTATTAAAATAAAGCCTCGATGTTCTTTGAAAACCATCTATGATTAAAAACATGAAACAACACACCTAACTCAATCGATGTTTTAAAAACAACGACGATCAATGTGTAACAGTAGAACCAAACTCCCACAAAACTGTAGTTAAAAGAAACAGAACATGACATACTGCCGGAACCAGAATATCAGATTGGAATCCGCCTTTTCTACTGCAGATTCAATCCTTAGACGCTCCCTTAATGTTTTTAAGGGATTTCTCGGTCAATTTCGGCCTCGTTTTAATATTCAGGAAATATTTCAGGGAACGTAATGATCAATGAGGGTTTCCCTTGAAGTTAGTGCTAAAATAAATATGAAGACGGCCCCTTATGCACATTTTAAACGACGATATTAGTTGAAAACTTTAGTCCCTAGCAAATGATATTTTCCGTTTACCGTTTTGTTCCATTTTGTTAATATGTTCCGTTTTATTTCGTTGCATAATTAACATTTGTCATGTTAACTGTGAAATGGTGGTTGGGTGTTTTTTACATATTAAATTTACAATGTCTTTAAATTTTCTGAAAAATATTTTCCATGAATTTGCAGTTCATTCTAAATTTTGTTTTGAATTTAATACTGTGCTTAACAATACTAAGAGTGAACTGTTAAACACTAAGCTAAAAATCTAACTACGGAGAAAACTTTCCAGATTGCCAACTGAAATTTGTTCAAAACTTTGAACATTTCATGTAGCATTAGGATGAACAGGTTATTTTTGTGTCTCTAAAATCTATTTATTTCTATTATGTTATATTGTGACACGTTATATTGTTTTCACGCAAACTCCAATTTTTGTATCCCTGCAAATTGTTTTGTCTAATAAATGAGTAGAATAAAAACGATAACCACGCTCAAAAACAGTAAAACAAAATGAGGTACGTAAACCCGTCAGCAAGAGAAATTAGAACAACAAAGAATCTTACTAACTCATTTATCTATAATAATGTATATATATATATATATATATATATATATATATAGAAAAATCTAGTTAATTAATTGTTCTCTAAAATATATATGTAACCAAATCCTAACTTTGTGTATTTCTATTATGGGTGACTTGTCCTGTTTATGACGGAATTTGGGATGCATTACTCGAAGACCTAAGTCTAAATACGATTTTAATGTATAGTTTTAAAATTTGAAATGAATGATCTTTCTAAAGCAGAAATTTACCTAAAAATATGATCTGATGATAATGAAATCCAATTAGTAAGAATATCATTTTCTGTTAAGGAATTTATATGCAATAAACTATTAGGTAGAATAATTGAAATTCTATGAAATTCATATAAAATTTTTTAATGTAAATATATGTAACGTTTGAAGAAATAGCAAACATATCTTGTTGTCTTCTTGAGTCTTGTTTCGGCTATGACAGAAATGGAAGTCGTGCTTTTTTTCGGCCAATCACCGTATTATCCCTAAAATACCTGCTGCCAGTTACTGCCATACATGAATACATTCCAATCACTTATAATTTTGGAACTATGTTTGAAATGAAAATGTTTGTGTAAATTATTTATCACTCTTTCATTGCCATAATTGATTCAACGTTCTCCATTGGGAGGACGCATCGAATCTAGGGTTCGAGAATTATCAACTAGATTAGTTTTACATTAATTTAGCATAAAATATTTACTATGTTGCTCATCCACGTATACTTTAAACATACACTTTATGAAAACTCTGCATTGCTTATTGATAATAAGCATTGTTTGATGTGATGACATTGTATATAATTATTGAATAAAATGTGCATTTTCGATATTTTGTGCAAGTTTGTAACTTTCATTCAACTCATAGAAATTTTTAAGCTATTTCGAGATGTCGATACAGATATTTTCCCCATCATTTATTAAGCATTTTGTTTACTTCATTATAGTAAGCATTCACTTACTGGCAAGTCATTTAGTTATGCCTACTAAGATCGCTTTAAGCAAACAAGAATTAAAATCCACTAGCATTGCAGATACCAGAATCCATGGTCCTTATTATGAGCCCATCAGCATGGAATAGCCAATAACTGCAATGGTAGCATGGAACTTGTTATAAATCCCAACTTTTCCAAACTTGACAATTTCAGTTGTTACACATAGCCGGTATCAGAGCCAACGACCGTACCGTGCTGAAAACACCGGTTCTCGTTAGATCACCGAGGTCAAGCAGCATCGGGCGCGGTTAGTACTTGGGTAGGTGACCACCTGGGATCACCGCGTGCTGTTGGCACATTTCGGGCGCGGTAGCCCGGTGGTTTGCGCGCTGGATTTCCACGCTGCCACAACTGCCGCCGTGTTCATACGGAGTACGATTACGTTAAACATGTGGGTCTGTAAGTCCTTCCGAGAGGTTGGTGGTAGGGGAAGGAGGGTACGGTCCCTGTGGATGCCTCCCCCACTGGGTTCCGGTCTAAATTGGGTGACACTTCCCGGCCGTCCAAACAGTTACCTTACACCTTTCTGGTAGCAGGCCAACGGCCGTACCGTGCTGATAACACCGGTTCTCGTTAGATCACCGAAGTCAAGCAGCATCGGGCGCGGTTAGTACTTGGTGGGTGACCACCTCGGAACACCGCGTGCTGTTGGCCATCTCGGGTGCGGTATCCCCGTGGTTTGCGCGCTAGATTTGCACGCTACCACAAATGCCGCCGTGTTCATGCGGAGTACGATCACGTTAAACATGTGGGTCCGTAAGTCCTTCCGAGAGGTTGGTGGTAGGGGAAGGAGGGTACGGTCCCTGTGGATGCCTCCCCCACTGGGTTCCGGTCTAAATTGGGTGGCACTTCCCGGCCGTCCATACAGTTACCTTACACCTTTCTGGTAGGTCGGACGGTCTGGGTCTCAACAACAACAACACCTTTCTGGTAGGTCGAAAGGTCTGGGTCTCAACAACAACAACATAGCCGGTATCAAATTCGAAAACAATTGGGTTCCCAAAGCTTCATCTATCCCATTCAGTTCTGTCTATTCGGATCCCTTTTACTTGAAAACTACTATTAGGCACACATACGTGAAGTTGAACACAGATGTGCACAATCACAACTTCAAGAATTCAAACGAACTGTAACAGTATGAAACGTTCATTTTTAAACCGCACAAGTAACAAGTAAATAACAACTTTTATACTGCTAATCAAAGCATGTGGACTTGCATGTATTGCGATTTAAATGTCTTACTTTAATCTCATTGTTTTTGTAATTTAATATTCAAGTTATAAAAATGTTAATGCTCTTTTGTATTAGGATTGGATTCTCGATAATTGAATAGAATTTTTTTATACTTCTAACTTCATAATTATTTGTAAAATGAAGTTTTCATTTCAGACCTTTCACAGCTCGCTTACTTCATATGTGCGACACTATTCAAAGACCGGCCTTTTGCTAGTTTAATTTAATTTATATAATTTATTGTCAGTTTTCTATTAATTTATCTGAAAGACGAGCGATATCTCAAGAACGTTTGTTTCATGCTAATGTTCTAGTTTTTGTGCCATTCGTTTTCTGACGACAAATTGCATAAAAAATGGTCATTTCTGTAAAATTATTGAAAATTCTAACTTTTAAAGAAGTTTTCAGAATTTCATTCGCAAATTTGAAGGTCATCCGAACGTTCGATTGCATTTAAAATAAATAGGACACATTTAGGCCTTACAGTTTGATAAAAGTCGCCTATAAGAATGATTGTGTCTGCTACTTCAGGAAACCTCATTCAAGTTGTCTTGGCTCGTAAATTATTGTATCTTTAAAGATTCCGACTGACTTTTCCAAACTTTGTTTATCCGTCAAGACATCCCAAGAAAATGTTTTAGAGCTTGCTATGAACCTATATACAGGGTGAGTTGGAATTGTTTTTACAAAAGCAGAGGGGTGATAGTACCCCACCAGACGAGCAATAATTACCATGGAACATAGGGTCGCATTGCACTCAGAGAGGCAGAAAAGAGTAAAATTAGAATACGAACGTGCACGTACACCACTGTTGGGAAAACGAATGAACGATACCAAACGTTGCACAAACAGATTTATTGTGCAGCGACAAATTCACAGCAAGTGCTCAAAGTGGCAACCACGCGTGTCGTTGCATCGTTCACACCGGCGAAGAAATGGCTAACGCACCCTCTCGAAGATTCCGGGTGTTATGTTAATGTGGTCTGCGGTAACAACGATGCGCGCGACGAGATCTTCCGCCGAGTCCACAGGCGTCTCGTACACTAACGATTTCATGTGGCCCCAGAAGAAAAAATCCAGTGGGTTGAGGTCTGGTGAGCGAGGAGGCCACGCCACAGGTCCGATCCAGCGTGCGGGATATGTGGAATTCAAGAAGTTCCGAACCTTGATGGAAAAGTGTGCCGGGGCTCCATTGTGCATAAACCACATGTCGCTCTGGATGGGGAGCGGAACGGCCTGTAATAAACTGGGCAGCACGTGTTCAAAAAATACGGTATGTTGCGCCGGACACACAGTTTGGCAGGATGTACGGGCCGACCAGGTAATCACCAAGGATACCTGTCCAGATGTTCACGGTAAATCGGTGCTGGTGTATACGATGAGCTGTGCAGTGGGAAGACCACACGTGTTGATTGTGCATGTTGAAAATGCCTTCTCTGCTGAACGTTGCCTCATCGCTAAATAAAACTAATGCAGGCAATCGTGGATCGGTATTCCTAATCCCGAGCATCCACTGCACAAAGGCTGCCAGATGAGGATAATCATTTGGGTGCAAAGATTGCACGTGGTAGGGGTGCATGGGTTCCTCGTGTAAAATACACCACACCACTTTCTGAGAAACACCCATTTCGTCTACCCGTACACCGCTCGCGTACTGGTGGACGGAGCTGTTGCAAATCTCGTCAGGACTCACTCTTCCAGTTCAGGCGTTCGTGCAATTCACAAACTTCCTGCATTGCGGTTAACGATGGCGAACGACCCGGTTTCTCGCAGTCATCGATCGACACTGGCAAAAGTAGGATGACTGGGAATACGACGCGTTGGAAACCGCTGCTCATACATTCTTCGTGCTGAGCGTCCATTCCCCTTGGCTTCATCGTATGTGAGGTGCATATCGGCCAATTCCTCGTAAGCCATAGCATTCACGCAACGTGTCGAACGATGTTATCACGGGAATAACTTGCAGCGTTGAAGTTGTGCTGGTTTTTTAAGGGCAACGTGTTCTCGTATTGGCTATTACCGGAACCTACTAGGAGCCAGTTATGCTGATTCTGCTCCCTGGACATTTGCATACGGTAACTGCATTCGTGTCTGGCGTAGGAGATACTACGTAGGCACGTACACAATGACGTCCGAGGCGCTGACTGCGTCATGCTCGACGCGGTTCAATGTGCCTCTTTTCTGCCTCTCAGAGTGCAATGCGACCTTATGTTCCATGGTAATTATTGCTCGTCTGGTGGGGCACTATCACCCCTCTGCTTTTGTAAAAACAATTCCGACTCACCCTGTATATTAGAGAACGAAATCTACAGCTGATTCGAGCGGGTTGGATCGTGGAGTGGAACGGGCAGTATAATCCATACAACTGCTCCAAACCTTTCTAGGGTAAGCTGGATGGTCTGGATATTAGTTGAAACATAAATAAATAAATAAATATTAAATAAATCAAAGCGTGCGTTGCAAGTCCAGCATCTCCAAATAACCGTCTGATTTCGATTGAAGGAAATCCTATTTGAAGCGCGACCAAATCTCTAGCAAAAGCCATTTTGAAGGTGCGTTCGTACCTTAGAAATAAGAAATGCATATAATTATTAACCTATTTTAACAGTTTTATTTATTGTACGATAAAGTTATGCAAAAAATATTTTGAAGCCGGCGACAATCTAGTTTTCCAGTTATACAGCTTGAGCTCTTACATTCATGAACTCACTCTCGTTGACGTACCGGATACCATCGTCTATTCATTGCATTTTTCCCTTCGAGGAGCGACTGGGGGTTTGAAAATGAGGGGGGGGGGGTCCTACAAGGCACTACAAAGGTCCGTTACGTTATTCCGTTCAGCAGATTTTTAATTACTCACACCAGACCCGGATATGACCGGTGGGATTTCTGGAAATTTTCCGATGAACTGTGTCCATTGCATTTAACTCTTTCCTTATCAATAATGCGTATGATGGGCTACAGTTGAAAGGGACGATCATGCCCTGTTTTCCTGGAACTAATCTCGGAGCTAGTATCCGGGCCTGACCCATACTCATTGAGGGTAAAAAATGATAATGTTGCCAAGCAATAAAATCAAAGTTGTTGTAAGGATACGTGACGAAACCTTAAGATTTCGTCCCATATAAATTTCTTTGAATTCGGAGGTCCATGCCGCCTCAGCTGTGTAAGATAAAATAAGTAATAACAAGTTTTATTAAGAAAACATAAATGTATAAATGAAGGGCTTGGAGCAACAACACTGGCGACACTTTTTATCAAACTGGGATTTTTTCATCACTTGACACCTAACTGTATTCAGCTATTTCTGGGAAAACCCCATTTTTGGTAAAATTGTAGCATTGTTATGTTTCACCAAGTTCTTTAAATAAAAGATCTGATATGGTTATATAGTTTAATTCATAAACACCTATCAGTACAATTTCGCAGAATGCGATGTGCAGATCCATTATAACATATATACTTACCAGCTTGGTGTTGCTCTTAAATCAAAAGCTGTATGATTTTTAATATAATATGCAGGACTTCCAGCAATTTGAGGAATTCTCACGCAAGAAGACATTTTTGCTGTTCTAGTTTAAATTTAACTATGAGATATAAGTATGTTTTATATTAATTACAAACCTAAACGCAACATTTACGAATAGCACAAAAAAAACGCATTATTTATTCATCACGAACCAAAAGTAAACCTTTATTAACAGAACCAAAACACAACACTGCCTTCAACACTACAAACATCACTCACCTGAGATCGAAGCAGTTAAACATATGTCAAGTCCTCCTACAAAAAGTACCCATTTTTTTACGAAGTTCCTACGAATCCGGTATCTTCTATTTTCTCATAATTTATAACTCTAGCTCTCTCGTCTTAAACATCAGGCGCTTTAAGGGATAAAGCTACCCGCAAGGTTCGCAACTTCAAACTGATATACCATTATACACAATACCACCTGGAAAGGCGGCACAGATAAGGACTCTTTGGTATACAGCAGACCAAATAAATCATCCCTACTTCATGGTTATCCCTTATGGTTGACACAAAGATAGCTACTTTTTGGAAATGCCATTCCCATGGCTGTAACTTTTCCTCTTCTTTTTGAACTAAGGGGTCAGTCGAAAAAGATCTGCTAGCCAGGTGTCTTTGTCATTAGACTAAATATGTTTCTTTGGGCAAAATAGTTTATGGCCATGTCCTAAGGAACATGGGAAAAAGACTGAATTGAAATGCGACATTTAGGTTAATGGCATTTCCTTTCATTTTTTTTTCTTTGTGTTTCAATAATAGAAAATTGCATTTTCTGGCATTCAGTAAAAAGTTAGAAAAAAATTTGAAATTTTCCAGAGGGGAGTTGTGCTACTGTACAAACCCCTCCCCGTAGTCGGCGCCTATGCCTCAAACGATACATGCATACCGAGTTTGACGGCTGGAGCTCAATTTCTTATGGGAGCATATGTATTTATAAAAATATAACTATTTGGTAATCGATTTAAAAAAATTAAAAATTTTGTTACAATGAGATTGAAGAATCAAAGTTACCGGTTTCGGCTCAAATTAATGGCAAGAACATGACTAATTCGAAACTGACAATGGTTAGATTTATGTCTAGACGTGAATATCTATGGCTGCAGGTCTTCAAACATAGCTAGATGAAGCCATAAAATAGCTAGATCTAGCCATCAAGTTCGCAACCCTGCTGTCTATGCTCTAAAATGATCTCATGGCTTGAACCAGAGCAATG
This sequence comes from Amaurobius ferox, assembly GCA_951213105.1. Classification (NCBI taxonomy): domain Eukaryota; kingdom Metazoa; phylum Arthropoda; class Arachnida; order Araneae; family Amaurobiidae; genus Amaurobius; species Amaurobius ferox. The sequence continues at coordinate 15,451,544 of OX578142.1, read as the reverse complement.
ACACATACGCACTAAAAATGGGGTAAAAACACACACAAAAATTGGGATTTCTGCCACTAGAATGACACTTTTAATAAATTTCACAATTTTGTTACTTTGAGATTGAAGAATCAAAGTTATCATTTTCGGCTCAAATTAATGGATAGAATATAACTAGTTCGTAACTGATAATGATTAGATTTAAGCCTAGACGTGAATATCTATGATTTCATGTCTTCAAACATAGCTAGATGAAGCCATAAATTTGGCAACCCTGATGTCAATGCTGTATAATCCTCTCATGTCTTGAACCAGAGCAATGACTTACGCACTAAATAGAAGGTAAGAACACACGCTGAATCAGGGATTACTGCCACTAGTATAACATTTTTTATAAATTTGACAATTTCTTTACTTTGAAATTGAAGAATCAAAGTTACCGGTTTCATCTCAATGTCATGGTTAGAACATGACTAATTCGTAATTGACAATGGTTAGGTTTATGCCTAGACATGCATATCTATGGCTGCATGTCTTCAAACATAGCTAGAGGGAGAAATCAAGTTGGCAACCTTGATGGCGATGATCCACAATGCTCTCATGCCATGAACCAGAGCAATGACATACTCACTAAAAATGGGGTAAAAGACACACAAAAACTGGGATTACTGCCAATAGAATAACATTTTTAATAAATATGACAATTTTGTTAGTTTGAGATTGAAAAATCAAAGTTACCGGCTTCGGCTCAAAGCAATGGTTATAACATGACTAATTAGTAACTGACAATGGTTAGGTTTATGCCTAGACGTGAATATCTCTTTCTGCATGTCTTCAAACATAGCTAGATGAAGCCATAAAATAGCAATATCTAGCCATCAAGTTGACAACCCTGATGTTGAAGTTCTAAAATTCTCTAATGCCTTGAACCAGAGCAATGAAATTCGCGCTAAAAATTGTGTAAAATCACACACAAAAATTGGGATTACTGCCACTAGAATGACATTTTTTATACATTTGACAATTTTGTCAGTTTGAGATTGAAGTATCGAAGTTACGGGTTTCAGCTCAAATTAATGGCTAGAACATGAATAATTCTTAACTGACAATGCTTAGATTTATGCCTAGACGTGAATATCTATGTCTGAATGTCTTCATAGCTAGATGAAGCCATTAAATAGCTAGATCTAGCCATCAATTTGGAAACCCTGACGTCGATGCTCTCTAATGCTCTCATGCCCTGAACCAGAGCAATGACATACGCACTAAAAATGGGGTAAAAACACACACAAAAACGGGGATTCCTGCCACTAGAATAACATTTTTAATAAATTTGACAATTTTGTTACTTTGAGATTTAAGAATCAAAGTTACCAGTTTCGGCTCATAGTTATGGTTAGAACATGAATAATTCGTAACTGTCAATGGTTAGATTTATGCCTAGACGTGAGTATCTATGGTTGCATGCCTTCAAACATAGCTAGAAGACGCCATCATGTTGGCAACCCTGATGTCCATGCTGTATAATGCTCTCATGCCTTGAACCAGAGTAATGACATACACAGTAAAAATGGGGTAAGAACACACGCAGAAACTGGGATTACAGCCACTAGAATGACACTTTTTATATATTTGACAATTTCTTTACTTTGAGATTGAAAAATCAAAGTTACACGTTTCGGCTCAAAGTAATGGCTAGAATGTGACTAATTCGTAACTGACAATGGTTGGATTTATGCGTAGACGTGAATATATATTGCTGCATGTCTTCAAACATAGCTAGATCTAGCCATCAAGTTGGCAACCCTGATGTCGTTGTTCTTTAATGCTCTCATGCCTTGATCCCGAGCAAAGACATACGCACTAAAAATGGGGTAAAAACACATACAAAAACGGGGATTACGGACACTAGAATGACATTTTTTTAAATTTGACAAATTTGTTAGTTTGAGATTGAAGAATCCAAATTACCGGTTTCGGCTCAAATTAATGGATAGAACATGACTAATTCGTAACTGTCAATGTTTAGATTTTCGCCTAGACGTGAGTATCTATGGTTGCTTGTCTTCAAACATAGCTAGATGACGCCATCAAATCGGCAACCCTGATGTCAATGCTGTATAATGCTCTGATGCCTTGGACCAGAGCAATGACATACGCACTGAAAATGGGGTAAGAACACACACAAAAACGGGGATTACTGCCACTAGAATGACACTTTTTATAAATTTGAAATTTTTTTTACTTTAAGATTGAAGAATCAAAGTTACCGGTTTCATCTCAAATTAATGGTTAGAATGTGACTAATTCGTAACTGACAATGGTTAGATTTATGCGTAGACCTGAATATATATTGCTGCATGTCTTCAAGCATAGCTAGATGAAGCCAGCAATTTGGCAACCCTGATATCGATGCTCTATAATGTTCTCATGCCATGAACCAGAGCAATGACATACCCACTAAAATGGGGTAAAATCACACACTAAACTTGGGATTACTGCCACTAAAATGGGGCTTCTTTCAATTTGAGGATTTTGTTAGTTTAAAATTGAAGAATCAAAGTCACCGAATTCGGCTCAAAATAATGGTTAGAACATGACTAATTCGTAATTGACAATGGTTAGGTTTATGTCTAGATGTAAATATCTATGGATACGTGTCTTCAAACTTAGCTAGAAGAAGCTATGAAGTTAGCAACCCTGATGTCGATGCTCTATAATGCTCTCATGCCATGAATAAGAGCAATGACATAACCACTAAAACTGGGGTAAAATCACAAACAAAAACTGGGATTACTGCCACTAGGATTGCACTTTTAATAAATTTAAAATGTTTGTTATTTTGAGATTGAAGAATCAAAGTTTCCAGTTTCGGCTCAAAGTAATGGTTAGAACATGAATAATTCGTAAATGTCAATGACTAGATTTATGCCTAGACGTGAGTATCTATGATTGCATTGTCTTCAAACATAGCTAGATGACTCCATCAAATTGGCCACTCTGATGTCAATGCTGTATAATGTTCTCATGCCATGAACCAGAGCAATGACATACCCACAAAAATGGGATAAAATCAAACACTAAACCTGTAAATACTGCCACTAGGATGCCACTTTTAATAAATTAAACTATTTTGTTAGTTTGAGATTGAAGTATCAAAGTCATCGGTTTCGGCTCAAAGTAATGGTTAGAACATGACTAATTCGTAACTGACAATGGTTAGATTTACGTCCAGCCGTGAATATCTATTGCTGCATGTCTTCTAATACAGATAGATGAAGCCATACAATAGTTTGATCTAGCAATCAAGTTGGCAAAACTGATATCGATGCTCTGTAATGCTCTCATGCCTTGAACCAGAACAATGACATACGCACTAAAAATGACGTAAAAACACACACAAAAACTGGGATATCTGCCATTATAATGACATATTTTATAAATTTGACAAGTTTGTTAGTTTGAGATTGTAGAATCAAATTTATCACTTTCGGCTCAAAGTAATGGTTAGAACATGAATAATTCGTAATTGTCAATGGTTAGATTTATGCCTACACGTGAGTATCTATGGTTGCATGTCTTCAAACATAGTTAAATGACGCCATCAAGTTGGCAACCCTGTTGTCAATGCTGTATAATGCTCTCATGCCTTGAATCAGAGTAGTGACATACGCAGTAAATATGGGGTAAGAACACACGCAGAAACTGGGATTACAGCCACTAGAATGACACTTTTTATAAATTTGACAATTCCTTTACTTTGAGATTGAAGAATCAAAGTTACAAATTTCGGCTCAAATTAAAGGCTAGAACATGACTAATTCGTTACTGACCAAGGTTAGATTTATGCCTAGACGTGAATATCCATGGCAGCATGTCTTCAAACATAGTTTGATGAAGCCATAAAATAGCTAGATCTAGCCACCAAGTTGGCAACCCTGATGTCGAAGTTCTAAAATGCTAATGCCTTGAACCAGAGCAATGACATACGCACTAAAAATTGTGTAAAATCACACCCAAGAACTGGGATTTTTGACTCTAGAATGGCATTTTTATACATTTGACAATTTTGTTAGTTTGAGATTGAAGAATCGAAGTTACCGGTTTCGGCTCAAAACAATGGTTAGAACATGACGAATTCGTAACTGACAATGGCTAGATTTATGCCTAGACTGCATGAATATCTATGGATGCATATCTTCAAATATAGCTAGATGAAGCCATACAATAGCCAGATCTTGCAATCAAGTTGGCAAACCTGATGTCTATGCTCTCTAATGCTCTCATGCCTTGAAACAGAGCAATGACATACGCACTGAAACTGGGTCAAAAACACACACAAAAACGGGGATTACTGTCACTAGAATGACATTTTTAATAAATTTGACAGTTTTGTTTCTTTGAGATTGAAGAATCAACGTTGCAAGTTTCGGCTCAAATTAAAGGCTAGAACATGACTAATTCGTTACTGACAAAGATTAGATTTATGCCTAGACGCGAATATCAAAGGCTGCATGTCTTCAAACCTAGATTGATGAAGCCATAATTAGCTAGACCTAGCCATCAATTTGGCAACAGTGATGTCGAAGTTCTAAAATGCCCTAATGCCTTGAACCAGAGCAATGACGTACGCACTAAAAATTGTGTAAAATCACGCACAAAAACTGGGATTACTGCCACTAGAATGACATTTTTTATAAATTTGACAATTTTGTTTGTTTGAGATTGAAAAATCAAAGTTAAGGGTTTCAGCTCAAATTAATGGCTAGAACTGTGATAGGATATTCACATATTTTATACTTAAACCTGGGAAAAACGGGAATGTGTATTGTAATTTAAAAAAGATACTATGTTTGTGATTTATGTAATAGCTAAGCCTTTGCACAGACGGAATTGGTATTTTTTGGCGCCGTTGGGTTGTGTGCGCACTGACGTGGATTGTAAATATTCAGAGATTTAATTGCAGTAAAATGTCAAAGTTGAGCTACAAATCTTTGAAAATTTATAGCCCAGTCAGGTGTGGCTCGCGTCGGGGTTTCTGTCCTTGGACCACCCTGGTTTTGGAAGCCCTCTGGTTCTTGTGTTTGAGTGGAGCGCATAAAAAATGAGCGTCGCTTCTAAAACCAATGGTATGAAGCATTTTTGAACCTCCTTTTTTATTGCGCCTGGGAAGCAGCGAATGGGAAGTGGGGGACTTCCTCCCTGTATTTTTGTCGCTCCCCTTGTTTTAAAATTCTTAAGTTTTAGAAATGTAAAAAAATAGTTAGTTGCTTTTCTGAGCTCGAGAAGAGAGCACCCCAAGTGCGTGGCACTTGTGTTTTTGTGTGAAGCCCGCTCCGGCGTGGATTTTTGATGCATCTCTGACCCGGCATCCGCGGTTCCTATCTCGGGCGGCAAATGCCTTTGCCGAGGGGCCGACGTAGTGAGTCCGGTAAAGATGGCGACTCGTACCCCAGACGTGCCGAGCCTAATTCAGCGCGAGGGCGCATTTCTTCGGGCGGTGACGACCAGGAATGGAAGAATGTCGTCATGTTTTTAATTGGTTGCAGTACACACAGCTCTACCACCAAAACGGCGCGGTGTAGGACCTTGCTCCTTTAGCTGCATTTAAGCCGTGGTAACTGTAATACTGTGGGTACGGAATATTTGCGGAGCATCAATCCAGGGCTCCTAAGCAGCAGCCAATCTCTACAAATAAAGTATCTGATCTCCACTCTTTAGGCAAGGGCCTGTACGCATGCTCACTCAAGAGCCGCTGGGACTTAAGCCGAAATTAAGAGGAGGAGAAGGAAAGTGAACAGTATGCCCATCGTCATCTGTTTTTGTTACTTGCAGTGCAACACAGCTCTACCACTAAAACGGCGCGGTGTAGGACCTTGCTCCTTTAGCTGCATTAAGCCGTGGTAACTGTAACACTGCGTGTATGGAGTGTTTGAGGAGCATCAATCCCGGGATCATAAGCAGCAGACGAATCTCTACGCAAACGTATATATTTGGCAAAACCTGTACGCATGCTCACTCAAGGGCCGCTGGGACTTAAGCCGTCGTTTAAGAGGAGGAAAAGGAAAGTGGACAGTGTGCCCACCTCCAAAATAATACTTGGCAAAAAAGTTTTCGTCACCTGATGATACGCACCCGTGTTTTCTCAGACTGGTAGTGTTTTCCATGAACTATTCAAATAAATGAACCAAACTTCAATTAAGCGTGCCACCCATTCCAACGTGCAGAGGTCAGCTACAGCACTCAGTGGAGTTCGTATGTATGAAGGTATGAAAATTATATGTTGATTTTAAAATGTGTATATGAATGTTTAAACTTAATTGATCCCCAGTGCTAAGGGCAACTTATGATAAATGTGATATTTTCAAAATGAAATTATAATGTGTTTTCTTTAAAAAAAAGTGATTAATTACAAGTTTGGGTAAATAAAAAAAATATACAAATTAATGCTAAATAAACTGTGCACCCTGAGGTAAAGCTTAGGTAAATTGGGAACTCATTGAAATTGTGTATTTTGTTATTTAATGCTTAAATTGAGATTTCATGTGTTTTGTAAATAAATTGTTAGTTGGCCACAAAAAGGGAGTGATTATTTAGTCTTAGTAAATGCAATGTACTTGGTCCAATCGGACCCCACCATATTTTAACGCGGTTGAGCCGAGTGGAACTATTTGGTGAGTATCTTAATGTATTTATGTGTTTAAGTTTTATTGTATTTATGTGTAAAATCCACCTCACCACAAGAACATGACTAATTCTTAATTGACAACGGTTAGATTTATGCCTAGACGTGAATATCTATGGCTGCATGTTTTCATAACTAGATGAAGCCATGAAATAGCTAGATATAGCAATCAAGTTGGCAAAACTGATATCGATGCTCTCTAACGTTTTCATGCCATGAACCAGAGCAAAGACATGCGCACTAAAAATGGGGTAAAAACACACACAAAAACTAAGATTACACGCACTAGAATGACATTTTTTTTAAAATTTGACAATTTTGTTAGTTTGAGATTGAAGAATCAAAATTACCAGTTTCGGCTCAAAGTAAGGATAAGAACATGAATAATTCGTAATTGTCAATGGCTAGATTTATGCCTAGATGTGAATATCTATGGTTGCATGTCTTCAAACATAGCTAGATGACGCCATCAAGTTGTCAACCCTGATGTAAATGCTGTATAATGCTCTCATGCCTTGAACCAGAGCAATGACAAACGCACTAAAAATGAGGTAAAACACACACAAAAACTGGGATTTCTGCCACTAGAATGACGCTTTTAATAAATTTCACAATTTTGTTACTTTGAGATTGAAGAATCAAAGTTATCAGTTTCGGCTCAAATTATTGGATAGAACATAACTAGTTCGTAATTGATAATGATTAGATTTAAGCCTAGACGTGAATATCTATGGTTTCATGTCTTCAAACACGGCTAGATGAAGCCATAAATTTGGCAACCCTGATGTCAATGCTGTATAATCCTCTCATGTCTTGAACCAGAGCAATGAACTTACGCACTAAATAGGGGGTAAGAACACACGCAGAAACTGGGACTACTGCCACTAGTATGACACTTTTTATAAATTTGTAAATTTTTTTACTTTGAAATTGAATAATCAAAGTTACCGGGTTCATCTCAATGTCATGGTTATAACATGACTAATTCGTAACTGACAATGGTTAGGTTTATGCCAAGACATGCATATCTATGGCTGCATGTCTCCAAACATAGCTAGAGGGAGGAATCAAATTGGCAACCCTGATGGCGATGCTCCAAAATGCTCTCATGCCATGAACCAGAGCAATGACATACTCACTAAAAATGGGGTAAAACACACACAAAAACTGGGATTACAGCCAATAGAATAACATTTTTAATAAATTTGACAATTTTGTTAGTTTGAGATTGAAGAATCGAAGTTACGTGTTTCAGCTCAAATTAATGGCTAGAACATGACTAATTCTTAACTGACAAGGGTTAGATTTATACCTAGACGTGAATATCTATGGCTGCATTCCTTCATAGCTAGGTTAAGCCATTAAATAGCTAGATCTAGCCATCATGTTGGCAGCCCTGACGTCTATGCCCTCTAATGCTCTCATGCCTTGAACAAGACTAATGACATACGCACTAAAAATGGGATAAAAACACACACAAAAACGGGGATTTCTGCCACTAGAATGACATTTTTTATAAATTTGACAATTTTGTTACTTTGAGAATGAAGAATCAATGTTACCAGTTTCGGCTTAAAGTAATGGTTAGAACATGAATAATTCGTAATTGTCAATGGTTAGATTTATGCCTAGACGTGAGTATCTATGGTTGCATGTCTTCAAACATAGCTAAATGACGCCATCAAACTGGCAACCCTGTTGTCAATGCTGTATAATGCTCTCATGCCTTGAATCAGAGTAGTGACATACGCAGTAAATATGGGGTAAGAACACACGCTGAAACTCGGATTACAGCCACTAGAATGACACTTTTTATAAATTTGACAATCTCTTTACTTTGAGATTGAAAAATCAAAGTTACACGTTTCGGCTCAAAGTAATGGCTAGAATGTGACTAATTCGTAACTGACAATGGTTGGATTTATGCGTGGACGTGAATATATATTGCTGCATGTCTTCAAACATAGCTAGATCTAGCCATCAATTTGGCAACATTGATGTCGAAGTTCTAAAATGCCCTAATGCCTTGAACCAGAGCAATGACAAACGCACTAAAAATGAGGTAAAACACACACGAAAACTGGGATTACTGCCACTAGAATGACATTTTTTATAAATTTGACAATTTTGTTAGTTTGAGATTGAAAAATCAAAGTTACGGGTTTCAGCTCAAATTAATGGCTAGAACATGACAAATTCTTAACTGACCACGGTTAGATTTATGCCTAGACGTGAATATCTATGGCTGCATGTTTTCATAGCTAGATGAATCCATGAAATAGCTAGATATAGCAATCAAGTTGGCAAAACTGATATCGATGCTCTCTAATTCTCTCATGCCATGAACCAGACCAAAGACATACGCACTAAAAATGGGGTAAAAACACACACAAAAACTAAGATTACAGACACTAGAATGACATTTTTTAAAAATTAGACAATTTTGTTAGTTTGAGATTGAAGAATCAAAATTACCAGTTTCGGCTCAAAGTAAGGGTAAGAACATGAATAATTCGTAATTGTCAATGGCTTGATTTATGCCTAGACGTGAATATCTATGGTTGCATGTCTTCAAACATAGCTAGATGACGCCATCAAGTTGTCAACCCTGATGTCAATGCTGTATAATGCTCTCATGCCTTGAACCAGAGCAATGACAAACGCACTAAAAATGAGGTAAAACACACACAAAAATTGGGATTTCTGCCACTAGAATGACGCTTTTAATAAATTTCACAATGTTGTTACTTTGAGATTGAAGAATCAAAGTTATCAGTTTCGGCTCAAATTAATGGATAGAACTTAACTAGTTCGTAACTGATAATGATTAGATTTAAGTCTAGACGTGAATATCTATGGTTTCATGTCTTCAAACATGGCTAGATGAAGCCATAAATTTGGCAACCCTGATGTCAATGCTGTATAATCCTCTCATGTCTTGAACAAGAACAATGAACTTACGCACTAAATAGGGGTAAGAACACACGCAGAAACTGGGACTACTGCCACTAGTATGACACTTTTTATAAATTGGACAATTTTTTTACTTTGAATTTGAATAATCAAAGTTACCGGGTTCATCTCAAAGTCATGGTTAGAACATGACTAATTCGTAACTGACAATGGTTAGGTTTATGCCTAGACATGCATATCTATGGCTGCATGTCTTCAAACATAGCTAGAGGGAGAAATCAAATTGGCAACCCTGATAGCGATGCTCCAAAATGCTCTCATGCCATGAACCAGAGCATTGACATACTCACTAAAAATGGGGTAAAACGTACGCAAAAACTAGGATTACAGCCAATAGAATAACATTTTTAATAAATTTGACAATTTTGTTAGTTTGAAATTGAAAAATCAAAGTTACCGATTTCGGCTCAAAGCAATGGTTGGAACATGACTAATTCGTAACTGACAAGGGTTAAGTTTATGCCTGGACGTGAATATCTCTTGCTGCATGTCTTCAAACATAGCTAGATGAAGCCATAAAATGGCGATATCTAGCCATCAAGTTGACAACCCTGACTTTGAAGTTCTAAAATTCTCTAATGATTCGAACCAGAGCAATGACATACGCACTAAAAATTGTGTAAAATCACACACAAAAACTGGCATTACTACAATAGAATCACATTTTTTATAAATTTGAATATTTTGTTAGTTTGAGATTGAAGAATCGAAGTTACGGGTTTCAGCTCAAATTAATGGCTAGAACATGATTAATTCTTAACTGACAAGGGTTAGATTTATACCTAGACGTGAATATCTATGGCTGTATGTCTTCATAGCTAGGTTAAACCATTAAATAGCTAGATCTAGCCAACATGTCGGCAACCCTGACGTCGATGCTCTCTAATGCTCTCATGCCTTGAACCAGAGCAATGACATACGCACTAAAAATGGGGTAAAAACACACACAAAAACATGGATTCCTGCCACTAGAATGACATTTTTAATAAATTTGACAATTTTGTTAATTTGAGATTGAAGAATCAAAGTTACCAGTTTCGGCTCAAAGTAATGGTTAGAATATGAATAATCCGTAATTGTAAATTTTTAGATTTATGCCTAGACGTGAGTATCTATGGTTGCATGTCTTCAAACATAGCTAAATGACGCCATGAAGTTGGCAACCCTGTAGTCAATGCTGTATAATGCTCTCATGCCTTGAATCAGAGTAGTGACATACGCAGTAAATATAGGGTAAGAACACACGCAGAAACTGGGATTACAGCCACTAGAATGACACTTTTTATAAATTTGACAATTTCTTTACTTTAAGATTGAAAAATCAAAGTTACACGTTTCGGCTCAAATTAATGGCTAGAATGTGACTAATTAGTAACTGACAAAGGTTGGATTTACGCGTAGACGTGAATATCGATTGCTGCATGTCTTCAAACATAGCTAGATCGAGCCATCAGGTTGGCAACCCTGATGTCGTTGTTCTTTAATGCTCTCATGCCTTGATCCCGAGCAAAGACATACGCACTAAAAATGGGGTAAAATCACATACAAAAACGGGGATTACTAACTCTAGAATGACATTTTTTATAAATTTGACAATTTTGTAAGTTTGAGATTGAAGAATCCAAGTTACCGGTTTCGGCTCAAATTAAAGGTTAGAACATGACTAATTCGTAACTGTCAATGTTTGGATTTACGCCTAGACGAGAGTATCTATAGTTGCATGTCTTCAAACATAGCTAGATGACACCATCAAGTCGGCAACCCTGATGTCAGTGCTGAATAATGCTCTGATGCCTTGAACCAGAGCAATGACATACGCAATGAAAATGGGGTAAGAACACACACAAAAAAGGGGATTACTGCCACTAGAATGACACTTTTTATAAATTTGAATTTTTTTTTACTTTAAGATTGAAGAATCAAAGCAACCGGTTTCATCTCAAATTAATGGTTAGAATGTGACTAATTCGTCACTGACAATGGTTTGATTTATGCGTAGACGTGAATATATATTGCTGCATGTCTTCAAACATAGCTAGATGAAACCATCAATTTGGCAACCCTGATGTCGATGCTTTATAAAGTTCTAATGCCATGAACCAGAGCAATGACATACCCACTAAAAATGGTCAAATCACACACTAAACTATCGATTACTGCCACTAAAGTGGCCCTTTTATAAATTTGAGGATTTTGTTAGTTTAAAATTGAAGAATTAAAGTCACCGATTTCGGCTCAAAGTAATGGTTAGAACATGACTAATTCGTAACTGGCAATGATTAGGTTTATGTCTAGACGTGAATATCTATGGATACGTGTCTTCAAACTTAGAAGAAGCTATGAAGTTGGTAACCCTGATGTCGATGCTCTATAATGCTCTCATGCCATGAATAATAGGAATGACACAACCACTAAAACTGGGGTAAAATCACAAACAAAAACTGGGATTACTGCCACTAGGATGGCACTTTTAATAAATTTAAAAATTTGTTATTTTGAGATTGAAGAATCAAAGTTACCAGTTTCGGCTCAAAGTAATGGTTAGAACATGAATAATTCGTAAATGTCAATGACTAGATTCATGGCTTGACGTGAGTATCTATGATTGCATTGTCTTCAAACATAGCTAGATGACTCCATCAAGTTGGCCACTCTGATGTCAATGCTGTATAATGTTCTCATGCCTTGAACCAGAGCAATGACATACACAGTAAAAATGGGATAGGAACACACGCAGAAACTGGGAAGTAGTATATCTATGTACGTATGAGCGCACATGTACTTTATACACTAAAAACTATATTTTATAGCTTATTTTTATCTTTTTTATATATAAAAAAAAGTTATCGATCCATATTAATATTAAAAACATGATTTTATATCAAAATAAGGCCTTTTTAACATTTAGACCAAATTTTAACTTTTTTTTTAGATAAATGCGTGAAAATGATTAAAAGAGCCCCATTATGAGCATATTTATGAGGGGACCGTTAGTCCCCCCATATATAGGTCGGTGAAAAGATATTAAAAAATATAATGCCATTTTAAATGGCGTCAAAAAAAATCAAAGATAGGCCGCTCCATTTTGGAGCTCCCTCATACATAGCTAAATTACGGTGAAAGGATTAAATAAATCCTCTAAGCTTTAAAGTAATCCTAAAATATATTGATGACGAAACGCGTCCGTAAATTATGGACGCGTTTTATAGAGATCATAAAATCTTGATAGTATTAATAATATTGAAGTTATAATATAAATTTTTTAGAAGATGTTAAAAAAAAAAAAAAAGCATATTTCCATACTTGGAAAATCATATAATCACTTTTTTTCAATAAAAGTAAGTTGTATACAATCTTTACAAAATTTTTTCTCTCCACCAAAATTATAATATGACTTAATATTCTTACTAATTTTTTTAAGATCTTTATCATTATAATTACTTAAAAATGCTGTTCCAGTATCACCGTTTGATTCTATAAATCTTGCTATTACACTAATTCCTTTCTTTTCTAGAGATTTTTTAATCTTATAAAGATCCATTTATTTAGAATTATTTTTTAACTCTATTAAGCTTTCTCTAATATGTATTTATTATCACCTAAATATAAAAATATATATCTTCCTTTATTGATTTTATTTATCGATCTATTAGAAAGTTGTCCATGTTTATTCGCAAGGTAATACTCTTTTTCTTCAACTTCTACAATTAACTTTACGATTGCTGTACCTGCAATCATATTTTTAATTTTTTTCAATGATATCAGATCATATTTTCCAGGATATAAATCATCTAATACATATGTTTGATGATAACCACTCAGACTATTGAACTCTTCCATTTATTAGTAAACATTTTTAAAGACTGGAAATCCTACATTATTTCTTCTTAACATCATGGGTTCATACTCATTTATTCTAGGTAAAAATATTAATTCAGATGTAATATCGCTACAATATAATGTTTCTAAATTAGTTAAATTTTCTATTCCTTCAAGGGATGTTAATTTATTTCCCTCACAATATAATTCTTTTAAATTAGTTAAATTTTCTATTTCTTCAAGGGATGTTAATTTATTTCCCTCACAATATAATTCTTTTAAATTAGTTAAATTTTTTATACCTTCAAGAGATGTTAATTTATTTCCTCCACAATATAATTTTTTTAAATTAGTTAAATTTTTTATACCTTCAAGAGATGTAATATCATTTATGCTACAATTTAATGTTTCTAAATTAGTTAAATTTTCTATTCCTTCAAGGGATGTTAATTTATTTAAATCACAATATATTTTTTTTAAATTAGTTAAATTTTTTATACCTTCAAGAGATGTAATATCATTTTCGCTACAATCTAATGTTTCTATATTTATTAAATTTTCTATTCCTTCAAGAGATTTTAATTTATTTCCCACACAATATAATTCTTTTAAATTAGTTAAATTTTCTATTCCTTCAAGAGAACAATTATATATAAAAATAGATTTCACTTCAGTAGGATTCTCTATATTTAAGAAAGACATAGTTTTTTTTCCATACCATTATTATATACAACATCCATTTATATAGAAACATTTTTATTAAATATTTATTTATCCTCTTTGTTAGTTAATTGTCTCAAAAGATAAACACTCTCTCTCAAGACTGATTTAACTTCATATATCTCTTCAAAAATTTTCTCTTGGAAAGGTTCTATTTCATTATGACCAAACTTTTTATTTAATTCACTCATCTGTATTGCTTGTACTTTTTTCCAATAAACATTAAAAAAGTGATCAGGTAATAGCTCAAATTTATATTTAATCAAATAACAAAAATCTAATTTATGCATAAATTCTTCTATAAAATTTTCACTAAATGTTTGATATCTAGTTATATACAACCAATTTAAATCATCTTTTAATTCTCTCATAGTATCTTCTGTAAGATTTTGAAATATTGATACTTTATATAAATCTAAATTATCAGAATATTTTATGATAAATTCGTTACTTAAAGTTTGATATTGAGATATGTTTACCCAATCTACTATATCTTTACATTTTTCTATAAAATCTTCTGATAATTTTTGATATCTAGAAATTTTAGGCCAATCATCAGGTTGAGCAAATTCTTCAATAAAAGATTCAGACAGTGTTGAATATTGTAAAACTAAATCCCAATTTACATGACTAATAAGATTTCTAATTACATCTTCAGATAAATTTTTTCTGGAAAATTCATTCCAATCAATATCCATTTATTAGAAAGAAATTTTTTCAATATGCATATAAGGTTTTAAAGCGTTACCATCACATATTATCTTTAATGTGATGATATCATCACGTTTACCATAAGCAAAACAGGTTACTACATCTCTATTAACATTTAAAATTTCCTTACCATTGATTTCCAGAGATATCAGTGGACTTTTATCATATATATATTTACTTTCTACTGTATCATATATATCTATATATATAGAAATTTTCATATACATATCGGTAGATAATCGCATCTCTTGATCCAGTAATTTTGAGCTCATCATATTGAAATTTTCTTTTTTATAATCCCCATCTGTATGAAAATCATCTAGTATAGTAACCCAGATACCTCTATTATCTAAATATATTTTATTGACAGCATCGTTATCATTTTCAGGTTCAGAAACATTCGTAATTATTTTATTTTTTGCATCAAATTTATCATTCTGTAATATTAACTAATTTTTTTCAAAATATCTTTTATTCACAACATTTTTTTCATCTTTAGGATCTGCCACATTTCCTATTCTTTTTCCTTTAGCATCAAAAACTTTTCCTTCTAAAGAATGTAAAGTTGTATCATTTAATTCTTTTATTCTCTTGCCTGTTTCTACAGTAAAGGATAAAAAACTCTCATCATATTTAGTTTCTATATGATCTCTCAATTCATGATGATTATTCTCTATTTTATTCAAAACAAAACTTTTAGTGGTTAAATCTAAATCATCTATAGGATTTTCACAATTTTTTAAAATTCTATTTTCCATATCATAATTTCCATCATTCATTAATTTAAAACCTATACCAGGAGGTCCAATAGGTCCTTCTTTCATTTGATCATCATAAGGTGGATAATAAGCACTCATTTATTTAATTTTAAGATTTTAAACTCTTAACCATTGTTATAGTTTTATTTTTTAAATTTATAAAACATCTCTTTCTTTCTTTAAAAATAAAATAAAACTTATATTCCTTTTGACTATTCGTTATCCAATTAAATTCAATATCTAAATTATTTAAATCGGTATAGTTTTCATGATTTGATGAGTCAAAAGGAAAAATAGGATACAGTTTACCAAAATTCTCCTTATTTATCAAAGGTCCTGTATCTGTATTATTATCGTAAAGTCCTTCACGTAAAAGAGCTTCATACACTCTACTATAATCTTTATTGGCAAAATTTGTTTTATAACGCATAAGAGGAACTTGTTTATTATTAATCATCAACCAGCATTCTGCCATATCTATATGATCAAATATCATATTATTTTTTTCATAATTATTATCTCTTTCAACATATTGAGGAATAACATAGACACTTAAAACTTCATCTGACGCTGTAGTTGCTGTCACAGATCCACTGTTGCTTCTATATGGGCCTACCATCTTAAATCTATATCGATCCCAATTTACCTCTATATCTTTATTAGATAGATATGATTCCAGAAACAAACTTTCTTCAGAATTTTTTAATTCTATATAAGGTAAATGTAAAGTTAAACCTTCAACTACTACCTTATAATTTTCGTTTCTTATATTAGTATATATCATATTTTTATTTTCATTTCTTTGAATTTCTATTTTCACTTCAAAACCTGAAATTATCTTTTCATATTCTCTAAAGAAATCGATTATATCTTTTAAAGGTGTCCATATTTTAATGACATTGCTATCTTTCGTTAGTTCCCATCTCTTTACGAATCCTTCGTTATAATCTTTATTCATTTTCAAATTATTAAAAAATTCAGTTATTTTAGTAGTATCTTCTAAAGTACCATCATATTTGAACTCATTACGATCAGCTGAATCAGATGTATCTAGATAAAAAAATTCATTTTGAGCTTGTGATGTTACATAATCAGGAGTATAATGAATTAATCTTAAAACATGATTCATGATTGAAAAATTTGACTGTGTATTTGATTCAATTTCAGTATCTCCTATATGTACTTTTAAAGTTTTGATAAAACCTCCACCATTTACTAGACTCACATTTTCGTTTCCAATGGATGATTTATCATTTTTTGTAATTTTAATTTTAGTTCAAGATATCCTCTAGAATATAAAATTTTTGCTTTAGTATCATTAATATGAAAAACATAGGTAGCATTCTCATCTGAACTATGTTCTTTTGGATGAATTTCTCTTAATTCATAACTTTTAATGTGATCATTATAATAATAACGAGTATCACTTAAATCATAAATCATTTATTTAGGAAGAATTTTTAAACCACCTCCTTTCTTTTTCATAGAAAATATTACATTTAATATATTCTTAGGTTTCAATAAAACCTTTAAAAATCCTTGTATTTTTTTACTTTTTCTTTTATACATTTATTTAAGAAGAAATAAAATTAAATTCTACAGCTCCTTTATTTAAATCTATTAATTCACCTTTTTGATTAGTAATCCTCATTTTTATTCTTTCAACAGGATCTACTTTAACAGGAAAATATATCCAATTATTAAATTCTTTTGAAATTATACTACCTGGAGGGTTTTTATTAGTGAAAGAATATATGACTTCTGAATTATATTGATTTATTAAAGATCCTTTTACAACATCACAGTGAATATAAATATTATCATTTCCATTAGATATATCAGAAATATGTTCACCTTCAATCTCTGTTTCTTCATCATAACTTCCATATGTCGGTTTTAAAAAGCCTATAATTTTATGAAAGTTACTTTCTGTAAAATCAATTACCCAATTTTTTTTCAGTTTAATAGATATTCTTTGTCTTGCTTCAATAATACCAAATTTGACAGGTGGATCCTTACCAAATATTTTCATCATATACTCATTTAAACCTCTTACAGTATAATTACCATTTGAGATAATAATTGTTATATCTGAACTGATATCTTTGTCTAACAATCTAAATTTGTTATTTCCATAATTCTTACTTATATTAAACCAGGAAACTTCCATAGAGAATGAGTGTAAAGCTAATTTTTTTATTTTAAGAGGTGTAATAAAATTTACAGTAAATTCTTCTGATTTCTCATGACCTTCAGATTTTAATTTTATCATTTATACATAACAAAATTTTCATTATAGTCACTAGGTTTTTGTGTAGGAAATGATTTGAGAACATTTTAGGTGATATACCTTTATTCCTTTCTCTTATATATTTCATACAAAATATACCACATTTCACAGATGAAGGTTTCTGTAAAAAACTATCATTATAACCTATTTTTTTATTGGATGTAACAAGAAATGATTTAATATTTTTAGGAATATAGTCCTTCTTCATATTGTCATATTCACCAAACGGATCAAAATATTCCACATATTTATATTTAGGATCATTATAATAACAAACCCAATGAGTTCCGGGACCTGTTGATACATCTAAATTAATGATTCCATTTTCAAATTTTCCTATTGTTTTAGGTAATAAATCGGAGGTAAACACACCTCTAAATCCTTTTTCATTTTTCATATTTTCTATAATCATTTTGTCGCTAATTCCCACTGTTGATATATTCCCTTTCCAAGTTTTTTTTTTTCCCAGATCCCTTTTTTTGCACAGCTGAACTAGCTAATCCTGATAAAGCACCTGTTGCTAATGCTGGAACTGCTAATTTAGCAGCGGTTATTAAAGAGGGTATAAATGCCGCTGGAAATGGTAAAAATCCTCCATTTTTATCTAATTGAGTTTTACTGATTGTAATTCTTTTTTTATCATTAATATGATTAATTTGAGTTTTAGTTAAATACATCTCATGATTAGGAGTTTTAGATTTATCTATTTGTAATGTTACTTCTACTTTATTTTTAAAAGCTGATTTAAGTTTATTTTTCTGACCTTCACTCAAATAAACTTTATTTTTTATCATTTATTAACAGAGAAATTGTTTATGATATCGTTGTACATCATTATAAGTCATTTCTTTATTTTTTAATAACATATCTAACAATAAATTTACTTGATTATACAATTTCTTTGATTTACTTCCGTTACATATTTTTTCTGTTAAATTTGGTAATACATTCAATCCTTTACCCACCTTCATTTCTTTACTACTTCGAATCATATTTAATCTATGCATATAATTTTGCAACATATTTTCTTTATTTTTAATTTCTTTTATATCATTCTTTTTCTGGTTTAATTCCTCCTCTGAAAAATTTTTAGCTCTAGAAATTGTACTTTTTAAGTTGCCTCTTTTCTTGGATAATCCTTCTTTTAACTGTTTAGCTCTTCCATACATCTCCTCTAATTTTTCTTGATCTTTTAAAAATACTGACGGTCTGTATAATTTTTCCTCTTTTAAATATTTTAAATTTAAATTTTGATCGATATCATAAGTATAAGATACTAATTCTTTCACAGCTTCAATAGGCTCTTCTATAGATGGAAATGTAATATTTTCTACAACATTTTGAATACTTTTCACAACTTCTTTATTTGATTTTTCATATTTTTCAATTTCTTGACTGATTGGTTTATGAAATTCTTCTAAGGTCTTTTGAATACCTATTTTTTCTTTTAGTTGATCTTCATTATTCTTTCTTATTTCTTTTTCTATTTTTACTATTTTAATTGAATCTTTTATTTGCTTTAAAAACTTATGTTTCCGTTCTTTTTCTAAGTTCATTTATATAATATTAATTTTTTTACTGCAGCAAATTTTATTTTTACTGCTAGTAAATTATGATAAAAATTAAAGATTACACAGAACCAGAAGAATTACCTGATCCTAAACAACATCCTTTGTTACCTAAACATCCATTTAGATTACTTATAGTAGGATCTTCAGGTTCAGGTAAAACAAATTTACTGTTAAATTTGATTTATGATTTATTATTTTTTGATGCATTATATATATGTGCAAAAGATTTATACGAACCTAAATATTCTAAATTACAAGAAATATATACATTGTTTGAAGATATAGAAAGAGAAGATATTTTGAAATGTAAGAATATAAAGAATAAGAAAAAATTATTAAAATTATATGATAAATTCAAAAAAAAAGTATTATTTTCTTCAGATCATAATTTTATTAATGTAGATGATTTAAATCCTACATTAAAGAATTTAGTTATTTTTGATGATTGTGTGATTGAGAAAGATCAAAAAAACATCGAAGAATTATTTATCAGAGGTAGAAAGAAAAACGCATCCTTTATTTATTTAACTCAGTCATATTATTTAACACCTATCAATATAAGAAGGAACTGTAATTACGATATATTTTTCACTCTACAACCAAAAGAAAATCAACAGATTATAAGAGAGATAGATGGTTTATTAAGTACTGAAGAATTCAAACAAATGTATAATAAAAGTGTTCAAGAAAAATATGATTTTTTTATGTTAGATTTAGTGAATTCAGAAATGAGATACAGGAAAAAATTTAATCCTATATAAATGGATGTATATTTAGAAAAAAGATTATATGTTTACAGAAAGAGTAGAAATATGTATCAAAAGATAAGTATTTCATTATCAGTAAGTAAGGTTATTCTAAGTGGAACAGGTTTATCAGCAATAGCCTTTCTACCTCTTGCATTTTTAAGTTTATCAGTTGGTATAGTAGAAGCCATAGATCTCGCATTAAAAATAGCAGAAAGGAAAGAAGAATATAGACATTGTTATAATTTTTATAAAGAACTCATTAATTCGTTTAAAGCTAAGGATATGACAGAAGAAGAAATTTATATGTGTGAAAAGGATTTCATAAAAAGTTTAAAATTTAATCCAGTTGAAAAATACGTAAAACAAATGCAATTGAATGGATATAAATTTCTAAATAAATAAATGGTTTGTAAAAAAAAGAAAGGTGGTGATATTGTTGGATGCATACAAGATAAAGTAAATCTTCCAGAAATGCATTTACCAGGATATCAATATTGTGGCCCAAATACAAAATTAGAAAAAAGATTAAAAAGAGGTGATCCTGGAATAAATAGAGTTGATAAAGCATGTAAAGAACATGATATTGATTACAATAAAACAAAAGATACAAAACTGAGACATGTTGCTGATCAAAAATTAATAGATAATTTAAATGCTATACAAGATCCAACATTTCAAGAAAGATTAGCTAGAGGAATTATTAAACCTATTATTAAAGTTAAAAAAACTTTTGGATTAGGTCTTTCTATATATTGTGTCAAGTGTAAAGATAAAACCCCAACTAAAAATTATCATAAAACTACTTCTAAAAATATTAAACCAGTTGGTAAAGGTATCTGTACTATTTGTGGAAGTAAAAAGAATACTTTTTTAGGGAGTTAAAAGAGACATATTATAATCCAGAAACAGCTTATTGTGGAATTAATGAATTGAAAAGAAAAACAGGGTTACCTAATGTTGAAGAATTTTTACATGAACAAGATGTATATACTAGATATAAACCTGTCATTCGTAAATTTAAAAGAAGAAGAGTTTATGTTCCAAACAGTAATAATCAATTTGACGCTGATTTGTTATTTATAAAAAATTATAGCAAATATAATGATGGAACTAATTATTTGTTAACGGTTATAGATGCTTTTAATAAATATGCTTGGGCTTTTCCTATAAAAAGAAAAACATCTGAAGAAGTAGTACAAGGTTTTAAACAAGTTTTTAAAGAAAGAATACCAAAATTCATTTTGACAGATGAAGGTACTGAATTTACAGGAAAACAGACACAAAAATTATTTAAAGATAATAATATACATTGGTTTACAACTAAAAATAAAGAAATAAAATCTGCAATAGCTGAGAGATTTAATAGAAGTATAAGAGAAAAAATTATAAAATATATGCATGCTAACAATACTAAAAGATATATTGATGTATTACCCAAATTACTTAAAAATTATAACAATTCATATCATAGATCAATAAAAATGACACCTGTTGAGGCTAGAGAAAATGAATCTCAAGTTTATAAAAATTTATATACTAAAAAGATCATGAAAAAACCTAAATTTAGGATAGGAGATAGTGTTAGAATATCTACAATTAAGAAAACATTCAGGAAAGTAGATGATTCTACATTCACTGAAGAGATTTTTATAGTTTCTGAAGTATTGAAAACAGATCCAATTACTTATCGATTAAAAGATTTAAACAGTAAAGAAATTGAAGGAACTTTTTATGAAAATGAAATGGTAAAATATAATAAAAAAGATGATGTATATAAAATTGAAAAAATCATAAAAAAGAAAGGAAATAAGTATTTTGTAAAATGGCTAGGATATCCAGATGAATTTAATAGTTGGACATCTGAATTAGTATAAATGAATAAGATGAAATTAATCTATGATTCGGAAGAAGAAGAACATTTTTATGTTATCGATTACGAAAGTTTAAAACAAAGATATAATTGTAGAGTTTGTTATTTTAATCGATTAAGAAAGAGATATAATATATCTCAAGAAGTTGAGGATATGTTTTTAAAATTTTTAGATTTTATGTATTATGAGAAATCAATTAACTATTACTATTTTATGAAAAAGATTTGTGATATTTTAAATATTGAAAATAATATAAAGGTTCAAAAAGTTAAAAAGAAATATGAAAAAATATGGAATGATTTCTTACAAAGTATTACAAAAAATGTTTCTTCATAAATGGAGCTTACAAAAAAGTGCATACACTGTTTGACTATGAAATCGGTAAATGAGTTTTACATATATCATAGAAATGAAAAAATTTATTTCCAAAGTCATTGCAAATGTTGTGATTCCATAATTAAATATAAAAAATTTAAATGTGAATGTGGTATGCAATATACCTATACACACAAAAAGAGGCATTTAAAAAGTATTTATCACAGTAAGCATCTTGGAAAAAGTATTGTATAAAATGTTTCCTAATAAATGGAGCTCAACTTAAAGTCAAAGACTATTAATGAACTTAGAAAAGTAGTAAAATTATTGAATATTAAACAACCTAAAGGTTGTAAGAAGGTTGATTTAATTAAATTATTAACTAAATATATCAGAAAAACAGGTGAATATAAACCTGTTTTAGTAGATTTATTAAATTTAGATTTGTCAGCATACTTGGAAAAAAAGAAAAAAATATTTATTAATAAACCTAAAAAACGTAAAAAAATTAAAAAGATTTTTGATTCTTTTAATTTAAGATTTGATAAAAATGATTTTAAATCTGTCTTTCCTGAAGAAAATGTATTTACAGTAGAAGAAAATCTTGAAAAGTTATTTACAGAAGATAGAAAATGTCGTATATGTGGTAAATATTATGAAGATGAAGAAGAACATATAAAGAAAGACTTAATGATTAAAAGATCAAAACAAAAAAGAAAATGTATTATTTGCGGTATATATTATAAAAATTTAGATAATCACATATCAAGTCGAAAACATAAAAAAGCATTAGATGAAGGTAATGTAGAAATTAAGGAATATGAAACTGCTTATAAATCTAGATTAAGATCATATAGAATTAATAATTTTAATAATATTAAAATCCCTCTAGAATTTTTAGAAGAGAAAAGAAAGGTTGTAATAGAAATAATAAAGCATATTATGAAAGAATTTAATGGAATAAAGGTAAATTTTAAATTGTTTTGTTTGTATAAATTAAATGAAGAAATTCAAGAATTTACATTCAAAACTGAGAATCAAATTATATTAAAATCTAATGATTTACATACTTTTTATGATTATGTTATTGACAACTTAATAAATGAATCTGATGATTTTATATCAAAAGGATCTGGTTGGAGTCTTGAAGAAATTAAATTTTTGGAATTGAGAATAAATAAGTATCAACCCTTGAGAGGATCAAGTTATATTGATTTACCTGAAAACATTAAATCTAAACAAGCTATAATAAATGTAAAAAATAAAGATAATAAATGTTTTATGTGGTCAATATTATCAGCAATTCATCCTGTAAAAAAATATCCTCAAAGAGTGTCAAAATATGAGCAATATAAAGATGAATTACATTTTAAAGGTATTGATTTTCCTGTTTCATTAGACAATATTAAGAAATTTGAAAAACTAAATAATATATCTGTAAATGTTTATAGTTATTATGGTTCAATTTATCCACTTAGAATAACTAACAATAAATTAGAAAAACATGTAAACTTGTTTTATATGAAATATCATTATTGTTGGATTAAAAATATGAATAGTTTGATCAGATCACAAATTACTAATCATCGTATATTTTTATGTGATAGATGTTTAAATTATTTTTATTCTGAGGAAAGATTAAAGATACATGTGGAATACTGTAAAGATGCTGTCACAATTAATATGCCTAAAAAAGATAAAGTTATTCAATTTAAAAATCATGAAAGAAAAATGAGAGTACCATATACTATATATGCTGATTTTGAATCTCTCTTACCTAAAATTGATACATGTGAGCAAGATCAAACTAAATCATATACTGTGAAATATCAAAAACATGTAGCAGATGCATTTTGTTATTATATCAAATATGAAAAGGAATACTATAAACCTCCTGTTGTTTATAGAGGACCAGATACAATCAAAAAGTTTGTATCTATGTTAAAAGAGGATACTCTTAAAATTGAAAAAATGATAGAAGACAAAACTAAAAAATATGAAAGTATCAAATCAATGATAGAGTTCGATGAAAATCATTATAAAAGAACTAATATTTGTCATATATGTGAAAATCAAATCTTAAATGATGATAAAGTAATTGATCATTGTCATATAACTGGAAAACATAAAGGTCCAGCTCATAATATTTGTAATTTAAATTATCAAATTCCAAAATTTATTCCAGTAAAAATTCATAATTTAACAGGTTATGATTCTCATTTGTTTATAAAAGAACTTGGATTTGATCAATCAAAAATAGATGTTATACCTAATACTGAAGAAAAATATATATCTTTCAGCAAAAAAATAGGAGGTATGAAATTGAGATTTATTGATACATTTACATTTATGTCTTGCAGTTTAGATAATTTATCAAAAAACTTGAGACCAGAGAATGAAATAAATAGATATCCTCCAAAAATACGAAAACTGAAATATATTAAATACTTAAAATCAAAATTTAGAGAGACATCATTACATTTTCCTGATGATAAATTAGATCTCATTACAAGAAAAGGTGTATATCCTTATGATTATATGGATTCTAGAGATAAATACAAAGAAACAGAATTACCTTCAAAAGATAAATTTTATAATAAATTGAATGAATGTAATATAACTGATGAAGAATATAAACATGCTCAACGTGTTTGGAAAGAATTTAATATAAAAAATTTAGGTGAATATACAGATTTATATGTTAAAACAGATGTACTAATTTTAACAGATGTATTTGAAAATTTTAGAGATGTTTGTTTAAAAACTTATCAATTAGATCCAGATTATTATTTTACAGCTCCTGGTTTATCTTGGGATGCAATGTTAAAAATAACAAATGTTAAATTAGATTTATTAAATGATTATGATATGATTCTCATGATAGAAAAAGGTTTAAGAGGAGGTGTTTCACAATGTTGTAATAGATATGGAAAAGCTAATAATAAATATATGAAAAATTATGATAAAAGTAAAGAATCCAATTATTTAATGTATTTAGATGCTAATAATTTATATGGATGGGCTATGAGTCAATATTTACCATATGGAGAATTTAAATGGTGTAATGAAATAAATTACGTTAAACGTGAATTATATAACAATAAAATAAAAGATGATTCAGATATTGGATATATATTTGAAATTAGTTTAAGATATCCAAAAGAGTTACATGATTATCATTCAGATTTACCATTATGTCCTGAAAATAGAATACCTGAAAATTCGAAACAAGGTAAGTTATTAACAACTTTACATGATAAAGAGAAATATGTAGTTCATTATAGAAGTTTAAAACAATATTTGAAAATGGGTCTAAAGGCTGTAAGAGTACATAGAGTATTGCAATTTAAACAATCAAATTGGTTAAAAAAATATATAGATTTAAACACTGAAATGAGAAAGATAGCTGCTAATGATTTTGAGAAAGATTTTTATAAATTAATGAATAATTCTATATTTGGAAAAACAATGGAATCTATAAGAAAACGAATTGATGTAAGATTATGTTGTAATTATGATCAAGTTAAAAAATTAATTGCTAAACCTAATTTCAAATGTAGAACTATTTTTGATGAAAATTCGGTAGCTGTTCACATGAAAAAAACAAAACTATATTTTAATAAACCGATTTATGTTGGAATGAGTATATTAGATTTATCTAAACATTTAATGTATGATTTTCATTATAATATTATGAAACCGAGATATAAAGATAATATTAAATTATTATATATGGATACAGATAGTTTTATATATGATATTAAAACAGATGACTTTTATGAAGATATGAAGTCTATGATTGATTATTTCGATACATCTGATTATCAAGTAAATAATCTGTATAATATGCCTAGATGTAATAAAAAAGTATTAGGTAAAATGAAAGATGAAAATAACGGTGTGATTATGGAAAAATTTGTAGGTTTAAGAAGTAAAATGTATTCAATAAAATTAGAAAAACAGAGTGTTGAAGAATATAATAATAAAAATGAAGACCATAAAAATGTTGAGATTAAGAGATCTAAAGGTACTAAGACTAGTACCGTTAAAAACAGAATGTCATTTGAGGATTATAAAGACTGTTTATTAAATAAAAAAGATCAATATAGAACACAGAATTTAATTAGAAGTAAGAAACATGAATTGTATTCAATTCAAGTGAACAAGATAGCTTTATCAGCAAAAGATGATAAAAGATTTATATTAGAAGATGGTATGAATACTAGAGCTTTAGGACACTATAAAAATGTTTACTAATAAATGGATGAGTGCTTAGGTGATATTAGAGCTTTAAATTTTACAAATTCTGAAGAAATTTACTATATGACTTATCTTTGTAATGAATTGTATGATTTATATATAAAATATGATCATAATAAAAAACTATTATCAGAAAGTTTTCAAAGGTTGACTGAATTAATTGAAAAAGAAGAAAATGAAGATATTAAATTGAATGGATTAGGAGTTTTATATGTTATTTCAAAGAATTTATTCTATTGGACATGAATTTTATAAAAAATGTTTAAATTAAATGATCCTGAAAAAACTAAATATTGTGCCGATTCGTCCTTACTTAACTCAACTGAGAAAAATAATAATCTTAGAAGCGAGTACAAAGATGAGCAATCCTTATCTTTTCAGACCCGGCGCAAAAATCAATCAACACGCGGCGCGCTTTCTAAAGAGGAAAAAATAATGTGAAAGACAGATAATTCTATATAATTTTCTACAAGTCAGTGCAGTCATTTTTTTAATATATTAGAGGGGTTTATAAAACTATTTTATCTCTATAATTCAGGGGGGGATGACTATCCCCCCCTATAATGTTATTTATAAAAAAATGTTTACTAATAAATGGAAGAGTTCAATAGACTGAGAGGTTATCCTAAGACGCTTAAATTAAATGATTTATATCCTGGGGAATATAATCTGATATCATTGAAAAAAATTAAAACACAATATGGAAATACAGTAATCATAAAGTTATATGTGGGAGATATAGAAAAAGATTATTATCTGGCGAATAAGCACGGTATGCTATCTGATGAATCTATATATGAAATTAATAAAGGAAGATATATATTTAAATATTCAGGTATGATTAATGATAAATATGAATTAGAGGAAGCTTAATATATTTTAGAGTTAAAAGGAACAGCATTTTTAAGTCTTAGTAAGAATATTATTATAATTTTGAGATTAGTAAAGAACAACTTACTTTTGTTGATTTTTCTAAGCTATAGATGGCAGCACTAGTAATTCCTTTAATATATATTAATCTTTTAATATCTATAGTACTTTGTGTATATATTAAACTATCCTTCTTTATTTTATATTATTTATAAACTATTTTTTAGTCGAAAAGGTCTTAGATGTTAACTTTTTTCGACTAAAAAATATTATGTCATGTTTATATTTTTAAAATTTTGATGTGTTATTGCCCCGGGGTTGGCTGAATGGATAAAGCAATAGTCTACTATCAGAAAGATGCTGGTTCAAATCTCCATGTGCACTGTGAATATATGATCCGTACGTTATTTATTAGAATTAATTAGATTTAATTAGTATTAGTCTATATATATATATATATAGTACATTAATTGTATATTCCTTGTCTATTTCAGTCATAGAAAATTGGAGATGGAATCCTGGCTGTGTTGAATAGAGGGCCTGACTGACTGATGAGGAGCCTGGCTGATGAGAAGTCCTAAAAAAAAAAAAGGATTTCCCCCCCCAACGTAGACCTCAAACCCCAAACGTGTTGAGACGTATTTAACATCAGAAAAGGTCTACGGGGGGAAGGGGGTTTTGCTGAATTTTACTATATTTTATTTTAGATTGGATAGTGCTGCCATCTATCAAATAAATCTTCATAACGTTGCACTTAGGAGAGATAAAAGGCTTCGCTGTGTCGATAAACACTTTTATTTTTTTTTTTGCTTCTGATATGAGAAAGCTTAAAGAGCCTTTCTATCTGTTCATATCTATAAAACCGTAATTTACGGTTCAAAGTAGATTTATATATTCTGGTATGGTAAATACAAATATGAGAGTTATTTATTCTATGATTTTCTAACCTATCATGTTAAATCACTTTATTTTCTGACTTTAATTATGTTTTAAAAATCTTTAGATCAAACTTTTATGGGGGGGACTAACGGTCCCCCCATTTATTTTAAAGCTTAGGGACTTCTATTCATTTAGAAGTCCTCTTTTTTTCACGCATTTATTTAATTTCATCCTATGTATAAGGGAGCTACAAAATGGAGCGGCCTATCTTTGATTTTTTTTGACGCCATTTAAAATGGCATTATATTTTTTAATATCTTTTCACCGACCTATATATGGGGGGACTAACGGTCCCCTCATAAATATGCTCATAATGGGGCTCTTTTAATCATTTTCACGCATTTATCTAAAAAAAAAAGTTAAAATTTGGTCTAAATGTTAAAAAGGCCTTATTTTGATATAAAATCATGTTTTTAATATTAGTATGGATCGATACCATTTTTTTATATATAAAAAAGATAAAAATAAGCTATAAAATATAGTTTTTAGTGTATAAAGTACATGTGCGCTCATACGTACATAGATATACTACTCTGGGATTACTGCCAGAAGAATGACACTTTTTATAAATTTGACAATTTTGTTTCTTTAAGATTGAAGAATCAACGTTACAAGTTTCGGCACAAACTAAAGGCTAGAACATGACTAATTCGTTACT
This sequence comes from Amaurobius ferox, assembly GCA_951213105.1. Classification (NCBI taxonomy): domain Eukaryota; kingdom Metazoa; phylum Arthropoda; class Arachnida; order Araneae; family Amaurobiidae; genus Amaurobius; species Amaurobius ferox. Next base: position 15,422,376 of record OX578142.1, on the reverse strand, counting down.
GACAAAGGTTAGATTTATGCCTAGACGCGAATATCAAAGGCTGCATGTCTTCAAACATAGATAGATGAAGCCATGAAATAGCTAGACAGCATTGATGTCGAAGTTCTAAAATGTTCTAATGCCTCGAACCAGAGCAATAACATACGCACTAAAAATTATGTAAAATCACACACAAAAACTGGGATTACTGCCACTGGAATGACATTTTTTATAAATTTGACAATTTTGTTAGTTTGAGATTGAAAAATAAAAGTTACGGGTTTCAGTTCAAATTAATGGCTTGAACATGACTAATTCTTAACTGACAACGGTTAGATTTATGCCTAGACGTGAATATCTATGGCTGCAAGTCTTCATAGCTAGATGAAGCCATGAAATAGCTAGATATAGCTATCAAGTTGGCAAAACTGATATCGATGCTCTCTAATGCTCTCATGCCATGAACCAGAGCAAAGACATACGCACTAAAAATGGGGTAAAACACACACAAAAACAAAGATTACAGGCACTTGAATGACATTTTTTTTAAATTCGACAATTTTGTTAGTTTGAGATTGAAGAATCAAAATTACCAGTTTCGGCTCAAAGTAATGGTTAGAACATGAATAATTCGTAATTGTCAATGGCTAGTGTTATGCCTAGACTTGAATATCTATGGTTGCATGTCTTCAAACATAGCTAGATGACGCCATCAAGTTGTCAACCCTGATGTCCATGCTGTATAATCCTCTCATGCCTTGAACCAGAGCAATGACATACACAGTAAAAATGGGGTAGGAACACACGCAGAAACTGGGATTACTGCCACAAGAATGACGCTTTTTATAAATTTGACAATTTTGTTTCTTTGAGATTGAAGAATCAACGTTACAAGTTTCGGCACAAACTAAAGGCAAGAACATGACTAATTCGTTACTGACAAAGGTTAGATTTATGCCTAGACGCGAATATCAAAGGCTGCATGTCTTCAAACATAGATAGATGAAGCCATAAAATAGCTTGACCTAACCATCAAGTTGGCAACATTGATGTCGAAGTTCAAAAATGCTCTAATGCCTTGAACCAGAGCAATGACATACGCACTAAAAATTGTGTAAAATCTCACACAAAAACTGGGATTACTGCCACTGGAAAGACATTTTTAATAAATTTGACAATTTTGTTAGTTTGAGATTGAAAAATAAAAGTTACGGGTTTCAGTTCAAATTAATGGCTAGAACATGACTAATTCTTAACTGACAACGGCTAGATTTATGCCTAGACGTGAATATCTATGACTGCATGTTTTCATAGCTAGATGAAGCCATGAAATAGCTAGATATAGCAATCAAGTTGGCAAAACTGATACCGATGCTCTCTAATGCTCTCACGCCATGAACCAGAGCAAAGACATACGCACTAAAAATGGGGTAAAAACACACACAAAAACTAAGATTACAGGCACTAGAATGACATTTTTTTTAAATTTGGCAATTTTGTTAGTTTGAGATTGAAGAATCAAAATTACCAGTTTCGGCTCAAAGTAATGGTTAGAACATGAATAATTCGTAATTGTCAATGGCTAGTGTTATGCCTAGACGTGATTATCTATGGTGGCATGTCTTCAAACATAGCTAGATGACGCCATCAAGTTGTCAACCCTGATGTCAATGCTGTATAATGCTCTCATGCCTTTAACCAAAGCAATGACATACACAGTAAAAATGGGGTAGGAACACTCGCAGAAACTGGGATTACTGCTACTAGAATGACACTTTTTATAAATTTGACAATTTTTTTACTTTGAGATTGAAAAATCAAATTTACCGGTTTCGGCTCAAATTAATGGTTAGAATGTGACTAATTCGTAACTGACAATGGTGAGATTTATGCCTAGACATGAATATCTATGGATGCATGTCTTCAAATATAGCTAGATGAAGCCATACAATAGCTAGATCTAGAAATCAAGTTGGCAAAACTGATATCGTTGTTCTCTACTGCTCTCAAGCCTTCATCCAGACCGAAGACATACGCACAAAAAATGGGGTAAAAACACACACAAAAATTAAGATTACTGGCACTAGAATGATAATTTTAATAAATTTCAAAGTTTTGTTACTTTCAGATTGAAGAATCGTAGTTACCTTTTTCGGCTAAAATTAATGACTAAAACATGAGTAATTCGTAACTGACAATGGTTGGATTCATGCCCAGATGTAAATATCTATTGCTGCATGTCTTCAAACATAGCTAGATGAAGCCATCAATTTGGCTACCCTGATGTCGATGCTCTAAAATGCTCTCATGACATGAACAAAAGCAATGTCATACCTACTAAAAATGGGGTAAAATCACACACAAAAACTAGGATTACTGCCACTGAGATGATACTTTTAATAAATATGACAATTTTGTTAGTTTGAAATTGAAGAATCAAAGTTACCGTTTTGAGCTAAAATTAACGGTTAGAACGTGACTAATTCGTAACTGACAATTGTTAGATTTAAGCCTAGACGTGAATATCTATGGTTGCATGTCTTCAAACATAACTCGATGACGCCATCAAGGTGGCAAAATTGATGTCGATGCTCTCAAATGCTCTCATGCCATGAACAAGGGCAAAGACATACGCTTTAAAAATAGGGTAAAGACACACACAAAAACTAAGATTACTGGCACTAGAATAATACTTTTAATAAATTTGACAGTTTTGTTACTTTGAGATTGAAGAATCAAAGTTACCGGTTTCATATAAAATTAATGGGTAGAACATGACTAATTCGTAACTGACAATGGTTAGATTTATGCCTAGACGTGAATATCTATGGCTACAAGTCTTCATAGCTAGACGAATCCTTGAAATAGCTAGATAAAGCCATCAAGTTGTCAACCCTGATGTCGATGCTCTAAAATGCTCTCATGCTTTAAACCAGAGCAATGGCATACGCACTAAAAATGGGGTAGAAACACACGCATAAACAAAGATTACTGCCACTAGAGTTGTTGTTGATTGTTGAAACCCAGACCGTCCGACCTACCAGAAAGGTGTAAGGTAACTGTACTGCCACTAGAGTGACACTCTTTATAAATGTGACAATTTTTATCAATCAAAGTTACCGGTTTCGGTTCAAATTAATGGTTAGAACTTGATTAATTCGTAACTGTCAATGGTTAGATTTATGCCTAGACGCGAATATCTATGGTTGCATGTCTTCAAATATAGCTATATGACGCCATCAATTTGGCAACCGTGATGTCAGTGCTCTATAATGTTCTCATGCATTGAACCACAACAATGATATACGCACTAAGAATGGGGTAAGACCACATACAGAAACTGGGTTTACTGCCACTAGAATGACACTTTTTATAAATTTGAAAAAAATGTTCTTTGAATTTGAAGAACCAAAGTTACCGGTTTCGGCTCAAAGTAATGGATAGAACATAACTAATTCATAACTTACGATGTTTATGTTTATGCCAAGACGTGAATACCTATTGCTCCATGTCTTCAGACATAGCTAGATGAAGCCATAAAATAGCTATTTCTGGCCATCAAATTGGCAAAACTGATGTCGATGGCAAAACTAATGCTCTCATGCCATGAACCAGAGCAATGACATACGCACTAAAATGGGGTAAGAATACACACAGAAACTGGCTTTACTGCCACAAGAATGACAGTCTTTATAAATTGGAGTGTTTTGTTACTTTCAGATTGAAGAATCAATGTAGCCGTTTTCGGCTCAAATTAATTGCTATAACGTAACTAATTCGTTACTGAAAAAGGTTACATTTATGGCTAGGCGTGAATATCTATGGCTGCATGTCTTCAAAGATAGATAGATGAAGCCATCAATTTGGCAACCCTGATGTCAATGTTCTACAAGGCTCCCATGCCTTGAAACAGAGCAATAACATACGCACTGCGTAGATCTAGCCATCACGTTGGCAATCCTGCTGTCTAAAATGCTCTCATGCCTTGAACCAGAGAATAGACATACGTTCTAAAAATGAGGTAAAAATACACACAAAAACTGGGATTTCTGCCACTAGAATGACACTTTTAATAAATTTCACACTTTTGTTACTTTGAGATTGAAGAATCAACGTTGGAGTTTTCGGTTCATATTAATGGTTAGAATGTGATTAATTCGTAACTGACAATGGTTAGATTTATGCCTAGACGTGAATATGTATGGTTGCATATCTTCATACATAGCTAGATGGCGCCATCAAATTGGCAACCCTGATGTCAATGATCTATAAGGCTCCCATGCATTGAAACAGAGCAATAACATACGCACAAAAAATAGGCTAGAAAGACACGCAAAAACTGGGATTACTGCCACTCGAATGACACTTTTTATACATTTGACAGTTTTGTTAATTTGTGATTAAAGAATCAAAGTTACCGATTTCTGCTCAAATTAATGGCTGGAAAATGACTTATTCGTAACTAACCATGGTTAGATTTATGCCTGGACCTGAATATCTCTGGCTGTCCTAAAATTGCTAGATCTATTTAAAGCAAGTCATAAAATTGCTAGATCTAGGCAACTAGTTGGCAAAACTGATGTCGATACTCCCTAATACGCTTTTGCTGTGAACCACAGCAAAGAAGTACGTGCTAAAAATGAGGTTAAAGCACACAAAAGAAAGGGATTTCTGCCAGTAGAAGGACAATTTTAGCAAGTTTCACCACTTTGTTACTTTGAAATTGAAGAATCAACTTTTTCGGTTTCGGCTGAAAGTAATGATTGGAACATGACTTATTCGTAACTGACAATGGTTAGGTTTAATGCTAGACGTGAATATCTATTGCTGCATGTCTTCATAGCTAGAGAAAACCATCAAGTTGGCAACCCTGATGTCGATGCTCTATTATGCTTTCATGCCATGGACCGCAGGAATGACATACGCACTAAAAATGGGGTAAAAACACACGCAAAAACAGGGATTACTGCCACCAGAATGACACTTTTTATAAATTTGACATTATTTTTTAATTTGAGATTGAAGAATCAAAGTTACCGGTTTCGGTTCATATTAATTGTTAGAATGAGATTAATTCGTAACAGACAATGGTTAGATTTATGCCTAGACGTGAGACGTGAATATCTATGGTTGCATATCTTCATACATAGCTAAATGACGCCATCAAGTTGGCAACCTGATGTCAATGCTTTATAAGGCTCTCATGCCTTGAACCAGAGCAATGACATACTCACTAAAAATGGGGTAATATTACACGCAAAATCTGGGATTACTGCCACTCGAATGACACTTTTTATACATTTGACAGTTTTGTTACTTTGAAATTGAAGAATCAAAGTTACCTGTTTCTGCTCAAATTAATGGCTAGAAAATGTCTTAATCATAACTGACCATGCTTATATTTTTGCCTGGACCTGAATATCTCTGGCTGAATGTCTTCAAAGACAGCTAGATGAAGCCATCAAGTTGGCAACCCTGATGTCGATGCTCTATAATGCTCTCATGCCTTGAACCGGAACAATGACCTACGCACTAAACATGGGGTAAAAACACACACAAAAACTGGGATTCCTGCCGCTAGAATGACACTGTTAATATATTTGACAATTTTTTTACTTTGAGATTGAAGAATCAAAGTTACCAGTTTCGTCTCAAAGTAATAGTCAAGTTCTAACCAATTCGTAACTGAGAATGGTTATGTTTAGGCCTAGAGGTGAATATCTGTTACTGCATGTCTTCGAACAAAGCCAGATGAAGTCATAAAATTGCTCGACCTAGCCATCTAGTTGGCAAAACTGATGTCGATGCTCTCTAATACTCTCTTGCTATGAACCAGAGCAAAGACGTACGCGCCAAAAATGAGGGTAAAGCACACACAAAAACAGGGATTTCTGTCACTAGAAGGACCCTTTTAGTAAGTTTCACAATTTTGTTACTTCGAACTTAAAGAATCAACTTTACCGGTTTCGGCTGAAAGTAATGTTTAGAACATGAATTATTCGTAACTGACAATAGTTAGGTTTGATCCTAGACGTGAATATCTATTGCTGCATGTCTTCAAATATAGCTTTTTTGTTTTTTTGTTTGTTCATATGACCCCTGTTTCTGCAGAGCACGAATACAGGTCCAGTGACGCCAGAAGAAGGACAGAGAGAATGACACACAAGACAAGAGTACAAAATTCATTAATACATGGAAACATAACTGACTAAGGTCTGAAGGGTGCAGCTTCTCATTTAACGAGGACCCAGAAGGCGGAAGACTGACTTCATACTCAGGAAAACAACCATGCCTTACTCGGGATTCGAACCCAAGCCCACTAGACAGCAGCCGGAGACGCTATCCACTTCACCGCCTGGGCGGCTCAAATATAGCTAGAGGAAACCATCAAGTTGGCAACCCTGATGTCGATGCTCCATTATGCTCTCATGCCATGAACCGCAGGAATGACATACGCACTAAAAATAGGGTAAAAACACGCGCAAAATCTTGGATTACTGCCACTAGAATGACACTTTAAATAAATGTGAAATTTTTATTTACTTTGAGATTGAAGAATCAAAGTTACCGGTTTCGTCTCAAATTAATGGCTAGAAATATGACTTATTCGTAAATGATCATGTTTAGATTTTTGCCTGGACCTGGATATCTATGGCTGAAAATCTTCAAACATAGCTAGTTGAAGCCATAAAATGGCAAGATCTAGCCATCAAGTAGGGAACCCTGATGTCGAAGTTCTAACATGCTCTCATGCCTTGAACCAGAGCAATGACATACGCGCTAAAAATGAGGTAAAAACGCACACAAAAACTGGGATTTCTGCCAATAGAATGACACATTTAATAAATTTCACAATTTTGTTACTTTGAGATTGAAGAATCCGCGTTACAGGTTTCGGTTCATATTAATAGTTAGAACTTGATTAATTCGTAACTGACAATGTAGAGATTTATGCCTAGACGTGAATATCTATGGTTGCATATCTTCAAACATAGCTAGATGACGCCATCAAGTTGGCAACCCTGATGTCGATGCTCTATAATGCTCTCATACCTTGAACCGGAAGAATGACATACACAATAAAATGGGATAGAAACACACACAAAAACTGGAATTTCTGCCACTAGAATAACACTTTTTATAAATTTGACAATTTTTTTACTTTGACATTGAAGAATTAAAGTTACCGGTTTCGACTCAAAGTAATGGTTAGAACATGACTTATTCGTAACTGACAATGGTTAGGTTTATGCCTAGACGTGAATATCTATTGCTGCATGTCTTCAAACGTAGCTAGATGAAGCCATAAAATAGCTAGATCTACCCATCAAATTGGCAAACCTGATGTCGATGCTGTATAAGGCTCTCATGCCTTGAACCAGAGCAATGACATACGCACAAAAAATGGGGTAAGAACACACACAGAAACTGGGTTTACTGCCTCTAGGATAACACTTTTTATAAATTTGACAATTTTGTTACTTTGAGATTAAAGATTCAAAGTTACCGGATTCGGCTCAAATTAATGGCTAAATTAATGGCTAGTAGTACTAAATGGCTAGTAGTTAATGGCTAGTAGTACTAATGGCTATAAGTACTAATTTGTAACTGATAATGGTTATATTTATACCTAGACCTGAATATCTATGGCTGCATGTCTTCATAGCTAGATGAAGCCATAAAATAACTAAATCTAGCCATCAAGTTGGCAACGCTGATGTCGATGCTCTATAATGCTTCCATGCCTTGAACCAGAGCAATGACATACGCACTAAAAATGGGGTAAAGACACACACAAAAACTGGGATTACTGCCACTGGAATGACACCTTTAACAAATTTGACAATTTTTTTACTTTCAGATTGAAGAATCAAACTTACCGGATTCGACTCAAATTAATGTCTAGAACATGACTACTTCGTAACTGACCATGGTTAGATTTATGCCTGGACGTGAATTTCTATGGCTGCATGTCCTCAAATATAGCTAGATGAAGCCATAAAATAGCTAGATCTAGCCATCAAGTTGGCAACCCTCATGTCGATGCTCTTAAATTCTCTCATGCCTTGAACCAGAGCAATGACATACGCACTAAATATAGGGTAAAATACAAACAAAAACTGGGTTTTCTGCCACTAGAATGACACATTTAATAAATTTCACAATTTTGTTACTTTGAGATTGAAGAATCCGCGTTACAGGTTTCGGTTCATATTAATAGTTAGAACTTGATTAATTCGTAACTGACAATGTATAGATTTATGCCTAGACGTGAATATCTATGGTTGCATATCTTCAAACATAGCTAGATGACGCCATCAAGTTGGCAACCCTGATGTCGATGCTCTATAATGCTCTCATGCCTTGAACCGGAAGAATGACATACGCAATAAAATGGGATAGAAACACACACAAAAACTGGAATTTCTGCCACTAGAATAACACTTTTTATAAATTTGACAATTTTTTTACTTTGACATTGAAGAATTAAAGTTACCGTTTTCGACTCAAAGTCATAGTTAGAACATGACTAATTCGTAACTGACAATGGTTAGGTTTATGTCTAGACGTGAATATCAATTGCTGCATGTCTTCAAACATTGCTAGATGAAGCCATAAAATAGCTAGATCTACCCATCAAGTTGGCAAACCTCATGTCGAAGTTCTAAAATGCTCTCATGGCTTGAACCAGAGCAATGACATTCGTACTAAAAATGAGGTAAAAACACACACATAAACTGGAATTTCTGTCACTAGAATGACACTTTTAATAAATTTCACAATGTTGTTACTTTGAGATTGAGGAATCAACGTTACCTGTTTCGACTCAAAGTAATGGTTAGAACATGACTTATTCGTAACTGACAATGGTTAGGTTTATGCCTAGACGTGAATATCTATTGCTGCATGTCTTCAAACGTAGCTAGATGAAGCCATAAAATAGCTAGATCTACCCATCAAATTGGCAAACCTGATGTCGATGCTGTATAAGGCTCTCATGCCTTGAACCAGAGCAATGACATACGCACAAAAATGGGGTAAGAACACACACAGAAACTGGGTTTACTGCCACTAGAATAACACTTTTTATAAATTTGACAATTTTGTTACTTTGAGATTAAAGATTCAAAGTTACCGGATTCGGCTCAAATTAATGGCTAAATTAATGGCTAAGTACTAATTTGTAACTGATAATGGTTATATTTATACCTAGACCTGAATATCTATGGCTGCATGTCTTCATAGCTAGATGAAGCCATAAAATAACTAAATCTAGCCATCAAGTTGGCAACGCTGATGTCGATGCTCTATAATGCTTCCATGCCTTGAACCAGAGCAATGACATACGCACTAAAAATGGGGTAAAGACACACACAAAAACTGGGATTACTGCCACTGGAATGACACCTTTAACAAATTTGACAATTTTTTTACTTTCAGATTGAAGAATCAAACTTACCGGATTCGACTCAAATTAATGTCTAGAACATGACTACTTCGTAACTGACCATGGTTAGATTTATGCCTGGACGTGAATTTCTATGGCTGCATGTCCTCAAATATAGCTAGATGAAGCCATAAAATAGCTAGATCTAGCCATCAAGTTGGCAACCCTCATGTCGATGCTCTTAAATTCTCTCATGCCTTGAACCAGAGCAATGACATACGCACTAAATATGGGGTAAAATACAAACAAAAACTGGGTTTTCTGCCACTAGAATGACACTTTTAAATAAGTAAATTTTCATTTACGAACTTAAAAAGTTAACTATCTATGTGAATGTGTTAGTTGCCACTTTTATATGAGAGTAGCATGGAATAATGGGCATATTGTATTTGATAGTTTTGAACAGATCATTTTTCGCAGCTGCTTAAATGGTGTCTTAAGCAGCTGCGCCTATTCAATCAGGTAAACAAGTGCATAAAATGAGCATCTCAAGTTATATAATATATTTCGTGTAATCTATATAAACTCATGTTTGTAAAATTGCAACAGCCTGAAGGAATAGAGCTGGAATTTCCTGCAAATGCAAATTAGGTTGTGCTATGCAAATGACAAGAATTTCAGAGTCACCTCAAATGCGTCTGCTGAGCAGAACCTTTTGACGTGCTGTTTTAGTTGTATAAACAGAGTTGTAGTGGGACACTGATAATAGCCTATGGTTGTCTGCCAGCGATAAACTTTTGATGGGAAGTCACTATACCTTTACGACGACAGCAGGCGCCATATGAAAAAGTTACAGAGTCTGAATTGGGACGATTGATATACCTTTCTGAAGGGGAGGCTTCTTATCGTGCAATAGCATCTCGTATGGAGCGCAATGCCGCGATATTAATGCGAGTGTGAAAGCAGTGGATTGATGAGGACCGGACGAGTCGCAAATCCGGCAGTAGACAACGAAATGTTGCGCAAAACACGGAATGTTAGACACCTCATCCTCACGGCAGTGATGAACCGTACAGTTTCATGTCGACAGTTGGCAGAATATCGGAGTACTGCGACAGGTGTGTCATTGTCTGCTCCGATAATGCGTCGGCGTCTGCCGCACCGTGAACTGCGTGCAATAATTCCTTTGTACAGGATTCCCCTGACACAAAACCGTCGACGTCTGCGGCTGCAATGGGCTCATCAACATAGACACTGGCTTGCCGATTGGCAGCAAGTCGTATTTTCCTATGAATCCCACTTTATTATAGGGTACAATGAAGGACGCATCCACGTTAGACGCTATAGCGATGAACGCCACTCTCCGGAGTGCGTTATCTAAAGTCATACTGGATAAACGCAAAGCTTGATGATCTGGTGCGCCATTGGGTATCTTGGACGATCTCAGCTACAAATAGTTGTGTGTAATCTCAATAGCAAACGGTACATCAGAGAATTTCTGGAGCCCTTTCCCTCCCCTTCTGGAAATGTACCCTTCCTCCAACGCATTCTTGAAGCTGCATTTCAGCAGGTTCAAGACTTCTTTTCAGTACATCTGATACAGCTTTTTCCTTAACTTGCCTATTCACCGGATATGTCGCCTATTCAGCATGTCTCGATTTCGTCGGTCGGCGTCACGCTCGTGATGCTTGTCCCGTAGCTAATACAGCTGAACTTTGGGTTCGATAAAAAGCAATCTGGAATGCTCTTCTTCATGTACACATTCAAAATCTGTTTGATTCGATGCCACGTCGGATGGAAGCACTTATTGCAGAGCTTTATGGCGTCACCAAATACGGATTTTTGACATGTAATATTGATCGTTTGCTTTGTAAATTTAATAGTTTATTTTTTCAATACAGGTCGTTTGTGGAAAAAATTCCCTTCAATTCTGATGATTCCTTCATGGTGTTGCAATTTTTACAAACAGAAGTTTATAATGAAGTAAAATATTTATATTCCTTCGCTTCAAAGACAGGATTAGTTGGCTTGGTATTGGCGAAAATTCGTAGTATGGAAAACCTATGCCGGAAACTGCAATCGTTTTTGAGAAAGTTAAAAGTAATTTTTATTTCTAATCGGATTTTCTATTTTTAAAACTATCAAAGATACAACAAAAGTTTGAACGGATCTGAAATTTTCAGAAAATTTCACCTGAAATATATACCCGACATGATAAAAAAATGTTTGGAATAATAATAAATAAATCAAATATTTTCGCTTTATTATTATCGGCAGATTTGGATAAGTTTATTAAAAAAGCATCACATGGGACACAAACATGCTGAAAGCATAATTATTGTCTATTGTATCGAATGTTAGGTTGCAGTGGGACTTTTACTGAATTAACTAAATTGCTGAGCAGCATGGACATAAGATCCTCCGCTTACCACCATACTATTGCGAATTAAATCCCATCGAGCATGTGCGTGGTATCATCGGATTTGTAGCATCAGAAAACATCATCTGTAGCATCGTACTTTTAAAGACGACGAAGTGCAATATCTGACGAGAGGAGCTATTGAACGCGTTACGCCGTAGAACCGGCAAAACTACCTCAGCTATGTATTAAAGGAAGAAGAAAATATATGTGTACAAAATATGTTGACAATCTTACTGATAATTCTATAAAAAGGTAATCTTTTGAAATCAACAGCGAGTCGAGTGATTCAATTGATTTAGAATTTGGCTGCTTTTCCCCATAACTTACATTAGCTAGTAATGTTTTTTTAACGTTATGTTTTATAATCCTTTTTACCATGTGTACCTAAATTCTGAAATACATTGTTGACGAGTTCGTTATCCTATATTTTTAATTTTCCACTCCACTGGGGACTCTACAATCAGTTTTATTCGATCAGGCAAGGTCACTTTACTATAGATACACCTAAGCTGTACGCTCACGGACCTTTTCTTACAAAGTGATTGGGATGTTTAAGGCTTTTCCTAGGAACCATGTGTACCTAAATTCTGAAATGCATTTTTGACGAGTTCGTTAGCCTATATTTTTAATTTTCCACTCCACTGGGGACGCTACAATCAGTTTTATTCGATCATGCAATGTCACTTTACTATAGATAGACGTAAGCTGTACACTCACGGGCCTTTTGTTACAAAGTGATTGGGATGTTTAAGGCCTTTCCTAGGAACCATGTGTACCTAAATTCTGAAATACATTGTTGACGAATTCCCTGTATTTTTATCATATAAAGACTTTCCTAGGAACCATGTGTACCTAAGTTCTGATAAACTAAAGCAATGTCAGAATGAGTTTTCTTTTGAATGAAACAATTAATCGTAAATATGTGAAAATATTCCGTCTGTATTGCAATCTCTCCTGTAAAATAAAAATCAAATACTATATATACATACATTTATTGAAGGCAACCTTTCATTTGTACATTTATCACGCATAACACAGTCTTCGAGGCTTTTTCTCAAACAAATACTTGTAAAATGCAATTCAAAGTTGTCAAACGTTTTATAATTATATCATTAGATATGTATCATTTTCATTAACATTTCAAAAAGCACTTGAGACCACGTAAAGCATGATGAAACATCACTGATTAGCAATATTGATATAAACTTGACTTTTAAATATCAGTCTATCAAGAGTCAACGTCGAGAAACAACAATTATTACATATTGACGGTTATTAGTTTGACATTTTCTAAACTAGTTCCATGCTCTCAAAGTTTTCGCATCTTTGACATTTGACATAAAGACCTATTCTATTGGTGCCTTTTAACATTGAAGGATGTTACCAAATTAAATGACAAATACCGAGACGCTTGAGAAATTCTCAAAACAAGTTCAACGAATGAGATAAAGTTACCAGATACTCAGACGTATGAAATTACTGTTGTATTACTCAGACGTATGAATGTTTAAGATATGGTAGAATCCTTCAACACTTTGGTAAAAAATGTTTGCTATTATAAACAGTTTGATACAAATTGCATCATCATAAATAATGTTAAAATGAGTTATCTACAAAATATAAATATACATCAATACCCTGGCAGTTTTGGAATTCATCACATATGTCAAAACATAACATCAATTTCAGGATAGTATCTCTTTACAGCAGTTTAGCAGAGAACAAACAATTTTATGTTTAAAGATACAAGCATCTATTGTGTAGATAAAATTAACATTTTATGAAATTTTCTCCAAAACTCAAAAAATTAACAAATACATTAGTTTTAGCATATTGATTTGGAAGTTCATTGACATCTTTTCCATTTTCATAACCCTTTCGGTGTCAATATAAATGTCACTGAAACTTTAGATACTTTTGATTTGTCGCTCAAAATTTAAAGCAAAAATAGAAGATATCATTAAATATTCTTCCTAATTATGATTAATACTTATCAAATACTTTTAATCAGGTTTAATCATTCCAGACAATTTTAGAAATTCTTTCAAGTTCATAAAATTTTATAACCACGCGTAGAAAATTATCATATTTAATTGTTTCCAAGAAACTTTTACAAATCTCATTATCCAGATTATTGCTGTAGAACTAAATCTATGTGTTTCATATTTTGCAATTAGCAAAGAGCTATATCGTCAAATTAAGTTCCTCAAAAAATATCAATTTAATTAAAAAAATTCTTGAAAGTTTGTATATGTTTTAAATCCGAAATTAGCTGAACTTAAACATTAACACTCATATACTCATTATTGCTAGTAATTTCTATTAAAACTTTAAAACTAAATTTTAATACATTACCATTTATATATAAATGGGAAAACTTATTGCTTTTAATAACTACACCAATCTAAGTAACAAACAACTCCTTAAAGACACACAATTACAAATCATTTATACCCAGATGCAAATAATTTCATACAGCAAGTGTATATTCTATAAATATCAACACCATAGTAAACAATAACAAAAAAATGTGTTCAAAAGATTCTACATCACTAAAAACTCAATTTTACAAAATATTTTACATTTTATCTTATGTATTAACAATGAATTACAAAAGATTTCAAGGATGAGAAATAACAAATAAAAAGACTTACGTAAACTAGATATAATAATGTCGATAGTAAGCGTAGATTATATACATTCAAGTTTTAAAATGTATATTATGAGTCTATTAATTTTCCTTCCCTATCTTAATCAATTGTTAAATATTTGGGTGATCACCGCAATAAAGTATCATTCACGTCCATGTAAAGCAACATAAAAAAACTGCTTTGAATATCTATGTTATGCAATTCTTAAATATTTGGGTGATCACTGCAATAAAGTATCATTGACGTCCATGTAAAGCAACATAAAAAAACTGACTTGAATATCTCTCTTACGCAATTGTTAAATATTTGGGTGCTCACCGCAATAAAGTATCATTCACGTCCATGTAAAGCAACATAAAAAAACTGCCTTGAATATCTATGTTATGCAATTGTTAAATATTTGGGTGATCACCGCGATAAAGTATCATTCACGTCCATGTAAAGCAACATAAAAAACTGACTTGAATGTCTATCTTATGCAATTGTTAAATATTTGGGTGATCACCGCAAAGAAGTATCATTCACGTCCATGTAAAGCAACTTAAAAAGTATCATAAATTTCATTGAAGTACAGACCTTATCTCACTATTATTATTATATTATAAGAAAGGGAATTTTCATCAATTTAATAAAAATCTATAGAAAACTGATTATTTGGGTATTGTTCATAAACCTCTCTTAGTATATCTTACTTAGTATATCTATATATTTAGGCTTACATATCTAGTGTGCTAAAAGTTTATAGTGCTTGTGCATTTTATGTATCTTAAACATTTATTTCAAGATTATAAATTAATGAAAACTTTTTAATAAATCATTTATTACTGCTGATTTCATTATTTCCGCTCCATGTCAGTTACTTTAAAGTATATATCTAAATTGAAACAGGCTTCAGAAAAACTGAAGCAATCAATAACTTTTTCATTATTTACATAATACTTATTCACTAGAATGGATATATGTCTATGAAATAAATCTACTTGACAATGAAAAATGTATCTAATTTTATTACATATAATCAGTACGTATAAAAAATAAGAATCTATTAAAACATTCATTGAATATAATCTATCCACAAACCTTATCAATTTGAAACTGTATTCTAAAAATATAAGTATTTTGATCTCACCCAATATTACTCCTACTCACAAAATATAGGCTGAGATAAAATACAGTACAAAATATCGCTTTGGACACAAATGAGAGATTCTCCAAAAACCAACAGCTGCATAATCAATAGTGTTCAGAAGGATTATGGGAAAAGTTACCTACACAAGTTGAGTGGTGTGAGAGGTACAACTCTGCGTGCTTTCTTTCACCTAAGATAGAAAATTGACTATTACTTTATCTATAAAGAAAGCTCGCGTTAGATTTAAATGCTACGTTTCATTTCACGCGTTATAGGGTTAGAGAGAAACTGTTCTAACAAACAGACTCATTTATATCCTACACTCAATTAAAATTCCGTATGCACGTATTAAGTGCACAACTTTAGCTTTGTAAATTTCCACTATTGAATTATAGCAATTACGATAGAATCTATTCAAATGGTCAATGAAATGCAAGAAAAATAACTAAAAACGTAATTAATTTTTCACTTGTTCCTTTGACCCCAAACTCTGCAGGTTGAGCTCATTATCATAAAATTGATTAATCCATAAATAAAACTATTGAGCATTTTTATGGCATTTTAATATTTTGAAACAATCGCAATCTAAATTGGTTTCATTTTCTTAGTTTTAATTGAACTCTATTCTGTTGTGAAGAAAGGTAAGAAAACGACACTAATATAATTCAAACAAAATAAGCCATTTCTGGTTTCAATTTAAGATATGAAAATTGAAAATAAGAGAAATTGTTCCCTTTCCCTGGCTATGAAATAGTTTGTAAATGACTCAAAATTTTAACAGATTTTAAATAATTGATTAACATCAACGAGATGTAGTTATAAATATTCATGTTATTCTGGGTCTTTGGCGGAAGGTACCTTTACAAAAGCTAATTTATAAGGAATACACTGGATAAAATTGGATTGATTTTGCAGAGGATACACAATTATGCAGCCTTCATTTATTTCAAAAATTCCTACATTGAATAGAAAATTAAACTCTTATAATCAAAAGGCACCTTTATATGAAAGTTTATCGTAAAATTAATTATGAAAATCGCGTATATCTTAGCCAAAGTTCCAATATTCTCATGCAGATTATAAAACATTTTCCTAAAATCACATTTGCTTGGGATTATGGATTGATAAACTATCTAAAACAAGACTTTATTTCAGAACGTTATATATTGTTTTCCCATCAACCAAATATTGATATATATGGAAGAAATTTAACAGTCAAATATCGTATGTATATATAAATAACAATATTCTATGTATGAAATGAGTACATACATATTTTCCATTAAAAATTTAATTTCACTCTTCATTTGTTTCTAGTTGAAGAATAAATCAAATCACTTTCAAATGAAACGTTTTCTGAGCAACAAAGCTGCCATTGTGTTATTTGGAAATGTGTCATTCCAGTTCTTTGATGTAATTCGACTAGCTGCTTTATTAGTAATGGGAGTCAACTGTTCCATTCAAAGTATTGGAAACCTTATTAAGCATTTGTTTTAATCATCCTATCGAACTATTATCAAAATTTAGGTAATTTAGGGCACTTTCGGACCATTCATTTAGCCATGGAACCTCACAATGGATTCACAAAGAGACACATATCTTAATATTTACATATATCAAATCGGATTTATGTCTCGAAACTAAATTTCAGCTAAACTCATTTTCAATGAAAAAAACTCAATTGAATAGAAACATATTAGAAAAATTAAATAATTCTTTGAGATATAATTAATCTCATAAAACTTTATTGACAGTCGTTTAAAAAAAATATTTACAACAGAAAAGTAATATTTGATATGTAAAAGTAAATGCTTAAGTTAAACACAAAAATGATGTATTTCCCAAAAAAATTTATAGAAAAAAAGCAGCGGGGGAGGGAATGGAAATAAATAAATTTTCTATATAAAAAATTGAACGGAAATTATAGTATCTTCAACTCGTCAGTTATAAGCATGTTTCACACATTTAAATCAAAACATCGTATGGACAGCAAGTTTGTTTAGATACATGAGTAACTGTCTCCAAATATATTTACAAGTTATCAAGCTATCTTAAGAGCTTTCATATCATTTTTTAAATATTTATCACTAAATAGTTAGTACCTTTGTTAGTGATTACTAGCAGGGAAAAAAGCTATTTCATATACCGCATCACTTAACACATAATTTATTCTATGCACCTCTTATTTAAAGTTGAAGATGGGAAACGAATGACATTAGCACCAAACCTGAACTCAAATCCCAACGAAAGCACAACACTAGAGTAGGATGCATTTGAAATTCTCGAAACACAGTTAATTGTCAAATACGGAATATATCCGGCATTTACAATATTACATAAGTTTGTACATTTAAGACAAAGTTTAATGATTGATTAAATATTATACAACAGATAGGGAAACTATTGCATTAAATCTCAACATATGCTTAACATGTTTGAAAAAATATCAAAATCTGTATTTTAAAAATTAATAGAAATATAATACACACAGTACGAAGTGAATTTTTAAAAGTAGATATGGTTTCGAATACAAAGAGAGACATATTTTACTATAACAATATATTTAAACACTGCTTTGCATTACATAACATTAAAACACTTTAGTTAAATACATATTTTGTTTGAGAATAAATTTATTTCAAGCACAGGATCATATTGAAAATTTGCACACTTTAAAGGACTATATGGAAATGAAATGGTAAAAATAAAATGTTGCTTTTCAAATTTTTATGTAATAAAAAAATTATTAATCATTCAATCGAGATGATCGCTTTGCGATTCACTGCAACGAAACAAGCTTTAGAAGGGGAGATTTTGAGTTAGCCCTTCGGATTGGAAAATTTTACAATTTCAAATTTTATCTAATGAAGCATTTATTTCAAGATAGTGGAGTTTTCTTAACAAGAAAAGACAAACTAATTATTCTCAATTTCGTATCTATGTGAAAGATTATATGAATTCTATTTTCTATGTCTATGATCAAAGCTGTTCGAATTCGAGTCTAAAAACTTTTAATTAACTTGATATAAGATCTTAATTTTGTATTTATAATTTCCTCTTTATTTTGTATTTATATGAAAAATTAAATAAATTCTCTTTTCGAGTAAATCTATGTCTATGATAGAATCTGTCTTCGAGTCTGAAAACTTTTAATTAACTTGATAGAAGATCTTAAGAACTTTATCCTGAAACTAAGGAAATGTATTATTAAAAGAGATTAAGTACGTTATGATAATAGAAAGAAATGATGATTTTTAATATTCAAAAAAATAAAAAGCTGATTGGAAAATAAATTAACTGATTTAATTCCAATTTATGAACTTCAATGTAAAATTCATAAATTGGAATACTGAAATATCAATAACTACATACAAATTAAAAATGTAATATCTTTTGGAATTTAATCATAAAAATATCATCTGATTTAACCATTTAAAGATCACCAGACTACGTTAAATCCGGAAATGTCATTAAAACCTTAAACATGAATTAAAAAAAGAAGACTAAAAATTGAGTATTATACACATTTAATCATAAAGTCAAAATAAACAAACAATGGAGTATCTTGACTAAAATCGGAAATCATTCTAAAATAAATAATGGTATGTCCTAACTTAAAGCACGGTTCGTAAAATAATGAAGTATTCATGAAATTTGAAACATAAAAAACGAAGAAATAACAAATTGACAATTGTGAATAATAAACCGGAATGTAATACATTTTCCTTCTTTTAAATAATGCTACTTTAAAATAAACAGAAGTTTAGTGAAAAATTCATAAATTGGAATGTAAAAATAATTACAAAATGGAAATAAATTATAACAAGAACATTTATATTTTTATATACTTGAACACACTAAAAGCACTTAAATATATGTTAGTCATATCAAATTTATACTATTGTTAAGGCAAAAATCCAGTTGGTTTGCACGTTGATCAAACATCAGTAATTCGAATTATTCCAAGGTTTTTTCATGTTTCATTATGATCCTGACTGACACATTACCATCGAGTGTACATTAAAGCATTGCTAAGACACTGTACGACAGAACATCACTCAGACAAATGATTGGTCTATCAAACGCAAACAGGAAATGAGATTTGAAAGCAAAAAAAAGTTTTTTTTAATAGACCAACTTGTTTCCGATACATTCTGTTTTTCGGAAGCCATATTTTGAACTTTGGCACCACCATAACAAACAAACACCAAAAGCACAGGAACGATGAAATGTGGAGATTCCTCTTCAAACATCGGTTGGTTTTTCAGCAGCCACAACAACCAGTAACTTTTGTAAAGTCAACGTAAAACAATCTGCGGAATAAAAGATACATATATATATATATATATATATATATATATATATATATTAGTATATATATGCTCGTATGAGAGCACATATTTTTTTAACACTAAAAACATGATTTTATAGCTTTTTTTTTTATAAAAAAAAGGTCTCGATCCATTTTAATATTAAAAACATGATTTTTATAGCTAAAAAAGGTGTATATATACCTTTTTTACATATAGAGCAAATTTGAACAGTGAATTACTGAACTTTTTTAGTTAAAAATCTAGACTTATACATATTAAAAGTATGATTTCACAGTGAATTATTTAAAATAAATGGTGTATATATATCTTTTTTCACATTTAGACCAAATTTTAACAGTGAATTACTGAACTTTTTTAGTTAAAAAGCTAGACTTATACATATTAAAAGTATGATTTCACAGTGAATTATTTAAAATAAATGCGTGAAAAAGAAGAGCTCCAAATGAATGGAAGCCCTCTGTTTTTAAAGGGTGGGGTTGAGACCCCCCCCCCCCTTTTAAATCAGCTAAACATTTTTTATAAAATTAAAAAAAGAGGATCTGACCTGGTCAAGCTTAGATAATAACTCTAAATATATTGATGATTTGACACGATCCCAAAATAGGATCGATAAATATAAAGAAGAATATAATATTATAAATTATATAAAATATAGAAAATTGATAAAAAAGAAATGATAATTACAAATAATATACTATATATAATAATAAATTTTTCAGGTGGGGAAACATTTCCCCCACCTAAATATGATACAATTAAAGACAATCTTCATAATCTTTAAAAACTCATAATTTTAAAAATGATTAAGCTTTCTCTAATTCATATTCGTATTTATCATCAATCATTCCCGAATACTTAAATATATATCTTTCTTTTTTGATTTTATATATTGATTCATCAGAAAGTTTTCCATGTTTTTTCGCTAAGTAATACTCTTTTTCTTCATTTTCCACATCTAACTTTACGATTAATGAATCTCCATATTTAGTAATAATTTTACTCAATGATATCAGATCATATTTCCCAGGATTTAAATCTTTTAATTTAAACGTTTTGGGATAACCTCTGAGTCTATTGAATTCTACCATTTATTAGTAAACAATTTTTATAAATATAAATCCACCCATTCTTCATAATCTGTAAAACCTCTTTCTTCCATCTCTTTTATAAGTTTTTCTCTGTATTCTTCATCAGACTTTGACTCTCTAAATATGTTTTCAGCTATAATATTTTTTTGTTCATTATCAGAAATTGTAGTAGAAACATCAGGATCAAATCCATTTAGTACATTAATTATTCTAGTTACTTTCCCAACAAAACATTTATCATCACCCTCTTTTAGTTCATTTTTTAACACTTTTATTATAACGTTTTTATTCTCATTTTTTAAAATTCTATTAAACACAACAACTAATATCTCTCTAAATGTAATATTATTGAATTCTTCCTCTAGTAAGTGTCTTTTAATTTCTATACATAATTCTTTAATGCATTCATCTAAATCACATATAATTTCTGTATTTAATAATTTTATGATAGTCTCTCTCAAAGATTTTTGAATATATGTATTATGCACACTTTGAGAGTCATTATATACATTATTATGGAATAATCGTCTTCTTAAAATCGGGGGTAAATTTATTTTATCTTCATCATACCATATATCATTTATTCTAGGTAAAAATATTAATACATTTAGGGATGTAATATCATTTTCTCTACAATCTAATTCTTTTAAATTCGTTAAATTTTCTATACCTTCAAATGAATTTAATTTATTTCCTCTACAATCTAATTCTTCTAAATTTATTGAATTTTCTATTCCTTCAAGTGAAGTTAATATATTTTCCTCACAATATAATTTTTCTAAATTTATTAAATTTTCTATTCCTTCAAGTGACGTTAATTTATTTCTTTCACAATATAATTCTTTTAAATTTTTCATTCCTTCAAGTGAAGTTAATTTATTTCCTCCACAATATAATACTTCTAAATTCGTTAAATTTTCTATACCTACAAGTGACGTTAATTCATTTCCTCCACAATATAATTCTTTTACATTCGTTAAATTTTTCATACCTACAAGTGAAGTTAATTTATTTTTTCCACAATCTAATATATCTAATTTTATAAAATTTTCTATACCTTCAAGTGACGTTAATTTATTTACTCCACAATATATTTTTTTTAAATTTATTAAATTTTCTATTCTTTCAAGTGACGTTAATTTATTTACTCCACAATATAATTTTTCTAAATTTATTAAATTTTCTATTCCTTCAAGTGACGTTATTTTATTACCACCACAATTTAATTCTTTTAAATTAGTTAAATTTTCTATTCCTTCAAGTGAAGTTAATTTATTTCCTACACAAGATAATATTTCTAAATTTATTAAATTTTCTATACCTTCAAGTGAAGTTAATATATTACCGTCACAATATAATTCTTTTAAATTAGTTAAATTTTTCATACCTTCAAGTGACGTTAATTTACTACTCGTACAATGTAATCCTTTTAAATTCGTTAAATATTCTATTCCATACAGTGTATTATAATATAATAAAGAAATAGATATCACTTCAGTAGGATTCTCTATATCTAAGAAAGATTCTTTTCTTATACCATACATTTATTTAGAAACATTTTTATAAAATATTTATTTTTCATCTTTTCTCAGAAGATAAACTCATTCGTTCAAGATTTTTTTAACTTCACAAATCTCTTCAATAATTTTTTCCCTATAAGGTTCTTCATCATAATGACCAAACTTTTTATTTAATTCACTCATCTGTATCGCTTGTATTTTTTTCCAATGAACATTAAAAAAGTGATCAGGTAATAGATCAAATTTGTATTTAATCAAATAACAAAAATCTAATTTATCAATAAATTCTTCTATAAATGTTTCACTAAATGTCTGATATCTAGCTGTATACAGCCAATTTAAATCATCTTTTAATTCTCTCAGGGTATCTTCTGAAAGATTTTTAAATATTGATACTTTATATAAATCTAAATAATCAGAATGTTTTATGATAAATTCTTTACTTAAAGTTTGATATTGAGATATGTTTACCCAATCTACTTTATCTTTACATTTTTCTATAAAATCTTATGATAATATTTGATATCTAGAAATTTTAGGCCAATCATCAGGTTGAGCAAATTCCTCAATAAAAGATTCAGACAGTGATGAATATTGAAATATTAAATCCCAATTTACCTGATCATTAAGACTTTTAATTACACCTTCAGATAAATTATTTCTGGAAAATGCACTCCAATCGATATTCATTTAATGGTGAACGTATTTTAGAAAGGGATTTCTTCAATAAGCGTATAAGGTTTTAAAGTGTCTGATTTACCATCGGATTTTATCCATAATGTGATGATATCATCACGTTTACCATAAGCAAAACAGGTTACTGTATCTGTATTAGCTTTTAAAATTTCCTTACCATTGATTTCTAGTGATATCTAAGGACTTTTATTATATATATATTTACTTTTTACTGTATCATATATAGCTATATATATGGAAATTTTCATATACACATCTGTAGTTAATCGCATCTCTTGATCCAGTAATTTAGAACTCATCATATTGAAATTTACTTTTGTAAATTCTCCATCTGTAAAAATAAGAAAATCATCTTCTACGGTAATCCAGATATCTCAATTGTCTAAATATATTTTATTGACAGCATCTTTATCATATTCTGGGCCTGCTACATAACCTATTCTTTTATTTTTTGCATCAAATTTATCATTCTGTAATATTAACGAATTTTTTTCAAAATATCTTTTATTCACAATATTTTTATCATCTTTAGGATCTGCTACATTTCCTATTCTTTTTCCTTTTGCATCGTAAAGTTTTCCTTCTAAAGAATGTAAAGTTGTTTCATTTAATTCTTTTATTCTCTTACTTGTTTCTTCAGTAAAGGATAAAAACCCCTCATCATATTTAGTTTCTATAAGATCTCTCAATTCAAACAGATTATTCTCTATTTTATTCAAAATCAAACTTTTAGTGGTTAAATCTAAATCATCTGTAGGATTTTCACAATTATTTTAAAATTCTATTTTCTATATTATAATTTCCATCATCCATTAATTTAAAACCTATACTAGGAGATCCAATAGGCCCTTCTTTCATTTGATCATCATAAGGTGAATAATAAGCACTCATTTATTATAGTATTAATTTTATGATTTTAAACTCTTAACTATTGTTATAGTTTTATTTTTCAAATTTATAAAACATCTCTTTCTTTCTTTAAAAATAATATAAAACTTATATTCCTTTTGAGTATTCATTAATCTCTCCCAATTAAATTCAATATCTAAATTATTTAAATCGGTATAGTTTTCATGATTTGATAAGTCAAAATAAAAAATAGTATACATTTCTCCAAAATTCTTCTTATTTATCAAACATCCTGTTTCTGTATTAATATCATTTAATCCTGCATGTAAAAGAGCTTCATACACTCTATTATAATCTTTATTGATAAATTCGTTTTGTAACGCATAAGAGGAATTTGTTTATTATTAATCATCAACCAGCATTCAGTCATATCTATATTATCAAATATCATATTTTTTTCATAATTATCATCTCTTTCAACGTACTGAGGAATAACATAGACACCTAAAACTTCATGGAAGGCTGTTGCAGTTGTAACAGATCCACTATTACCTTTATAAGGACCTACCATCTTAAATCTATATCGATCCCAATTTAACTCTATATCTTTATCAGTTAAAAATGATTCCATAAATACGCTTTCTGCAGAATTTTTAAATTCTATATAAGGTAAATGCAAGGTTAAACCTTCAACTACTACCTCATAATTAACATTTTCGACATCAGTAAATATCATATTCTTATTTTCATTTCTTTGAATTTCTATTTTCACTTCAAAACCAGAAATTACCTTTTCATATTCTCTAAAGAAATCAATTATATCTTTTAAAGGTGTCCATATTTTAATGACATTGCTATCTTTCGTTAGTTTCCATCTCTTTGCGAATCCTTCGTTATAATATTTATTCATTTTCAAATTATTAAAAAATTCAGTTATTTTAGTAGTATCTTCTAAAGTACCTTCATATTTTAACTCTTTTCGGTCAGCTGAATCATCTGTATCCAGATAAAAAAAATTCATCTTGAGCTTGTGATGTTACATAATCAGGAGTATAATGAGTTAATCTTAAAGCATGATTCATGATTGAAAAATTTGACTGTGTATTTGATTCAATTTCGGTATCTCTTATATGTACTTTTAAAGTTTTGATAAAACCTCCACCATTTACCAGACTCACATTTTCGTTTCCAATGGATGATTTATCATTTTTTGTAATTTTTAATTTTTGTTCAAGATATCCTCTAGAATATAAAATTTTTGCTTTAGTATCATTAATATGAAAAACATAGGTGGCATTCTCATCTGAACTATGTCCTTTTGGATGAATTTCTCTTAATTCATAACTTTTAATTTGATCATTATGATAATAATGAGTATCACTGAAATCATAAATCTTTTGCATTTATTTAGGAAGAATTTTTAAACCACCTCCTTTCTTTTTCATTGAAAATATTTCATTTAATTTATTCCCAATAATAGGTTCAGTTTTCAACAAAACCTTTAAAAATCCTTGTATTTTTTTACTTTTTCTATATAATCTATGTTTATTCATTTATTTATGAAGAAAAACCTGACCTAACAATTGATATATTTTTTTAACGTAGTTATCCTCAAAAATAGGAATAAAATTAAATTCTAGAGCTCCTTTATTTAAATCAATTAATTCACCTTCTTGATTAGTAATCCTCATTTTTATTCTTTCAACAGGATCCGTTTTAACAGGAAAATATATCCAATTATTAAATTCTTTTGAAATTATACTACCTGGAGGATTTTTATTAATGAAAGAATAAATGACTTCTGAATTAGATTGATTTATTAAAGATCATTTTACAACATCAAAGTGAATATAAATATTATCATTTCCATTGGATATATCAGCTGTATGTTCACCTTCTACTTCTGTTTCTTCATCATAACTTCCATATGTCGGTTTTAAGAACCCTAAAATTTTATGAAAGTAACTTTTTGTAAAATCAATTACCCAACCTTTTTACAGTTTAATAGCTATTCTTTGTCTTGCTTCAATAATACCAAATTTTACAGGTGGATCCTGGCCGAATATTTTCATCATATACTCATTTAAACCTCTTATAGTATAATTACCATTTGAGATAACAATTGTTATATCTGTGCCTAATTTATATATTCTAAATATGTTATTTCCATAATTCTCACTTATATTAAACCATGAAACTTTCATAGAAAACGATTGTAAAGCTAATTTTTTTAATTTAAGAGGTTAATAAAATTTAGAGTGAATTTCTCTGATTTCTCATGACCTTCAGATTTTAATATTATCATTTATACAGAACAAAATTTTCATTTTAGTCGCTAGGTTTTTGTGTAGGAAATGATTTGAGGACATTTTTAGGTGATATACCTTTATTCCTTTCTCTTATATATTTCATACAAAATAAACCACATTTCATAGATGTAGGTTTCTGTAAAAAACTATCATTATGACCTATTTTTGGTTTTTTATTAGATGTAACAAGAAATGTTTTAACATTTTCAGGAATATATTCACCAAACGGATCAAAATATTCCACATAATTATATTTAGGATCATTATAATAACAAACCCAATGAGTTCCGGGACCTGTTGATACATCTAAATTAATGATTCCATTTTCAAATATTCCTATTGTTTTAGGTAATAAATCAGAGGTAAATACACCTCTAAATCCTTTTTCATTTTTCATATTTTCTTCAATCATTTTGTTACTAATTCCCGAGGTTGATATATTCCTTTTCCACGTTTTTTTCCCCAGATCCTTTCTTTTTTTTGTACAGTTGAACTAGCTAATCCAGATAAAGCACCTGTTGCTAATGCTGAAACTGCAAATTTAGCAGCGGACTGCAAATTTAGCACTCGCTTGATATGATTATCAAGCGAGTTGTGAAAAGTATTTAAAAAAATATTTCCTAATAAATGGAAATGCAACTGAGAACAAAGACTATTGGTGAACTTAGAAAAGTAGTAAAACAATTGAATATTAAACAATCTAAAGGTTGTAAGAAGGATGATTTAATTAGATTATTAATTGAATATATCAGAAAAACAAGTGAATATAAACCTGTTTTAGTAGATTTATTAAATTTAAATATATCAAATTACTTAGAAAAAAAGAGGAAAATATTTATTAGAAAACCTGAAAAACGTAATAAAATTAAGAAAATATCTGATTATTTTAGTTTAAGATTTGATAAAAATAGTAATGATTTTAAATCTGTAATTTTCTTTCCTGAAGAAAAGTTATTAACACTGGAAGAAAATCTTGAAAAGTTATTTACAGAAGATAGAAAATGTCGTATATGCGGTAAATATTACAAAACTGAAGATGAAGAAAAACATATAAAGAAAGACTTAATGATTAAAAGATCAAAACAAAAGAGAAAATGTATTATTTGCGGTATATATTATAAACATTTAGAAAATCACATATCAAGTCGAAACATAAAAAAGCATTATTAAATGATGAAGGAAATGTAGAAATTAAGGAATATGAAACTGCTTATAAATCTAGATTAAGATCATATAGAATTATCAATTGTAATAATATTAAAATCCCTCTAGAATTTTTAGAAGAGAAAAGAAAGGTTGTAATAGAAAAAATAAAGAAAATTTTGAAAGAATTTAATGGAATAAAGGTAAATTTTAAATTGTTTTGTTTGTATAAATTGAATGAAAAAATTCAAGAATTTACATTCAAAACTGAGAATCGAATTATATTAAGATCTAATAATTTACATACTTTTTACGATTATGTTATTGACAAATTAATAAATGAATCTGCTGAGTTTATATCAAAAGGATCAGGTTGGAGTCTTGAAGAAATTAAATTTTTAGAATATAGAATAAATAAGTATCAACCCTTGATAGGATCAAGTTATATTGATTTACCTGAAAACATTAAATCTAAACAAGCTATAATAAATGTAAAAAATAAAGATAATACATGTTTTATGTGGTCTATATTATCAGCAATTTATCCTGTAAAAAAATGATCCTCAAAGAGTTTCAAAATATGAACAATTTAAAGATGAATTAAATTTTAAAGGTATTGATTTTCCTGTTTCATTAGACAATATTAAGAAATTTGAAAAACTAAATAATATACCTGTAAATTTTTATAGTTATGATGGTTCAATTTATCCACTTAGAATAACTAACAATAAATTAGAAAAACATGTAAACTTGTTTTATATGAAAGATGAAAAAAATGATCATTATTGTTGGATTAAAAATATGAATAGTTTGATCAGATCACAAATTACTAATCATCATATATTTTTATGTGATAGATGTTTAAATCATTTTTATTCTGAGGAAAGATTAAAAATACATGTGGAATACTGTAAAGAGAAAGAAGCTGTCACAATAAATATGCCTAAAAAGGTTGAAGTTATTCAATTTAAAAACTATGGAAGAAAAAAAAGTGTGTCATTTACTATATATGCTGATTTTGAATGTCTCTTACCTAAAATTGGTACATGTGAGAAAGATCAAACTAAATCATATACTATGAAATATCAAAAACATGTAGCAGATGCATTTTGTTATTATATCAAATATGAAAATGAATACTTTAAACCTCCTGTTGTTTATAGAGGACCTGATACAATCAAAAAGTTTTTATCTATGTTAAAAGAGGATACTCTTAAAATTGAAAAATATATTGAAGAAAAAACTAAAAAATATGAAAGTATCAAATCAATGATACAGTTCGATGAAAATCATTTTAAAAGAACTAATATTTGTCATATATGTGAAAAACAAATCTTAAAGGATGAAAAAGTAATTGATCATTGTCATATAACTGGAAAATATAATGGTCCTGCTCATAATGTTTGTAATTTAAATTATCAAATTCCAAAATTTATTCCAGTAAAAATCCATAATTTAACAGGTTATGATTCTCATTTGTTTATAAAAGAACTTGGATTTGATAAATCAAAAATAGATGCTATACCTAATACTGAAGAAAAATGTATATCTTTCAGCAAAAAAATAGGAGGTATGAAATTGAGATTTATTGATTCATTTAAATTTATGTCTTGCAGTTTAGATAACTTATCAAAAAACTTGAGAAAGTTACCAGAAAATATTGAGTTGTGTCCACCAAAAATACGGAAAATGAAATATATTAAATACTTAAAATCAAAATTTAGAGAGACATCATTACATTTTCCTGATGATAAATTAGATCTTATTACAAGAAAAGGTGTATATCCTTATGATTATTTGGATTCTAGAGATAAATACAACGAAGCAGAATTACCTTCAAAAGATAAATTTTATAATAAATTCAATGCATGTAATATAACTGATGAAGAATTTAAACATGCTCAATGTGTTTGGAAAGAATTTAATATAAAAAATTTAGGTGAATATACTGATTTATATGTTAAAACAGATGTGTTAATTTTAACAGATATATTTGAAAATTTTAGGGATGTTTGTTTAAAAACTTATAAATTAGATGCAGATTGGTATTTTACTGCTCCTGGTTTATCTTGGGATGCAATGTTAAAAATAACAAAAATTAAATTAGATTTATTAAATAATTATGATATGATTCTCATGTTAGAAAAAGGACTAAGAGGAGGTGTTTCTCAATGTTGTAATAGATATGGAAAAGCAAATAATAAATATATGAAAAATTATTATAATAGTAAAGAATCTAATTATTTAATGTATTTAGATGCTAATAATTTATATGGATGGGCTATGAGTCAATATTTACCATGGAGAATTTAAATGGTGTAAAGATTATGAAAAAAGTTATGTTAAACGTGAATTATATAACAATAAAATAAAAGATGATTCAGAGAATGGATATATATTTGAAATTAGTTTAAGATATCCAAAAGAGTTACATGATTATCATTCTGATTTACCATTATGTCCTGAAAATAGAATTCCTGAAAATTCGAAACTTGGTAAGTTATTAACAATTCTATACGATAAAGAGAAATATGTAGTTCATTATAGAAGTTTAAAACAATATTTGAAAATGGGTTAAAGGTTGCAAGAATACATAGAGTATTACAATTTAAACAATCGAATTGGTTGAAAAAATATATAGATTTAATCACTGAAATGAGAAAGAAAGCTGCTAATGATTTTGAGAAAGATTTTTATAAATTAATGAATAATTCAGTATTTGGGAAAACTATGGAAAATATAAGAAAACGAATAGATGTAGGATTATGTTGTAATTATGATCAAGTTATAAAATTAATTGCTAAACCTAATTTCAAATGTAGAACTATTTTTTATGAAAATTTGGTAGCTGTTCACATGAAAAAAACAAAACTATTTTTAATAAACCGATTTATGTTGGAATGAGTATATTAGATTTATCTAAACATTTAATGCATGATTTTCATTATAATGTCATGAAACCGAGATATAAGGATAATATTAAGTTATTATATATGGATACAGATAGTTTTATATATGATATTGAAACAGATGATTTTTACGAAGATATGAAGTCAATGATTGATTATTTCGATACACCTGATTATGAAGTAAATAATGCATATAATATGCCTAGATGTAATAAAAAAGTATTAGATAAAATAAAAGATGAAAATAGCGGTGTGATTATGGAAGAATTTGTAGGTTTAAGAAGTGAAATGTAGATAAGATTAGAAAAACAGAGTGTTGAAGAATATACAATAATAATGAAGAAGATAAAGAAAACCATAAAAAATTTGAAACTAAGAAGTCTAAAGGAACTAAGACAAGTACAGCTAAAAACAGAATATCATTTGAAGATTATAAAGACTGTTTATTGAATAAAAAAGATCAATATAGAACACAAAATTTATTTAGAAGTAAGAAACATGAATTGTATTCAATTCAAGTGAACAAGATACCTTTATCAGCAAAAGATGATAAAAGATTTATATTAGAACATGGAATTTATACTAGAGCTTTAGGACATTATAAAAATGTTTCTAAAAATAATTCTATATAAATGGATGAGTGTTTAGGTGATATTCGAGCTTTAAATTTTACAAATTCTGAAGAAATTTACTATTTGACTTATCTTTGCAAAGAATTGTATGATGTGTATATAAAATATGAATTTGATCATACTGAAAAACTATTATCAGAAAGTTTTCAAAGGATGACTGAATTAATTGAAAAGGAAGAAAATGAAGATATTAAATTGAATGGATTAGGAGTTTTATATGTAATTTCAAAGAATTTATTCTATTGGTCATCTTAAATAAATGTTCCTCATAAAAGAGGTTTTACAGAATATGAAGAATGGGTGGATTTATATTTATAAAAAAAGTGTACTAATAAATGGGAGAATTCAATAGAATTAGAGGTTATCCCAAAACGTTCAAATTAAAAGATTTAAATCCTGGGAAATATGTTCTGATATCATTGAGTAAAATTATTACTAAATATGGAGATTCATTAATCGTAAAGATAGATGTGGAAAATGAAAAAGAGTATTACCTAGCGAAAAAACATGGAAAACTTTCTGATGAATCAATATATAAAATCAATAAAGGAAGATATATATTTAAGTATTCGGGAATGATTGATGATAAATACGAATATGAATTAGAGAAAGCATAATCATTTTTAAAATTATGAGTTTTTAAAGATTAAGAAAATTGTCTTTAATTGTATCATATTTAGGTGGGGCAAATGTCTCCCCACCTGAAAAATTTATTATTATATATAGTATATTATTTGTAATTATCCTTTCTTTTTTATCAATTTTCTATATTTTATATAATTTATAATATTATATTCTTCTTTATTTATCGATCCTATTTTGGGATCGTGTCAAATCATCAATATATTTAGAGTTATTATCTAAACTTGACCAGGTCAGGTCCTCTTTTTTTAATTTTATAAAAAATGTTTAGCTGATTTAAAAGGGGTGGGGTCTCAACCCCACCCTTTAAAAACAGAGGGCTTCCATTCATTTGGAGCTCCTCTTTTTCACGCATTTATTTTAAATAATTCACTGTGAAATCATACTTTTAATATGTATAAGTCTAGCTTTTTAACTAAAAAGTTCAGTAATTCACTGTTAAAATTTGGTCTAAATGTAAAAAAAGGTATATATACACAATTTATTTTAAATAATGCACTGTGAAATCATACTTTTAATATGTATAAGTCTAGAATTTTAACTAAAAAAGTTCAGTAATTCACTGTTCAAATTTGGTCTATATGTAAAAAAGATATATATACACCTTTTTTAGCTATAAAAATCATGTTTTTAATATTAAAATGGATCGAGACCTTTTTTTTTATAAAAAAAAAAAGCTATAAAATCATGTTTTTAGTGTTAAAAAAATATGTGCGCTTATACGTGCATATATATACTACTTACATATAAATATATATATGCACATACATATATATATATATATATATATATATATATGCACATACGTACATACATATATATATATATATATATACACACTAAGCGACAGTGAAAATGAAAATTGGAACACCAAGAAAGAGTGTGCAGAAAGTGATGAAAATGAGCAGAGAGAGACAGTAACGAACAATGAGTGATGTTTATTGCAACATGATACACCTATACATTGAGCGATAACACCTTCTGAACAGTAGGTTGTAGGACCACCGCGGGCGGATATACAGGCAACAACACGTCTAGGTACAGAGTCAATAAGCGTGCGGATGGTGTCATAAGGGATGGCTGCCCATTTCCTGTCAACCATTTTCCAGCGTTCGTCTTCTAAACTTTGCGGTGGTAATGCACGCAAGCTACGTCCAATCACGTCCGAGAAGTGTTCGATTGGTAAGGGATCAGAGGAGACTGCTGGCCAGGGAAACAACTGGGTACCTTTCCAGAACATGTTGGCTGAAGCGTGCCGTGTGTGGTCGGACATTATGCTACTGGTAAATGGCATTGGGCACTCCCTAAAGGAAGGGTAGTGTCACCGGCCGCAGCACGTCATCCACGTATCGTTGGGCTGTCATAGTGCCCTCGATATGGACCAGAGGACACCTGCTATCATGGGCAATAGAGCCCCAAGCCATGATGCTGCGCTGTGTGGCGTTCCACAGATGCGGCCGGATTGGAACTCTCACCACATCGGCGCCAGACTGGTACACGGCGACTGGTACACAAGAAGGAGTGGGCAGAAAAATATGCAAGTTGCAGGGTAGACGCAGCTCACCGAGTTATGTAAATGATGCGAAATGCGCAGCTGAACCGCGCACGTTGAGTGAGATATAAGGAAAGGAACCTGGAGAATCGGCAATAGTCGCGCCGCTCTGTCTCTCATGGAAATCATTTTGCAATTTCTTTTGGTCTCAGAGGAAACGTGTAGTAGCAGAGAATGCTAAACCGCCGGCAACCGAAACAGTTCCAGCAGACAGACTATTTTGCGTGGGGTATGGTGATCGGACTCAGAAAGGCAGGTTGGTCTATACGTCAAATCTCAGCGAACAGCCACCTACACTCGTCCACGGTGCACCGGCTGTGGCGAAGATGGATGGAACAAGGTAATGTCGTACGTTTAAATGCTGCCGGTACGCCCAGAGTGACGTCAGCACGCGTGGATCGATGCATGGCCACTTCCGTCGCCCTTTTACAGCATGTGCAGGACGCCCTTGATGCTCCCATATCGACCAGGACCATTATCCGCCGATTGGTCGCCGGCAACCTGCACTCATGGCGCCCGTTAAGAAGACTGCCATTGATGCAACAGCACAGACACCTCCGTTTGCAATGGTGTAGGGATATAGCCACGGGCGGAATGGTACAGGGTCGTGTTCTCAGACGAGTCACGCTTCTGTTTCAGCAAAGACAGTCGCCGTGTAAGAGTCTGGCGACGAAGTTGTGACAGGTCCGATCCGGCCGCATCTGTGGAACGCCACACCTCGCGACATCATGGTTTAGGGCGCCATCGCCCACGATAGCAGGTCACCTTTGCTTTCTATTGAGGGCACTATGATGGCCCCACTGCACTATGATGGCCCCGTGCTGCCGCCGGTGACACTATCCTTCCTTTAGGGGTGCCCAATGCCATTTACCAGCAGGATAACGCCCAACCGCATACGGCATGCATCAGCCAACATGCCCTGCAAGGTACCCAGGTGCTTCCCTGGCCACCAGTCTCCCCTGATCTCTCATCAATCGAACACGTCTGGGACGTGATTGGACGTCGCTTGCGTACGTTGCCACCGCCGCGTTTAGAAGACGAACTCTGGCAAATGGTTTACAGGGAATGGGCAGCCATTCCTCAGGACACCATCCGCACGCTCATTGACTCTGTACCTAGACATACATGTTTCTGCTTGTATAGACACCCGCGGTGGTCCTACAACCTACTGCGCAGACGGTGTGATCGCTCAGTGTATAGGTGTATCATGTTGCAATAAACATCACTTATTGTTCGTTGCTGTCTCTTTCTGTTTGCTGATTTTCATCACTTTCCGCCGGTGTCTCATTTCCATATATGATCAAAGAGTTTAGATATAAAATACCTAGCATATGTATATACATATGCTAGGTATTTTTTAGTATATGTATATACATATACTATATATAAACATATATTATACGTATATATATATGTACATATACATATATAATACATATATACACACACACACACACACACACAATTGTGGAAACCTTTTGGAAAAAGTGTATTTTTGAGGTTTGATGGCGCATAACATCGTTTTGTTGTACCAATACTATAAAATTATATATCAATGGAAAGATAATTGAATCAAAATTGTAATGCAATAACATTTGTTCAATTATCTGTATTCTCTCAAAAGTTATAGCCGAATAACCAGAAAAAAGAAGCACAACCTGCTTGGGTTTATATGCATACTTTAAAATACACTTCCTCTTTTCTTTAATATATAGAATATTTCAATTTTACATTTAATAACCAATCATTCATTTTTATACAGGGTAGTTGGAGTTAAAGTATCCCTGTTCAGAGTACTGTAAAGAAAAACCATTGGTCATAAGAACACCAAATCTGCGTGGTATGCATTTCAGAACATGGGTAAACGAATGACGCAAAAAATAAAAATTTGTTCCAAAACTGGCCGATAGAGGAAGATATGGCGCTGCGAACAGTCCCTAGTAAAAACATAATTCAATGAAACGGCTTGACAGTCGTAATGCCTATTATTTACGAATTGTAAGTGGTATAAGAGATCAACAACTATCATAAACCTTGAATAAGAAATTTGGGTAAACATTTTGCCATACGGCATCAACGAAAGAAGATGTCGCTTTATGCAAATTGTTTAAACACATTTTGCTATCAAAACACTTTCAAAGCTTTGTGGAAACATTCGACGATCGCTATGGGACTCTTATTGCCTGACTGTGCTTTATTATTAAAGTTGTTTTACAAGAATGACGAAAACGCTGCTAGCGCTCTTCGCGAGTGCAGACGTTTGAAATCATTGCGTGCAAGCCCTCTGACAGCATGTGGCGTCTGGAGAATGGTTCAACGCTTCGAGGAGACTGGAAGTTTCTCTTTTCGACCAGGACGACGCCGAAAACCTGTGACAACGCAAGTGACTTAAGAGGTTGCAACAGCTGATGTTGAGCAGACCAATCACAATGAGGCAGGAATCAGTAGTGCTCGAACTGTAGCAAGACAATTGGATTTGCCCTACCAACAGTACGGAAGTGTTTATGGAAAACTTTAGAAAGTTATTCATATCCGATCCAGCGTCACCAAGCGTTACAAGGTTCTGATACAGATATACGTAAAACGTTTGCTTTGACATTCCTTGCACGCATGCAGGTAGACGTCAATTGGCCCTGGAACATCTTAAAGCAATGAGACTCATTCTTCTCTGTGTGGAGTAGAAAACACCCAAAACAGTCACATCTGAGCAATGGAAAATACCCACCAGTTTCAACAGATCCCCTTACATTCTCCAAAATGAACCGTTTGGATTGAGTTTACAGCAACATTTCTGATTGATCAACATTTTTTTGAAGAAATCCCTCCACATTGACCAAAAACCTGTTCAGCTAATGCACAACTTTATGGGAACATGTTGCAGAACTTCTTTATTCCTCATCTCCAATAGCGAGGATGCCTTAGCTGTGCCATATTCCAACAAGATGGTGCACCTCCCCACATTGGCAGTCCTATTCAACAGTTGTTCCGACAGCATTTTACAGAAAATCGAGTAACCAGTCAAGCATTCCCATCGTTATGGCCACTCCGTACACCAGATCTAAACGATTGTGACTTTTGGCTGTGGGGTTACTTGAAAAGCATTGTTTATCAGTGAGATATTCGTAATCTTGAACACGCGCAACATCACAACAGATCAATTAAGTGCAGTTGTCGAACACGCTGTCACACGGTACCAGTTGTTGCTTCTTCAACACGGTGGATACATTGAACACTGCCAATGATTTGCCTTTATACAGCATTCTTCCCTTCTGCGTTCCATGTGTCACATAGTCTAGATACATTATTTAAATTGACATTTAGGTGTTTATGACTAATGTCAGTATCTATCCCACATTTATAACACTTACAATTCATGATTAATATGCATCACGATTGCGAAGCCATTTCATTGAGTTATGTTTTACTAGGGCCTGTTCTCAGCGCCATCTCTTCTCCTGTCGGTTATTTTTCGAACTATTTTTTTATTTTGCGTTATTCGTTTCCCTGTGTTCTGAAACGCATACCACGCAGATTTGGAGTGACCATTGGTTTTTTCTCTACAGTGCTCTGATGAGGGATAATTTTAACCACGTGCTACTTTTAAAAGTCATAAACCACATTAGTCATGAACCACTTTAATTCTAACCACCCGGTACTTTTAAAATCAAAGTTTTAAAAAAATATCTACTTACTGATCATTCTTTTGATACATTGTGGTTTATTCTCCCAGTAAATAAACAGAAAATATACTGGAACTCCGGTAGAGATAATTAGAGCACCAAAACCTGAAAAATAATTTAGAGTAGCTAAATTATATCAATAACGGTTACAAAAACAAAATGTATCGTGATAAGCTTCTTATGTGTCAAAATCTATAAATAAAACTTTAATGTAAAATAAGGAGGTTCACTCTTTGGAAACTTGTGTAGAAGAGACATTGGGGAAGTTGATACGATAGACGCTATGCTATAACGCGTATTCGGAATTTTGTCTCTTTGGAAAGGAATCGAGAGATATTACGCGCTTTTCAAATTAATGTAAAAAAAAAATTACGTAAAACTGAAAAGTAGTAAGTATTATCAAATATATTCACTTTCCATATGCAATATTATACGACACATATAAACATTTCTATCGGAGATCTAATTCGTTTCATTTTCAAGGAAAGATATATTTTGTGATAGGCACTTGATAGTTCGCCAAATTTCTTTTATTTTGCAGGATATGAATTAGATGGCAATTGCATTTGCTATTGTACGCGAGTATGTAGG
Source organism: Amaurobius ferox (assembly GCA_951213105.1). Taxonomy (NCBI): domain Eukaryota; kingdom Metazoa; phylum Arthropoda; class Arachnida; order Araneae; family Amaurobiidae; genus Amaurobius; species Amaurobius ferox. Next base: position 15,384,862 of record OX578142.1, on the reverse strand, counting down.
GAAAGTAAAAGGTTGAAAATAGACAACTTAATTTGATCATACGAAGACATATATGATATAAGATATATGATATAAGAACTGCTCTCAACACTTTTATGATATATTTGTTGGGGATTTCATCTTTTCCTTACAATTTTATTGAAATGTGATTTTGAGACATAAATATATTTCTTCTGCTTCAAATTGCAATGCAATAGAGTTAAATTGCATTTAGCTAATGCTATGTATAAAAACAGCCTTCCAACATTGGACAAGAATAAGCAAAAAAATTATTTTACTTAATCAAAATGATAAAAAAAAAATGAAAATATAATTTCAATCAGACATACTGTTGCAAAAGTAATGGTAAACAAAAAGTTTGTTAAAAACATAACTTGCAATATATTGCTAAGAGCATGAAGCGGTGATCTGAAATTTGAACTCCTTCATCGCATGATAAATAGTATTCCGTTCCTCAAATGCAGAGAATCCCAGAGCCCATTACCGTTACAGTTTAATTGAGAAACATAAGCCAACTTGGACTTTCATTATGTTTCTCTTTACGGATTAGGAATGGCTGGATAACTTTACTTATTGCTAAATTGTAAAATTATCATTATCAATATAAATAAAATTGTAAGTTGTGCTTTGTTTATTATAACAGCACGGGAGAACTTTTTGTGTGAATTATTGCAAAATATTAAAAAAATACTCCAAAAATGAAAGTTCCTCGCAAATTGTGATTATATTAGATACATTGTTACTTTATATTAGATACAAGTACTATACCGTTCTTTATCGATATAAAAAATTGTAAGTTGCGCTCTGGTTATTATAACAGCACGGGAGAACTTTGCGTAAAAATTATTATAAAATATCAAAAAAATAACCCAATCATTAAAAGTTCATCGAAATTGTGATTATATTAGATACATTGTTACTTTATATTAGATACAAGTAGTATACCATTCTTCACAGAATAACGTGCTTTATCTATATAAATAAAATTGTAAGTTGTGCTCTGTTTATTATAACAGCACGGGAGAACTTTTTGTGAGCATTATTGTAAAATATTAAAAAAAATACTTCAACTACTAAAAGTTCATCGCAAATTATGATTACATTAGATACATTATTACTTTATATTAGATACAAGTAGTATACTATTCTTCGTAGTATACCGTGCTTTATAAATAAAATTGTTAGATGTGCCCTGTTTAATATACGAGCAGGGGAGAACATTTTGTGTGAATTATTATAAAGTATTAAAAAAATACACCAAATATTAAATAATGATCGCAAAATGTGATTATGTTGGTTACATTGCTACTTTATATTCGGAACAAATAGTATACCGTTCTTCGTAGCAAACCATTCTTCATCTATATAAATAAAAATGTAAGTTGTGCTCTGTTTATTATAACAGCGCAGGGAGAAATTTTTGTCCGAATTATTATAAAATAGTAAAAAAATACTACAAAAATTAAAAGTTCATCGCGAATCGGGATTATAGTGGATACATTGTTACTTTGTATTAGATACAAGTAGTATACCATTCTTCAGCTATATAAATGAAATTGTAAGTTGTGAACTACTTATTATAAGAGCACGGGAGAACATTTGAAAGAATCATTAAAAAATATTAAAAAAAATAGTCCAAACATTAAAAGTTCATCGCAAACTTTGATTATATTAGATACATTGTTACATTATATTTGGTACAACTGGTATACCGTTATTCGTAGTATACTGTTCTTCATCTATATAAATAAAATTGTGAATTGTGCTCTGCTTATTATAACAGCACGGGAGAACATTTTGGATGAATTATTATAAAATATTAAGAAAATACTCCAAATATAAAAAGTTTACCGCAAATTGTGATAATATTTGATACATTTTTACTTTATATTAGATACATTGTTACTTTATATTAGATACATTGCTACTTTATATTAGGAACAAATAGTATACCGTTCATCGTAGTATACCGATCTTCATCTATATAAATAATATTGTAAGTTGTGCTCTGTTTATTATAACACCACAGCAGAACTTTTGTGAGAATTATTATAAAATATTAAAAAAATACTACAAATATTAAAAGTTCATCGCAAATTGTGATTATATTATATACATAGTTACTTTATATTAGATACAAATAGTATAGCGTTCTACGTAGTATACCGATATTCATCTATAGAAATAAAATTGTAAGTTATGCTCTGTTAAATATAACACCACAGCAAAACTTTTTGTTTGCATTATTATAACATATTAAAAAAATACTACAAATATTAAGAGTTCATCGCAAATTGTGATTACATTAGATACGTTGTTACTTTATATTAGATACAAGTAGTATACCGTACTTTATAAATAAAATTGTAAGTTGTTTTCTGTTTATTATAACAGCACGGGAGAACTTTTTGTGTGAATTATTATAAAATATTAAAAAAATACTCCAAATATTAAATAATCATCGCAAATTGTAATTATATTAGATGCATTGTTACTTTATATTAGATACAAACAGTATACCATTCTTCATTTATACAAATAAAATTGCAAAACGTGCACTGTTTATTATAGCAGCACGGGAAATCTATTTGTGAGAATTACTATAAAATATTAAAAAAATTCACCAAATAATAAAAGTTCATCGTGAATTGGGTTTATATTAGATACATTGTTACTTTATAAAAGATACAAGTAGTATACTGTTCTTCATCTTTATAAATAAAGTTGTAAGTTGTGCTATGTTTATTATAACAGCACGGGAGACCTTTTTGTTTGAGTTATTGTAATATATTAAAAATATTCCAAATATTAAAATTTCATTGCAAAGTGTGATTATGTTAGATACATTGTTAATTTATAATAGAAACAAGTGGTATATCGTTCTCTGTAGTATGCATTCCTTAATCTATATAAATAGAATTGTGAGTTGTTCTCTGTTTATTGAAACAGCACGGGAGGTCTTTCTGTGTGAATTATTAAAAAATATTACAAAATTACTCCAAATATAAAATGTTCATCGCAGATTGTGATTATATTAGTTACATTGTTATATTATATTAGGTACAAGTAGTATACCGTTATTCGTAGTATACTGTTCTTCATCTATATAAATTAAATTTTAAATTGTGCTATGCTTATTATAACAGCACGGGAGAACATTTGGAATGAATTATTAAAAAATATTAAGAAAGTACTCCAAATAAAAAAAGTTTATCGCAAATTGTGATTATATTTAATACATTTTTACATTATATTAGATACATTTTTACGTTATATTAGATGCAAGTAGTATAGCGTTCATAGTAATATACCGTTCTTCATCTATAGAAATAAAATTGTAAGTTATGATCTTTTAAATATAACAGCACGGCAAAACGTTTTGTTTGCATTATTATATCATATTAAAAACATACTCCAAATATTAAAAGTTCATCGCAAATTGTGATTACATTAGATACATTGTTACTTTATAATAGATGCCAAGTAGTATACCGTTCTTCGTAGTATACGGTACTTAAAACTACGGTAAATAAAATTGTAAGTAATAGTAATAATTGTAAGTAGTACGGTAAATAAAATTGTAAGTTGTGCTCGGTTTATTATAACAGCATGGGAGAACTTTTTGTATGAATTATTATAAAATATTAAAAAAATACTCCAAATATTAAATAATCATCCCAAATTTTAATTATATTAGATACATTGTTACTTTATATTAGATACAAGTAGTATACAGTTCTTTATCTGTATAAATAAAATTGCAAGATGTGCTCTGTTTATTATAGCAGGACGGGAGAACTATTTGTGAGAATTACTATAAAATATTAAAAAAATACACCAAATATTAAAAAAGCATCGCAAATTGTGAATATATTAGATACATTATCACTTTATATTAGATACAAGTAGTATGCCGTTCTTCGTAGTATAACGTTCTTTATCTATATAAATAAAATTGTAAGTTGTGCTCTGTTTATTATAACAGCACGGGAGAACTTTTTGTGTGAATTATTATAAAATAATAAAAAATTACTCCAAATATTAAAAGTTCATCGCAAAGTGCGATTATGTTAGATACATTGTTACATTATATTAGATACAAGTAGTATACCGTTATTCGTAGTATACCGCTTTTAGTATACCGTATATAGTATACCATTCGTAGTATACCGTAGTAGCACGGGAGAACTTTTTGTGTGATTATTATAAAATGCTAAAAAATTACTCCAAATATAAAATAATCATCTCAAATAGTGATTATATTAGATACATTGTTACTTTATGTTAGGTACAAGTAGTATACCTTTCTTCATCTATATAAATAATAATGTAAATAGTGCTCTGTTTACTATAACAGCACGGGAGAACATTTTGTCAGAATTATTATAAAATATTAAAAAAATGCCCCAAATATTAAAAGTTCATCGCAAATTGTGATTATATTAGATACATTGTTATTTTATATTAGTTACATATACTTTATTAGAATATACTTTATATTATTTAATTTATATTAGAATTTACATTATTTTAGTTACTTTATATTTGAATTTACATTATATTAGTTACTTTATATTAGAACGTTTGTGTAACTTTATATTAGATACAAGTTTTGTATGGATTTAATTCCTGAATAATGCCTTATGTAACCAGCACGGGAGAACTCTTTGTGATACATATATTAAAATAATAAAAGTATACTCCTATTAATAAAAGTTCATCGGAAATTGTGGTTATATTAGATACATTGTTACTTTATATTATATACAAGTGGTATACCGTTCTTCGTAGTATACCGTTCTTCATCTATATAAATAAAATTGTAAGTTGTGCTCTGTTTATTTTAACAGCCTAAGTTGTTGTCCGTTTATTATAACAGCGCAATTTGTGCCCTGTTTATCCTAACACCAAGGGAGAAATTTTTGAGAGAATTATTACAAAATATTAGAAAAATACTTCAAATATTAAAATTTCATCCCAAAATGTGATTATATTAGATACAAATAGTATACCGTTCTTCATCTGTATAAATAAATTGTAATTTGTGCTCTGTTTATTATAACTGCACGGGAGAACTTTTTGTAAAAATTATTATAAAATATTAAAAAAATACTCCAAATATTAAAAGTTCATCGCAAATTGTGATTATATTAGACACATAGCTAATTTATATTAGATACAAGTGGGATACCGTTCTCCATTGTATACAGTTCTTCATCTGCATATAAATAAAGTTCTTAGTTGTGCCCTGTTTATTATAACAGCACGTGAGGACTTTTTGTGAGAATAAATATAAAATATTAAAAATATACTCCAAATATTAAAATATCATCGCGGATTGTGATTATATTTGATACACTGTTTTTTATATTAAATACAAGAAGTATACAGTTATTCATCCATATAAATAAAATTGTAAGTTGTGCTCTGTATATTACAACAGCACGGGAGAACTTTTTGTGAGAATTATTATAAAATATTAAAAAAATATTCCAATTATTAAAATTTCGTCTCAAATTGTGGTTATAGTAGATATATTGTTACTTTATATTAGATATAAGCAGTATACCGTTCTTCGTAGTATACCGTTTTTCATCTAAATGAAATTTTAAGTTGTGGTCTGTTTATTATAACAGCAAGGAAGAACTTTTTGTGAAAATTATTATAAAATATGAAAAAAATATTCCAAATATTAAATGTCCATCGCGAATTGTGACTATATTAGATGCATTGGTACTTGATAATAGATAAAAGTAGTATACAGTCCATCTATATAAATAAAATTTTAGGTTGTGCTCTGTTTATTATAACAGCATGGTAGAACTTTTTATGTGAATTATTATAAAATAATAAAATATACTCCAAATATTAAAAGTTCATCGCAAATTGCAATTATATTAGATACATTGTTACTTTATATTAGATACAAGTAGTATAGCGTTCTTCGTAGTATACCGTTCTTCATCTATATAAAAAAAATTGTAAGTTGTGCTCTGTTTATTATAACAGCACGGGAGAACATTTTATGTGAATTATTATAAAATATTAAAATATACTCCAAATATTAAAATTCATCGCAAATTGTAATTAAATTAGATACATTGTTACTTTATATTAGGAAAATGTAGTATAACTTTCATCGTAGTGTACCCTTCTTTCTCTATATAAACGAAATTGTGAGTTGTGCGCTGTTGACTATAATAGCACGGGAGAAGTTTTTGTGTGAATTATTATAAAATATTAAAAAAATACTCAATATTAAATAATCATCGCAAATTGTTATTATGTTAGATACATTGGTACTTTATATTAGGAACAAGTAGTATACCGTTCTTCATCTATATAAATAAAATTGTAAGTTGTGCTCTGTTTATTATAACAGCACGGGAGAACATTTTAAGTGAATTATTATAAAATATTAAAATATTCTCCAAATATTAAAAGTTCATCGCAAATTGTAATTATATTAGATACATTGCTACTTTATATTAGGAAAAAGTAGTATACCGTTCATCGTAGTATACCGTTCTACATATATATAAATAAAATTGTATGTTGTGCTCTGTATATTACAACAGCACGGGAGAACTTTTTGTGAGAATTATTATAAAATATTAAAAAAAATATTCGAATTATTAAAATTTCATCTCAAATTGTAATAAAATTTTTATAAAGCACTCCAAGTAATAAAAGTTCATCGCGAATTGTGATTATATTAGATACATTGTTTCTTTATATTAAATACATGTTGTATACCGTTCTTCATCTGTATAAATAAAATTGCAAGTTGTGCTCTGTATATTACAACAGCACGGGAGAACTTTTTGTGAGAATTATTATAAAATATTAAAAAAATATTCCAAATATTAAAAGTTCATCGCGAATTGTGGTTATAGTAGATATATTGTTACTTTATATTAGATACAAGCAGTATACCATTCTTCGTAGTATACCGTTTTTCATCTAAATAAAATTTTAAGTTGTGGTCCGTTTATTATAACAGCAAGGGAGAACTTTTTGTGAAAATTATTATAAAATATGGAAAAAATATTCCAAGTATTAAATGTTCATCGCGAATTGTGACTATATTTGATGCATTGTTACTTGATAATAGATAAAAATAGTATACAGTCCATCTATATAAATAAAATTGTAAGTTGTGCTCAGTTTATTATAACAGCATGGGAGAACTTTTTATGTGAATTATTATAAAATAATAAAATATACTCCAAATATTAAAAGTTCATCGCAAATTGTAATTATATTAGATATATTGTTACTTTATATTTGATACAAGTAGTATACCGTTCTTCGTAGTATACCGTGCTTCATCTGTAAAAAAAAATTGTAAGTTGTGCTCTGTTTATTATAACAGCACGGGAGAACATTTTATGTGAATTATTATAAAATATTAAAATATACTCCAAATATTAAAAGTTCATCGCAAATTGTAATTAAATTAGATACATTGTTACTTTATATTAGGAAAATGTAGTATACCTTTCATCGTAGTGTACCGTTCTATATCTATATAAATAAAATTGTGAGTTGTGCGCTGTTGACTATAATAGCACGGGAGAAGTTTTTGTGTGAATTATTATAAAATATTAAGAAAATATTCAATATTAAATAATCATTGCAAATTGTTATTATGTTAGATACATTGGTACTTTATATTAGGAACAAGTAGTATACCGTTCTCCATCTATATAAATAAAATTGTAAGTTGTGCTCTGTTTATTATAACAGCACGGGAGAATATTTTATGTGAATTATTATAAAAAATTAAAATATACTCCAAAAATTAAAAATTCATCGCAAATTGTTATTATGTTAGATACATTGTTACTTTATATTAGGAAAAAGTAGTATACCGTTCATCGTAGTATACCGTTCTTCATCTATATAAATAAAGTTGTATGTTGTGATCTGTTTATTATAACAGCACGGGAGAACTTTTTGTGTGAATTGTTATAAAATATTAAAGAATTACTCCAAATATTAAATAATCATCGCAAATTGTAATTATGTTAGATACATTGTTACTTTATATAAGTAAAAAGTTGTATACCATTCTCCGTAGTTTACCGTTCTTTATCTATATAAATAAAATTGTATGTTGTGCTCTGCTTATTATAATAGCACGGAAGACTTTTTTGTGTGAATTATTATAAAATATTAAAAAAATACTCCAAATATTAAAAGTTCATCGCAAAGTGTGATTATCTTAGATACATTGTTACTTTATATTAGAAACAAGTGGTATACCGTTCTCTGTAGTTCTCTGCATTTCTTAATATATATAAATACAATTGTAAGTTGTTCTCTGTTTATTGAAGCAACACGGGGGGATATTTTTGTTCGAATTATTATAAAATATTAAAAAATACTCCAAATATTAAATGTTAATCGCAAATTGTGATAATACAAGAAACAGTGTTACTTTATAATAGTTACTTTATATTATAATTTACTTTATATTAGTTACTTTATATTAGAATTTACTTTCTATTAATTACTTTATATTAGTTACTTTATATTAGAACTTTTGTGTAACTTTATATTAGATACAAGTTTTGTATGGCCTTAATTCCTTAATAAAGCCTTTTGTAACCAGCACGGTAGAACTCTTTGTGATAAATATTATAAAATATTAAAAATTTACTCCAAATGTTAAAAGTTCATCGCAAATTGTAATTATATTAGATACATTGTTTCTTTATATTAGATACAAAAAGTATACCGTTCTTCGTAGTATACCGTTCTTCATCTATATAAATAAAATTGTAAGATGTTCTCTGCTTATTATAACACCACGGGAGAACTTTTTGTGTGAATTATTATAAAATAATAAAAAATTACTCCAAATATTAAAAGTTCATCGCAAAGTGCGATTATGTTAGATACATTGTTACATTATATTAGATACAAGTAGTATACCGTTATTCGTAGTATACCGTTCTTCATCTGTATAAATAAAATTGTAAGTTGTGCTCCATTTATTATAACAGCACAGGAGAAATTTTTGTATGAATTATTATAAAATATTAAAAAATTACGCCAAATATTAAATAATTATCGCAAATTGTAATTATGTTAGATACATTGTTACTTTATGTTAGGAAAATGTAGTTTACCTTTCATCGTAGTATACCGTTCTTTATCTATATAAATAAAATTGTAAGTTGTGCGCTGTTGACTATAATAGCACTGAAGAAGTTTTTGTGTGAATTATTATAAAATATTAAAAAAATACTCCAAATATTAAATAATCATCGCAAATTGTTATTATGTCAGATACATTGGTACTTTATATTTGGAACAAGTAGTATACCGTTCTTCGTCTATATAAATAAAATTGTAAGTGGTTTTCTGCTTATTATAACAGCACGGAAGAACGTTTTGTATGAAATAATATAAAATATTAAAAAATACTCCAAAGATAAAATTTCTTCGCGAATTGTAATTATATTAGTTACATTGTTTCTTTATATTAAATGCAAGCAGTACACCGTTCTGCGTAGAATACAGTTCTTCATCGATATAAATAAAATTTTAAGTTGTGCTCTGTTTATTATAACAGCACAGGAGAAGTTTTTGTGTGAATTATTATAAAATATTAAAAATTTATTCCAAATATTAAAAAATCATCGCAAATTGTAATTATGTTAGATACATTGTATTTTTATATTAGGAAAATGTAGTATACCTTTCATCGTAGTATACCGTTCTTATTCTATATAAATAAAATTTTATGTTATGATCTGTTTATTATAACAGCACGGGAGAACTTTCTGTATGAATATTTATAAAATATTAAAAAATTACTCCAAATATTAAATATTCATCGCAAATTGTTATTATGTTAGACACATTGTTATTTTATATAAGAAAAAAGTAGGATACCATTCTTCGTAGAATACCGTTTTTTATCTATATAAATAAAATTGTATGTTGTGCTTCGTTTATTATAACAGCACGGGATACCTTTTGTGTGAATTATTATAAAATATTAAAAAAATACTCCAAATATTAAAAGTTCATCGCAAAGTGTGATTACCTTAGATACATTGTTACTTTATATAAGAAACAAGTGGTATACCGTTCCCTGTAGAATACTTTTCTTAATCTATATAAATAGAATTGTAAGTTATTCTCTGTTTATTGAAACAGCGCGGGAGAACATTCTGTGTGAAATATTATAAAATATTAAAAAAATACACCAAATATTAAATGTTCATCGCAAATTGTGGTTATATTCGATACATTGTTACTTTATATTATATACAAGTAGTATACCGTTCTTCGTAGTATACCGGTCTCCATCTATATAAATAAAATTGTAAGTTGTGCTATGTTTATTATAACAGCATAGGAGAAGTTTTTGTGTGAATTATTATAAAATATTAAAAATTTACTCCAAATATTAAATAATCATCGCAAATTGTAATTATGTTAGATACATTTTAACTTTATATAAGTAAAAAGTAGTATACCATTCTTCGTAGTATACCGTTCTTTATCTATATAAATAAAATTGTAAGTTGTGCGCTGTTGATTATATTAGCACGGGATAAATTTTTGTGTGAATTATTATAAAATATTAAAAAAGTACTCCAAATGTTAAATAATCATCGCAAATTGTTATTATGTCAGATACATTGGTACTTTATATTAGGAACAAATAATATACAGTTCTTCGTCTATATAAATAAAATTGTAATTTGTGCTCTGTTTATTATAACAGCACAGGAGCACTTTTTGTGTGAATTTTTATAAAATAATTAAAAAATACTCCAAATATTAAAAGTTCATCGCAAAGTGCGATTATGATAGATACATTGTTACTTTATACTAGATACAAGTAGTATACCGTTCTTCGTAGTACACAGTTCTTCATTTGTATAAATAAAATTGTAAGTTGTGCTCTGTTTATTATAACAGCACAGGAGAAGATTTTGTGTGAATTATTATAAAACATTAGAAATTTACTCCAAATATTATATAATCATCGCAAATTGTAATTATGTTAGATACATTGTTACTTTATATTAGGAAAAAGTAGTATACCGTTCATAGTAGAATACCGTTCTTCATCTAAATAAATAAAATTGTATGTTGTGCTCTGTTTATTATAACAGAACGGGAGAACTTTTTGTGCGAATAATTATAAAATAATAAAAAAATACTCCAAATGATAAAAGTTCATCGCAATGTGCGATTATGTTTGATACGTTGTTACTTTATATTAGATACAAGTAGTATACCGTTCTTCGTAACATATCGTTCGTTCGTAATCTATTTGTACTCTGTTATTATACCAGCATGGAAGAACGTTTTGTATGAAAAAATATAAAATATTAAAAAATACTCCAAAGATTAAACTTTCATCGCGAATTGTAATTATATTAATTACATTGTTTCTTTATATTACATACAAGCAGTACACCGTTCTTCAGCTGCATAAATAAAAATGTAAGTTGTGCTCTGTTTATTATAGCAGCACAGGATAAATTTTTGTGTGAATTATTAAAAAATATTAAAAATTTACTCCAAATATTAAGTAATCATCGCAAATTGTAATTATGTCAGGCACATTGTTACTTTATATTATATACAAGAAGAATACCGTTTTTCGTAGTATACCGTACTTCATCTATGTAAATAAAATTGTAAGTTGTGCTGTGTTTATTATAACATCATGGGAGAGCTTTTTATAGGAATCATTATAAAATATTAAAAAATTCTCCAAATATTAAAAGTTCATCGCAAAGTGAGTTTACTTTAGATACATTGTTACTTTATATTAGAAACAAATGGTATACCGTTCTCTGTAGCATAACTTTCTTAATCTATATAAATACAATTGTAAGATTTTCTCTGTTTATTGAAACAACAGGGGGGATCTTTTTGTCTGAATTATTATAAAATATTAAAAAAATACTCCAAATATTAAATGTTCATCGCAAATTGTGATTACACTAGATACATTGTTACTTTATATTAGTTACTTTATATTAGAATTTACTTAATATTAGTTACCTTGTATTTGAAATTACTTTATATAAGTTACTTTGTATAAGAAATTTTGTGTAACTTAATATTAGATACAAGTTTTGTATGGATTTAATTCCTGAATAAAGCCTTCTGTAACCAGCACGGTAGAACTCTTTGTGATAAATATTTTAAAATATTAAAAATATACTCCAAATATTAAAATTTCATCGCTAATTGTGGTTATATTAGATACATTGTTACTTTATATTATATACAAGTAGTATACCGTTCTTAGTAGTATACCGTTCTTCGAAGTATACTGTTCTTCTTCTGTATAAATACAATTGAAAGTTGTGCTCTGTTTATTATAACAGCACAGGAGAAGTTTTTGTGTGAATTATTATAAAATAATACACATTTACTCCAAATATTAAATAATCATCGCAAATTGTATTTATGTTAGATACATTGTTACTTTATATTAGGAAAATGTAGTATACCGTTCATCGTAGTATACCGTTCTTCTTCTATATAAAAAAAATTGTATGTTGTGCTCTGTTTATTATAACAGCCCGAGAGAACTTTTTTGTAAATTATTATAAAATAATACAAAAATACTCCAAATATTAAAAGTTCATGGCAAAGTGCGATTATGTTCGATACATTGTTACATTATATTAGATACAAGTACTATACCGTTCTTCGTAACATATCGTTCGTCATCTATATATATATAAAATTGTAAGTTGTACTCTGTTTATTATAACAGAACGGAAGAACGTTTTGTATGAAATAATATAAAATATTAAAAAATGCTCCAAAGATAAAAATTTCATCGCGAATTGTGATTATATTTGATACATTGTTTCGTTATATTAAATACAAGCAGTAAACCGTTCTGCGTAGTATACCGTTCTTCATCTATATAAATAAAATTTAAGATGTGCTCTGTTTGCTATAACAGCAAGGGAGAAATTGTTGTGAGTGTTATTATAAAATATTAAAAAAATACTCCAAATATTAAAAGTTCATCGCAAATTGTAATTATATTAGATAATCTGTTACTTTATATTAGATACAAGCAGTATACCGTTCTTCGTAGTATACCGTACTTCAACTATGTAAATAAAATTGTAAGTTGTGCTGTGTTTATTATAACAGCATGGGAGAGCATTTCATGGGAATCATTATAAAATATTAAAAAATACTCCAAATAAAAATTTCATCGCGAATTGTGATTATATTAGATACATTGTTTTTTATATTAAAAAAAATTTAGTATACAGTTCTTCATCTATATAAATAAATTTGCAAGTTTTGCTCTGTTTACAATAACGGCATGGGAGAAATTTTTATGGGATTCATTATAAAATATTAAAAATTACTCCAAATATTAAAATTTCATCGCAAATTGTAATAAAATATTAAAAAATTACACCAAGACAAAAAGCTTATCGCGAATTGTGATTATATTTGATACATTGTTAATTCATATGAGATAAAATTAGTATACATTTCTTCATATATATAAATAAAATTGTAAGATATATTCTGTTTATTGTAACAGTACTAGCAAACTTTTTGCGACAATTATTTTAAAATATTAATAAAATACTACAAGTAATAAAAGTTCATAGCCAATTGTGATTATATTTGATACTGTGTTACATTATATTAGATATTAGTTGTGTATCGTTCTTCGAAATATACGTTCTTCGGAGTGTACCGTTCTTCATCTATACAAATAAAATAGTAAGTTGTAATCTGTTTATTATAACAGCACGGGAGAACTTTTTGTGAGAATCATTATAAAATATTAAAAAATACTCAAAATATTAAAATTTCATCGCAAATTGTAAATATATTAGATACACTGTAACATTATATTAGGTACAAGTAGTATAAAGTTCTTCGTAGTATACCATTCTTCATCTATATAAATGAAATTGCAAGTTGTGCTCTGTTTATAAAAACAGCACATGAGAACTTTTGTGAGAATTATTATAAAAATTTTTAAAAAATACTCCAAATATTAAAAGTTCATCGCAAATTGTGATTATATTAGATACATAGTTACTTTATATTAGTTACAAATAGTATACCGTTCTTCGTAGTATACTCTTATTCATTTATAGAACTAAAATTGTAAGTTATGCTCTGTTAAATATAACAGCACGGCAAAACTTTTTGTTTGCATTATTATAACATATTAAAAAAATACTCCAAATATTAAAAGTTCATCGCAAATTGTAATTACATTAGATACATTGTTACTTTATATTAGGAAAATGTAGTATACCTTTCTTCGTAGTATACCGTTCTTTATCTATATAAATAAAATTATAAAATGTGTGCTGTTTATTATAACAGCATGGGAGAATTTTTTGTGTGAATTATTATAAAATATTAAATAAATACTCCAAATATTAAATAAATACTCCAAATATTAAATAATCATCGCAAATTGTTATTATGTTAGATACATTGGTCTTTATATTAGGAACAAGTAGTATACCGTTCTTCGTGATATATTGTTCGTCATCTATATAAATAAAATTGTAAGTTGTACACTGCTTATTATAACAGCACGGAAGAACATTTTGTATGAAATAATATAAAATATTAAAAAATACTCCAAACATTAAAATTTCATCGCGAATTGTGATTATATTAGATACATTGTTTCTTTATATTAAATAAAAGCAGTACACCGTTCTGCGTAGTATACCGTTCTTCATCTATATAAATAAAATTTTAAGTTGTGCTCTGTTTCTTATAACAGCAAGGGACAAATCTTTGTGAAAGCTATTATAAAATATTAAAAAAATATTCCAAATATTGAAAGTTCATCGCGAATTGTGATTATATTAGATGCGTTGTTACATGATAATAGATACAAGTAGTATACCGTTCATCATTAATATAAATAAAACTGTAAGTTGTGCTCTGTTTATTATAACAGCACGGGAGAACATTTTGAGATACTTATTATAAAATATTATAAAAAAATACTCCAAATATTAAAATTTCATTGCAAATTGTGATTGTATTAGATACATTGTTACTTTATATTACATACAAGTAGTATACCTTTCTTCGTAGTATACCGTGCTTTATATATAATAATAAAATTGTAAGTTGTTAATTATAATTGCACGGCAGAACTTTTTGTGAGAAATATTATAAAATATTAAAAAAATATTAAAATTATTAAAAGTTCATCGCAAATTGTGATTATATTTGACACATAGTTACTTTATGTTAGATAAAAGTAATTTACCGTTCTTCGCCTATATAAAGAAATTGTAAGTTGCGTTCTGTTTATTGTAGAAGCACGTGAGAATTTTTTGCGTGAATTATTATAAAATTTTAAAAATTACAAAATATTAAAATTAACACCAAATATTAAAATAATAAAGTTAACACCAAATAATAAAAGTTCATCGCAAATTGTGATTATATTAGATGCATTGTTACTTTATATTAGAAACAAATAGTATACAGTTCTTCATAGTAAACCGTTCTTCGTATTATACCGTTCATAAGCTATATAAATAAATTGTAAGCTGTGTTCTCTTTATTATAACAGGGTAAGCTGTGCTCTGTTTATCATAACAGCTAGGGAGAACTTTTTGTGAGAATTATTATAAAATATAAAAAATTACTCCAAATATTGAAAGTTCATCGCAAATTGTGTATATAAATAATGTGTTGTATAAATAAAATTGTAATTTATGCTCAGTTTATTATAACAGCACGGGAGACCTTTTTTTGAAAATAATATTAAAATATTAAAAAAATACCTCAAATATTAAAAGTTCATCTCAAATTGTAATTATATTAGATACATTGTTACATTATATTAGATACAAGTAGTATACCGTTCTCCTTAGTAAACGGTTCTTAGTAAAGGGTTCATCTATATAAATAAAATTGTAAGTTGTGCTCTGTTTATTATAACAGCAAGGGAGAACTTTGTGTGAGAATTATTATAAAATAATATAAAAGTATTCCAAATATTAAAATTTCATCGCAAATTGTGATCATATTAGATATATTGTTACTTTATATTAGATACAAGTAGTATACCTTTCTTCGCAGTGTACCGTTCTTCGTAGTATACCGGTCTTCATCTACATAAATAAAATTGTAATTTGTGCTCTGTTTATTATAACAGCGTAAGTTGTGCTATGTTTATTATAACAGCAAGGGAGAACTTTATGTGAGGATTATTATAAAATATTAAAGAAATACTCCAAATAATAAAAGTTCATCCCGAATTGTGATTATATTAGATACATTGTTACTTTATATTAGATACAAGTAGTATACCGTTCTTCTTCTAAATAAATGTAATTATTATTTGTGGTTTGTTTATTATAACAGCACGGGAGATCTTTTTGTGCAAATTAATATAAAATATTTAAAAAATTCTCCAAATATTAAAAGTTCATCGCAAAGTGTGATTATATTAGATACATTGCTACTTTATATTAGATACAATTGGGATAACGTTCTTCGTAGTTTGCAGTTCTTCATCTATATAAATAAAGCTGTAAATTGTGCTCTGTTTATTGTAACAGCACGGGAGAAATTTTTGTGTGAATTTTTATAAAATCTTAAAAGATACTCAAAATAATAAAAGATCATAGCAAATTGTGTAAATATCTCCAAATATTAAAAGTTCATCGCAAAGTGTGATTATATTAGATACATTGCTACTTTATATTAGATACAATTGGGATAACGTTCTTCGTAGTTTGCAGTTCTTCATCTATATAAATAAAGCTGTAAATTGTGCTCTGTTTATTGTAACAGCACGGGAGAAATTTTTGTGTGAATTTTTATAAAATCTTAAAAGATACTCAAAATAATAAAAGATCACAGCAAATTGTGATTATATTAGATACATTGTTACTTTGTACTAGATAAAATTAGTATACCGTTCTTCGTAGTATACCGTGCTTTATCTATATAAATAAAATTGTAAGCTGTGCTCTCTTTATTTAGTGAGAATAATTATAATTTTTTTTTTCCAATGGCAAGTCAATACAAGAAGAAAAATACAAAATGAGACCTTGATGATTATTATAAAATTGAGAATAATTATATAGTATTAAAGAAATACTCCAAATATTAAAATTTCATCGCAAATTGTGATCATATTAGATATATTGTTACTTTATATTAGATATAAGTCGTTTACAGTTCTTGGTAGTATACCGTTCTTCATCTGCTTAAATAAAATTGTAAGTTGTGCTTTGTTTATTATAAAAGTTCGGAAGAATTTTTTGCGTGAATTATTATAAAATATTAAAAAAATACACCAAATATTAAAAGTTCCTCCCAAATTGTGATTATATTAGATACATTGTTACTTTATATTAGATATAAGCAGTATACCGTTTTTCGTAGTATACCGTTCTTCATCTATATAATTAAAATTTTAAGATATGCTCTGTTTATCATAACAGCACGGTCGAACTTTTTGTAAGAATTATTATAAAATATTAAAAATATACTAAAAATATTAAAAGTTCATCGAAAATTGTGATTATATTAGACACATAGTTACTTTATTTTAGATAAATATAATTTTCCGTTCTTCGTAGAATACTGTTCTTCATCTATATAAATAAAATTGTAAGCCGTGCTCTCTTTATTATAACAGCATAAGTTGTGCTCTGTTTATTATAACAACAAAGGTCCTTTTGTGAGAGTTATTATAATATATTAAAAAAATACACCAAATATTAAAAGTTCATCCCGAGTGATGATTATATTAGATACATTGTTTCTTTATATTAAATAAAAGTAGTATACCGTTCTTCATCTATATAAATAAAATTGTGAGTTATGTTCTGTTTATTATAAGTGCACGGGAGAACTTTTTGTGAGAATCATTATAAAATATTAAAAGAATTCTCCAATTATGAAAATTCCATTCCAAATTGTAATTATATTAGATATACTGTTACATTATATAAGATACAAGTAGTATACCGTTCTTCGTAGTATACCATTCTTCATAGTATACCGTTCCTCATCTGTATAAATAAAATTGTAAGCTGTGTTCTCTTTATTATAACTGCGTAAGTTGTGGTCTGTTTATTGTAGCAGCAAGGAATATCTTTTAGTGAGAATTATTATATAATATTAAAAAAATACTCCAAATATTAAAAGTTCATCCCGAGTTATGATTATATTAGATACATTGTTACTTTATATTAGATGCAAGTAGTATATCTTTTTTCATCTTTATAAATAAAATTGTAATTTGTAAACTTCACGGGAGAACTTTTTGTGAAAATTAGTATAAAATATTAAAAAAATACTCCTAAAATTAAAAGTTTATCGCAAATTGTGATCATATTAGATATATTGTTACTTTATATTAGATATAAGTAGTTTACCGTTCTTGGTAGTATACCGTTCTTCATCTGTTTAAATAAAATTAAGTTGTGCTCTGTTTTTTATAACAGTACTGGAGAACTTTTTGTGAGAATTATTATAAAATATTAAAAAAAAAAATCCAAATATTAAATTTTCTTCGCTAAATTTGATTATATTAGATACATTGTCACATTATATTAGATTCAAGTAGTGTACCGTTCTTCTTCTATATAAATAAATGTGTAAGTTGTTCTCTGTTTACTATAACAGCACGAGAGAATATTTTGTGAGAATTATTATAAAATATTAAAAAATACACCAAATATAAAAAGTTCATCTCAAATTTTGATTATATTAGATGTATTGTTACTTTATATCAGATACAAGCAGTATATCGTTCTTCGTAGTATACCGTTCTTCATCTATATAAATAAAATTGCAAGAAATGCTCTCTTTATCGTAACAGCACGGGCGAACTTTTTGTTAGAATTATTATAATATATTAAAAAAATACTAAAAATATTAAAAGTTAATAGAAAATTGTGACTATGTTAGACTCATAGTTACCTTATTTTAGATAAAAGTGATTTACCGTTCTTCGTAGTATACCGTTCTTCATCTATATAAATAAAATTGCAATCTGTGCTCTGTTTATTATAACAGCGTAAGTTGTACTCTGTTTATTATAACAGCAAGGAAGAACTTTTTTGAGAATTATTATAAAATATTAAAAAAAATACTCCAAATATTAAATGTTCATACCGAGTTATGATTATGTTAGATACATTGTTACTTTATATTAGATGCAAGTAGTATACCGTTCTTCATCTATATAGATAAAATAGAAATTTGTGCTCTGTTTATTATAACAGCACGGGAGAACTTGTTGTGAAATTTATTACAAAATATTAAAAAAATACTCCAAATAATAAAAGTTCATCGCAAATTGTGATCATATTAGAAATATTGTCACTTTATATTAGATATAAGTAGATTGCCGTTCTTGGTAGCATACCGTTCTTCATCTGTATAAATAAAATTGTATGTTTGGCTCTGTTTATTTTAACTGTACGGGAGAGCATTTTGTGAGAATTATTATAAAATATTTAAAAAAAACCAAATATTAAATGTCCATCGCAAATTGTGATTATATTAGATACATTGTTACATTATATTAGATACAATTAGTATACCGTTCTTTATCTGTATAAATAAAAGTGTAGGTTGTGCTTTGTTTACTATAACAGCGTGGGTGAAAGTTTCGTGAGTGTTATTATAGAATATTAAAAAAAACTCCAAATATTAAAAGTTCATCGCAAATTGGGATTATATTGGATATATTGTTACTTTATATTAGATACAAGAAGTATACCGTTCTTCATAGTATACCGTGCTTTATCTATATAAATGAAATTGTAAGTTGTGCTGTGTTTATTATAATATCATGGAAGAACTTTTTGTGAGAATTATTATAAAATATTATAAAAATACTAAAAACAGTAAAAATTCATCGCAAAGTTCATCGTAAATGCCTTGAGCAGGAGACGTCCTTAGTTCGACTCAATAATACGTACTAGCCTATCTCGTATTAGCCTCGTATTAGTACTCGTATTAGCCTATCTCGATTTGGCCCAAGTACCAAACCCCGGCATTCACAAGTTGGTTATTCAATTCATTTGCCAAGTTGGTATGCTCATTGTTATTCTTTAAATCTATTAAATTATTTATATAACAAATTTTTACGTACTCACTTATAAGGCAGAAATAAATGCCTTGAGCAGGAGACGTCTTTAGTTCGACTCTATGATACTCGCCTACCTCGCCTTGCCCCAAGTATTAAACCCCGGCATTCAGAAGTTGGTTATTCAATTCATTTGCCAAGTTGATATTCTCATTGTTATTCTTTAAATGTATTAAATTTTGCATATAACAAATTTTTACATATTGTAGCGAATGCTCATAAGGCAGTAATAAATACCTTAAGCAGGAGACTTCTTTAGTTCAACGCTATGATACTAACCTACTTCGCTTTGGCCCAGATATTAAACCCCGGCATTAACAAGTTATTTAATTCATTTGCCATTCTCGGAACATTGGTGACCTTGGCCGTTCGTAACAGCTCCTTCAACTTAACTCGCCTCCTCAACTGTAATCCTGTGACAATTTCGTTCGATCTCTATGAAACTCACTGGGGGAGGGGGGGGGAAGTACTGTAGCGAACACTCATAACGCAGTATTTAATGTCTTGAGCTGAATACGCCTGTAGCTCAACGCTATCAGATTAGCCTACCACGCTTTGGCCCCGGGATCAAACCCCGACACTGCCAAGTTGGTGATTTAGTTTCCTCGCTACTATATAATTGCATTATTATTGAAGGCTATATATATATTTATGTAATTACAAAATATTTCTGTAAATTAATGATTTAGTTTCTCAATTTACCAATAGTATATAATGATTTAGATATTTTTGCACTGTTAATAGTGCTTTAAATAATTTTTTATAGTATATTTCCACATACACACACACGTGTGAGTGTGTGTGAGAAATTACTTGTTATATTACCAAATACTTATGGCTCATCCCTTATCAAATTCAAAACTTGTTTGTTTTTTGACAATGTGATTAAAATGATGAGTGATTTATTAGCTTTAACTGTCAATTTACATTCATTCAATGCTCTGTCCTGCTTTCCAATCCAACGTACAAAACAATAACAAAGATTTTCGAAAGAAGAAGCTGCGTAATTTGCAATGAAAGCTACAAGGATCAATTAAAGTAATGAGTTATGATCTAATATGGTAGGTACTGTGTTTTTGGTAAAAGAAATTAAAATTAATACATTTAATAAGTTCTTTGAGAGATTGGAGACTCAAAGTTAAATATAAAACTAAAATTCCAACAAATAAAAACAATTTCATAAATAATATTTGATCTTCTGTATTACCTGGCATTTGAAGACACAAAAAAATGGGAAATAAGGTATAAAATGCTAAAAGCTGATAATTCATCTAGTATTAAGAGAAATAGATATCAAGGAAGTATTATCTACAAACCACATATTACAAGAAGTATACTGAATTTTTAAGCAAAATCATATTTTAGAAGATTTGTACTCACCCGTATCAACTGGTTCAGCAATCATTGGTACAATGGTGATGAAAATGGTTGCCAAAATGTAGATAATCGGAAAAAATAAATTAACCTAAAATAAACATGATACAATTAAAATTCATTTTATGTAAAATCGTTGAAAAATAACTGCAACAGCTTAAAATCTAACTGTAATATTTCTTAAAAATGCGTCTAATTTGCCCTGTATGTATGGTTCGTAGAATTGCTGTTACAAACCGACCTAAGACTGAATTCGGAGTCACATAACTAGATATTGTTCAACATCAATAGACTAGATTTTAGGTGCGACCTTTCGTGTAACAACAATCACTTTTTCAAACCATCTTCATTATTATGTTCCAATATTAAAATTTAATATTAATTAGCCGACTATTTCATACTTTGTATAACGGTACTCATTTTGTTAAACTGCACTCAGTTTAGTGACTGAACAAACATAAAATGTAATTAAAATGTTTTAGTTTGTGTTATCTATGCTATTTGAAATGAATATATTCATTAAAATAGACATAAAAGCATATAATATAACAATCAAAGGAAATGTAAGTATTTTTAATATTCTCTTCAAATAGTACGATTGAATGAGTGATTATAAAATTAAAAAAGATAATAAATTCATGCATATTATTTTAATTAGCCCCCCAAAATTATCAAATGAATATTATGGATTAATAAAACCAATAGCATGTTATGTTTCTCACGAGCAACAATTTTGACATCATGGAATAACATACAAATATTTTTTAATACAAAACCCTGGGACGAACTGTAAATAAAATATTCTTAAACACATCACTACACCAATTTAGTTAAGCAAACAGGTTACTTCACAAATTTTTGTTATATCCTTGTTTTGCAGCATTCTATTCACTGGTATTTTTCATGAATTAATCGAGTGTTAATTAAATTTAGTTCATGAAGTTGACTCATGAAATCTGTCACTTTCATCATTTTGGTTGCATTCTAATTTTGCGGAATTTTATTTACGGATGTTTTCGATATATTAATCGCGTATTAATTCAGTGGATGAAGTTAGCTTATACGGCTTACGAAACCAGTCACATCTTTTATATTTGTGTCATATTCCTTAGTTCCGTAGTCTTTTATCCGTTGGAATTTTTTAACTGATTGGAAATTATTTTAATTTAATTGATAAATTTGCACAATTTGAGTAATTTTTTCATTAGTTTAATCCTGAAGTTTCTACAGTTCGTTCTATTGATGAAGTTAGCTCATCTAGCTTTTAAAACCGGTTTGTTTTGTTTTCCTTTATATTTTACTGGCAAGTATTTTTGCAATAGTTTTAGCGCATGTTTTCAGAAGTTAGTTGTTGATGTTACTCGTGTATCTCCCGGAACTAATTATCATAATACGGCACATAATTGTTAGTTTTATTCACTAAGTGTTTTTAATCCTTTTACATTCTTCCTTGGATTTTTCGTTAATTTTTTCATACTTTTGTATGGTTAGGATTTTCTTTCTGGGGGACAGGTGTGTGGGGATTCTATTATTCATGAGTATTGTATGCTAATTTTACTTCCCATTATGCTAATTTATGTACGAAACTCCTCAACTCTGATTTCGGGAATCACGTACTCACGACTGGCCAGGACTATAAGAAGGGCAGATTTTCAGAGATTGGAATTGGATAAGAAGGCAGGCCTTCAGCATGAAATCGTGAGTCGTCGCCGTTCAGCTTCGGCTGGAATCTTTATACCGAGAGTACGCGGGTGTAGTGGTTCTGTTCATTCATGGAAGTACGCAGCGA
The DNA here is from genome assembly GCA_951213105.1 of Amaurobius ferox. Classification (NCBI taxonomy): domain Eukaryota; kingdom Metazoa; phylum Arthropoda; class Arachnida; order Araneae; family Amaurobiidae; genus Amaurobius; species Amaurobius ferox. The sequence continues at coordinate 15,361,568 of OX578142.1, read as the reverse complement.
AGTTATAGCCTCTACAAGATTGTGAGTATAGATATATATGGTATAATAGTTTGATTAGTATAGATTCAGTTCAGTAAAAACGGTTAAGGTTTAGTTTCGGTATAGATTATTATGTCAACAGGTTAAGATATGGTAGTGCTAGCTTTGTAAATATTCTGTATGTGTAATTGTATTTTGAGTTGTCAGCAAAGTTAGCTGGAATAAAGTATGTTGTTTGTTAATATTGTAGTTCATTCGTCGAACTCTAGTCATTAGGTTTATAATTGGAGTAAAAATTACTCTACAATGGCACCCCCAAAGTAGAAACCTTTACAAATGCGCGCGAACAGATTAACATGATAACACCTTTACAAATGGCGCCCGAACTAAATAACCCCGTAGGTTAGGCCTGAACTAATTAACCCCGTAGGTTAGGTCAAAAAGGTCAAATGTCAAAATTAGGTTGTTTTTTAAGGGTACCGAAGTAAAGCGCATTTACAAAGACGACTGAACTTAAAAAAACGTTAGCGACAATTGCGGTGTTTAAATAATGTTTTGCAGTGATACTGCTTAGTAATGTTGTGCAGTACTGTTGTGTAGTAATATTGTGTAGTAATATTGTGCAGTAATATTACGTAGTAAGAATGTGCAGTGATATTGTGTAGTAATATTGTGCAGTGATATTGTGTAGGGTAGTGATATTACGTAGTATTATTTTTACAGAATTGTGTGTGATAGTTAAAGTTTTCAATCGTGGTAGTTTAAAGTGATAATTTCAGTAAAATTGTTGTTGTTAAATATGACCTAATTTAAGTTAGAAGAAAGTAAAATAAAATTGAATATGTCGCAAGGAAATGATGTGGATCAGTTAGCACAAACCTCTGTAGTAACTACAAATAATTCTATTGAACAGTATGGATTTATGTTAGCACAAGCTAGTTCATTGGCAAATTCGCCGAAATTTTCTTTTGATGGGTTAACGTCTAGCGAAAAGTTTATTCAGGTATTAGAAAGTTATTTTGAGGGAAGTGTATTAAATGAAGCACAAAAGTTAGTAGTGGCACAGAATACTTTGATAGGTAGAGCAAAATATTGGTGGGAAGTGTTAGGTGAAGATGGTGTAACTAATATTTCGAAGTTTAAGGATTAAATTAAGCAGGCATTTGCAGACGACAGGGATAGAGTTCGGTTAGAAGCGGTACTGTATCGAAAACTGCAGACTGAATATGAATCGGTAACAATAATTTTTTTAAGGAAAGTAGAAATAGGAAAAAAATTAGAACCAGGTTCGGAAGTAGACATGAAAAAGATGATTTTTAATAGATTGTTGCCTAGATGTCCAGAATTTTTTGAAGATAGGAATATCTACTGGTTTTTCTAGTTTGGATTTTACTAAGAAAAGCAACGTTGAAAAGTTCATAAATTGTGATGACCTGAGTGAAACTAGTTGTAAGCCGTCAGAAAGGAGTGACATTTCTAAAACATGTATATCTCGGCAGGAATTGAAGCAAAGTATCTCTGAGGAATCGGATCATGTTGCAGAAAAGGAAAATAGGGTAAGAGTTCCAAATAGTGAACATCTGGAAGAAATCATAAAGGCACAAAATGAATTTGAAACAAGTCAGAAACTCGGATCGGAAACTATTAAGGAAGCGAAAAGTGACACAAGTAAAAAAAGCAAAGTAGCGGGAATGAATGCAACTACAAATCCAAGAAAACGGAACATTCAGAACGGTGATCCAGGTAAGATGTGGCACAGGCAATGGAAAAAACGAACTTGGTCAGAAACAAGTAATCCGAATGACCAACAGAAAAAGAAAGGAAAATATGATTTTTGAAAGCGTAAGGCAGAAAAGACTGTTGCACCACCAGCACACAGAACAATGCACGCTTCAATGAAATTCCAAATGACGAAATAACAGAAAAGATTACGAAAACGAAAGAAAATTATTTCAGAATCAGCACAGGAACACAGAAGGAAACCGGACGGGATCGATAAGGGACCAAGGAAACCAGAGCAGAAACAGTTTTATCCGCAGAAGAGAAATGTCACGAGTAAGGACGGAAATCGTCGATGGACAGGAAGGAACCAACATCCTAGATGGACAGAAAGGGACCAAAATTCTCGATGGACACAAATGGATCGGAATCCTCGATGGACAGAAAAGGACCAAAATGCTCGATGGACAAAAACGGATCGAAATCATCGATGGACGGAAAGAGATCGACGATGCAGATGGACGGAAATGGATCGACGAGGCAGATGTAAGAACACTGAGCCGAAATGGTAATATAATTTTTAAAAGTTATATTTTGGAGCAAAAGGAAAAATAAAGAGACTTTGAACTTTGTCGTCCTTAGAGAGACCAGAAGAAAGAAGAGGAAAATAAAACTGTATATTATAAAATGTTTTAAAATTATTAAATGTATAAAATATTATTTTGTCATTGTTAAAATAGTTAATGTAGTAAATGCAAATTGATGTTTTTTAAGAAAAGTAATTAAGGAGAAACAAGGTTCAGGTAAACTGATGTAATTATAGAAATGTGTGTTTTGAAAAGTAATAGAAATACATGTTGGTTTTAAAGTAAAGATTATAAATTTTATTAAATGTTTCAGCAGAGGATAAAATTAAATTAAGTAGTGCTAATTGAATAAGTAATATATCTAATTAAGTAATATGTTTAATTAAGTAACAATTTTTATGTATATTTCAAATATTGCAAATTCATATAGCTTAAAAGTATATTATAATGAAAAGTTAAATTACTGAACTGAATAGCGAGAGTTTTGCCAGTATGAACAACTGGATGAAAAAAGGATTTGCCCCAGTTGTTCCTAGTGAGTTTGGCTCGCAAAAATTTTATGTAGGAAAAATTTTAGCGGGGTCCGTTTAAAGGACCCGTGCCCCAAAATTTTTTTGACTGGTCGGGAGGAGTGTGAGGATTCTATTATTCATGAGTATTGTATGCTAATTTTACTTTTCATTATGCTAATTTATGTACGAAACTCAACTCTGATTTCGAGAATCATGTACTCACGACTGACCAGGAATATAAGAAGGGGCAGACGTTATATTTTCAGAGATTGGAATTCGATAAGAAGTCAGGTCTTCAGCATGAAATCGTGAGTCCTCGCCGTTCAGCTTCGGCTGGAATCTTTATACAGAGAGTGCGCGGGTGTGATGGTTCCATTCATTCATGGAAGTACGTAGCGAAGTTATAGCCTCTACAAGATTGTGAGTATAGATATATATGGTATAATAATTTGATTAGTATAGATTCAGTTCAGTAAAACTGTTAAGGTTTAGTTTCGGTATAGATTATTATGTCAACAGATTAAGATATGGTAGTGCTAGCTTTGTAAATATTCTCTATATGTAATTGTATTTTGAGTTGTCAACGAAGTTAGCTAGAATAAAGTATGTTGTTTATTAATATTGTAGTTCATTCGTCGAAATCTAGTCATTAGGTTTAAGATTGAAGTAAAAGTTACTGTACAATGGCACCCTCAAAGTAGAAACCTTTACACGTGTTACAACTCATTTTTGTCAGACGCGTTCACTGAATACTCCTTATCTTTGTTAGTGCTATGTCTCACATATCCTGAAATAGCAAGCTCTTTTTAGCCTTTGAAACTCATTGATCTCGTTCATATTTCATTATGTGATCTGTTATGAAGATTTTACTTTTTACACAAATGTATTTATAATTCACTAATTAGTTTAATAAACGTCAAAAATATACCGTCCTTAGGCACCCCAATGATTTGTAAGTATCTACAGTAAAAGAACCATGCCCATCAAAGGATTTAAAAGTGAAAATTCCGAACTCAAGATTATTATTAAATTGTATACCATTGTCTAATGAGTAAGATTCGACAATATAACAGTTACTGAAAGCATTTATTTAGCACAATTGGCGAATTTGTGTTTTATTCAGGAATAATGCAACACTTACATAAACAATGCTCTCCATCAAAGACAATGCATGCTTCAATTCAAGAAAAACTATTACTAAGGATTTTGACAAGCATTGTTAGAGGTCCTGATGATACACATTTTAACAGATATTTATTGCCTTTCACATGCGTTTCGTTTATTCCTGGTATCGATTCCTACTCAGACAATACTTGTTTACCCTTATGATTTTCGAAATGTTATTTAACCAATAGGTAGCGCACTTAATGCACCTATAAGTGTTCGTGGATAATGCACAAAGCAGTCCAGTTCCTGAGAGAAAATATTATTGCGTGGTTTTACAAGACTTTCAGGAAATTCCTCAATCCAAGTCGCCCGCTCGCCGTGAGACTTAAAGCACCTTAATGTGAAGTCAGGAAAAGAGGTATCTCCCAAATAGAAAGGGCCAGAGACGAACCATCCGAACCCATCGGAAAGAGAAAGCCGCCAACTCCGACATGCAACGGGCACACGCACAGAGACACCAAGGGAACTTCACACTCAAACTCCCCCAATCAAGGCCAAGTGCTACCAGACTACGCGAAAAACACCAAGGGATACTGTTTATCCCCCATCCCCACCCAGCAGGCCAACGACCCGCCTGCACCAAGACCAAGCAAGAAATCCACGACACCGGCAAAGTTTAATTTAAAAAAAAACAATAAACAAATTTGCAATTCCCCTCCCCTCCTTCCTCATTCGTTGGAGAGATGGTAGCAGAATGGTATAAGTTTAAAAGAATAATTTAACATGCTTTACCTGACAAAAGACAGCATTCAATAACAAAATTTGAAATTAAATCACACTAATTGAAACATACGAAGTAAAGAATTTTCATACTTCATGTAATTTTTTTAAGAAAAGCAGTAACTAATAAGGTACATTTGAAATAATATCATCACAAAAGTGTTCCAAGAACAACAGTAACTAATAAGGCACATTTGAAATGATATCATCACAAAAGTGTTCCAAGACCAACAATCGCGCGCACCTCAACAAGTGAATTGAACAAAATTAACAGAATCACATAAACCACTCTCATTCCAATTAATTCAGCACAGATCACGGGATAAAATAAAATGCCACCTGCCCACTTTGAGAAAAGATTAAAACCAGAAATAAAATTAAAACATCACAAAAGATAATTTATTGATAAATAAAAACAACCTTCAACCATTTTAAAAACCACAGCATACAATCTAACATCCCACAGAAATTCCATTTAAATATAAGGCCATGATTTACAAAATAAACTATAAAACAACAGAATTTATGAAATTAATATTTTAACCAAAATTAAAAACTATTATTAACAATTTACAATCACACCAACAGTATTAAAATGCGGAACTCGTAACCATTCGTATGTGTAGTAACAACAGTTGATAACAACAGATTGATAACAACAGTTGAAATAAAACCTGTCAAATTCTCAAAAGTATAAATATTATCAATTTAACACAATATAACTTGGTTCCAAAGTTCATCGACACATTAATAGTAAAATACAAATCATTACAATGAATAACAAAGCCACAACTATGATAAATAAAATATTTAAACAGTCTTGTCAATCACCCTCTGATTCGAGGCACTTCTCAAGGCCTATTGATGGACCCAGAAAAGAGCAGGGACAAAAGACTTAACATACCCGTCAGCTGTCTCATTCCCGAGGATACACAAATGAGCTCGGATCTATTTACAACGTGGGAGACCAATAGCAGTTTCAACTTCAAATAATATCGAAGATTTGTTTCGGACGGGGGCCGCAGATAGAAGAGGCACTGTCAGCATAGATAGCGACCGAACTTTCCACATTCAATATCGAGGCAGATGCCTAAAAAACGGCACACGTGAAACAGGGTCTTATCGTGGAATACGCTTCCACACCAAGGCAGGAGCCGTCACTATAAATTATCTCCTCATTATAAATCACAATTCGAGATTCCCAAACCCGAGTGATAGTATTTAATAGCAGATAAATCTTTAATGCTGATACGAAAAGTTTGGCCAAAATATCTCCGCTTTATTATTTGCAGAAAATTTGGGTTCCTCTAAGTTTTATAACTATGATTTACTACAGACGCAACGCTCTATAAAAACAAGAAATAATAATAAATATAAAAACACATAACACAAAATATTAATAATTACTTTTATAGGCCGAGCTAATTCAGGCTGTTTCCAACGGAGGTAAGGAAGACATACAACAGCCAGTCCAATAGCAAGCCATGTTGCGAATCCAACGTAATTGATAAGAGCATAGATGTCACTGGAACATAAATAAACAAGGGAAAGAAGAGCCTAGAAAATAAAAAATTTAACTACATAAAAATGCAATGAATATTTAGAAAATTGAACGAATCTCGAGAACTTTTTATTTTATTTTATATTTTATATATATATATATATATATATATATATATATTATTTTTTTTAAGCTTCCCCCATTAACGCGCCCTTTTCTTTCATATTTCTTATTCCAAATTCCTATTTCTTAATCTTAACCTCTACGTAAACTTTCTCATATGAACGACTTTCTCTAATAGATGTTGAGATAGTCCAGAGAAGAGACATTTAGTTACAAAAATATAATTTATTAAGATGACACTCTTAAAACACAATTTGTTATATTGGCCGAGCTCCTTGTCGGCGATCAGCTCGCAAGAAATCTCAATGCAGTCTGAATAGGTTCACACAAGTTACAGTTATTGCGGAGGGGAGGAATCTGGTGACGACACGGGAAACATGCTCTTACACCTTTCTTGTAGGTCGGACGGTCTGGGTCTCAACAACAACGGGAAACATGCTGTCTCTGAGTTTGTATGCTTTAAAAATGTGATGGGAATGCAATTTCATATGAGACAGTTTACGTAGAGGTTAAGATTAGTGACTGTATATGGTATGGTAGAGGAAAAGAAGCATTACGGGCAGACTTTATTAATATTAATAGCGTGGGATAGAATTTAAAATTATTTATTTATTTACAACAAGCCCAATTACAGAGAAGGGTAAAAAAGTACAGAAATAAAAAATAATTAAAATTTCCATGAAACAAGATCTAAAAACCTTTGACGGATTACTAAAAATGTCAAGACTAAAAGGAAACCAATTGACCGCTCTGACGAACTGCGCTATAGGTTGATTTTTCAAAACAATTTACAACATCGATTTCTTGTCCTCTAAGCAGATACATACATATTAATTTCAGTTAACAAGTCCGGAGAGTCAATATTTTTATGTATTAACTTATGAAAGAACAAAAAGACAAAATACAACGGTCTACATTCCAGAGATCTAATGCCATTGTTGGTCCGGAGAAAAGTATTAGACATATCACAGTTACAAATACCATTACCTTTATAACAAATGTATTTCAAAATTTTATTTTGAACCTTCTCATTTTTACTATTAGCATAATCATAATATGGATTCCAAACCACTCACGCGTACTCCAAAATAGGCCTTACAAAAAAATTAAAAAGACAAATAAGCGCAGAAGTATCCCTAAAATCTCTGCACATTCTCCTCAGGAAGCCACAGAGGAAGAATTTCCGTCGTATATTGAGAGGATGGAAGCGTAGTTCCGAGTGAAGGAAATTAAACAAGAATTAAAGTTGCAGCTCTGCTAAGTTCGATGGGAGCCCTTACTTATAAAATACTGAAGAACCTTGCCACACTGAGGAAACCCTCACAGCAAAGTTTGTCACAAGTATGATAATCACGCTGTAGTGACGTTATATCTGAGTCACATTGTGATATCACAATTGTGATTTCTATGCGACGTTGCACATGTGGAACATTGTGACCTTATTGTAACTATATTTTGTGAAGTTTCTACAACTTAACTAATACGTCACTATGTGACGTTACGTTTGTGATTTTTATAAAACATCGCTCGTTGGTGACACCGTGACATTACTGTGACTATATTTCGTGACGTATCAGTGACTAAATATAAATGTCACAACGTGATGTCACATTTGTGATTTGCAAGCAATGTCGCTCACTGGTGACACCGTGATGTTATTGTGATTATATTTTGTGATGTATCTGTAACTAAACATAAATGTCACAGCATGACGTCATAGTTGTTACTTCTTAGGACGTTGCGTATTAATAACATTGTGACCTTATTGTAACTATATTTTGTGAAGTTTCTGCAACTTAACTAACACGTCACTATGTGACGTCACGTTTATGATTTGTATAAAACATCGCTTGTTGGTGACACCGTGACATTACTGTGACTATATTTCGTGACGTATCAGCGACTAAATATAAATGTCACAACGTGACGTCACATTTGTGATTTGTAAGCAACATCGCTCATTGGTGACATCATGATGCTACTATGATTATATTTTGTGATGTATCTGCAACTAAACATAAATGTCACATCATGACGTCATAGTTATTACTTCTAAGTGACGTTGCGTATTAGTAAATTAAAAATTACATGGAAAAGAGCTTTTCTTCAAACAATTTCTCATAAATGTTTACTTTTATTTTTACTTTCGAAACATTAAGGACGTTCTTCCCCTGACTCGTTCATCTCGAAAATCAATAGAATTCTGACGTTCAATGATTGAAAAATTACACCAAATTTCAATGGATCTGCTCAATTGTTTTTAGTTATTGTAAACAAACTCACGACAGACAGACGTCCTTGAAGAGATCTGATGTGTCCAACATATATGACCCTACATATTATTTTTCCACGAAATCGAAATTTTCTAATGTGTTATGTCCGGCTTTACTATTACTAAATCTCTGTGAAAATCAATTGGGTTATTGTTGCCACCAATTAAAATAGTTTGGAAAATTTTCGTGAAACTTTCTTGATTATTTTGAGATATCGCTTTTTTGGAAAAAGCAAAACTTCAAATATCTGCAGAATAATTCATAAAACAACTCATTCATAAAACAATACTATTCATACTATTATTTAAAAAACAATGAGTGTCCATTTATTTTTGGTTAAAAGTGTATTGATGGTGATATGTTTTTGATGGTGAATTTTATGGTTTCGATTTTAAAATCTTTGCGGATTACGTGGGGCTTTCGTACTGTTCTAAAGATGCGATTTTGTTCTATTTGTATTTTCTTCAAATTAGACTTACAAGCAAAACCCTATATGGGGCAGGCATAGATGAGGACGGGCTGTATAATGGACTTGTAGAGTAGGATTTTATTGTTTAGGTAGGTGTAAATGATTTGAGTAAAGAAGATGATTTAGGGAACCAGCAATTATTTTGATTTTTTGATTATGTAATTAAAGTGAACTACTAAACAATAAGTATACATAAAACTACTAAACAATAAGTGTACATTTATTTTGGTTAAAAGCATACAGGGGTTTCATTACAGAATTTCAAAAGTAAAAAAAGAAAATTTTTAAAACTGTCCAAGAACCTCAAGCATTTTTAATGTGTACTGAAGCACTGGCAATAGGTATAGACAGAGTCAGAGAATATAGGCGAACGCCGTTCGCAGAAAGTTTTTCGAATTGCAGAAATTTTAAATTTTAGAGAATTATTTTGAAAACAATGTGTTATTATAAACAATGCATATGCACTGTTACTTTCATTTTCAAAAACTATATTATATATCTATCTCTGGTAAATCATGTTTTTTTTCCATTTACTGGTACCCTGAAAATATTATCTGAATAAATTAGGTAACCAGAAAATCAATATTTTTGTGTGAGATGTATGCGCATATACCGTATATGATTCGACAGATTTTTGCAGAAAAGTTTTAGGCAAATACATTTGTTCGCAGACAGTTTTCAATTTTATACCACTCTAGGTATAAATAAAAAAATGCATAAGGTTTATGAGATTGAGCACTAAAATTCGCGCTTTTTCAAAAAGAGCGTTCACATTTGCTATTTTTGAGAAGTATAAGAATTAACAATTTTTGAGAAAATGCTAAAATTCGCAATTTTTATAAAAATGCATTTAAATTCACGATTTTTTATTTTTAAAATGTACCTAAATTGACAATGTTATTTAAAATCGCTAGAATTTTCAATTTTATTTAAAAGCGGAATTTTAGGTAGAGCAGTAAAAATAACGATTTTCTTAGAAGTACTTAAATTCACAATTTTTATAACGAAGCCCGCGAATTCTAACTTGGCAGATGTCGCACCAAAGAAAAAGAAAATACTTTCCTCTCATTTGCATGGCGACTCCCTGCTTCTTGCAGTGCTGTTTCGATTGTACATTTACCGAAAAAATTGCTTACGTTTAAGATTCAGTAACAAACCCAGTGCCCGAGAAGCCGAAAATTGACGTCTATCATTCAGTGTGCCAGCATGAACAGAAAACAAGAAAGATCAATCATGCATAAGCATTGATTATGAAACACTTTCCAACTGAAATGTAATTTCATTTAAAAATTTCTAAAATGTGATTCATTCAGTGGTAATATCTTTTACATTATCACAGTACTACAGTAATTTATTATACTTAAATATTTAAAACTGTATCGAAATATAAATCATCTGATTCTTTATGCAAAATCAATGAATATTTCATTCATATAACTTGTATTCCAGACGCCAGAGCTAAATAATTTTGTGTGAAAAAAATTCAGCAATTCTTATGTAATTCATCTTACAATCGCTTGAGATATTTGCATTCTGCATATGTTAAAATTAGGCTTCCTTGAAGAAATAATAAAAGTTTAGGGATCATTTAAAATCACAACTATTGTAATTGCATAGGCACGGAATTTAGATACACAGATAATACACAGATAATATATATGTGTATGTTTATGTACTCAAAGTATTGGAATCGTGCCGAAGATCGGAACTCGAATTTTCAAAGGATCTACACGTTTTGGGACTTCTAGAACACGAAAAAACTACTTTTAGGAAGACGTCTGTGTGTGTAAGGGTGTATCTGTGTATGTTTCTGTGTGTCTGTGTGGATATTACATCCACTCTAATTGAAAAACTAATGGACCGAATTTCATACAATTTGGTAGGTATGTTTTTTGTGGGAAATCCTGATGTTCATTAGATTATAGTACGATTCGTAATAAAAGAATCTGCCTTCTTTGAGAAATGGCCGGCAGAAATTGCCTTTATCCACTCTAGTTAAAAACTAATAGAACAAATTTAACAAAATTTGGAGTATAATATTTCAATAACCTACAAGTGATTTATATACCAAATTTAACAAAATTTTGTATATAAATCATTTGTAGGTTATTCTACTACGATTCGGGAAAAAGGAACGGGCTATTTTTGCGAAATGGCCAGCAAAAATCGTTATATATAAAAATAAAAGACTACGTGTGCTCAATTATATCAATTAAATTCCTATTTTATATGTGATTTTTGACAACAAAAAGAATAAGACTAACCCCATTACTCTAGGACTAGCCGTTCTTGAGATATTCTAGTTTTTTCGCGTTTTTGCTACGCCACCTTTGACAATAAGTCCAGCTATCAAATGAGAACCAAATTTAAGTTTAACGTGTAAATTCAATGTCATTTAAAATACTTATGTTGTGCAGATAAACTCAAATTATCATTGAATAAATAAAGAGAACGAATATGAGTCTGCAGAGAAAGACATGTGCTGTCCACATCAGAATTTTTAACAATATTACACCAATGATTTATAGAAGTGAACGGGGATTATTTTCAGGCCATTTCGAAAAAAATGTATGATCTATATTTAAAGATCCATCAAATTTTTGTCGAATAAAATGTTCAACAAATTTAAGCTGTGTACCAAATTTTAACTCTCTAGGACGTAGGAAAGTGCATTTAAAATGCCATCAATTAAATTTATCATGAAGAGTTATATAAAATTTAAAAAAAATGAAAAATTGTTATCTACCAAATTTATTTTAAAATATGAAGTCACTCCCATATGCTAAACGTTTAAACAAATGGAGAGATATTTATTATATAATATCTCTCTCTTTTCTTTCTGGAAGATATCCCAAAGTCAGAATTTAATTGAATTTGGTTTTTTCCCTATATTAAATAATTTTTTTAATTAAAAAACTACTTAACACATTTTACTGAATTTTTTTTATATATTCTATGGGATAATGTGAATATTTCCTAAAAATTTCGAAGCAATTCGTGAATTTTAAATTTACTTAAAAAATGTTTGAAAAATTAGGTCCCATAGGGTTCAATGTATTTCATTTTTTCAACCCGGGTTCAATAAAAAACTAATTGGGTGATATTATTTATTTATATTCCCATAGGACCTACAGACCGTCTGAACAACATACTAAAATTTCATTTTGATAAACTCATTTTTACGGCAGTTATCGTGCTAACGGACAGACAGACAGACAGACAGACAGACAGACAGAATGAACAAAGTCATAAACACTTTTCAACTTTGTTGTAAAGTGTTAAAAAAAGCAGAACTTCAGAAGCCTTCAAATACGGACTACTAAAAAAGGAGCAATTCATTAATTCTTAAATACTTTTAAGGACCGTACGTGCAATGATTTAGTCAATTAAAAATAGTGGAACATATTTTTTAAAAATGCTTGGAAATTGCTCTCCTGATTTGAGTTTTTAGATAAAATCAATAGGATTTTAACATTTTTTGATTGGAAAAATCATCCCCGAAAACGGCTCGTGATAACTTCTAAACAATGTTGCTCGTAATTTCGGGTTAAAATTATTTACACAACATTTATTCATTAGATGATAATGAGTTTATTTAATGTTTTATAATTGTTTTTCCATTTTGATGAAAAAAAGAGGAGTGTGTGTATGGGGGGGGATACCTGGATACGGCGTATGTGTACTTCTTAAAATTGATGGCATTCGCAATTTAAATAAAAATCCACATACTCAGTTCTACCGTACTCAGTTTTTTTTATTATTTTTATTATTTCTTTACTATAAAAGTTTTATGGAGGACGCTAGAATTAATATTTGCCTAAGGGCTTCGGCAAAGGTTAAAGAGGTCCTACGCCATATACTTAATTTATTTTTCTAACAAAAAATAAAAATCTGTAAATGCACTTTTAAGCATTTATTTTAATTTTTATGGGATTTAAAATTTATATGAATGCACTTAGTATTTCGAGGTTCAGAGTTTTTGTTTTTACCAATTTCATCATTTTCAGTATCGTATATAAGGTTCGGATTATCGTTGGAGCTTTACAAGTACATGAAATAATACAATAATTCAATCAAACTGCTGTCTAAAATAATCTAAAAGAAATATACGTCTTCAGTAACAATAAATCAGTTCATTGAACTTATCAATAGGTTTTGAAAGCAAAACGCAGCCTCCTTTTTATGAAACCACACCATTATAGCAAAAAAACAGCCTTTTTCGTCAGGAAGAAAGACAGAGCAACCAAACGACCGAAGGCAAGAAGGAATCAATCGTTTCATTACGTGACACAAGAGGGAAACCGTTGCCAAACCCAAAATAGGGAAAATGAAATAAAAATCTAGGTAGAAGGAAAAATAACAATAGATGAATTCAAAAATTTTCTTTAGGAATAACATTATACGAACTTAAATGCCTTATGATATACTAAATAGGAAAACAACCAAATTTAGAAGCTAATAAACCAACTTGAAAAATCTTTACAATTCTCTGGTATTTATAATTTGAATCTAGTTGATGAGCTCGTGTAGTTTCTGAAACTTGTTGTTTTCTTTTTTATTTTTTATGTATTTAATTTTTCGTAGTCTTTTTCAAATTGGTATTTTCACTATAATTTAAATAAATGTTTTTAAGATTTTTTTTCTTTACGAATTAGCTCATTTAGCTCCTGTAACAATCCGTTTAAGATATAGTACATAATTTCACACCCCTTTATTCTTTCTTAGCTGTTGTACGCCTCTGGGCCAGTCGAATGGTCTGGGGCTTTTATGCACCAACGTCTTTTTAATAATTTTGGCACATGATTTCATTTATCTACTTATTCATTATTTTTTCACTTAGAACATAATGCGGCTCATGTAACTTCTAAAACTGGTAGTTTTTTTATTTCTTATATCCTAGGCATATAAATTCACCGATAAAATCTTTGATTCCTCTTACTGTTATTTTACCCTAGTCCTGAGGTGTTTTTATTTATTTTTTTTATTTCTTTGTTTGGCACTGATTTCCTTCCTAGGCGATCTGATGCAACTATTTTCCTTTTGACTATATAGGCGTGATTGATCTGTCTATTTCTTGACGAAGGAGGCTTCCTTTTGACTCCAAAACCGGCTGATACTTTTAATCAATCGCTTATGCGGTTACTAAAGAAGTACTTTTATTTCAGATTATTTTAGACGACAGTTTGATCGATGTATTATGTTATTCCATATGAAAATAAAGCCATCTCAGTAAATAGAACTTTGGATGGTATACTAAAAAGAAACAAACTGATGAAAACAAGCAAATCTCTAAACAGTACGTGTATTTATATGAATTTGAAATCCAATAAAAAATAAAATAAATACTTTAAAATAGTGTTAGTTTTTTTTTTCTTTTTAGAATAAAAAACAGAGTATAAAATGACAGCATTATCATATCGTAAGACTCCTCCAAAGGCATCCCAACTAATCCGGTAACGCTTATTAAGTGAAACAGAACAGAGTTATTTTAAAGAATTCTGTTAATGAAGGAATTCAATATTTCATGAAATATTCTAAATGTAATTGCAAAATTCCGATAATTAAATAATAAATAAAATCAGTGGGACTTGGAGTCTAAAGTGGGATACAATAAAATTTTCGAATATAAGTAAAAAGGTGATTACAGCTTAAAATTTTATCATTAAAGATTGATTTTCCAAGTTGTATTTAAATTTTATTTTTAATACAAATGTTGTTAAATTGCAAACAAAACAAATCTTCTTTGTTTTCCCCAATTAAAAAATCCTGATAGGATAATCAATAGTAAATAAAGTGAAACGATTAAGTTTTAAAATATACTGAATTACCTTAAATAAAAATAAAAAATACACAATTTTTGTTCAACGTAACATTCATCAAAATCTTCATTTTAAAAAGTGTCCTCCAAAAGTAATTTTGAAATCAAAATATAAATTTTCTGATAAATATTTTGGAACATTTGGTTGGAAATTTATTTACAAACAATGTAATTAAAGGGGTCTTAATCGTTGATAACATATTTAGAAAGTAATTTTCAACTGATAGAAGAAATACCAAGCTTAAAATGACTATATTAACTTATATTCTCTGGAACAAAACCCACAGTCAAAAAAATAGAAAACAGTAATATAGATAAAATGTCCGAATTAACGTAATTAGGAATTTTGCGGTTTTACTGCATACGTTAAGCAGCGGAATTTCTCCGAAATGATCCAAATCAGCTCTTCGTTTTCTAAGAATGAGCTTCATACTTAAATAAAATATATAAATTTCACCTGGCTCTAAAGTGTCGGAAACACCGGCTCATCTTCCTCACTCCAGGCTTTTGCGCGCAAACCCTTTTGAAAGTATTTTATTGGCATTCGGTCTTCATTGCGAAATTAAGACCGACCTTTCGTCTTTAAATATGAGCAAATATCGGCGACATTTTTAGAAATTTGGGGCTCTCTTGTCAATCAATGTCTGGGGATATATAATGGCGACAAAAGGGTTGAATGTGTTCATTATGTATTATCTTTTGTTACACATCTACAAAATAAAGCAAGGATTTTTTTAAATTCAACCATTCAATTTTGCAAAAGATGTAATCGCCCGCTACACCGTCCGCTAAGCAGGCATAATACCCTCTAAATAAACGCCTAAATACGTCTTGAACCACTGCGCGGGCGCACAGGTAATGCATTACCACTCCCGCTTCGCCGGCGCATAATGCACCTTGGTCTCACTATGCTGGCGTTGAGTACGACAGCGTATTTGTCCTTAATAAGCTCTTTCAACATGATCGTTATGCTTTTTAAAAGTTCTTTTAACTGTAATAGCTTTCTTGAAGTAGCTCTCGGCCGCGTATATGTCCAATGTGCAGGCATACGCACGCATACCGAGTATGCAATCCAGTCACGCCCGTTTTGCAAGCGCAGTATGTATTCTTACTCCCTGATACAATTCAAAAAGAATGGCCCACCTTAGTGGAATAACTATATAACTATGCGCCTGCTGCGCCACGGTCGTAATACTTTCTAAAGTAGCGCCTAAATACGCCTTTGCCTATAGCACGTCCTAAATGTCTACTTCCACGCCTCTAGTCTATGTAGAACTCTTTATATATAACCTATAACATAACTTAGTACGTGCATAAAGTATATATTTAAAGTATCCGTGTTTAAAGTATTCACCACAAAGCGGCTGAGTAGCGAAATCCCCCTAACTGCATAAGAATATACAGGAAAAATAAAATCCCAATTCACACTGTCGAACTTAGTATCCAGAATTTCAAAAAGTTAAGAAGGAGAATTGACAATATTTTCCGGAAATCTCTAAAAAGTGTAGAGATCCGTAACTAGTCAATGCATTAGCAATCTACAATTGAGCAACGAAAATTCCCCTCGGTTTACAAATTGGAGTAAATCAGAAAAACAACTTTTATTGAATGATCCAGTTGAATTACAGAGAAGGTAATATTTTTTTACGTTGTAAATATTCTTTAGTTTATGATTTATTTTATATTTCTTTTTCAACAATATATCAATGAAGACTGAGTCAATATGATGTAGCAAATAATAATGCCGTCTTGTCCAACTATTATTTACCTCAAAGACATGACAGATTTCGAATGTTCTTGTAAAACCAGATCATCATATTGGCAACAAATTTAAAATAAAATGTTGATTTTAAATTTGATGTTAAAGTAATTGATAAAATGATATAGATACCTATAAAAAAAATTATTTTTAGAAAATATTTTTCTATGAGTTTCTGTACGACAAACTAATCTAATTTTTCAATAAAATTAGACATATGTCTGATTCTTAGGTGTCGCATGTGCAACACCTAAGAACAGCAATCCTCTAGATATTCAGTGGTCCCAATTTTTTTTTAAACTATGCACAAACCCGGCCTAGCCAGATCCGAAACATGGTGGGATACATGCTATTGGAAAATCCGGGAACCAAAATGTTTTAAAACTACGTAATATGTAAGAACCCGGCCTGAGCCAAAACCTCTCGTCTAGTTTGCAATTAGCTGACTAAACCGTTGTTTGCAGCCACTCAAACAGTTGATTCGATGATGTTAAACCTTTCAACAGTAATCCAAGGAACCCGATTTTTTTTTTAAAAACAAAGTTATAACCCTGGCTGACCCGATACCTCACATGTGGATTTAAAGTAGGCAATCGCTTAGGGCCCCCAGGAGAGTTAATACGATCCTGGGAAGCAAACGGAAATCGGAAGACCCAAATTTTTTAAAACTAAGTACAAAATCGGCCCAGTAGGACATCTCACATGAGGATTTACAATAGGCGGACTAAGCGGTTGCTTACGAACCCAAAACAATAAGTCCGTTGCTTCGAAAGATTCCAAAAGAAATCTGGTCACGAACCGGACTTGGTCAGAAACCGCACATGTGGAATTACAATAGGTGAACCAGTTACTTAGAGCTCCCAAAACAGTATACCTGATATTGAATATATAGATATAGCAACTGTAAAAACGTTTTCAACAGCGAAATGTTAGATTTTAAAGATAAAGTAAGGGAAGGGAGCGATATGGTACAAAAAATAAAATTTTCACTTTAAAATGGTATAAAAAATTAAATTTTAATCCGATTCTAACCAGTATTGGAGACTGTACGTGGCACAGAATTCTAATGCAGACCCTACATGGAGGATGCAGGACGTACTGCATGTCGTTCATTGCGTCTCGTATGTTGTACAAATATGTACTAGAAACCGAGAGAAAAATTGATTTTCTTATTTGATATATACATTTATCTCACTTATGTTCTACTTTTATCTCACAACGATGGTTTTCTGCGTCTCTATTCGGAGCCATCGCGATTAATTCTCGCTCTAGTGCAGCCTCTTGCTATATGTCTTCAGTGTGGGAGCAGTAGGTTCATCCTGAGCCGCATTTGGTTCGGAGCAGCGTGCGTTCTCAATATAGCTAAACTAAATCATTTGATGCCTTAGATCCGGCTCTAGCCTTGACGGAAAATTTTAAAATGATTTTGTCAGTGAAAACGGCGGCTGTAACTAGCTTTTCTTCAATATAGGAAGATATTGATTCCTCATTGAGAGCAGCAGAATGTAACTCGCGGGACCGCTATTGGCGTTATTTGCCGATAAACAGCAGCATAGGATAACTATGATGTTTCGGAGCATTTGGGGAACAGACCATACGTTTCAAGCATATAGGCATCACTGTCAACAGAACCTATGCTGAAAATGCAGCCCCCTATGCAGAAAATACGTGGGTTTCCCCACTACAACCTATTTTAACAATTATTGATCCCTTTTTATCAACTGTTTATGACCCCCCCCCCCCAGCAGTGCATCCTTTTGCCTCACCTTGTAGGAAGCCCTGCATGTGTACAAAGCCAACAGCAGTTCTGTCAAGATTACAGTAACAGCGGTGCGTGCAGAGGAAAGTTATCCAGGTGCTTTTAAAATATTTAATTTGTTTAATTTTGTTGAACAATTCCGTTGCACAAGAAGTATTGAATTTGAGTTTTGTATGATATTATTAATTTTTGTTTTTCATTGGAAAATGTCGTTGAAAGGGAGCGGTAAAATCATTTTACATTAGTTTTAACGAGTTGGCAACAATCCTCAAAATATGTTTATTTTCTTCCCGGTTCCCTCGCAATGTATTATGCATTGCATCTTCGCGCTATGACTTCTGCGAGCTGCGATGCAAACCTTATGTGGAAAAGTATGTATTATATCATATATTATATCTATTCTATAGAAAATCGACCGAACATTGCTATTATTATTAAAAAATATATTTACTTCAAACAGGACTCTCCATAAGAATTCGAAACTTATTAGCATAACGGCTTATCAAAATGAAAGTTAAAATTAACAATTATATACAAGTTTGAATAGTAATTTTCAGATTAATTAAGAAAGACGATAAATAAAAATACTTACTGTAAACTAGCTAATTTTCAAAAAATTATCTTAGTTAAACATGTCCTACCTACGACTTATTAATGTATAAGAATAATAAAGGTACTAATGTTTCTGTAAGTTAGAGGTCTCACAACTTTCGCTTATGAGCAATTTTCTCAAAAGTGTGAAACTTCATAAATATATATACATATATATGTAGACAGTGGTTGAAGTGGGAAAAAAGTGGGGGATGCCCAACAGTTGGGGATACGTGCCCCCTCGCCCCCCCCCCCCCCACACACACACGCGGTACGTGAAATGTATCATAAATTTGATAATTTCATATAATAATATAACTCGTAAGGAAATAATTGGTACATACTAATCTTGCACTAACACTGAACAAGGTCGAAAATTTATTGTTTTTAATGCATGTTTCACACAGCTGGAAGCTTTCATGTGTTTCTGTTTTCATTACATATACAAATATAGGGTACTTTTAATTTACTTGTGATGCAGAACTGATATGTATTGTATACAGTAAGTTAAGTATACATATTACCATGTACTTGTTATCCTATCGTCCTATCTAATTCACTTTAAAGAAGATCCCACAGAGCTTTGTAATCATGTGCAATTTCAACAGTCTTCAGAGTCATGCACTGTGCATATTCAGCACTACGCCTCCCACTATTGAGCTATGATTTTACATATGAAAATGGTTTAAACTTAAGTAACGGTGGATCCACACTCTTTATGATGACAACAACCAAAGTGTATGGACGTGTTTCGTGCTAAAAGATTACTTTTGTTTTTCTTCAGTAGTTTTTAAAAATGGGGGGACGTGTCACCCCGCATCCACTCACACTTCCAGCACTGTATATATATATATATATATATATATATATATACTTTAATCCTGTGTCTGATGTTCTTTGAATTTTTATTAAGTCTAGAGTGCTTGTTAACAGTAAAATGTTGCAGACTCCAGCTCTAGTAAACAATTACATTTAAACCTTCTTAATAGCAAAAAGTCATGAAAAATGACAAATTTTGTAATTGAACCATTTAAAACTTAATCATTTTGTACTTGATTCTTCTTATTAATTAAAAAAATATTTTCATGGTATGGATATCAGAGGAATTGTACTTCTCTAGAGGTTGTCATTTTTATATGGGCCAGAATTTATTTTCCTAAATAATTGTGCCAATCATTTTTGATTCTGGTCATGTATGAAAAGCATTATTCCACACAAGCAGCCAATACCATCCGAAACTAACCGCAGTTGAAGACCCAGACCGCCCGAAGACGTGAGCAACTATTTGGGCGGCCCGAAACTAACCGCAGTTTTAGTTTTTTGGAAATATTGTAATCAATGCAAGTAACAATATTTCCCATTAGTATTTTTTTGGGGAGGGTGGGAGGAAATTGGGAGAGGACAGATTTTTCTTTAATAGCCTTTTTGAGATGAATTTTTCTAATTTATTCTCAAAAGGGCAATATTAAGATCAAGGTACGAAATTGGCAGTCATTAGTCATATTTTGCACCTATAATTTTTTTCTTTCTTTCTTGCATATAAGTCTTTTTCTTCTTTCTTGCATATGTAACACAAATTCCAATTGATAGTTTAAATTTTCATAATTTGGGGAAAATTAGAAAGAGCAGGAGGATACACATATCTGTTAATCTGTTATTAAATTCTTTCACAGTTAATGCCAGTTATTTTGCACCTATAATTTTTTTCTTTCTTTCTTGCATATAAGTCTTTTTCTTCTTTCTTGCATATGTAACACAAATTCCAATTGATAGTTTAAATTTTCATAATTTGGGGAAAATTAGAAAGAGCAGGAGGATACACATATCTGTTAATCTGTTATTAAATTCTTTCACAGTTAATGCTTACTAAATTTTTAGAACTGTTTGAAATGAAATGTGAAAGTTGAAAAATATAAAATATCAATTTAAACAAGCAAAAAATATATATAGTATAGATGCATTAACTTACAAAAAGCAAGTGCAGTATATATACATATATAATTTCACTGGATCTGGGTCGTAATCCCGACAGCCGAAATCCCGACAAGCCAGAATCCCGACATGACAAAATCCCGACAGGGTCGAAATCCCGACAAGTCAAAATCCCGACAAGTTCGAAATCCCGACAAGCCAAAATCCCGACAAGGTCGAAATCCCGACAAGCCAAAATCCCGACAAGCCAAAATCCCGACAGCCGAAACCCACTCTTGCACAGACTAATACAACATTAAGGCGGTCATCGCAGTGACGTCACTAGAGTTAGAAGTTACTAATCAGCACCCCCCACACGCACATGCGCTGGACTCACGCCCCCTCTTGTCTCCATCCGCTTGCTACGACAATGGCCATATGCTGTTTAAATATGCTATTTGAACGTATGCAGAATGTGTGTTTTATTCTTTTTTTAATAAAATGAATTTCCTAAATCTTATACCGACCTGTTATATCATTTTAATGTTTGTCATTTCAATTTGTCAAAATTTATTTCAGTAATGGCATAATTGTTATGATTTAGTGATTAAAACTACTAATTTGTAAAATGTAGAGATGTAAAAGCGCCGATAATTTTGATCAAACTATACATATAGGCGTAGACAGCCATGTGCGTAGGCCCGGCGTGAGTCCAGCGCATGTGCATGGGGGGGGGGGTGCTGATTAGTAAATTCTAACCCTAGTGACGTCACTGCAATGATCACCTTAGTGTTGTATTAGTCTGTGCAAGAGTGGGTTTCGGCTGTCGGGATTTTGGCTTGTCGGGATTTTGGCTTGCCGGGATTTCGACCTTGTCGGGATATCGACCTTGTCGGAATTTCGACCGTGTCGGGATTTTGACATATCGGGATTTCGACCCTGTCGGGATTTTGGCATGTCGGGATTTCGGCTGTCGGGATTCTGGCTTGTCGGGATTCTGGCTTGTCGGGATTTCGGCTGTCGGGATTATGTCCGGAACCAAATTTCACTTTAAGAGTTAAAATTCAACTTGAAGATACATTGTATATCGCCTAAAACTAAAAATTTTAATGTACAGTTATATTATTGAAGATAATGTATTGTAGATGTAACATGTAATACATTCTTAGTATTTAACATTTAAATTGTTTTCACTGTTTGAATATTTTTAAATATTTTTATATGCACACACATATATATGAACAATAAGTGTGCATATTATTTACCATTTTCACATATGACCTATGTAGAAGTGATGTAATATTTAAAAGTGTGTACTGTTTCAAGTTTTGTTATACCTACTACTAGTTCCAAAAATTTTGGTAGTGTACCACTGCGTAAGGGCATCTATTTTTGCCAAAATTGGTACATTAATATGTTATTAAAGTGCTCTAGTTGAAATATTTTAAGTGAATATTGGTCATTAAATTCTGAAAAATATTAGGAATAGAGATTGAGAAGGCATTAAAGGTATTATATATTAAACTCTATCGTAAAAGAAACTTATAAGTTCTGAATGACTTTTCAATATGCTTAAGTATTTAGTACTTCACAACATATTATAAATTTGGAATGTGACATTTTCCTTAAAAGTGTACCAGTTATTAAAATTTTTATTGAGTACATACTGGTTTAAATTTTGACAATTTATTAAATGTTAAGAGTGCTCTTAACATTCAAAATATCCTTATAAACAGAGATAGGCATAATGCCTCTATATATTTATTTCACTCTATAAAATAGACAAATATTTTTTGTAAATGAAGTAATGCACATTTTTATGCATTGATTTTGAAAATAAATATAAAGACTGTAATAATCACCAATTAACAGAGTGCCTTCTAAGGTCACAAATGTTCTGAAAAGTCATGAAATCGGAAATAGGTCACAATTTCCCCCAAATTGTTCCCAATTTGAAAATAAAGTTACGAATGTTAAGATCAGAGTTTTCCTGTTCTGCTGGAAATCCGTTTCTCTGTAATTGCAAAATCGGTGCTTGCAAACACTGATTCCCACTGCGTCACCAGAGAGATGGCCAATGATTATCTTCCTCCAACTTTTGAAATCTATTTGCAATGGTTAAAATTTTTATAATTTTGTGCTCTATATAAAAGATATATTTTTCAAACGTTTTATTAATGAAATGAATGGCTAGTTTGCAGCAATATTTCGAGAAACTGAATTTTTGTATGCAAAAATTTGTATTTCACTTAATTGTGAAAATATTTTTCACTTGCAATCTATTTGTATCAAATAAAATTTGTATAATTAATACGTGTTGTCTACAAGAAAGCTATTTTTCAAATGTATTAAAGAACTGTTTGGCAACAAAAACCTGCATTTCTGCACGATCCTCTGATATTTTACTTCATTGTGAAAATATTTTCCACTTTTGCAATCTGCTTGCATCTGCTAAAAATTTTGTAATTATTTTGTGTTTTATGCAGAAAACTATTTTTTAAAAGTATTATTAATGAAATGAAAACATTTCGGAATAATGGTATTAAAAGAATGATTTGGATACATGCAACCAAAAGTAATGCAATTCAAAAGTATAAACTAGAGTTTGATGAATTTACATCTAAATTTACATCTTTAGACTTTTAATTAAGAATTCACATTTGTTTCATTTTTTAGTTTATAGATAGTAATTCTTCATATATAATAACTGTAATTTAAATGAGTTCAGAAAATGATAAACATTTAAGAAAATGTAGCAGGTACAATAAAATTTACAAAACACTTTAGACTGTCCAATATATAATGTATTTGTTTTTTTCCGGATAAACATAAGTAAAAGAACCGTTTCTTTAATTTTATTTTTCAACATAGAAAAGTCAGAAATTTTTCTCTTGTTGGGTGGTAACCTTGCTTTTATATAAAATGTAATAAAAATGCAATACATTTAATCATTTTTTGGAAATTTGAGGGTAATTGTTCATTCATTAAAAATTACTACTATAGAAAGCAAAATACTCCTTCAAAGTAAGTCAAGGAGTATTTTTACTCATCTGGGAAAATTCTTGAACGGTTTACTTATAAAAATAATGATCACAGATCATATGCATTTAATTCAATGACTAAGAACATCTTATGAATGAAAATTCAAGCATTTTATTTTCAGTATTCTGATGTTGAAAGCATTTTTATTATTGTACTGCTAGCCATATGATTCACCTGATAGACATGGACATTGTAATTGGCTGAAAATAATTCCATACAGGTAACATAATAATATATGTAAAACGAAGAACTACTACTACTATTAAATAGTATTCAAATCATAATATAAATTAATGGAGCACAATATACAGGGTGCCTATTTATATCCGTTACACCCCCCTTAACTTCTAAACGGTGACAGTTTAGGCCATAAAGTTGGTATCTAGGTATAGTAAAAAGGCTATGCGCTACTCGATGAGACAACTTACAACGCCATCTATTGGCAAATTTTGGAATTAGCGGTCCTATCTCGGAAACGGTGAAAGATACGTGAAAAAAGTCAATTAGAAAGTTGTAGATCACTCTCGATTTAGTAAGAATAGATGCGTTGCATACATTAATACTCAAAACAGAATGCCAAAAATGAACATTTGTTTGATTGTGAAGCGAAGCGAGAAAAGACCACCTTACGGACTAAATACGAGCCTGTGTTGTGGCGCAGAGAAAACGCAAGTGATTCGCATTCATGAGGACCATGGTTCTGTCCCGACTGGTTGCGTGTTTTACTGAATGTCTCTACAAACCATGAACACTTTCTGCTGATCTTGCAAAATCGTCTCTCCAAACACACAGCTCAACTCAACCATGTCTGGTATAAAAATCACATGGATCTCATGTATTATGCAAATGAGGATGGAACGCCATACCTGTTCACCAGAGACTACTACTATAAAAAGGATGTTTCTGCTGGGTTGTACGTTAAAGCGGAGAGTTATGGCAAAATTTGGAAGTAAGGAGTATTGCGAGATGTTGTTAATTTACGGTGAATGTGGGCGTAAGGCAAAATCAGCTGCAAGGCTGTGTCGTGAACGTTTCCCTGTATCGTGAACGTATCGGCTATATCGTGAATGTCTGCCGTGTTGGCCCACATCCCACACGGCAGACCATCTTAAAAGTTGTAAAACGTTTAAGGGAGACGGGCTGCGTGACCAGCCGACCTCGAATTCGTACACCTCGTAATGCAGGACGCTAAGTGCAACCTGAAGATGTGCTAGCATACGCTCTCGCCCATCCTCAGAGCAGCACAAGAATGACCAGTGAAAATTGTGGCCTCTCAAAAAGCCGCGTCTGGAAATCCT
This sequence comes from Amaurobius ferox, assembly GCA_951213105.1. Classification (NCBI taxonomy): domain Eukaryota; kingdom Metazoa; phylum Arthropoda; class Arachnida; order Araneae; family Amaurobiidae; genus Amaurobius; species Amaurobius ferox. The sequence goes on along the minus strand of OX578142.1, from coordinate 15,336,340 downwards.
GAATGAATCAGGTACTCATCCATACCGATCTACACCTGTGCAGGGATTGCTGCCAAGAGATGCTGAGAGACGTTACACGTGGTGCAACTTTGTGATGAATAACTTAGAGGACCACCCAACATACCTGGCAGACATAATATGGACGGATGAGGCATGTTTTTCGAGGAACGGAATGTTTAATAGACAGAACGTTCATACCTGGTCGCTGGAAAATCCGAGATATGTCGTCGAGGTTCGACATCAACAACGCTGGTCGATTAATGTTTGGTGCGGAATTTTTAATGACAGGCTCATTGGACCAGTATTTTACGAGGGCGCGTTAACGGGACAACGGTACTTGCAGCTTCTGCAGAATGTAATAACCGACTTTGTTGAGAATCTACCGTTGCACCAACTCCTAAATGTATCGTTCCAACATGACGGCGCACCTCCGCATAAGATTTCAAACGTTCAGCAGTACCTAATAGAGATATTCCAGAATCAAGTCATCGGGTATGGTGGCTCCGTCGTGTGACCCCCGCGCTTACCTGACTTGACCCCATTGGACTTCTTCTTATGGGGACACATAAAAGGGCAGGTATATGTCACCCCTCCGCCAACATTGCAGGATCTTCGACGACGTATTACTGATGCTTGTGCGTCCGTAACACCTGCCATGTTGCAAAATGTGCAGCGAGAAATCCTGTCCAGAGTGCAAATGTGTATAGTGGCTAACGGAGAGCATTTTGAGCAATATACTGTTATAAATAAATGATCCTGAAGACAGGAAAGTGTCTCAGTTTCTTTCTTCCACTCTTTCTGACATGACAATTTTCGAAATCGTGACCAAACAAATGTTCATTTTTTGCATCCTGTTTTGAGTATTAATGTGTACAAGGGATCTTTTCGTACTAAATCGAGAGTGCTCTACAACTTTCTAATTGACTTTTTTCACGTATCTTTCACCGTTTACGAGATAGGACCGCTAATTCCAAAATTTGCCGATAGATGGCGCTGTAAGTTGTCTCATCGAGTAACGTATAGCATTTTTACTATACCTAAACACCAACTTTATGGCCTAAGCTGTCACCGTTTAGAAGTTAAAGGGGGAAATCCTGAATGGGTCCACGGGTGTAACGGATAAAAGTGGGCACCCTGTATAATACTATAAGATGTCTACGTCGGGTATAGCAAAAATTACAAGTTATTGACAGCTATGAAATTCAATAGCTGAGCTCATGTAACTATGCACCTAGGTCAGTTTTTTTTTATCCAATATGTTTTTTAGTTTAAATGTTATGAATGTTTAAAGTCGAAATTAGGCAAAATTTTGCAGTTTTCAAATTAATTTATTCCAGCAGACTATTCTTTCAAAACTGAGACAGCCATCAGTTTATCACAGACAATTAGTGCAACACAAACTAGATTATAAAATGAAAAAATTCTAATTTCCTAAATTTTTTATATATTGTTCTGATTTTTTAAGTATGTTTATTTTATCATTATTAGTATTGCACTTTAAAATCTCTTCAATCATATGGAAATCTGCAGAGATAGCATTTAATTCTCTAATTACACTTTTCATATTTAGGGTCTGTGGGGGTGAGTAGCGCAGATTTAAATATTTTTACACTTTAAGAAAACATTTAATATATGTTGTTTTACTTAAAATTTTCTTTTTGTTATGGGGATTAATTTCAGAAATTAAAATTTGTGTGGCCACACTTTTAAATTTATAAAGCCAATTTACTTCACAGGTTTTCTACTAGTTTCTAAAACTCTCCGATTTCCAATCATTTTTTAGAAAAGAAAATGCTCTTTTCATCTTTGATGCAAAAGGAATTTACCAACCAATTCCAATAAAGCCTGTCGGAAATAACCACAATTTATTTAATTGAAGATTTTTTTTATTTTCTGCAGTGGGATAAAGCAGATATAGATTTAGGCTTAGCAAATGCATAAGGGTAGTAAAGATATAAATATTTTTACACTTTTAAAAAGCATTTAGTAGTTGCTGTTTCTTGATTCAAACTTATCTTTTAGTTATGGAGATAATTTTAAGAAATAAAAAATTGTAGTAGTTTTTCCCTGTGAACAAGAAGAATGTTTAATACATTATATTTAAGACAGAAAAGACTTGTCTGCTAATACGACACAAGCTGCATGTGCATCATTTGAGCAAGATGGTCAAGTACATCATTAAGGGACACAGATCTATGCAACCTTACAATTCCAAGGTAATCCTTCCAACAATCCTTCCAACAACATTGAAAAATGACATCAATCCAGTCACTCCACAAAATAATGCTATTCCAGTTACACTATAAGACCATGCTCATTCATCCACATCACAATATGATGCTCATTCAGCAGACAAAATTTATTTCTTAAAATCCCGATTTAAAGACTTGAAAGTAGCTATTAGCAATTTGTCAGCATTGCCGCTGACATAATTTTTGGACCCCTGTGTAAAAAATGCACATGACCCCCTACTACCTTTTACATTATTGACCTTTTTCATAAACTTTATGCCCTTCATGTACCCTCAAATCTCCTTCCTTTATGCAATGCATTCTTTTGACCCTCCCTGTCGCCAGCCCTGGTTGTCATCAGCACAATCTTCTGTCACTGAAAAGGGTTCAGAGTAAAATAAGCAAAATTTTGATAGAAAAAACAGTTGTACTATAACTAAAGTACTACTATAAGTAAAACTATTGGAAGAACAAGATCGCCAGACAAAGAAAAGATAAATCTCACAAAAATCTACCATTAACATTCGATCAAACAAAAAGACTGGAAGTCACTTCAAGTCAGGTACATGGGTTGCTGTAGAATATGCTAGTAAAAAATACCCATTGCATTTCATCGGACGAACCATATAGAAGTAGAAGACATGTACAAAGTGAAATTTTTGACCAAAAGTCGTCAGAAATATATATTTTTTCGAACATTGGTGATCTTGATCTAATTAAAATGAGCAGCATTGGTAGGGTTCTCCTGGAACCAACATTGGATAATCAAGGACATTCTTCAGTCTTCACATTGTAAATAAATAAAAATAGATATAGTCTAATCCCATATCAATTATTTTCAGTATATGATAAGCTATATGATTACCCACTTTATCTCACTTTACCCCAGCTGTGTGTAGAGTATGTAGTCAATGTAGCAACTAATTGGTCAATAATTAAAGTATTTTATCTTCTGACAGATAGAAGATTCGAATGTTATGAAATATAATGTACATTTTGTTGCTTTCACTTTTGAAATTCATCTGAAAGGGGAAAATATTGCATTTTATAACCATTTATTCTCACATTTCCATGGAAATGTGTTTATCGTAACTTTAAACAACAATTTTCATAAAATCTCTATACTTTAAATGAGTTATATTTAGAGGTTTTCTAATTTTGATCTTTAATTTTTCTTTAAGTTAATTTTAGTTTTTAGTTTATGAAATATTTTGACTTGTAAAAATTTAGAAGACAAATTTTTAAGTGAATTAGGCTTAGTCCTCATTAAATTGAATTGTTATGGTTCTGCAGTATTTTTCTAATCCCCTGGTTCATGTTTCACTTAACATTTCATGAGTCACTTTAACTCACTAGTGAAAAAATTACGAGTTAGACAATGAAAAATGAGTCTTTGAAAAGGGTTGCTATCTCCATTTCATTAAAACTAGGCATGCATCCTATTTCAAATCCTAATATTTACAATATTTGCTATGAGTCATTTGTTAACTTGCAGTTGCAAAATCTGCAAGTCACTATTTTCAAAATTTCCTTAATTTATGCGTAAAATGTGAGTAAGCTTGAACCCTGTATTCCTGTGAGATTTTTAATTACTGATGTTTTGCAGTACAAAAAATATGAAGAGTTAATTGTATTATACTATTTGTACTATGTAATAATTTATTTATTCAAACCAAGAGAAAAACATCGATAAAGATAATAACCAAATCTCATTTTGCTAATATAAAAGAATATGTTAACATTAAAGAAGTGGCAGGTGCTTGAAAGGTCTGGAAAAGTCATTTGACAAATTTAAAAATGTCTTTATCCAATGACTTTCTTCAATGATCCATCGATATGTAAGAACAATGTTAGTTATTGTAATTCGAGGAGAAAACCGTTTAAAGAGCTCCCAATTTTATAAAATCGAATTTCATCAGAGGAAACCTACCAGTTAACTTCTATTTTAGCAATTTAACATATTTCTAAAAAAAAGGCAAATTAAAAAAAATGACAAATATTTTATTACTATTAGATACGAGTATTATGTACTTTTATCAAATTTTTAGGTTTCAAGAAAGCAAATTATTTTCAAATGTGTACACCATTTAAACTTTCTCTAATTATACTGGTAGTAAACACCAGTTTTTCTGATCACAGATAATAAAATTATTCAGTTATTGTTTTAAGATTTCTAAAGTTCTGCCCTATTGTAGAAAATTGTTTAAAGTATTTAGTGGTTATTGTTATCAGTAATTTGCTTAACACTAGAACGACTAATATACACAGAGGAATTGTTTCTCAAAGTAGTTATGTCAGTCAAAATGACCGCTTCCGTCGTTCTAGTGTTAACGTGATTAAAATATTTCAAACAGACCATTTGATGTCTCTTAACCTTTCACTATTGGTGTGGCTGATTGAGTTAGGTTGCTTGGAATTGATTTTCTTCCAGATAAGGGACAACAGGACGTCGATAGAGGCCTGTAGAAGAAAATGAGGGAATGGAAATGTAAAGAGAGAGAAGAAAATGCAATCAGAATTGCTGTATTTCATGCTGAAGGTAAGGGGAAAAAAATGCATTCTAAGCTCTAGAACTAGTTATAATCTCTGATCGAAAAGTTGAAAGTGTCGTAAAAGATTATCTGTAAATAGAGAACAGAAGTCAAAAAGACTGTGTTCTGCAATAAACGAAAATCACCTTGAAAAGCGATGCAAGTGGTTTATTGTTATTTGATATTTAGTTATATAGATTCACAAGCAATCTCTTATCTGTTGTTTTTCTCCAGTTTGATAAATGTTCTTTTTTGCAAACATTTTTAAATCGCAGGGATGCAGAAAAATCTTATTGATCTTAAGCTTAAGGATAAAATTGATCTGTTAAAACCCTATAACTAACTACCAATTGCTAAAAATTAGCCAATATGATGCGGCTGTGCAGTTAAGTTTCTCTTAAATGTTACAAGTGAAAGATATATCAAGGAAGCATCATTAAACGTTTGGTTTACAAATGCTCATGTAAAAGATCTGCCAATCAACAGTGCATTAATACATTTGAAAACAGAATTGGCCATCTGAATAGGAAAAAGCAATTTAGCTGTAGCATATAGTGGGGTTACTCAGTGGGAAAAAGTAGGAAAACAGAAGGTATGGTGTATATTTACAAAAACATTTAAATTACAGCATCAATGACAGAGGTGACATCTGTAAGTTTCTTTCTCAGACAGATCTAAACACAACATTAGAAATATGGATTAATAAATTTTCTGGAAATAGAAAATTGTCTACTATGTTTTTCCCAGAAAAATTTGAATTTTTTTCTGTCTCTTTTTAGTAAATTTAAAAATAGAATGTAAAATACTCTTTCCAACCTCTTGTAAGTAACTTTAAAGGAAAATTTTTGAGTCTTCCAATTTTGTGGGGGAAACAGAGGGGGGAAGGGTATATGTGTATGTCCTCTTTTAAAAAAAAAAAAAAGAAAAAAATGGATGAGAATCAGAATAGTACAAGTAATGCTTTAGGGTGCGGTAGCCCAGTGGTTAGCACGTAGAAGTTGCACTCGGTAGGCCCAGATTCTATTTCCCCCCACTGTCCAAACTGCCACCGTGTTCACGCGAAGTACGATCACGTTAAACATGTGGGTTCGTAAGTCCTTCCGAGAGGTTGGTGGTAGGGGAAGAAGGGTACGGTCCCTGTGGATGCCTCCCCCCACTGGATTCCGGTCTAAATTGGGTGGCACTTCCCAGCCGTCCAAACAGATACCTTACACCTTTCTGGTAGGTCGGACGGTCTGGGTAACAAAAACAACAAGTAATGCCTTACTCATTCTCAGAAAAAAGCAGGTCATGTTTTAACAGGTTTAATATTTTAGTGTTAAGTTCTGTAAAATTTGTAAAAATATTAAAGGTATGGAATGTTTTCGCAAGTTCAACTGAAAGAAAATGTTTTAATAACACTAAATATGCTTTACCCATCTTTCAGCAAATTGTCTTTTCTATCTTTTGATACTCAGCCAAGTACAAGCAGGTATATTTTTAAAAAAAATTCAATTATTTTCAAAAAGAGTTGAAAATATAAGCATTTTTTAAAATTAATTTTTATCTTATATTTATGTATATTTAATCATTTATTTCTATACATACACTGTTGACAAAAATTACATCCACCCATAAAAAATTGAGCTACAGCCACGAAACTCGGCATGCAAATACATGTTTTAAAAGTTATGCAAATGATGAAACTGTCAGCACCAATGATGTTATAGGGCTCATGTGTAAAGTACATGAGAATGATAGATCGTGCAGCATTTAAAATGACTCGCGTTCTCACTCACGGGCAATTGGAACTGGACTTTGATAAGTATCAAAGCAGAAAATCAACTTGTAATACTGCAAGTTGTATACAAGAATGCTTTTAAGATGTACTCAATGGCATTACAAGCAATTGTCGTATATAACGAGAAATCGCATCGTAAGTGTAAGGGAAGCTGGTAGGTCCAACTGACGTATTAGTTGCCATCTTGGTTGGAGCAGTATGATAGTTGCTCGGTGTTGACAACGGTGGATCTGAGAAGATGTGTAACCTCAGAGACTCGGGATGCATCAGACTTACAACTGCTCGAAAGGATTGGACACTCAAGAGAAGAGCCACATCCATATCAATGGCATCGCTAATCTACCTTTCAAAGGCATTTTTCATTCTCCATACATCCTGTATCAAGAGATCTATTCTGAGACTACTGGCAGAAGGTGGGATTAGGTGTCCAGTTGATGTCCTTTAAGGCACCTACCTCAATATAGGCAGAGCCGTCTGTATTGGTGGCAGACTCGATCAGCCTGGGCAGTGTCCAATTGGAGGCATATTGTCTTTAGTGACAAATCCTGCTTCTCTCTCTGTGCTGATTACCGTCATATACGTGTGTAGAGAAGGACTGGCCACTGTTCCTATATTATATTTGTGGTTGAGTTATACATAGCCATCACACATAGTGTGACAGTCTGAGGCATCTCATGGAATAATTATTCTCTAGTTGTGCTGCATACCAATCTGATGGCCCCATTGTACAGTGATGATATTATACAGCCGATTGTTCTGCCTATGCTGTCAAGATGCCCAGGTTTCATTTACTAACAAGACCACCCTCGACCACATACTGCAAAACTTTCTCAACAATGCCTTTGAGGATTTAATACCCTCCCATTGCCATCCAGGGTCCAGACTTATCACCAATTAGAACATGTCTGAGACATACTGGGACGGCAATTTAAGTCTTCTCGGAATACCTCTGAATTAGCTGACCAGTTGCAACATTTGTGACAGAATCTTCCACAGAGACATAAGCAACTAAATTGACTCTACGCCTCACCGAATATTGGCTTGTCTGCCAGGGGAGGATTTACTAACTAAAATATCATCTGGTTGCCACCATTTTTTAAAATGTTATTTTGCTCCCAAATTCTAATCATTTGTAAATCTCCTCAAACAATACATGCATGTCGAGTTTTACGGCTGTAGCTCATTTTCTTATAGGTGCATATCTTTTTTTTTTTTTTTGCAACAAAATGTATAATTTATTTATTTTTAAGTGGTATAAATGTTTACTATCTAATTATTTGTATGCTTTTAAAATAATATTTAATAATTTATTTAATAATTTATTTTTCAATTATAAACATATATATGATTATTTCCTTATTATATTTAATCATTTACTTTTTATGTCTGTAATAAATAGTAAATTATTTATTATTCTGCATAAGTTAACAATTTTAAATTATTTTTTATGATATTCTTTAAATTTGTGATTTTGAAAAAAAATATTCTTATTATCGATAACTTATTATTATTTTATAACTTTTTGAAAGTACATGTATTTTAGGAAAATATTAAATTGCAGCTACTGACTGCAGTATACAGGTATAAGAAATTTGCATACATATAATTTTTTATACATTTCTAAATTTAAACCTTTTTAGCCATGTTTTGTAATATATGTTTAACTGCAGCTGTAATAAATGAAGAAATACTTATAAAAGTGACTGGACATATTATTCCATCTCAAATGCAATACTGAGAACAATTTAAAAAATTATGTGGAAAATTTCGTGTTTCAAAAATTTTCTGAAAATCTATATCTCTACGTAACTCCTCCAAGGTGATAACATATACGCAACCCCTCCGAGGTGAAAGAAAGGTTCGTATATTTAAAATTAGGGGTACAGCTTCTTCCGATGATTTTTAGAAACACTATGAATATGAACATTTTATAAACGAACTTTGAGATAAAAGCTCTTTTTAATTTTTCTATGCCTTTATTGTTATTGAAGTCTGTCAAAGTATGTATTTGTTATAAAAATCATCAGATATAATGGATATGTATTAAGTGATTTTTTTTCATCATTTAATGATTTTCTGGTCTTATCAAATAGATGTAATCACAATAAACAGTGACTACTGTACTAATTAATACTGTTTAATACTAATTACTGTTCTAATTAATGACTACTGTACTAATTAATACTGCAAAGTAAAATATGGCATTCATCTTGTGTCAAAATCGTGATTTTTAACGTTCTTTTTAATTCATATTTAGTGTTGTATCCTTCCTAAAACCGCTTTAATTTTTCTTAAATTCTGTGCATCCACATACTAAAACAAAGCAATTACAATGCATTTGAGTTTAAATGTTCATTAAACTTTGATTATAAGTTTTTAAATAAAATAAATTATTATAGTATTGTGATGAATGAAAGGAATGGAAAAATAACTATGAATGAAATGCTGCTTTTATATAGAGGTGATTTATATTTCGATGACGTCATTTGAATAAAGTTCATTTGTTTTCGATGAAGTTTTCAAATATAATAAATTATTGTAGTATTATGATAATTTTAAAAATATTACCGAGGAATATATCGCATTTTAGAGATGTTTAAACCAGGCAATTTATATTTCAATGCCGTCATTTGAATGAAGTTAATTTTTTTCGATGAAGTTTTAAGTTTTCAAATATAATAAGTTAATGTAGTATTGTGATAATTTAAAAAATATTACCGAGGAATGTGTCGCATTTTAGAGATATTTATATAAAATTGCATTGAAGTTGGAAAATGTTTCATAATCAATGCTTTATGCATGATTGATCTTTGTTGTTTATTTTTTATGCAGGCTATTGGACATGAATGACATGAAGATGGGTGGCTCCAGAAGAGTTCAGCACATCGACCAGAGGTCTATTGTACTAAGGCTATTGGACATATATGTAGCTGGATTAGAATGATGTTTCTCATGGTCAGCTGTTACCAGACGATCATATGTATACTTATTATATTACAACTGTACTGTATTGGCATTTCTCATGGAAAAATAAGATAGAGATATTTGAAGCTAATGAGGAAATTTTTCCCCAACTGTATCAATACCTAATTTACTTTCTATAAAAATAAATAAATGCTTAAAATATCTAAAATTTTTATTAAATTATTATTACTACTTTATTATTGTTTAATATTGGGGTCGGCAACATTTTCTGTTCTGTGAGCCAATTGCAATGTTTATGAGCTGATGGGGGGTCTCATTTACCTAACAAGCCCTGGTTTAAAATAAAATGTTCACTTTCTCTTCCACATGTCCAAACTATTCAAACAGGATTTGAGAAATAATTCAGGGAAGAGCAGTATGCATATTGGTATGGAATTTTACACCAAACACTTGATCAACTGCATCAAAAATCAACTAAATATTTCACAAGCAAAATAATAAATTGAAGCAGGCCAGATCAAAGAGATTTTTTACATCACAGGGCCAAACACAATTTTCATGTCCCTTACCCAGTATATATATGTATATAAATATATATATACACTGCTGGACAATTGCTAGGGATAGATGACATTATCACCCATAGCAACCACAAAATGAAAGGAAACAAAATGTGGAAAATTAGAATAAGTGCGGGATACAGTAAGAAGATGTGTGCGTATGCTAGTATTTCATTTCCACACCTGTTCGTCACATGATAGTGCTGATAAGAGATTTATTGGATTTGACGCGTGTAGACAGTTGTTCTAAGCAAAAGTTTCACAGGAAGATTTCATTGACGAACTTGAAATTTTCAGTATGTCTTCCCGATATCAGTTAGATGATTTTATGCATGGCCGTATTATTGGAAAGATCAAAGGAGGTTCAGTCTGTCATCGGATTGTAGACGCCAACTGATCTGGCGTGAGAGTGGTATTGCTTATCATCCAGAAAATATCCATGAAAGGGGCCGATATCCGACATGCAGTATCATGGTATGGGCCGGCATCATGATCCATGTCCGCACATCCCTACATGTGGTTGCAACTGGGACTATAACCAGCCAACGATACATTGATGACGTTCTACTGCGTCATGTTCACCTTTTCCGTGGTGCTGTCAGTGATAAATTTGTTTTCATGGACGACAACGCACCGTGTCATCGAACATTCGCTGTTCAGGATTGTCTAATCAGCGAGGGTATTCAATGCCTTGTATGGCCAGCACGTTCTCCAGATCTAAACCCCATTGAAAATATTTGGGACGCTTTGGGAAAGTGACTTGCTGCTCGAAAATATCCTCCAACAAACAAGAACACCCTCATCCATGCTCTGACAGAGGAGTGGGATAACTTGCCTCAACAGCTGCTGGATAATGTTGCGCAAAGCATGAGACGGCGTGTGCAATGTTGCATCGCACTCCATGGTGACACATATCCCGTACTGACACCGTTCTCAAAGGTACCTGCTGTCATTCATATACATTCTTCCATTTCTCCGTACACAGCATCAAATGAACACTTTTTCCTTTCAGGTGTTTCAAAATTTTCGATATTTTCCAGAACAATAAATGATCTTCATTCTAATGTCCGAACAGTGCGGTAACAATATTTTATCCTGCTGGGCCTCCACCCTGGCTTAATGTTGTGCTACATTGCAATTTGTGATCCATCCTTAGCAATTGTCCAGCAGTGTATAAGAAAGTATATTTTGGTTCTTGTCCCCCTCCCTCATTATTTTCTCTAGTTTGCCACTTGATTAGAGATGCGAAAATGGTATCATCTCCTATACTGTTTATTTTAAATATAAACATAATCAAATTATTTTAAAAATAAATCAAATGTTACAAATGTAACCCAAAATATAGCATTTTTGAGTATTTTCAAAATAGGCCAAAAAATTGAGGACACCAAATTATTACAGTGATTCAAAAGTGGCTAAATTTAGCTGAAAGTAGTCCAATCTGGAAACTATATCACTGCACTAAACCAACTTTGTTTTATGTCTGGCAACTGAATTATCAACTATCACTGTAATAAAAAATTCAATGTAACATTATATTTTCTCCAATATTCATATTATATAGAATAATTTTTCAAATATCAATTTACACTGTTGGAATAAATTTCAACAGCCACAACTTTTAGTGCAAACATAATTCGGAAATTTCTTTTATTACTTATTAACACAATAAAATAAATTACATGACAGTTGTAAATTAATAATATTGCTTTTGGCACCACTCTGTAATGATGCCGTATCCTGGCTGACCCTGTTTGAAGGCACAAACAGCAAGCTGCACAAGGAATTAGTGAAAGCAGCTGAAAGTCGAGAAAATAATAAGAATCAGAGTTGACCCTTTCATAAATAATTAGAATGAACAACATCTGCAAATTGCAGTTGAGAGCAAGCAGTAGCATGAAGATGTTGATATGTCAGAACATGGAAAGTTGTGTGAAACCGAGAAGTAGAATTCAGGAATGCAGTACAAACATTCTTTGATGTTCAAATTAAGATTCAGAAAGATGGCATTCTCGTGAATGTGGTATCTGTTGCTGATGGGGTGCATTGGCAGTAATTGATTAAATGATTTTATATGTTCTGTCCATCGAAGTTTACTTTACAATTTTAAAATTAATTTAAATGTTTTTTCACATGTTGTATAATGTATTCTAGTCTTTGTAACATTTTAGACGAAACATATCACATTTGTTGACCTTTATTTTGTTTTAAAATAATTTTCTCCATCTTTCACCCTATTTTAATTGGACATCTGACAATCGAGTAAACTTGGTAATCCAGAACCGCTGAAGTCCTGAAGATGCTGGATTGTCATAAGTTTACTGTACACCATTAGTCCAAAGATATGGATATTGTGTAGCAAGAGACAATCAAGAAATTTAATTACTCTTTACGTCTAATTATACATATAATTATATAGGTTTTTACTCACATGGGAAAGTAAATAGAAGTTTATGCTATTTGGGTGCAACTCTGCTGTGTGTACCAATTATATGCTTTCAAACACAGAGATCCCATTACTATGATAGAGATCTACTTTATGAAAATGACTACATGATTTTGTTTCATCATTTTGATTCCATAAAATGAGTTAACAGCAGTCTAAATCAACTTATTGAGAGGAAAAAAAAAAACTACTCTAATCAAATATTTTGTTTGAAACTATTGGTGAAATATTTTGTTTGTCAAACTTGCAGCTTCCTTTAGTGGAGCCAATTTCATACAGTACAGTTACAAGTCATCTTGTGGCTACAGAAAGTAAAGTTTTAGCACATTAGCATATAAACTTTTAAACATGCTTTCACTAATCAACAAATTGAAACACCAATTATCCAGGGCTAGTGTTTGCCTTTCTGTTCAGCTACCCAAGTGCTCCTCTAAAACATCTTAAATTGCAAATTTCTATGTTATAAAAATTCTAATATATGATTTCTGTTGTTAAAATGCATCAGCACCACTCATTTGCATGCTTTTACCCAATTTTTGTTGATAAGTAATGTTTACACAACATTCAGATTTAAAGCGATCTTTGTTGAGTATGATTAAATAGATTATATGTTAGCCAAAGCAGGAACAATAACCAATATATGTATATTTATTCAAGGTTAAAAATTGCAAAATATGAGAGTTTTATGAACATTTGAGGGTATACTATGGCAAAAATAAGTCAATGACAATAGAGCAATTACTATCACAGGCAGACAACAACTAACTGAACAGGTTGCAAATATAATGGCGGTTGCGTCAGTCTGTATATATAGGAGTCTTACTCTGAACCGCGATTTCGTAACATTGCTGTTACATCATATTACGTTTCAGCAACTTGGCAAGTTTCTTTGGTCGTTTCCAAGGTACTTTTGTGACGTCACATTTTGCTGTTTCTGCGAAGTGAATTCTTATAATTGCAGTTACACCAAATTGTGTTACTACAGTGTCACATTCACGTGACAGTGAAGCCAGAATCTCCATTTTAGTAGTTTTGTGAAGTCATATTAACACAAGATCCATTAAGCTGGGCAGGTTCTGCTCCCTGTAGGAGCTAACTGACTCTACTTCGAATTGTCGAGGAAAGAGCAGGTTTCAAGCATGACTATTGGCTAATTGGTAGGCTTCAAAATGCAAAACTATTACCCAAAGTATCTTCTCTTGTGAATGGAACGAACTAGATCTACGAGAATGATGTTAATAAATTTATCACTTAATATTACATGTGAAAAGTGAACATGTTTCAAAATAGCTAATACTTAAATTATTAATTTTATGAGTTTTTTTTTTATTTTAAAATATTTTGCTAATGAAAAATTACACATATTATGATCATTCACGTAACATTGAAGATTCTGATATTTTCAAAATTTAATTTGATTTAATAAAATATAATTTTTGGGTGTCTTTCGAACATTTGATTTCGTTTAAAATCAACAGAGTTCCAGTATTTACTGATTGTATTGTATGTACCAAATTTCATTCAAACCACTCCAATCGTTCGTGAGATATCACATCCAGAGACTCATGGACACATACAGACATCATATCAAAACCGTTTTATTCGAGTTCCGGGATGCTTAAAACCTGCTCTTTCCTCGACAATTCGAAGTAATCAGCTAGCCCCTACAGGGAACAGAAGAACCTGTCCAGATATGACTTCGCAAAACTACTAAAATGGAGATTCTGGCTTCACTGTCACGTGAATGTGACATTGTAGTAACGCAATTTGATGTAACTGCAATGCCAAAAATTCACTTCGCAGAAACATCAATATGTGACGTCACAAAAGTACCTTGTAAATGACCAAAGTAACTTCGCTGTGACGTGAATGTCACATTGCTGAAACGTACTTTGACGTAACAGCACTGTTACGAAATCACGGTACAGAGCCATTATAATGTGACGTTACAAACAAGCTAATATGCGACGTCACAAACTACCATGAAAATGACCAAAATTACTTCGCTGTGACGTCAATGTGAAATTGCCGAGACGTACTATGACGTCCTGTGACATCCCAAAATCACAGTGTGACGTCACAAAAGTTCTCTGAGAATGACGAAAATAACTTTGCTGTGACGTGAATCTCACATTGCAGAAATGTTACGGAATCACGGTCCAAAGACATTACATGGTGACGTCACAAACACTACACCTATAGTTCTAGTAGTAAAACCTAATAGGAGAGTAAGAATTTGTGGGGACTACAGTATTAAAATGAATCCCGTATTGAAAATCGACCAATATCTCTTGCTCAAAATTGAAGATATTTTAGCCCAATTAGCGGGAGGAAAACATTTCAGCAAAATTGATTTGTCAGAAGCATATCTTCAAATGAATGTAAATGAACGGGGTCGCCACTTGCTAACCATAAACACTCATAAAGGGTTATGTAGATATAAAAAATTATTATGGCATATGGCTCAGCAGTATTTGTTCCATTGTAAATTTGTTCCATGCTTCTCTGCCATATGGCTCAGCAGTATGGCAGAGAAGCATGGAACAAATTTTAGCTGGGATAGACGGAGTTCATGTATTTTTAGATGACATTAAAATATCTGGAACAAACGAGTAAGAACACTTAAACCATCTACAAGAATTACTTAAAAGATTACAAAGGTATGGCCTAAAAGTAAATAAAGATAAAAGTGAATTCTTCCAAAATTTGACTCAATATTGTGGGCA
Source organism: Amaurobius ferox (assembly GCA_951213105.1). Classification (NCBI taxonomy): domain Eukaryota; kingdom Metazoa; phylum Arthropoda; class Arachnida; order Araneae; family Amaurobiidae; genus Amaurobius; species Amaurobius ferox. The sequence continues at coordinate 15,321,141 of OX578142.1, read as the reverse complement.
TATAATTGATCAGTTTGGAATTCATAAAACTAAAGAAAAAGTTGAGACCATTTTGGAGGCTCCAAAACTCAAAAGTATTTCCGATTTGAAGAGTGTTTTGGGTTTAATCACTTATTATGCTAAGTTCTTTCCAAACTTTTCGACAGTAGCTGCCCCGCTGAATAATATATTGCAAAAAGGAAAAAAATGCATCTGAACTAAATCATGCAAGGAAGCATATACTGCAATAAAAAAAAGAAATTACATCTGATAGAGCTTTAGTACATTATGATCCCAAATTACCTTTAGTACTACAAACGGATGCATCTCCTGTCGGAGTCACGGCAATCTTCAGTCATACATATTATGCCAGATGGTACTGAGAGACCAATATTGTTTGCATCAAGGTCTTTAAACAGAACCGGACAAAAATATTCCCTAATAAATAAAGAGGCTCTTGGTATTGTATGGGGAGTAAAAAAAGTATCTATATTTATTTGGTCGACATTTTCATCTTGTTACGGACCACAAACCAATCAATTTTTGCACCTAATCATAGCTTACCAGTTTTATCAGCAACCAGGATGGTGCATTATGCATTATTCTTAAAGGCTTTTAAAGTACACCATTAAAGTTAAGTTTTAAAGTACACCATTCAATATCGTGATACAAAAAATCAAGGTATTGTAGATACTTTATCTCAATTACCTCTACCGATCGTAAAAAATGATTTCTCAAAAACCGACTCTTTTAACATAAGTCAAATTGAAGTATTTCCTATAACGACAAAAGGTATTGCCAAAGCCACTAAATCTGACCCTCATCTTGTACAATTGCTTACAAACTGAAATCAATTTACCCCCTCCTTGGAAGAGGAAAGAAACTGAATTTTCATTACAACAGGGTTGTATCATGCGTTCAGATCGAGTTTACATTCCACAAAAATATAGGAGGCAAGAATTGAAAGAATTACATACAAGCCATCCAGGTAATTTAAAAATGAAACAAATAGCTAGAAGTTATGCTTATTGGCAGAGAATAGATATAGATCTTCAAAACTATGTAATGAATTGCACAGCGTGCATGAAAAATGGAAAGGAACCGCCAAAATCTAATCGACACCCATGGGAATGGTCTCTGGCAAAGAATCCACATAGATCATGTAGGACCATTTTTAGGGAAAATGTTTCTTGTAATTTCCGATCCTTATTCGAAATGGATTGAAATAATTCTCATGAAAAATATTACTTCTAGTCTAACCATAAAACAACTACGCATACTTTTTGTCAGATATGGTATACCTTATTCATTAATCAGTGATTGATAGTGGGGCTAGTTTAATGAGTTATGACTTTCGTCAATTTATGAAAATGAATAATATTAAACTATTGCATCTGTTCCTTACCATCCAGCAACCAATGGTCAAGCTGAAATTGTAGTGCAATTATTTAAAGATTCCTTAAAATTTAGCCTAAACGACCATGGCGATTTTAACACTAAATTACACAGATTTCTGTTCCCGAATGAGATGTAATTCGGTAGTGTGACAAATAAATCTCCAGCATGTTGTTTTTAATAAGGTGCATTATAACTAGGTTGGACATATTAAAACTTAACTTAAGAGATCATGTGCAGCAAAAGCAAAGTACATCGGTTAACAAGGAACTTAATTATCGCGAATTTAAAAAGGGAGGCAAAGTGGCAGCAAGAAACTATTCCGGGAGGGGAAAATGGAAATTGGGAACAGTGATTAATAAAGATGGTTTATTATCTTATAGCGTTCAAGTAAGGAAAGAGATCTGGAGGAGGCATGTTAACCAATTGTGTTAAGCAGAGATGGAATCTATGGAGATGCATGATCTGAATCCTACAATGGAGGATATTTCTGAAAATCTCAAAGCCCCTGCAGCATCAACCATGACAGAGTTGAACGAGACTTCTATGAAGCTCCAAGCCCTACTTCGCCAACCGTGCCAAAGTTTGTCAAGACTCCTGATCCCGAATCTGAAACCATCATTCCAAGTTCAGAAGCCTCAGTCGAACCAAAGGAATCCATTGCACCGGTGATGCCTGAAGTGCCATTACGACGATCTTGTTCTCATTCGGAAACTTCCTGATACACTGAATTACTACCGGTAACCCCTAAGGACTATAATCGAGTGCGAAGGAGTGTGGCATATGCAAATCTATTATGTCACCGAAATGACGTCAGCCTAGTATGCGGGACTGAACTCTTCTAAGAAGGCAGCTATAAATACGTTACACTTGTAAGTAAGGTGTGTGAATAAAAGTTGTTGAGTTCCAAGAGTGTTTGATGCCTTATATGCGAGAGTGTTTGATGCCTAAATACACAACAAAAGTAAAATTCGAATAGTGCATATAATTTACACACATCAGATTGCAATACAACCGTACCATGATATGTTGAGGTAAGATACATTTATAAATTTTGAGGTCATTATCAAAAAACAAAGAAGAATCAAAGATATCAGCCAGATCATTAATAAACAAAGTGAAAATCAAAAGTCCCAGCACAGATCCTTGTGGAACACCAGAAGTATTGTAGTATCCTCTCAAATAAACAGAGTTATACTTCACATATAATAGCCTTCTAACCAAATACGTGTGCAACCACGTAATTAATGCCCGACTAAAGCCAATATCCATCAGTTTACAGATTAACAGATGAATATCCAATCTATCGCCTTTGAAAAATCTGTATAAATAACATCTAACTGCCTTATTACTCTTAAGAGCTTTAACAATATTAAAATTTAAACACATAAGATTACTAGAAGTAGAACTCTTCTTAACAAAACCATGCTGCCTAACAGAAATATAATTAATAGTTTGATGAGTAATCTTCTGACACATTATGGATTCGAAATTTTTTGCAAAGACAGACAAGATAGCAATCAATTGGCCTATAATGTTTTACACAATATTTATTGTTCTTTTTGAACATCGATATTATATTTTACCTCTTCCACATTTCAGGAAAGATCATACTATTAATAGATAGATTAAAAAGAATCAGTAGAGGGTAAATAAGGTTATCGACATTAGCCTTAATAATGTAAGAAGGCACAAGGTCCAACTCCACAGAACACGAGCACCTTAGTTTTTGATGGCCATTCTAACATTTTTACAGGATATGCCCTTCACTCTGACCAAGTCAATTGAGTTTACAAAGGTACAATAATCTTTATTCTGATCACATTGGTAATCCATATAATTAGCTAAGAAATATAATCTAAACGCCTAAGCAATATTATGCCCAGTATCCAATTTCATGCTATCCAAATACATTAATCCTTCAGAATCTCTCTCGGAATTTCTCTTACGGCAGTACGACCAAAATAACTTGGGATGAGACCTGCATCTTTTTTCAACAAGATTAATATACTTCTTATATTCTTCCTCAATATCCAACCTCATTTTTTTCCTGAGATATTTTTAATAATACAAATCATCAGTGCAGTCGAGCCTCTTATACTTCTTCAAACAATTATTTTTTAATTTAATATTTTCAATGATTTTCCTAGTAAACCAGATCGGATACTTCCTCTTGTAATTCTTAGTTTTAGGAACACATTTGTCAAAAATGTCATAAATCAGGATATAAAATTTGCCAACAGCATCATTAATGCATGTAAAACTATTTAAAAAATTCCAGTAAACAACCGATAAAAGGTTAAAAAGTAGATCATATTTTGCCTTTACAAAATCTATATAAATAAAATTGAAAATCTGTCTGTCTGTCTGTCTGTCTGTCTGTCTGTCTGTCTGTCTGTCTGTCTGTTTGTCCCATCATCACGGGAGAACGGCTGAACCGAATTTGATGAAATTTTGTGGGTAGCCTAGAAATAGCCCCACTTAAAATTTAGTTTATGTCTGAAATTTTTACAACCAGTGGTTCTCGAGATATTAGTAAAAAACGAAACTTTCGTTTATCTCATCTTCACGAGAGAACGGCTGAACCGAATTTAATGAAATTTTGTGGATGGCCTTGAAATAGCCCCCCATAAATTTTGCCCAAGTTTCGAGTTTCTAAGGCCAGGGGTTGTCGAGATATTAATGAAAAACGGAACTTTTTTTATAGGAGTTCTACTCTCCAACTCCGTGGTTTATCCAAACGCAAAGGATAAAAATCGTTTGTTTAAAACGTCCAAGGGAATTAAAACTTTATTTTTGAGTTTGATGCAGGATTTTTGCATTAAATAGTCACTATCTGAAAGCATGAATTGTTTGAAACATGAATTTAAATGGAAAAATCTACCTCCATGTTTTTACATGTATTAACCTCCATGTATTTCACAAGCTTTTACTCAACGATTAGAAGTATAAAGAAATTAAAATGGTTATTTAATTTCGCATTTTATGAGGAAGATTCTATCTTATATCATGTTGCTCGGCAAAGGAATGGAATTAAATGTGTTTGTTAATGATTATTATTATTTTTTCTCTTTGTATAATAAATAAATGGATGTAAAATATATTTTATAAATGAACGGTTTAATTGTTCTTTTAATTATATATATTGCGGACTGCGTACATTACTTTTATTTATTTTAGCAAAGAGGTTTCAAGCTCATATATTGTGTTTAGCTAATAAACTCATAATAAATGAACGGTTTGATTGTTCTTTTAATTATATATATTGCGAACTGCGTATGTCACACTTTTATTTATTTTAGGAAAGAGGTTTCAAAGCTCATATATTGTGTTTAGCTAATAAACTCATATATTGTGTTTACCCAATAAATTCATTTAGCCGATTGTTGAAGCAGAAAAAGAGTAGAACGGATGTATGTATCTTCTAATACAATTTTAGTGTTTTCATTTAGTATATATACAGACGGGATATGGATATTTTATTCTTCAGATCTGCAAATTTAGAGCTACGAATTTAGCGGAATATCTCTAAATGACTTGGTAACTTTTCTTAAACTTTACCAAATTAGAGGAAATATCTCCAAATTAATAAAAATGACCCAAATTAATGAAATTAAATTTGTTTTTTTAGAATAGAGTACTGAAATGATGTTTCTGTAGCATTTGTCGGTCAGTCCATCCATCCTACTTAGTAACGCATTTAACTAATTTTTTTAATATCACTAAATTGATAAAAATATTTGTAAATCCATAAAAATATCATGGAGACGAAAATGTCGCCAAACCTTCCATGGAGATCACATTATTCAGACGACATGATTTGCATCAATTTATTTGAAGCAGATGATATCATGTCGCTTAGCAACGGATCCAATGTGTTATGTGTCATACGATTTTTATTAAATCTAATAAAAATATGTATATAAAATAAATTTCATTGACATTGCATTTTTGACTGGATAATATCAATTACGGTCTTCAGGTTTAAACATCATTATTATTGTTATTTCGGGGACAGTTGATTCAGGAATTATTGATATTTTCAAATTATTATGCCATTGTTTCATTATGACGAAAATTGTTGAAACTCATATATAGTACGTTGTACAAGTAATCTTCTACAAATGCACGGGTATATCTTCTAATCTACGACAATATAAGTAGTACAGGTATATTGGCAAAATTTTTATATATATTGGCATGTATTGGAATCAATTACGACCTTCTGGTATTAAGATTACGGGGATTTTTGATACTTTCAATTTATTACGTCATCTTTTTTATTTTGGTAAATATTTTTAAGACTCATATTACAATATGTTTAAGCTTCTACTAACACACTGGCATATTTTCTAATTTGCGACAATATAAGTAGTACGTGGTTGCATATATTGATTCAATTCTTTTTTTTGTGTGTGAATTTGTTTACAAAAGGGGCCAGGATATTTTATTCTTCAGATTTGCCCGTGAAGATAATTTTGCATAGTGAGAACAGATATTCTTAAACTTCTCTTTATGTGAGCAATAAATTTAATATTTTATCAGAATTTGCACATGATTGCGAATTATAAGTTTTTTTATATTATATACTCCGTACGAAGGACGGGTATGCTGCTAGTTATAACTAAAATTATTATAATTTTCTCCGGAATATAGTTAACGGGGGAAGCGTAAAATTTCTGTATTTCATATATATATATATATATATATATATATATATATATATATATATATATATACGAGTATATATATATATACTCGTATATATACCGGGTGATTCAAAAGTTCGGAGCAAAAGTAAGACGCTATAAAAAAATATCTATGGGTCGGAGAGACATGCAGTTTACAGATTATTATTCACCGTGGTGGGGAATTTTGTATGGCATGAAAAAAAATAGTTCAAACTCTCGACACTAGGGGAGCGCTTCTGAGAAGGAAGCAATGCGAGGTAATAATTATGAAATGATATATTTTATTTCAGCATGATTTACAGCTGCAAGTGCTCAATGTGTTCACCACCACATGCCGGTACTGAGTGCAGTCGCGGTATTACGGCTGATACAGCATGAAACAGCGTATTAACGGGAATAGCTGCTACCTCCTGCCGTAAGGCGCTTTTCGGTGCTGGTAAGGACTGGGGCTTTCCTCTATAGACCCGTGATTTTAGGTATCCCCACAACGAGAAATCACAGGGTGTGAGATTTGGGAATCTCACAGGCCAGTCATGTGTGCAATCACCTCCATACATAAGTCATCTCCATGGCTTTATCTGCCGCAGCCCCCGAGTGTCGACAGTTTGAACTATTTTTTTTCATGCCACACAAAATCCCCTACCACGGTGAATATTAATCTGCAAACCGCATGTTTCTCCGACCCATAGATATTTTTATAGCGTTTTACTTTTGCTCCAAACTTTTGATCACCTGGTATATATATATATATATATAAACTAAATTACAAATAGTGAAAGAGTTTCAATATAATAGACTAAGCATGCATAACTAGTTAGTTTAACAATATGTGAGAATCACCGTCATTTTTCGAGCCCATTTTCAGCCATTTTCAATAGCAGCTTGGAAGGTCATATACCCTGAGGCCGCCTGCGTGACAGTTGGGAAAAACAAGTCTATAAAGCTCTGTAATCGCATTCTGATTTCGAAGAAATGCACCCATTTTGAGCCGTCATCAGAGGAGGGAGAGGTAATGCCGGATGGGGAGGTTAGGTGGTCTCTGATATGAAGAGCCTGGGAAACATTCTAAAGCGCTTGGTACCGAGTGATCCTCAGATTTTGGACCAAAATATATACACGAAAAAGACGCGCATCTGGGAGACGCCAGACAATTTTTCGAGGAGCAGGTCGCACCTTTTTACCGTTGCAAACTCACATGCCTCGTCCCCCAGAATATTATTCTGTATTTTGATATCTCACTAGTCTGCAATTAAAGTTTGTTATACCTTCACAAACCATGCCTCATCTATCCGATTGTTGAGAACTCTATTCTATTTTCATCTTCATCTCTCGATACGAATTTTCACGAACTTCGGAGAGATACGCTATTTCTATTCAATGTCGGCGCATTTTAATGCAATCTACTTCGCCGGAGCGAACGGTACTAAGGTAACATCAACACAGATGTCCAAAGTATCGCGATACATCGTAAAACCCTTCCAAAATGGTGTCAGCAACTGAGATGTGATGAAATGTCAGACTGTCAAACCCATCAGAATTCGAATCAAATGACTCGCCTTCCTTACGCAACTGCAGAACAACAACACCGGAGAGATCAATGACCGGAGAACTGACGAACTGACACGGAGTCCGCACATAAAGCCTGATTTCAACCGTAAACCGAAGAGCCTGACGATGATGATTTTTTGACTACTTCATGCCGGATTATAGATACCCACAACGTACAGCCAGGAATCTGACACCCACAGCAATGTGAGACGGAGCCACAGAAAGCAACGAAGGGGTGAGTGGTGAATTTACCTTGATTTTATCTTTTTTCTATGGAACTCGGGATCTTGTGGTACATTAGAGGGAGAGAGGAGATCTTTTAATCAAAACTAAAAAGTCAGTGAGAGTAAACTTTTAAAGCAAAACTCAAAATTAAAATAATAATGCTCAGTGTGATTTGTATTGTGATTTGTAAAAATATTTTATATATTACTTAATGCATTTTAAGGTTATAGGTTTTAAAATTGTATTTGAATGCGGGAAATACAGTATTAAGTAGAGAAAGATTTAGGTGTAGACAGTTTTACAGACATTGATTTTATATATATAGTTAGAATTTTTGTTTTTGATTTAAAATGGCATTTCTAGAGAGAGCGCGGAAATTGGATCTGGCGATATTAGCATCCGAGTTGGTAGAAACTGTACCCCAAAATTTAAAAATTACAGAGTTGAGGAAATGAATTCTGGAAAGCCCAGACTACGTGGAAGAGATGGCGGAAGGCATGTAAACAGCTATTATAACTGAAAGATTTGAAAAGGAGCAATTACAAAACAAATTACAATTGGAAAGGGAACAGTCAAATTTTGAGAGAGAACAAGCGAAAAGGAAAGAAATTCGGAAAAGGGAGCAATTAAATTTTGAGAGAGAACAGTTAAGAGATTAAATCAAAATTAGAGCAGGAACAATATACAATTAAATTATGACTAGAACAGGAGCAGTTTAAATTAAATCTGGAATCACAAGAGAGAATGGAGCTAGAGAAAATTCGGGCTGGGGGGCGCAGGAACACAGAGAGTCCGATGATAAGTATAGAAGCAGGGGCGCAGATGAGATTCCGAACTGTGGAAGAGACAGTCAGGATAATTAGACTGCTAACAGTCAAGGTACCCATTCGGTCTGACCAGTGGACTTATTTTTTCTCGAGTCTGGAGGGGGGCATTCGCATCTGAGAACGTACCGCTCGATTTCAGGGTGACGATTCTGTTGAATTTTCTGGGAGATAGAGCAGCGGATTTGCAGACTCATGTTCCGGAGGAACAATACGGTGATTATGAGGTAGTAAACAGGTTTGTAATGGAAAACTTTCACCTTCGCCTCAGGCACGTCTGGAGAAATTCCGAAAGGCGAGCCGTAGGACTGACGAGAATTTCGTGCAGTTCGCGACTCGGGCGACGTCTATGTGGGAATATTATTGCCAATTAAAGGGGGCAAAGGATTTTGAAACCGTGAACCAATTAGTGGTAGCGGACAAATTTACCCAGGGACTGGACGTCGAGGCATACGCCCATATAGGTATACGGCAAGGTGATGGGTGGTTTAGGCCCAGGGAGCTGGCAAAGGACTGTGACATGTATTTCACGACCAGGGGGAAATCATATGGGTGGGACCGGTGAGTGAAAGGTCCAGTGTCAATAAGAAAGAGGAGATTGGCCAATTTCGACCCGAGGGCGGAAGAGCACGACAGATTAATGGGGGCCTGTAAAGGGTGGCCAAAGGGGCCAGTGTTTTGCGTGTGGTTCAAAGACACACCTAAAATGGGACTATACTCAAGTGATACAGGGAAGGACGAGTGGTCAAAAGGACGCGAGCCGGAGATGAGAGGATAGACGCGCAGGTGACCGATGAGACGCTCTATGAGCTAATGACCACCGAGTCGTAGCCAGGGTGGACGCAATGGTGGCGGAGAAATAGCGAAAACGGGAGCAGCAAACGCGCCGTGAGCTAGAGAGGGTGCCAGTATGCGTAGCCGGTAAGTTGGCGTGGACCCTAGTAGATTCCGAAGCGAAAATAACAGTTGTGAGGAGCGACTTTATGCGAAGGGAGCCGGGGACGGATGTGGCGGCAATATATCTGAAAGGAGTATTTGGGCCGGCCGTAAAGTGTCCGTTATTGAATGTCCCGTTAGGTATAGCCAGGAGTGAGGGCTGTAATATACCCCACCAGGAAATTTCATGCGCGGTCGCCCAGGATATATCGGAACAGGTACTGTTACCTACACAGGTAAAGAGAATTTTAGAAGGTAATAAGCGCTACGGAGAAGCGTACGCCGTCCGCAGAGAGGAACGCGGACCGATAGCGGAGGGCACGGGAGAAACCGAAACAGATTACACCCCCCACGAAGAGATAGTTTTGGTATCAGAAGAAGGAGAAGCCGCTGAGTTCGAGAAGGAAATTGGAACTGAATTATCCCCTTCGCAGGCTTTTGCTAAAGAACAAACTTGTTGTTAGGATTTGGAAAGTATATGGAAAGAGGCCAAAGCTGGAAAAAATGTCTATTTTGTGAGCAACGATTATTTGTTTCACCGCGAGAAGGTTTTAGGCGAGAGTGTCGATCGGCTGGTAGTCCCGAAATGTAGAAGGGAGGAGATCCTAAAGATGGCCCATAGTTCGGGTTTCGGAGGGCATATGGGAATGAGAAAAACAGGGGAAAGGATTAGGTACTCATTTTTCTGGGAGGGATTGAAACTTGACGTACGCAAATTTTGCGAGGCCTGCGAGCCGTGTCAACTAACGAGACCGGTCAAGGTGAAGAAGCGGTGTCCTATAACAGCAGTGGCGAGACCGGGCTTACCGTTTCAGGTAGTAAACATAGATGTTATTGGCCTAATAGATCCTCCGAGCTCAAAGAGGCATAAATATATATTGCGTCTGGTTGACCAACACACCAGGTGGGCGGAGGCGATCCTTTTGACCTCTTTGTCGGCAAAGTCAACATGTGAAGCCCTGTTACATATTTTTTCACGGACGGGAATCCCAAACGTTATCGCATCCGATAACTGAACGAACTTCGCAGAGCTGACCCAAGAATTCGAGCGGCGATTTGGATCGAGCCCAAGATTCTCGACTCCGCTGTATCCGGTTTCGAACGGATTGGTAGAGTGATGGAACCGGACTTTGAAGTCCATGCTCCACCACGTAATAAGAGAACAGGGAAGAATGGCATACTATCAGAATTTGAGGTTATCAACGAAGGTTTTCAAACCGGGGGACCAAGTCATTTTGTTGGTGCCAGATCCCACAAATAAACTATATGCTAGGTGACAGGGACCGGCCATAGTGCAGGAGAGGAAAAATCCGCACTCCTTCATCAAAAAATTGGCGGAACACTAGGAAATATGTAGTGAGGACGGAGGCTGTAAATGTCATTTTTGAAGAGGATTTCGGGGAGGGGGTGGACAGACCTAATCAGGTATCCCGGAATCGAGATTTTTCTAAGGCGCTCGATTCGTTGGAAATCCATCAGTTAAATACCGGACGGAAAGATCAGTTAATGTATATGTTAGACAAGCGTAGGGGTCTGTTCACGAGACCAGAACAACTGGCCAAGGTGGGGAAGCATAAGATAGAGTTGGTGCCGGAGACCGTCTGAAAAAGGCCCCATTGTTACAGTGTCCCAATGGCATACAGGAAAGAGGTAGAGAAGCAGGGCCGGGAATTACTCGATCTCGGGTTGATTGAACCATCTGAGGCGGAAATAGCACAACCGGTGGTACGCGTGGCAAAGAAGGATGCAACTGTTAGGTTATGCGTTGATTTTAGGGCACTTAATGCAGTATGTAAAATTCCCGTGTACCCGATGAAGGACATCCAGGAACTAATATTTACAACGGGAGGGGCAGAATGGCTGACGAGCCTCGATCCTTTAAGGGGATACTGGCAGATAAGTTTGGTAAAGAGTAGTAAGCCGCTCACAGCGTTTGCAACGCATAACGGGACCTTTCAATGGGAAACCATGCCATTTGGATTGGCGGTAGCATCCGGGACGTTCCAGAGGGAAATGAACAGGGCGCTGCAAAAGCATTCTGAGTAAGCGCAAGCATATATTAATGGCATCATCATTTTTTCTCGCAGCTGGGAAGAGCATGTAGCCCACGTAGATGCAGTATTAGGAGAGTTGGAAAGGTTAGGATTCGCGATCCGGATAGACTAGTGCACGTTTTCGTCTCGGGAAATAAGATATTTAGGGCATCAGATTGAGGAAGGAAAACACACCCCAGACAGAGAGAAAATGGCAGCGATTAGACAGTTAAAAAGACCAACTACCAAAAAGGACGCGATATTGGTCCTGGGTTTGATGGGGTTTTACCGCTCTTACATTCTTAAATACGCAAAGCTGGCCACACCATTGATCAACTTAACTAAGAAGAAAAGTCCAAACATCGTCGAGTGGGGGAAATAGGAGGTGGCATCGTTTCAGGAACTAAAGCGGGTGCTGTGCATGGCGACAGCGCTTGCCACACCAGAATTTGACTTACCGTTCCAAATTCTTGCAGATTATTCCGATTTTGCTTGCGGGGCATGTCTCACTCGGTGGGATTCCGATGGAAATTTTAAGCCCATCGCGTTCGCGAGTCAGAAACTCAACGACATTCAGAAAAATTGGGTAACGATAGAGAAAGAGGCATGGGCGGTTCTATTCGGCCTGAATAAATCCGACCGGTGGATATACGGGGGAAATGTTGAAAATTAAAACGGATCACAACCCTCTTAAGTTTCTTAATAAAAATACGCCGAAAATCCCGCGATTGACGAGGTGGGCACTGGCACTGCAAAGGTGGAACTACGAAATATCTCACCGCCCGGGAAAATAAAAATCAGTCGGCAGATGCGCTGTGACGTTTGCGAAGGGAAGAGACCCGGAGCAGAGACGCGGGGGGAGGGGGAGATGTGATCGGAAAGTAGGTCAGAGCATATTCGTCCTGCCTGAGAGAGCGGGATACCGCGGTCGCACAGCTGACTAGCTGAGCGGGGGCTGGCAGGGAAGCAAAGGTTAGTTTCGTTATCCAGTGGGGTCTGTATACATGTTTTGGGGTAAACAGACTAGGATTGAATGTGTGGTTTATATAGATATGTGTATGTATAGTTAGGGCGGATGGTGTAATATTAAATCTTCTGTCATTGTTGTTATATTTTTTGTTCAGTGTATTTACCTAAGGGAGTTATAGTTATTATTTTTGGACGGGATTTCTGCGGAAATTTATAGTATTTTGGTATGAAAATGTATGATACGAGATCCTGGGTAACAGCCAAGGTAAATAATCACTGTTTTACAACCATGTGTCTTGGAAGTGAAAAACCGTAAGGGAGTGCCAGAGACTCTGGACTTTCAAAAGTTTGACAGTACGTACGTGAACTGTGACACTTAAAAACTTTAAGTGCACGATAGAAACGGATAGTGTGCAAACTATAGGTATTTTACCGCAAAAGACTCGACGTACCCGGAAATAGTGTGGAATCAGTGTCCATGGACCTGTAACTTGACAATCTTTAGGAGATTGAATATTTTGGGTTTTCGGTGTTTTAATGTATTTTGTTCAAGGTGTCAACTACCAGAGACCAGAGCTGACCGGATGGACCGGTACAAGTGTTTTGGTAATTTTGTATATTTATTGTATTTGAAGTATTGTGTTTTGAAAAAAGCTGGGTATTTAACCCTAGTTTTTCTCTGGGAGTCACAGTCATTTTTCGAACCTATTTTCAGCCGTTTCGAGGAAACCCCGTCATTTTTCGAGCCTATTTTCAGCCGTTTTCAATAGCAGTTTGGAAGGTCATATACCCTGAGACCGCCTGCGTGGCAGTTGAGAAAAACAAGTCTATAAAGCTCTGTCATCACATTCCGATTTCGAAGAAATGCACCCATTTTGAGCCGTCATCAGGGGAGGGAAAGATAATCCGGGATGGGGAGGTTAGGTGGTTTCTGATATGAAGAACCTGGAAAACATTCCAAAGGTCTGGGTACCGGGTGGCCCTCAGATTTTGGACCAGAATATATACACGAAGAGACGCCAGACAATTTTTCGAGGAGCAGGTCGCACCTTTTTAGCGCTGCAAACTCACATGTCTCGTCCCCCAGAATATTATTCTGTATTTTGATATCTCACCAGTCTGCAATAAAAATTTGTCATACTTTCACAAACCATGCCTCATCTATCCAATGCTTGAGACGTCTATTTTATTTTCATCTTCATCTCTCGATACGAATGTTTACGTATTTCGGAGAGATACGCTATTTCTATTCAATGTCGGGCATTTTAATGCAATCTACTTCGCTGGAATGAACGGTACTAAGGTAACATCAACGCAGATGTCCAAAGTATCCAGATACAACGTAAAACCCTTACACAATACATAAGTAAAAAGTGTACATTGAAATTACATCTATTTATTGCACTATTTGCAACATATAAAAAAACGAAATAATAAGTTAACTAAAAGAATTCAAAGTAGAAATAGAAGAGACATGGTATATAGCACACAAAATCCAATAAAATAATGCACTTGATTACTAGATAAAATACAAGATAATGCATGTCAGCAAAATGAAAACATAAAAGAATCTGTATGAATTAAAACTGATTAAAAATTTAATCACTTTCATTATTTATTTATTAATCAGTTTCTTTAATCAGTTTTAATTTATGCAAATTGTTTTATATTTTCATTTTTCTAACATGCATTCTCTTGTATTTTATCTAGTAATCAAGTGCCCAGTATTTTATCTTGTATTTTATCTTGTAATCAGTATATATACATAAGGGTAACTCGACTCCTGAAAGAAAGATTCTTTTAAAATTCGAATCAGTTGCTTAGTTACTAAATGTTAAAGAGTAATTTTAAAACTCGGTTCGTTAATAGTCGAAGATATTATTGCAGAATTTCCATCTTAACACCAGCTGAAAGATCGAAGAACGATCTTTTCAACACACTTTAAAATAATTTCTTGATATTTAGAAAACATTCAAAATTCATAGAAATACATTTATATGTATATTGAAATATCTCAAAATTCAAATACAAATTTTGGCAGAAATATTTTGTGATATCTTCGCTTTGTAATAAAAAATTTTAATTACTCTATACCTGAAGTTTCAATTAATGTGAAACATCTCATAAATTTTCGAAGCTATCAAGTGCGAATAGCAATTTTTCTTTCCTGAACACGTTTTTCCATGTTGTTCCATACTAGTGACTGGCAGCGTGGAGGATATAGAAATAAAGCTCCTATATAGAGAGCTGGCTCATAAGCCATTTTGAATACTTGTATATTGGTTTACTGCTACGCAGTGACTCGGTATAATTTCGGAATAAATATTTGGTATAAATTCGCTTGAAAATTTGAGGTTGATCGGCCGTAAAATGCTCTAATAAATCTCGAAAAGGCACACGAATGTTTAGATTCCCGAAAGGCTAAGACAGGAGAAAAAGGCAGCTAAAATATATGAGAGAATCATCAAGAATATCACGTTTTTGCTTCTACCGGCGATAAATGAGCCAAAACAGGCGAGTTCTATTGCTGTCTTCAAGAAAATTTAAGAGGCACCTAATTCTGGTTCTCACTCCTTTTCAACAAGGCATTCCTAACTATGATTAAGTGTTACAGCCTGTGTTTTAGGATCTTTATGTGGGAAAATGACGTCACAGAATCTGTAACATTTGAAAGCGTTTGAAAAAGATAACGTCTGAGATTTTTAGGGCACGAAATATCATTTTACAGTAAAGAAATTTGTTCGGATTTTAAATATTTTCATTTCGAATGCGCACTGTTCATTTTAAGCGTTTAGCATTTCCCATTTGAAACTCCCCGATCACTTATTTAGGCCAGCTTATTTAGGACTTAATAAAAGATATTATAAAGCGTATCGAAAGAGCTTATTTGTTTCAAATTAAAGTTAACAGAACAGATTATATAAGAAACTCAAGTATGCTAGCACACAGGTGAACACTAAATATAAAAATAACTCCATAAAACGATACAAAATATACACAAATGAAAAGTAAAATACAAAGGCACCACAAACAGCAAAAGACAAAGGTGACAATTTGTATCAACTAAAGAAATCAATCTAGGTATACATAGTCGCTTGAATTCACAGAGGGATACGAAAAAGCTATCCAGAATGGGACAGCAATCAGTAAACAAAATTAAATATTTATTAACAACCAAATAATTAGTCGAATTTAGCCAACAAAATTTATCTTTAAAGACTATCGATCTGCACTCAAGTCCAAAAGTTAAGCAACAAAAATGAGCATATTCCACGAAAGAAACAACGTGGAGCCACAAAATGTGCATGCAGAATAGACGCACGCACGCGGAAACTAGCCCGCAAAAACATTTTGCATATCAACATTTTTTAACAATTAAACGTATTATTTATAAATTCGGCCTATTTTGTGCTGAACTCCGCGTTATGAATTCCAGAAGGAAAATCGAAATAGTCAAATTTTGAAAAAATGAGCAGACGACATCATTTGAGTGACGCCAGGCGAAAGGAGGTAGCAGGGCGTCTCAAGTGGAGCCAGCCACTGTCGAAAGTAGCCAGAGCCATAAATGTCAATCTTTCCGTCATTTGCCGCCTCTAGAACCGGTATCAAAGTGAAGGAGCAGTGTCCAATAGTCACAGAAGCTCAGGATAACAGTTTTCTGTGTTCGCAAGCACGACGCCACAGATCAATCACTGCACATCAGCTTACTTCTGACCTTACAGCGTCGGCAGGAAAAGCGGTATCTCAATAAACTGTGTATAGACTGCTGCATGCAGATCATCTGCATGCAAGCGAGCAATGGTTTACATCCTACTCCACAGATGGGCTTGAGATCACCTCAACCGGACTCCACATCAATGGGGTACTCTGCTCTTATCGGATGAGTCATGGTTTGGTGTATTGATTGATACCCTGTGATTATTGGTCTGGCGAAAACCTGGAACTCGCTGTCACACCAGAAACATCCGCTAAATGTACGCATACAGAGGCGGTGGTTTTATGTTTTGGGCAGGAATTGCTGTCTCCACTGTGACTGCAGTGCTGTATAGAGATCTCAATTTGCTCGACCATGGGTCCTAATGACAAGTTCATACAGCCCACATTGTTGGTCAGTGCTTAGAATCGGAAGCACTGCTTCGCATGAAATGGCCAGCGAGATCCCATCGAACATGTCTGGTCCGTGAATGAGAACAGATTACTCTTATTGCTGGCATAAATCGACGCTGTCGGGCATGTGTTTCCGTATTGACAGACATCCAACAACGGACACTTTTTGCTATGTTATTATTTACCTCTATTATTTCATTATTTAATAATTATTTATTGAGTATTTCCCCACGCTAGCGTTTTTTGTTTTACCCCATGATCTGTGCATGTTTCAATGAATTCGAATAAATAATTTTAGTTTTATTCGCTTTTTTTCGTTTTGTTACTTAACTTTTGGACGTCTTAAACCCATTTTCGGAACACTAAGAAAAATAACATTTAAGATCTGTGAAAAATCAATAAGATTGTTAAACATCTTATAGGAGGAAAACATTAATTATAATTTTCTTGTAATATATTACTCCAAATACCAGATGTTTTTCACAACACTGCACTAGATAGACCATTTGACCAATAGCTATTGACCATAAAAATTGATAGACTTTTTCAATAAGCTAATTATAAAAGGGAAAACCAGGATCCCAGATTAACGCTGCATATCCTAATTTAAGCCTCACTAAATAACTAAATAAAATAATCTTAGTTTTCGAATGAGAATTCCGAAGCGAGAATCCAAGATTTCTAAAAACATTCGAAATTATTTGCTGTATATGCTCATTAAAAGAAAATTTCCAATCCAATTTCACACAAAAACTTTAACAACGCTTTAATCTATTACCTTCGTTAATCATTAATCAAAAGAATAGATTTACGCGAAAAACTCATAATGGCACATTTACAGAAATTTAAATGTAATTACGAGAACATCAAACAATCTAAGTGATCCTGCAAAGCAAAATAAATATGTTTATTCATCTTAAAGTCATCGGCAAATAAGAGATTTTGAATGAAATCAAATAGCATGCAAAAAGATAGATGTGCATGTACTGAATCCCAATCAAGCCAAACAGTATTCTAACTACCATAAGAGCAATATGCAGTTCTTACAACAAACATGACAGCAGGCGTTGGAGTCAAATGATGAATTTGGATCATATTCAGAATTTCTGGCATTTGACCTTGTTCAGCTCCAGCGTAAAACAATCTAAAATAGTAAAAAAATTAAAAGCTATTGAAATAGCCTTATTAAGCGTATACTATAAAATATATTAACACTATTAAATATACTATTGACTCAAATATATCTTAGCTGTATGACACACACTACTTTCCGCATGTGTACAACAAGATTTAGTGAAAAGGTTTTAAGATGATTTATATTTTAGTTCATAATAAAATGATGCTAACAGTAATACTTTTTGGGGAACTTTCAGTTTTACAGTATTCGAAAATTTAAAATTGAGTAACCTTTGCCTTACATAACAGAAAATCCTCGATTTAGCTTCGTTTCGAGCGTAAAATATGCATTACCCTAACTCACCAAATTCGTTTTCCAATTCGCTTGATACTAGTTGGACCAATGAAATACAATGCTTTTACAAACATAAACCATAAACGTTGTCCTGTTTAATTAAATAGTAGCTTTATTATATAAGATACATGGAAGTACTCGTGTGCGAAAGGGCCATGAATAAGTAGAACGTACAAAACCTGGTTAAGTTGAAAAAGTATACGATTATATATACATTATAATAAACATTATCATTAAACATAAAACACATGATCATTTTAATTGTCTAACCTAATTAGGTAACAGAAACATAGAATCCCTTTAATAAACCGTGGTACTTTAGACTGATCATGTGCGAGTAGAAGGATGAAAACATTCCTTTTCCTCCATATGCAAGTAAGATAAGCAGTATCAGCAAAATGATGCAAAACATTGTTTACAACTTATTTATGAAAATAAGCTCTGATCAATTCACTTGTATTGATTTTAAAAATCTGTGATTATGACTAATGTGCAACAAAAGTTCATATATATGTAGCTTTACAGGATCTTAATGGAGCAATTTCTTTTTTATAATTGTGACTAATTATTAGAATACGTAATATACGATTGTAATATACGATTCATATGAAATAATCGGCAGTTCGATCTGTTTTGGACAGGTTTGATACACTATGAGAAAATACAAAGGTAATCTTCGGGTACACACAAAAAACTTAGCATACCTCATATTTGAGCTACAGAAATTTGAATTTATCATTTAATCACGTTGAAACTGCGTATGCTTTTATGCAACATTAATTAGCCATTTCATTTTCATCTTTTATCGTTGACTATGGAAACAGAAATTATGTAAATGGAAAGAAAAATTATGAATTTTTCGAAATTGTGAATCTTATACCAAATTTAGACCTTAAATTTGACCTAGCGTATAGGAAATTTTTTACAGCTGAAAAAAATTGGTCTCTGTAGAATAAAAAATTTAAGACAAAAACCAAAAGTATATCTCTGTGAAACTAACATTTTAAAGATACTGAATTAACGATTTCGTATTTAATATGTTTTACTTCAGTTTTGAAAGTATTAACAAAGCACTTTTGTCAATTGTATATTAGAGACATACCTCGATGATGTGAAAAGAATTCCATTTACTCCGCCAAATGTAGAAAGTGCTACAAACACAGGAACTACCCATCCCCAGTTTCCATAAAGTCGATCTGCAAATATCTGCAATTGGAAAATATATACTACCTTAAATACATATAATTCAATTTAAAGAATCTAAATGTAAGAGACGCTCTTCATTTTAAATGAAGCACACAATGTATTAATATCTGCAAATATCTGCAATTGGAAAATATATACCATAAATACATATCATTCAATTTAAAGGATCTAGATGTACGAGACACTCTTCATCTTAAAAGAGACACGTACTGTATTAATATCTGCAAATATCTGCAATTGGAAAATATATACCTTAAATGCATATCATTTAATTTAAAGGATCTAGATATAAAATACACTGTTCACTTTAAAAAAGACACACACTGTATTATTATCTGCAAATATCTGCAATTGGAAAATGTATACGATAAATATATATCATTCAATTTAAAGGATCTAGATGTAAGAGATACTCCTTATTTTAAAAGAGACACACAATGTATTACTAAACAAGCTCATTTTCTTTCTTCTTTTTATTTTTTTGACAGAATATGAAGAATGGATTGTAAACGCGTTTAAAACATTTCCCAATAAAACTACCATAATATTTCATTAATAGATGAATCTTCTTTTTATGATATTGCAAATTAGTCTATGTTACTTGTTAAATTCAAATAACACAAATATAGCAATTAAAGAATGGAAAATAATGATTTGTTTGCCGAAAGATTTCTAGACAGTCTAGTTTCAAATCTCTATGAACCCAAACATTTATTTCACCAAGTACTGTTTTTAAAAAATAAGTTAAGTACAGTGCATACACAAGTTTTTACAGAAGTGGGTTTGATTTGCCATTTGTGACTATGAAGTAATAGTCTTCATGTTGTGCACATGAAAACTTTTTTATACACAGGTAACATTGCACGTAAGGCACGGGCGGTTATTCAGAGAAGGCGCGGAGACGCGCGGTCCCCCTTGATCAAGCACCTCAAATTATTTTAGTTAAATAGGTTAATTACTATTTTTAAGGAATTATCCGAATTTTATTTCAACCGAAAGTCGAATTATTGGAAATAAGTGATGAAATTGCCACTAGATGGCAGCACTAAAGTTCTGACTCTCTAAAAAGTCTCCTGTGCCCTTTTCATACCATGTTAAATCGATAGGGGACAATACTGCATTACAGGGAAATATGCGGGATTTTTAATGAAGGTCGCTTCCCTTTATCGCCTCTGGTTGATAGAACGAATGGTATATTAATATAACGGCAATAGAAATTCGAGTTAAATGAACAGACATTGCAATATTGCTATCCAATGTGAGCCGCGTCGGTTTTAGCGCTTTTCGCCAAAGAAGAAGCGAATGCTGTGAACTACTGACTCAAATTGGCTAAGTTTTGCTAATTTGGCCTCGCATTTCTCTTGATAATTGTGTGTTCTCTCTCCCGCTTCTTTTCAAAATAATAAATTGGGATATTTAAATAAATATTTGAAAACAAATTACTGTATTTATGTAATTCTGATTTATTTTATTAATTCTACTGATCTAGTTCTTTCAGTTTTTGTTCATGACGAAATAGTTTAGCATTAAATACAGAAAATAGAAATTCAAAAAAGTTTCGATACATATTTTGTGCTTTTTACTTAATTGAATAAGTGGGGGTTATTTGTGGTATTTTGGAGGTTTCTGTTCTTCGTCTTCGGTAGAAAAATGCATTGCTTGGGGCACTCAGTTTAGTTTGACGAGTCACTTGACTCACCCAGCAGTATTACTTAATGAAACTATTTCACTCCGTAAGTGCGCGGGGGAGCGGATGTCATTTTCGATATAGGGTGGTTCTGTCCTTCGGAAAGGGGATCACTTCTGATATAGGGCAATTCTATGCTTTGTTTGTGACGATTTTAAATGCGTTTAACCTTTTGACTCGAATTTAAAAGTCACGAGAATTGTATTTGTGGCATATACCCGTGGATATTTTTAGTGACACTTTCAAAAATGTGTTGTCTGAGGGGATCTCTGACTTACTCAGCTGTCTTACTTTTTCAGCAATTTAACATTAAAGATTGAAAAAATTATAAATATCTGTTAAAGAGTGTTAAAAATCAATTTTCAGCCTGATACTTGATTCTTTGATCTGACTTTGTTTTCCTTAACCCCCCCTCCTTCACCGACGACTACTCAATCCCCCTGGTTTTGCTTCTAATTTCATTGAAGACCAATATTGCTCCTATACTCCCTGGGCATAAATTTTACTTCAGGTAGTCCTAAAATTTCTCATTTATCTTTCTAATTAAGAGATTTTGAATCTACTGGTGCCTATAGTCTCTGCACTATCTATACGTGTATCGCCTGAACATGCTTATTTTTTTTATTCAAACCCCCTGAGCGTAACTTTTAGTTTAACTAGCCCGCACGGTTTTACATCTCGGTTCATAAATTCAGCGATTTTGAATCTTCTGGTAGCTACAGTCTTTGTACCATCTGAATATACATCTCTTTCGTATCAATGCCCTGGGCACAACTTTTACTTTAAGTAGTCCCCCTCTAATTTCACATCTCGGCTCCTAATTCAGCGATTTTGATTCCGCTGGTGGTAATAGTCCCTGCACCATTTGTACATGTGATCTGGATATACATATTTATTGTGTCAGCTCCCTAGGCGTAACTGTCAGTTCGATTAGCTCCCCCCCCCTCAAACTTCTTATTTCATCTTCTAATTGAGCGATTTAGATTTTACTGGTGGCAATCACTTAGATATACAACCTTATTGTGTCAACCCCCTGTGCGTAACTTTTACTTTAAGTAGCCTCAATTTCATATTTTGGTTTTACAAAAACTGCATGGCCTCGGTTCCTGAAATACCCGTGTACGACATTTCAAAGCCGTACGATGTTTGTACGATGTTACATAATAACAAATATCGTCTGTTATTATGTAATATGAAACAACCGTGGCGGAAGAGGGGAGACCCCCCTCTCTTTCGTATTTACATTTTTATCTATCTTAGTGACTCTTGTTCCGATTATGATGCAATTTTCACACTGTATTTTCTAGCCTACAATGGACACACTCGATCTGCTCACTCTGAACTTTGATCCATTTTTGTTACCTTACAAGTTTTGCACTCGCGCAACGGGTTAACTATTTATTGCTGTAAAAATCTGTTGCTATATATAGTGATTGCTAGCAGACAGAACTCGCTAGTATCATTTTAAAGACGAATAGAGATAAGCATAAAGTACAAGAATTTTCTGTAAATTCCAAATTCATTCTTAAATTTGTATTAAAAATAGTTCTTTCGTTTCTACATATAAACGGCAGTAGATTTAGTTGGCTTTCGCTCTCTAATTATTTCACTGTTTGGGTTCCAAGGACGGTCAGGTACAAAACTGTTAGTCATAAAGTGTGTATCAGAAAAATTGTGTGCATTTTGGGTGTGAAAATGTTTGCGCTAATCATAAAAAAAATACTGCACATGCATACGACTAAGAGTATCTAATTTTTACAAATTTGATTCAAATTTATTTATAAATGTATTCAAATAATTTCCATGGTTGCAATAGGTTCTTATTCATTTTAAGGAAACTTGCACAATGTATATCAGGGCAAGTAAAATTATAATTTGGCCTACAGCTGTTTCGATGTAATGGCGGAACTAATTTTTAAGTGCCAGACAAACGAAGAACTCTAAGTCTAAAAGACGTAGTTGGCACAAACTGAGGGATACATATACATAAATACATAAATGAGCGCCTCCCTCTACAAGTAGCTCACGAGCCGCCACTGGTAAGGGAACTATAACAGTATGAGAGTGAAGAGAGTTTGCTCATAGCAATCAAGGTTATATATAAAACATTCTACGGACCTTGCATACCAATAATCGTTTACTCATACCTCCTGCACTGCCGTTCCCAGCTCATAAGTTTACGGTCATCTCGCTTTTGTCAAGACTAACGCATTCCTATCAGAATTCCCCAAGTGATTGATTTATTTTTTCGTTTGCTGCTTGCATTTAAAATGAATAAGGCAGGAGAAAATCCCACCAATTATGATCTAAAATCGGCAATAAGATTTCTGAACGCACAAAATGGGAGAAGGGTCGACCACCGCCATCAAGGGGCCCTCATCCTTTTGCATGGCAATTATCGATCGAATCCTGCAGCTGTCTCTCAGACTTGAAAAGTTTGGTTAGGATATGTTTGATCATCTGTCCTACACTACTAACGTGGAACCACTTATTCAGTTGGAAAGACTTTTGGAACAATGTCTATTCAGGAGTTATGATAAGCTTAATAGGGAAGACAAACAGTAATTAAATTAACTTGAAAAATTAGACTGGCCAAGATAAATAAACCAAACGAATGCTACACTAAGTGCTTAGTTATTAATGGTGAGTGTGTCGACAAGTAGCCCAAGGTGAGAAATAAGGTTTTGAAAAATATATTCTTATGACATTTTTACAGTCAAATGGACGTTACTCTCTGGATAACTTTTGTCACAAATTAATCTTAAGGGTTGTAAAGCACTCAAGTCTCAAGCTCAACAAGTACTCAAACTATTGAGCCAAAAGACGCCTGACGGCATTGAGCTACGGAGACTAGTCATTTCCTACATTGTTTTATTTAGGTTGATGTATCGGATTGTTTGTTTTGGGTCAAAAATTATTTCAAGATTTGACCCACTTCTACCAAACCGATTTTCTTGAAATTTTCCACCTACAATTTCACACATACGTATTTGCGATAATACAACATTTCATCGAATTTAAATTCATCCCTCCCCGGAATCATGCCCAGAATGGCAAGTAAAAATACCATTGTTGTAAGATAGGTTTCATTTATTATATATATATATTGAACATCTATCATATTCATATTGAGCATCTCTTAACTATCTTACAACAATAGAAAGGAGGTAAAGCAAAGGAGATTTATTTCAGAAAAAAAATACCGGTTCTATTTTCCGAGAATTCGCCAAAATTTACTAAATGAACATGTTTCACTCGACTAAGTTGTGTACCTCATTTCAGACGTCAGGAAGTATGTTGAAAATAGCATCCAACAAGTGGAAATAGACATCCGCACAGACCACCATCGGTCATGACGAATTCAAAAAAAAGGTTTGATTGCATATCTGGTGAAAAATGAATTACAAAATCGCAATTTTCGGCCGTTTGCGGTCCTTTCGCAAAGGACCGCAAACGGCCGAGAGATATTCTGACCCCCATTTTCAAGGTGGGAGGTTGGACTTCAAAACGCCGACAAAGGGGAAGTGGCTATCTGTCATTCATTCTTCTCCTAAGTACTTTGGCGACAGATCTTTAGTTTTGGCTCCTTACCTGGCGAAATACAGGGACTGGAGTTAAGTGTCAGGTGCTGTAATATTTATCAGTTTGATAGACTTTTTTGACGACAACGCTTCTATTTTTGATACTTTACTTTTATTCGTTTGTTTTTCGCATTCTGAAATGAGGCGGTTTCGCAAAACTTTAACTCAGGATGAGATAGATGCAATCTTATTCAATGATACTGATGAATCGGATTGCATTGAATCGGAAGATGATGGCTGGGATGAGAGTAAGGCAGATGAAAACAATCTTGAATTTTCCATTAATGAAGAAGAGAAAGAAATTGAGACTGTTAAGATGGATGAAAATGAGGAACTTAATTGAACAATGGATATAGATAATACAAAAATGAAATTCCCTGCATTTACTTGCCGTTCTGGACCTGTCCATGATTTATCACCCGGTGATAGTCCATTGCAATTTTTAAAATTATTTTACACAGACGAAGCTGTAGAAACGATTCGGTTAAATACCAACAAATATGCAGATTTTTGTGCAAAAGAGCGAGGAAGTGAAGATTCTTCTTGGGTGCCTATTAGCCATATAAACGAGTTATGGGCATTTTTCACCATTTTGATGATCATGAGTATCAATAAATTACCAAGAATTAAAGATTATTGGTCTTCAAGCCCAATTTTAGGAAATGACATGGTGAATAAACTTCTCGGCAAAAACAGATTTCTACATCAAAATAAAACCTTATTTTCATGTATCTGACAGGAAATCTGAGAAGAAAAGAAGTGAAGAAAATTTCATTGTGATTCAAAAGCTTCAACCTTTAATTTCTCATTTGCAGGATACATTTACCAAGCATTTTACTCCTTATAAGCAGATCTCCATCGATGAAGCTATGGTATAATTCAAAAGGAGAACTTGAAATTGTGCAATACATGCCATTAAAACCTGATAAAAGAGGCATCAAGATCTGGATGATGTGTACACCCCATTTAGGTTATACACTAAATTTTAATGTTTATTGTAGAAAAAATGACAGCATTCAGATCAGGGAATGGCCTTGGATACGATGTCGTTTTTCATTTGGTAAACAGCTTGAAAAATAAAGGTCATGATACTTATTTTGATAGATTTTTTACCAGCATAAATCTGGTCATAGGTTTATATAAATCCGGAATGATGGCTTGTGGAACTGTAATGACCAATAGAAAAAAAAATCCAAATGACCTCAAAACCTTGAAATTATCGTCATGTAATGAAAGTAAATCACTGCAATGTATCGAATATCCAAACATGCTTTGCACAACCTGGCTGGATAAAAAACAAATATTTATGGTATCCACTATTGCAAAAAATGAGTTTTGCCATGTAGCACGGCGAAAAGGCGCTGAAAAGCTTTCCGTTCCTTGTCCTTTGTCCTTCGCGATGCATAATAAATATATGGGCGGCGTTGACCTAGCAGATCAACGTCGACAATACTACACATAATCAAGAAAATCATCGAAATGGTGGATGTACATATTTTCATATTTATTTGACACTGCTGTCAATAACGCTCTCATTATATACTCGACTTCAAATTATCCGGCACCCAAGAAGTACATGCATCTTTTGGAATTCAAATTATCATTAATTGAGGAGCTTTCTGCAGAATTAGGAAAACATAGTCGTAAGCGACCTTATACTACATATCATGCACATAATACTACATTTCATGCACATAAGAGGCGAAAAATAAGTGGTAGCAAACGCACTTGTGTTGTCTGCAGACAAAATGAAAGGAAAACAAATTCTGGGGGAAGACTCGAAAGTTCGTGGGAGTGCAGTATATGCAACAGAAAATATTTCACTGCCTCTCTCTCCTTAGCTATTATCTTAAAAATGTCCTTTTCAGGACAAAAAACTGTTCTTTTCAGAGCAAAATAATTTTAATATAAAATGTCCTTTTTAGGGCCATAAAAATGAGAAAGGTTGCTTGAGCATTGCTATGTTTGCAAAAAATGTCCTTTTCAGGACAAAACTGTTCTTTCTAGAACAAAATATGGATTTTAAAGACCATTTTCAGGTCAAAAAATATAATGCAAAGGATATTATAAATCGTTTCTTTTATAAATACCCAATCACTTATAACATACATAGCAACAAACTTATATTAAGATACACCTAAATAAGGAATAGCTCAAAATAACGTAGAAACATATACTGTAGTCTTCTTATAGTAACTGCGATATTCACAAGAATGCAACCATTTTTATTAACACTTTACAACATAGTTGAAAAGTGTTTATGACTTTATTCATTCTGTTTGTCTGTCCGTCCGTTAGCACGATAACTGCCGTAAAAATGACATTATCAAAATGAAATTTTAGTATGTTGTTCAGACAGTCTGTGGGACCTATGGGAATATATAAATGATTAATATCACTCAATTAGTTTTGAATTGAACCCGGGTTAAAAAAATGGAATACATTGAACCCTATGGGAAGTAATTCTTCAAATATTTTTTAGGCGACTTTAAAATTGCTTCAAAATTTTTAGAAAATATTCAAATTATCTCATAAAATATATAAAAAAAATTTCAGTAAAACATGTTAGGTAGTTTTTAAATAAAAATTATTTAATATAAGGAGAAAAACAAATTTAAATAAATTCTGACTCTTGCTATATCCTCCAGAAAGAAAAAGAGATATATTTTATAATAAATATCTTTCCAAGAGTTTAATTATTTTATATATAAAAGAGGTTTCACATTTAAAAATAAATATGGCAGATAACAATTTTTCAATTTTTTTTTAATTTTATATAACTCTTCATGATTGATAGTCGTCTGTCTGTCTGTCATTTTATATTTATTTGATGGCATTTTTAATGCACTTTCCTACGTCTTAGAGTCCTAGAGAGTTGAAATTCGGTACACAGCTTAAATTTGTAGAACATTTTATTCTACAAAAATTTGGCGGATCCTCAAATATAGATCCTACATTTTTTTCAAAATGGCCTGAAAATAATCCCCATTCACTTCTATGAATCATTGAAAATTCTACGAATCATTGAATCACAAAATAACACGGCCATAAGTATTTTAAATGACACTGAATTTGCAAGTTAAACTTAAATTTGGTTCTCATTTGATAGCTGGACTTATTCTCAAAGGTGGCGTAGCGAAAACGCGAAAAAACTAAAATATCTCAAGAACGGTTAGTCTTATTCTTTTTGTTGTCCAAAATAAGCATTTAATTGATATAATTCAGCACATGTAGTCTTTTATTTTTAGAATTAACGATTTTTGCGGGCCATTTCGCAAAAACAGCCCGTTCCTTTTTCCCGAATCGTACCAGAATAACCTACAAGTGATTTATATGCCAAATTTTGTTAAATTTTGTCCATTAGTTTTTAGCTAGAGTGGATAAATGGAATTTTTGCCTGCCATTTCGCAAAGAAGGCAGATTCTTTTATTACGAATCTTACTACAATCTAATGAACATCAGGGTTTCCCACAAAAATCTTACCTACCAAATTTTATGTAATTCGGTTCATCCGTGCCTACGCAATTACAATAGTTTTGATTTTAAATAATCCCTAAACTTTTATTATTTCTACAACGAAGCCTAATTTTAACTTATGCAGAATGGAGACATTTCAAGCGATTGTAAGGTGAGTTATATAAGAATTGCTGAATTTTTTTCATGCAAAATTATTCAGCCCTGGAGTCTGGAATACAAGTTATATGAAAGAAATATTCATTGATTTTGCATAGAGAATCAGATGATTTATATTTCGATGAAGTTTTAAATATTTTGGTATAATAAATTACTGTAGTACGATGATAATGTAAAAGATATCACCGCTGAATATATCACATTTTAGAGATTTTTAAATGAAATTGCATTTCAGTTGGAAAGTGTTTCATAATCAATGCTTATGCATGATTGATCTTTCTTGTTATAAACTAAATCTATCAAATGAGCTGGAATATCCATTCCACACGGGGATGTTCTAGGTAACAAACTAAATGAAATTGAATCTTATAACTCTTTGGTTGTAAATCGTTTATGAAAATATTTATTAGAATTAGTATTATTTAAACTGTAAGATTTTTTTTAAATATAGAAGGAAACACAATTGTCTCCGTAACTCAATGGATAATGTGTCATTCGATCAGCAATAGAATGGTGAGTTATGGTAATGGTTGAGAAATTAAAAATGGGGCCCGTACAAATTTGATGCATTGGATGGCTAAGATATTCAAAATAAGATTGAAATTTGAAATAATCCCAGAACACTATTATGATATATGGCAGCATGTTTCAATTAATGAAAAATTACAAAGGACATGATGCTGTCCTGTACAGAAAGAGCAGAGGGATCAGAAAAGTTACTGCTCAGAAATTTACTAAACTCCAATTTATTATATTTCTGCTATATTTATTATCCACTAAATATATATCATGAAAGATAATGATCGCAGTAGCTCAAAGGATAGAAAGTTGTCAAGCGAGCCAGAGTTTGATGGTTTGATTCTCAGCTAAAACGCGAATTCTTTACAGAACACGCTATAACATTTAAGAAAGACGTATTCAATTTAACCCAAATTAAACCCTCTAATTTTACACGCAAGGTTGATTTTTACTGATGTAGGTAAACGGAATTTGGGTCATACCCCCCCCCCCACCACCACACACACACACACACACCACACATTACCCAATCTGGAGGAATAGTTATGTTAAATGAAAAACGAAATTTAGCGATGCCATTCTTTCGATCGTAATCCCCCTTTTCGAAATCCGGACTACATATATGATTTTAATAATATTTATATGTATAGCGCGCAGTTAACATAATTCTTTTTCTGTATAGACCATGTTATTATACATTGTTCCACGTTAGAACCATATATAGTAATACATTCTATATAGAAAGACAATTTCAAGAAAACCTTAAATTTTGGACAACGAGTATTATATATATATATATATATATATATATATATATATATATATATATATATATATATATATATATATATATATATATATATATATATATATTTCAAAAATCCTACAAGAACAAATTTTTTGAAGGAGACATAAAAAGCCGAGATTTTCAGACATTTTAAAGAGGGGGGATGTATTCCTTTATATTTGTACCCTGTAAAGCAAAACAGCGATTCATTATTCAGCCGCAAGTTTGGACCTCATTCCACAAGATGCTCCAATGAATGACTGTCGTCTATTTCCGACAGAGCATAACACTCTTTTGAAATATATAGCGGACTCATTTATTTTTATTTATTTATTTACAAAGACTGCAAGCAACAGGACGTAGTCCCAGTTACAGCATGCAGGAGCAAAACTACATTCAAAATACCATGACATACATTAAAAAGTTAAAATACATTAAAAAGTTAAAACATTAAAATTAAAAAACACTTCACAAGAATACATGTAATAAAACACAAGATGTTCACAACAAATGCTCTTTAAAATCCTTCTCAGAAGAATAAAAAATATCAAGATAATCCGGGAAACCATTGTATAATTTAGAAAAGCAATTTATAGCACAATTATTGCCAATACTCGACCTAAACTTCCTAATGGCAAATAAATTCAAGCTTCTAGTTCTATACTGTGGGACATGAAAACCAATCCCACCCAAGACATGGGAACAGTCAACTCGGCCACGAAACAAACCCCTGAAAAAGAACACAGAATAAAATCCCTTCTTCTCTGCAAGCTCACAACACCAAACAAACCACGCAAAAAAGCAGAAGACAATGCATAACAACTAATGCCAGTTTTCCCATAATAAAGATATCTCAAGAACCTATTCTGGATGACCTCAATCCTTCTAGAGTGAACGGCCTGAAAAGGCCTCCAAACCACAGACGCATACTCCAGCCCAGACCTGACCAAGGCATTGAAAAGAACTATTCTGAAATCCTCATTTACAAAATCATGCGTAATCCTCCTGATGTAGCCTAGATTTCTGTATGATTTAGCACAAATATTGGAGACATGTGTGGAAAAAGGAAAATCAGATGTATACGTGACCCCAAGATCAGCAATAGAAAACCTTCTAGTCAAAACAGAGTTGCTAATAGCATACGAAAATAAAATAGGCACTTTTTTACGAGTAAAAGATACCACACTACATTTACTGATATTGAGATGCAAACGATTTTTGCCACACCAATCAGAAAGGACAAGCAGCTCCGACTGAATATTATTACACGACACAGCATCAAAAATAGGACACAAAATCTTCAGATCGTCCGCATAAAAAAGGCAATTTCCAAAACAATCAGCAAGATCATTAATAAAGATAATAAATAAAAGGGGACCAAGAACAGAGCCCTGGGGCACACCAGATGTAGCCGAAAAGCTCCTACTCGATGACGAACCAAAATTTACACATGAAAACCTAGAACCCAAATATGACTTCAACAACATAACCAAATCAGGACAGAACCCAATACTATTCAATTTATGTATCAGAATACCGTGATCAACCGAATCAAAAGCCTTCGCAAAATCCGTGTAAACAACATCTAATTGACCCCCAGCATCAATGGCATCAATTACATACGAATTAAAACAAAGAAGATTTGTAACAGTTGACCTGCCTCTCATGAAACCATGCTGATTGACAGAAATAAAAGACCTAACTTGTCTGTATATATATCTATGCAACACAAACTCAAAAACCTTGGCAAAAGGAGAAATAATGGAGATGGGCCTATAGTTATCAATACGACATTTGTCACCTTTTTTAAAAATAGGAACAATTCTCGATCTCTTCCATTCCTCTGGAAAAACATTACACCTGATGGACAGGTTAAACATAATGAGTAAAGGATATACAAGATATTCAGAACACGCCTTAATAATATAAGCAGGAATATTGTCTAAACCCAACGAGCCAGAACCCTTAAGACCATTAATGCCATCAGAAACATCATTCAAAGTAACAAGACCAACACTCACAACTCCAGAGATATCCGACTTGTAATGCCCAGCCGGAAACGAATCAGCATCGAACGGTGTACTCACAATATAATTAGCACAAAAAAAATCAGCGAAAGCATTAGCAATGGATTTATCAGTGGAATACAAAGTATTATTCAAATTCATAGTCTTGCACACAGTCTTATCTTTAGACTTACTATAGGACCAAAAACGCTTAGGATTGCTTTTAATAGACAATTCAACCAACCTAACATAAGATTTATAATCACTATTAATATCAGACTTAATCTTAGCTCTAAGCACTTTATACTGAATAAGGTCATAAGGCAAACCTCGCTGCCTATATTTTTCACGAAACCTGTTCTTCAGCCTGATATTCCGTATAGTACCACGACCAAACCAGGGAGGGTAGTCACTGACTCTAGCAACCGTCTTAAGAATACATGTATCAAAAATTTGAAAAAGATGAAGATAAAAAGCACTAACCACATAGTCAATATTATTAGACCAATTCAAGAAATTCCAATCAACATTTCTCAATTTTTTATACAAGAGTTCAAAATCAGCCTTTTTAAAATCATATCGCACACAATCAGAAAGAGGCCTCCCATTCACCTTGACTCTTGGAGTCTTAGTATAATTAAGAGTTATAATGATAGAGGAATGATGTACATCCTCAGGAAGCAAAATATCCTCAACACTAGCCCTTTTAACACATAAAATACATTCATCATATCTAGAGATAACCAGATCCAAAGCTCTGTCATTGATATTCAACACCTTGTTCAGTTGATTCATCTCATACAGGTTTAAAAAATTCATAAGTAACATTTCAGTATTCGTGTGATTAACTTCATTAGACATGACACAGGGCCAGACAATACCAGGTAGGTTAAAATCACCAACTATAATAATGTCATGATTAAAACAACCAAAATCAGCTTCAAACAGATTGAAAAATTTGTCATAGGCAATAAAATCAGAAGCAGGTTTAATATATACTACACATAAAAACAAATATTTGCCAACAGCTAGATCAATTTTAATCCACACCGATTCCCCCTGATCATCACCCATGAATAAATCTTTGAAATAAATATTAGACTTGAGTGCAATCAGCAACCCACCTCCACGTAAATCCCGATTATCCATATTTGACCTATCTCTACGTATAACAGTGTACCGGCCATCAAAAAGTTCAGAGCTTTTTATACTATTACATAGCCAAGTCTCAGTAAAACAGATTATATCATAGTCTTGGGCCAACGTAGATAAGAACACTTTGTTAGTTTTTGTCCGAAGACCCCTAACATTCTGGTAATAAATCTTAATGTCCCGGATTGAAGAACATCCATCCTTGACCACTGGCCCAATATGTAGTCAATTCACATCATTATCCTCGAGGCCATCCGTCACATAAAAACAACTCACTGGTTGAAGCAACCCAGGCCTATATATATTACTTCCATATCCCTCGAAGCAACCTGCCTAGCCCACGGATATACAACAATGCATATTGTTCTCCAGCCTTCTTTATATAGCCATCATGTACAAAAACATACAGCAACTTATTCAGGGGATCAATTAAACCGCTGATTTTAAGTCAGTTCAGTCGAAATCTGAGCTTCTTGGAGTGCGATGCAGTTAGTTAAAATGCCGACACAATAAATCAAGTCCTTTCTGGTAGGTCGGACGGTCTGGGTCTCAACGACAACAATAAATCAGGTAAGTAAAGGTAGCCAAATTTATTTTTTTAAATAAGTTTGTCAAAGCATTGAGAGAATAGACGGTCTGGAATTTGTTTTCGTTTGGGAGGGGGGGAGACTGTAAGTTGTAGTCTGCAAAAATCCCACAAGTCCCGGTGCTAAACCCCCCTTTATCTCTATATAGATAAAGGGGATTATAATTTCAGTTCTTTTGATGGAAACTTTTCCGATTGAGGAAACTTACGACTTTAGAACGAAATTAATTTCTCCTTTCCAAATCTCAAAAATATGAAACGTCATATACGAATGTCTATTACTTTATTTCCAAAAGTTACAGTTTTCCGAAGATTGTATTTTAAGCATTCGTAAATAAATATTTAAATATTTGAAACAATAAAACATCTCTAAAATCTAAGTTCAGAGAAAATAAGCATTTAAATACAAGCAAATAGAGGTATTACAAGATCAGGTGGTTTGTGAAATTTTCAAGAAATGGGAATTTGGGAATATAAAATGTTAGATAAAAAATTAATAAACCTTTCAATGAAAATTAAAATGTGTATTTCTTAATCTATAGTATTGACACCACTCCCCTTCCATAATCATAAGTAAACATCAATATACGATCACAACATATGGACACCAAAGAATATAGTATAACATTGCTGGTCATGAATGATCTTTAAAACAGTGTTTGTATTACATAAAAGCATCCATTAACCGGTTTCGTGGTTATTACGCGCCCACTAGCAAGAAATAATTGACAATAAAAAACTTATTATGCGCAGAATTTTGCGAACTGACACATTCAGTTCTGCCATGTAACCATCTTCATTCAACATTTAGGTCAGGATACACGAGGCTGCAACGGCTAAGTTCATAGTGAACTCGTCTATAGAGCATTCCTAAAGGATAATGCATTCATATTTTTTGTGTATGAGTAATAGCAACTTAAAACTCTTAAATTCCAAAACATTCTTATTCTAATAATGCGAATTATTTTATTTATTTCTAGTTTTTTTTTTCTTTTTGCATAATGTATGAATACAAAATGTTTCATAGTAATACTTGCATTCTTCCTTGAGCTATTTTGCCCACATCACATGCATAGAAAGGAAGAGCTTGAGGGTGGAATAAAAGTATCGGAAACATGCCAAAAAGTTTTAACACATGCTTTCTTGTCAAAAATCAAGAAAACTATATATTTGTAATATTATAGTATGAAGTAAAAAGGTAGAAAGTATTTTTGATTAAAATTACAAATTATAAATATGGTCTGAGTATACTTGTCTAAAATTAATGGTATTGTAGTAACAGGTGGTAAGTCAAAACCCTCCACATAACGACAGTAATTACATTGGTTCATTAGGACACATTGTCTAAACAATATTTAACCTCGTAATCCCTATTAAATCGGGAGACCCCAAGCCCATTTCCAAAAACCTTAGCTAAAAAAATAAGTTCAAAAATACTATAATATATACTTAGAAAAGAAAATAATTTTTAGTTTACAAAAAGTTCAGAAATCTAAACAAACATTTAATATATATATATATATATATATATATATATAATATACGAAGACTTACAAAAAGTTCAGAAATCTAAACAAACATTTAATATATATATATATATATATATAATATATATATATATATATAACTATGTCATAGATATAGATTTCTATCCGGATAATTTGGAATTAATACCTAATGAAACTTCTATTAGTAATAATGTTTATTATTTGGATTTAAATCTAATTATAGAACCTGCTCATGGGATAGTTACTAAATTATATGATAAAAAAGATTTTTTTAAATTTAATATTAATAAATTATTACCTTTTAATTCCTGCAACTCGATTCAATTGTTTAGAAATATTATACTTAATCAACTTTTTAGAATTTATAGATTATCAGATAAAAAATTTCATGCTTTGCACATTAATAACCTCAAAATTACCAGTAAAATGTATCAATATCCTGCATATTTAGTCAATAGTATAGTTAATAAGTTTCGATTAGCCTAAAATTCTCATATTCTCCCCTTATTATCTTATTTTAGCCGTACTTCTTCATTCTCCTGCAATTATATTTTCATCTTTTTATCTCGAAGCTTTAACAGTTGAATAACTCATTTTATTGCTTTTGCGCAGTACTGTTTTTATTACTCTCTTTGGCAACAGCAAATCACATCTTTTCATTTTGGCATATGGCAACGATGATCCAGTCATATTTTGCTCGTCATGGTTGCGCTGAAGAGGTGCGTTTTGAGGTATTTATGTTTCCTTTATTGTTCCAATCTTTATGCTTGTCGTCCATATAACACAAGTTTATAGATAAAATCTATCTTGTGTTTCAGAAACAAGCATTTTTGTGTTCATTTCGAAAAGATATATGGACCCGATGAGAATTTTTTCGAAATGAACTTTTCGTAAGCCTAATCTCGTAAGCCTAAATCTCCTCCATGTGCAAGCTTTTTTGCTTGATTTTTTTGTTTTCTTATTTGCATTCCTCATTTTTGAAATTTGTTGATTGTCTTTGTCCTTATGACTTGCATTATGCTTTATTATTTCCTCTTTTTGTCTTCTTTGTATTTGTAGAAAATTTTGGAATAGTGTATTATGAGTTACTACATACATTCTAACTTTGGATTTAATAATTTATTTATATATATATATATATATATATATATATATATATATATATATATATATATATATATATATATATATATATATATATATATATATATATAACCTGCTGCACAACTTCAGAAATTGGTTTGTTTTCATCCAACCTAAGTAATAAATATTGTCAAACATACTAAGTTAAATATTATCTAATCATTCGCCAAACAAGTGATTTTTTAAAAATATGTCTCTCAAAAGCGTCATTGACAGCAAGCAACCCTTTTCTGAAACCTATTAACCCTCCCCTCTTCGTTGAGGGTATTCGCGTAGAAGAAGAAAAGCGTGTGTTTACTCAAGCGTCATTATCTTCCAAGGGGGTCGTAAATGGCCATTCTCTGTTCGGCCGTCTTACAGGTTCTGAGGCACGAGCTGAAAAAGGCTTTTGGTCTAAAAAAGGTACTCAGAGGGTTAAATCAAAATTGTCAAAGAAAAATTAATGTAATCATTCAAGATTTCAGATGCAAATGAGTTTTGTACTAAATGAGGAATGGTAATGAAGCACGGACCACACATATGTATACGTATTACCTACATATGTATACGTACATTCTTGTTTTGCCAATTATAGGTTGGATTGAACATGGTAATGGCTCGCATTTAAAATTTGAAAATTAAATGCGTTACAGCATACATCAATGGGGTCGTCTTAATAAATATTTTGAGAATGCATATCATAATTCCCAACTATCACGCAAAAATCTTAAGTAAAAATGATACTAATAAAAAACATCCTACAAAATTACTTGGAATAGTGTAAAAATAATACTAACAAGAAAGATCAATCATGCTTAAAGTTTTGATTATGAAACACTTTCCAATTTTATTTAAACATCTCTAAAATGCAATACATTCCTTGGTAATATTTTAAAACTTATCATAATACTACATAAATTTATTATATTTCAAAACATCATCGAAAACAACTGAAATTCATTCAAATGACGTCATAGACAAAATAACACGCCTGACTCTCTCTATAAAAGCAACATTTCATTCACAACATTTTCCCATTCATTTCATTCATCACAATACTATAATAATTTATTTTATTTAAAAATTAAGACCATTGAGCTACAAGTAATTAAACTCTATGCTTAAAACTTCATCGAAGAAAATCGTCCTTCTCTCTGTAAAATCAATGAATATTTCATTCAATTCAGCTATGCAAACTCCATGAGGTAAATAATTTTGCGTTAAAGAAATACAGCAATTCTTATACAACTCATTCTACATATTTTGCTGTTTACATTTTACATAAGTGAAAAATAGGCTTCGTTGTAGACATAATCAAATTTGGATGATCATTTAAACTCAAATATATTGTAATTGCGTTGTTTCAATATGTAGATGCACAGAATTTAAGAAAAAATAAAGCGGTTTTAGGACGGATACAACACTCAATATGAATTAAAAAGAACTTTAAAAATCACGATTTTGAGACAAGATGGATGCCAGTAGAAGAGAAATGACAGTTGAAGCCTCGCAGGAACAAGAGAGCATTAATGACGTCACGGAGGATGACGTCACTAGGGCGTTATCTTATCTGATCGACGTCATGCGATTAGGTTATCTTATCGGATGACGTCACTGAATAAGATTATCGGATGACGTCATGTGTTGACACAGAGAGGGGGGTTGAAGAAGACCTTGGAGGACATCTTGGAAATTTTGGTGGCTCCCTCTATTGGCAGGTTGGAGAACTGTGGACGATAAAAGGGAAGAATTGGTTCTGGACTGAACTGGATTCGTACTCGGGACCTCTCGCACCGTAGGAAAGTGCACTAAACAGTATACAGACTGAGACTTGAAATTAGACGATGAATGAATGATATCTTTTCTGCGAAAGGAGTGGGAAAGCTGGGTACTTAGAATAATTTGCGATCTTCTACGAATGGATTTAATGAGCGCGAATGAATTAGGTTGAGATTTTAATTACTTTTTTAATAAATTAATAAAAAATTTTATGAAAAAATGGAATTTTAAAAAGATAATTCATTTTTTAATAATTTGAACGAGGGTAATTATTTTTTTATGGAAAGGTTTATTTTTGGAAAGTGCTTGAAGACATTTACGAAATTTTGGGCGGTGGTGGCTCCCTCTATTCGCGCTTTAATGAAATACATGCGTGTTATTGAATTTTAATAGAATTAATTTCTGAATTAGGTTCTGTGTTAATGAATATTTTAATTAGGAAGGGAGATAGTCGAACGTGGGCTTAATATTTGGGTTTCATAATTTTTTTACTAAAGCTTCACACTCATAAATGTTTTGAGTATTTGAACGAAGATAATTAATTTTTACGTTAAGATTTCTGTTCATCAGGATTTTAAGGACGGGGTGTATGTTAGGGAATGCGTGTGTTATTGAATTTTAATGACTGTTTAATGAAATTATTTTTGTGGTAAGCCATTGAATGAAGTAATGGGGAATTTCTAACACTCCATAGTGAACTAGCATATCGCATTTTTAACAAGAGATGTTATAAATTTTACCACAACATGGGAACAGGATTTGACCCTTTTAGAAGAGGAGTGTGCGTATCAGCCAAGATTTGACTGACATATTTTAACAGCTCCCAAGATTTTAATGGCATGTTATAATACTCACTGAACACGTTTCGACAATTTTTTTTTAATTTCACTGGGAATGTTGTCAGATTTTTTTTATTGATATTCATAAAAATGCTATGAAACGCCTAACACGAAACTTTAACTGTTTTAATTCACACTTTATGTCTATTTTCACATACCATGTGAGTTTTTTATGCCAGGTTATAATACTCACAGAATATGACTCGACTATTTTCAGAATGATTGTGTGTGCCACGCGATTTTTATGCCAAGTTTCAGAACCTGCTGAATCTGTTTCAACTGTTTTTAGCTATGAAAAATGACTGTATGGATTTCTTTTCAAATATATGGGAAATGGAGAATTCAAGACTTTGCTATATTTAAGGAATTAGTTAAAATGAATAGGTGTACTGAATTATCAGTGAATGTAAAACTTGGGAGATATTTTAAAATAAGAAAATGCAAAGTACTGAAAGCCTCACAAGCTAATGTTGTGCACAGATGTGACATGCATATGCATGGAGCAAATGTGTGACATGGATATTCTTACCAAAGTCTTCTAAAAATGGAATCCATATTATTTATAAT
Source organism: Amaurobius ferox (assembly GCA_951213105.1). NCBI lineage: Eukaryota > Metazoa > Arthropoda > Arachnida > Araneae > Amaurobiidae > Amaurobius > Amaurobius ferox. Next base: position 15,281,991 of record OX578142.1, on the reverse strand, counting down.
AGTATACTGGGCTATTTTAAAGAGTCATCTAAAATGTTATGTATTAGAAAATGGCAAGATCCATTTCTATGTTATTAAAAACTAGCAAGATCCATTTCTATGTAGAAATAGTACATGCATGTCATACATTAAAAAAATGAGTGTATGCCATTTCTAGTTTAGAATATAGCCTGTAATGTATTCGAAAATCATACGATCCATTTCTACAAAGAAAGGGTATGTTCGATTTTCTACTTTAAAGAAAAAATGATACATGCATGTTATACATTAGAAGAAAAGTGTCAGTAAAAGTGGGAAATGTTAGCAGCAGAAGAAGAAAGAGGAAGCATTTCCAACAGTACCTGGGAGGCGACGCTAGCTGTCGCTACACTCTTTTCATGGGCAGTGTTCCCCACCAACGTGAAATAATTTTCTTAATAATGGATTTAAAAATAATCATGAATTTTAAGTTAACTTACTTGTAATTGAATGGTAAGATAGAAGTTTATAAAAAAAGTAAAATTTAATGCTTTTAAAAATTTTTTAAAAATAAATATGAATTTAGATACTTGTAATAATTTTTTTTCCATTACAAAATAGAAGTTTATGAAAAAAATGTCGCAAGATAGAATTTTAATGATTTTAAATGTAAAGTGACAAAATTATATTATTTCACATTGGCAGGCCTATTTCCCTTAAAATATGAACAGAGTTCATTCAAAAGATGTAAAGTAAAATTTCTTCAAATTTTCTTACCGGGAAAGTGAAAATGTTGAAAATGCACTGTATGAAAATCGTGTACTCAAAATGTAAAAAAAATCTTCAAAAGTTCATACGATGAGTGTTTAATTCAGGAAAAGTTCTTGCTATGTATTTAAAAATCTTCAAAACTTGGTATGAGGAATGTAAACTGTTGAAAATGTACTGTATGAAAATCTTGTATTTAAAATGTAAAAATCTTCAAATCTTCTTGCGAGGGAAGTATAATGCAAAAATCTTGAAAAGGATCTTCTCTTGTATTCAAAATGTAAAAAATCTTCGAAAGATGTTACGAGGGAAGCACAATTCAGGAAAATACACTGTATGAAATTCTTGTATTCAAAATGTAAAAAGTCTTGGTAGAAATGTAAAAATCTTGATAAAAATATAAAAAATTTTGACAAATATGTAAAAATCTTGTATTCAAAATCTTGAAATGGTCTTGCGCAGAAAACATGGAAAAATCGTGAAACATGGAAAAATCTTTAAATCTTCTTGCGAGGAAAAAATCTTGAAAGTTCTTGTATTCAAAAATGTAAAAAAATACTTGTATTAAAAATGCAAAAAGTCTTGGTAGAAATGTAAAAATCTTGATAAAAATGTAAAAAATCTTGATAAATATGTAAAAATCTTGTATTCAAAATCTTGAAATGGTCTTGCGCAGTAAACATGGAAAAATCGTGAAGCATGGAAAAAAATCTTCTTGCGAGGAAAATCATGAAAGTTCTATGTAAATGTAAAAATCTTGAAATGGAGCTGGTATACTTATTGTTTGGGAATTTTATAATGTCCATGGGCATAGGTATGTTTCCCATCCTCCAAAACATATCTTTTATCGTCATGAGGAGAGAGTGCCAATTTACTTTGCTTGAGTGTGTACAAACGATGACACTCACTCCCTATTTGATGTTGAAAGGATCTTGTGGTTGTAGATTGCTCCAGGCATTCTCTATAATTTTCATGCTTGATGTGCTTTTTTACGATAGTTTTGGAGACACCCTTTGCTGTTTTCTTCTCCCCCACTATAGAGAGGAGAGAATACATTTTAGACCTGAGACCCACAAAGTCCGGGTGCTCCGTTTAATTCGTCTTTAAAACACCCAATCCTCTTCTTTTTCGACACATTGTGAGCAGAATGACTTGTAGGATAATACGATGTGTCGAAGAAGTGTGCACTCTCTTTCATATCTTTATAAAAAATCCCGACACTCGACCTCATATGTTAGAGAGTCGGTGTCGGTGAATAAAAGTGTAGCTTTATTTTGATACTTCTGCTTGATATAGTCGTAGCGGAATCTGTACATGTTTACTGAGTTCGAGAATGGCAAAACCGACGTATATGGGTCTATTGAGTACGACGTTATTGTACAATCGTTCGACCCCTACCAAATCTTCATTGAATATTTTGGAAGATTTAAATGTGGGTGCCGTCAGAAGCTTCTTCCCGCGTTTTTCGTCCTTCCCTAGATCGATCTTGACCCGGTTCCTCAGATTTTCCATACATTTACCATACACGGCATTGTTCATCAATTTAAAATATCTTTCTCGAAACCTGATTGGGCCCCTTTACGATGTTCCGTGTTGAAGTCAATGTAGGGCTTCAACCAGCCTCGTTGCTTGAATTTGAGTATTTTATGGACATTTGTTAATTTAAGCCCCAGTTCCAGATAGTATTTTAAATTTTTATGATGGACAATATAATTCTTCTTATTAAATAAATTTGGAGTTAAATTTTCTTAACTCTGGAACCGAGGCATTTCAGTTGTTTTCATGACTTCTACCATGTATGGTGAAATCATCTCTTCTTTAATCCTCAATTTTTCCGCGGCAAGTGGGTAATCGTTGTGAAGGTCGTGCAGTTCAGATGGGTAGTCCAAATCCACTTCTAATATATACCCATCTGTTCCACCGCTGGGGATAGCCAAAATCCACTCTTCACTGGCGATGGTAGGTGACACCCACTCAAAATTCCCATAAGGTAGGGACTGAGACATTGCCCACCCGTACAAATTATTAGCATCTAAATACATTAATTACCGGGAGGACACTGTATGAGCATACTCGGCCATGTATAGGTTGTTTGCCCGTGTCCATGGTTTAGTGATGACCGATATTCCCCTTCGAATCCCCTCCAACAAAAAGATGCATGTCGATGTCAGTCAGGAGATCCAAAGATTGATCTACCATCTTCAGGGAGGCCTGCCACGCCAGTCCCGGTGCAGTCATCAGGTGAGCTCAATCCAGGCCGTAGTATCTCATATACAATTTCCTAAAATGTTCAAATACGTCGGCCAGCAGAAGGACATCCGTTTTCACGCATAAATCATGATAATTGCCCATGGTTTCCAAATTGAATGTCCTCCACACATTTTGAGCGTGCTTGTAATCTTCCTCACATACGTGCTCTTCTGTTAAGGTGCTGAAAAATGACGAAGGTGGAGACAGCACTCAGTCTTCAAATTTTCCATACGAGTCCATGTACTCGTATGGGTACATCTCCTTGCGCAGCAACAAATCGGTGTGCTTCGGCATAGCCGCAGCTGTGATATTAAATTGCCCTTTCGGTAAATTATCTGCTAATTTCTGCAAGGAGGTGTTTAAAAATTGAAGATTGTCAATAAAATGCAGCCTCACACCCTCGGTTTCTTCTGTATAGAAAATGATATGTATTTCTCCATGTTTACTGCGATGGGGACAATTTCGTAACCTTTAAATTTGCCAAGTCCCGACATCAAGTGGTGGCCATCATAATTCTTCAAATTATGAAACACTACGGGAAGGGTAGTAGGGAGACGAAATCCTAAATTACACACCACATGCAGTGCTCCTCGATATGCACCACTGATGTGGTCGTGGTCTCTGCATTTCCCTACATACCTTACACCGTCGTGCTTGAATGATCGTTTACACAGATAACATTCTGTGGCTTGTTCAAATGAAGCGTCCTCACTCCTGGTTAAATTCATTGGCCTGTTGGCTTTGATCTTGGGAATGAGTTCGTCCTTCTCTCGCAAGATATCTTCGTTGAATTTGATGACTGCGTCTGTACCTCGATAGACTTTGGGAACTCTGAGGCACTTGCCCTGTGGATCGATCACTACGTAAGCATATCCACAGGGTTCGTGAAGAGCCATCTTTTTCGTAAAGGAATTCTTACAAGAGGGTTCGCTGCTACTCATCTTAACCAGAAGCGCCTCGAAATCTGCATAAATTACAAAGGGCACGGGGTGCTGATAGTGTTCCATGTTAAACTTGAGGATGCTGTTTTCGGGACTTGGCATCGTGACCCGCTGAGGAGCATGCTCTCTACAAAATGGAATGTGCTTCTGTAGAAGGTCTTCACGATGGTATCTGTGGAGGCACCGTTAGCAAATATAGCTTTGTCCGTCATGAGATGTTACATCGCCGAGAAGACGAGAGAAATTACGAATGAGGCAATAATGTTGTTGGACCCCATCGCTGATTAAAAGTAAGTTAATTACATCGAAGTCCTCCCGCTCGGATATTTGGAGAGGAAAAACTTCTCCCTTTTCCTATCCGAACACATTAATACGGCATTCGTTCAACTTCTCGAGCGTTGGTATCTTGCAAATCGCTACTGGGCACTTCACATTTCCCATATCTACCTCCCCTTCAAATAGAATGTAATGCCTCACACGGTAGGGTTTAGTGGAGGGATCTAATTTCTTCCCGTGTGCAAGCACACACCATATGAAGCACCTCATTCTGAATGTTGAGGACCGCCTTCTTCGCAGATATTTTGGGAGGTAGTGGAATGTAACTCGATGGACGGAAGGTCGATACGTTCCAATGTACATCTCTAAATTCAACACCCGATCCAAAGTCCATCCAGATCCGAGCTGATGAAATTTCTCTACAGATTGCACAATTTTATCACTTCCTTTCCTGACATGCTCCTCAACAGTGTAGTCTTGAAGCGTGGTGACGCAGTTTGTGCGAAAATGAGGTGTTGCGAACTCCTCCTCCCCATCAGAATTTATGCGAGACATCCTGACATTTAGCATAATATACCATTTAATTTGGCAAGTTTGTAATTCTGCCAGGAGAAGATTTTCAATGTGGGGCCGCAGTTCTTCTAAACTAAGTAGCAGATCTTGCGAATTTTCTTCAGAGGGTTCCAACGTGTGTGTTAGGAACACCCCCAAAGCCTTATTGCTGCGCTTTACGAGCTTCCCAGAAGCGGAACCCACATCGTCATTCTTGCGTTTCATGCTAACAGGGGGAGGAGTTTTATGTGCAATTCCTACATGTTGGGACAAATCGCCCTTTCTAGTGAACGTAGCCTCGCAAAGGGTGCAGGGATAGGTCTTCATCTGTAAGTGTATTTTTCTATGCGTATTGCTAAGTGTATTTTTCTATTTCAATTGTCTTCCCTCGTGAAGGTCTTTTTGAGAATGTCACATTGGAAAATACGATAATTGGTCTGTGTTTTCACATGTCTGTCCAGATTCGATTTTCTTGAAAATGTTTTTTGGCATACATCGCTCGTGAAAGTAGATTCTCCCGTGTGGATCTTCAGGTGCTGTACCAAATTGTGCTTTAGCGTAAACACCTTATGGCAGGTGGGACACATCTGAAAAACAGACAAAGTCCAACATTAGTGTCTATGTCTCCCTCACCTAACTCTTTAAATTAAATTAAAAAAAAATTACTTATAAATTAAATCAGCTGTTTATTTTTAGAAATTCTGAAATATAAATACATTTAAAAGCAATCCTACACTCCCCAAAACAGCCGGTTTTTCCCTATCTCTACCAAAATATGGAATAAAAAAATATATACTATTTCTCCCGCACCTAACTCTTTAAATTAAATTTCAAAAGTTACGCAGATATTGAATTAGCTGTTTATTTTCAGATATTCTGAAATATAAATACATTTAAAAGCAATCCTACACTCCCCAAAACAGCCGGTTTTTCCCTATCTCCACCAAATTATGGAATAAAAAAATATAACTCACGTGAGTACCACTCGGCCCGGCCTCCACACTGGGTGCTGCAGTGGACTCTACAACGACTAATGGGACCTGTGGTTCCACATCGACTGACGACATTTCCTTAAAAGGAAAGCAATATGTTAGAGCATTTTATAAAACCATATTCAAAATAAAGTATCCTGAATTTAAGAAAATATTTATTTTTTAATGTCAGAAACATCTTTAACTCACTTCTGAAATGGCTCGATTAAAATTTTGAGGAAATTCACTTTCCATTGTTATAAGTATCGCAATTAGGAGAAACTGAAAAACACGTCTTTCTAAACACCAATCTCGAGCAAAAGTGGGTTCTACGCACTGCGAAATGGCACTTAAAAGATCACGCAATATCACGTGATATTCGAAACAACACCTGATTGGTTAAAAAATGTCACGTGACATAGCACGAAGCGTTGTCTGATTGGTTAAAAAATGTCACGTGACATAACACGAAACACCACCTGATTGATTAAAAAATGTCGCGTGATATAACACGACCCGTCACCTGATTCGCTAAAAATGGCGCGTGATGCGATAAGGACGTTACGTGTTGGATAAAAATATCACGTGATTTATTGCATCATCTGATTTACAGATAAAAAAATATCACGCGATCCATAGATAAGAGCTCATTCGCTCTACAATTGTTCTAGTAGAAGGTTGCTATTCCTTATTTCTTAAAATGTCTGTGTTTTTTAAACTCGAAAAGCTGCATATTGAATATGTTCGCGAATTTTATTCTGTGAATGTAGCCGATGCTATTTTACAAGAATTAAAATTATTCTACCCTTTCAACAATCTGAAGTCATCGTGCAGGGTCGCACGTACCAGCCTAATCGAAAAGTATATACATTTGGAGATGCCGGACTATCCTACGAATTTTCTGGAAGTTGTGTACCCGCCGTGGAATGGATACCTCTGTTAACGGACATTAAAGCTCGAGTGGAGGAACAGACTGGATTTAACTACAATTTTGTGCTCCTAAACCTCTATCCTGATGGAAATTCTAAAATTGGACAACACAAGGATAATGTGTGCTCCAAAACACCCATATCAGCTCTCAGCTTCGGAGCTACGAAATTCATAATTTTAGAAAGAAAGGGACAATCTCCTCTAACTCTCCCATTACAACATGGTTCGTTGTATGTAATGCATGCACCGACCAATAAATTCTATTCTCATGGGATCGTATCGGAACCCGAAGTCACTGAATCTAGAATAAGTCTCACGTTTAGGCAAATTATGCCTAAAAACCACTTTGAAACGCAAGTGCCAATTTCCAATGTATGTACCACCTGTACCGCTTTCAACTATACCGGAAATCGATTGGAACTATATGCATACGCCATCTATAAATCGTACAGAACCCCAGTGTGACATCACATCATCAGCCTTCAACTATGCTACAACTCACACCGAATCGGTTTCGACCGAGTCACCTTTATCAGAAAAGTGCCGCTCCAATTTGGGAGGCAACCTGCATGTTACAGTGCAACATTTTCGACGAAATGGTAAAGTGCACCTTCGTGTTTATAAAACAAATACTTCTAATATTTTCGTGCCTACCCCCAATGGCGTGACACTCACACCTACTGCTTGGAGTGCATTTTTTTAAAAAAATGTCAAACACCAATATGGATCATGAAAATGTATCTTTCGTGATCAATAGCGAATTGCTAGCATGTGTATACCAACGCAATGTATATTTGCAGCAATTACCTCCCTGTGTTGGTACACTTCAATTCAAAAAGAAGTTGATTACATTAAGCGAAGAGCATTTTTGTATGTTTAAAAATATTTCTCAGAGTGTAACCGAGTATGTGCTACATGAATTACTTTTAAAAATATTACCCGATTCTATCATGAAGTAACGAAAGTGCGTCGAAACAATACCAACATGCTCTCCAGTTCAATTAAAAATATATTTAATGCAGAGTATATTTAAAAATCTATCCATGGAAATGTATAAAGTGTATCAACGTGATACCTGCACAAGTCATGGTTGTACCGATTTAAGACATAAGTGTTGCACTCTACCGTGTCATATGCAATTTGTGGATTATCAACTGGTCGATCATGAACTACTACTGATAAACACTTAAGAAATTGCACGAGAGTTTTGTGAAACAAATCAGAACAATATTTCATTACTAATACCATAATTTTTTGAAGAGATTACTGTGCAGACCTATTTTTCTGCAATGAATGAGCATTTTCATATGTAAGTTACTCCAATCTTTTTATTATGTTTTGTAAAAATGGTTGTATTATTTTATATCTTATTAAATATAATTTTTCTCTAAACATGATTTTATTATTTAGTTTTATGCTTTCCGTTTTAAAATAAATTTCAAAATCAAATTCATTTAAAAAACAGTTCAAATTAATAAAATAAAAGCACCGGGTTAAAATGTTAAGTTTAATTTCTAAACTAATATACGACAAATTAGAGTTTCGATAAACTTTACTTGTGTTTACTCTTAACAAATTGTTTTAAAAATATATATATGCACTCAACGATGAGTCCATTTCAATGGCGTCCGTGTGCTATAAATTCATAAGTTTTATTCATTTTAACTTTAAAAAATAAATTTCTAAAACTCAAAACGCATATAGTCAATTATTCATATAGAAACGAGACTCACCCTACTACTAACACATACGTGATACATTCAAAATAAAATCAGCGGTGAGACTATTCCGATAAAGTCCAAACTGCGCCGTGTGGTATAAATTCTTAAACTTTATTTACTTCTAAACTCATGTGAAAGAGAGAAGTACGCACTATAATGCAAAAAGAAAATCTCGACTGCTGTCTAAACTCATATAAAAAAATTAATAGAAGTATTAGACTACAATAATATTTCCGTTTCATTTCTAAACTATTACACGATAAATTAAAGTTTAAATAAAGCCTAGTTAGGAAATTTAAACTCGCGATTTTATGCTATTTTAGAAATATTACATTTTAATTATTTAAATATTATTTTAATATAGGCCTATTTCTATAACTCCGCATAAACATTAAAAAAAAACAATAAGAAAAATATACATCATTTAAAAGAAGATAAAGTAATAGACTAACCAAATTTGCAATGTTTTTGTGGTTTGTAAGGTCCTCATTAGATTTGCTACTACAGATGAGTTGGAATTCATCGTCACTAATGCCGAAATTGAGCTGGGAATATATAAGATACATTTTTTTAAATATAGAATCAAACGATATGTATGAACTTGGAATCGCACAATAAGTACAAAATAAATTTAAAAAAAATATACATACCTCATATATATTGGATATAGACATAATGGCAGCATTTAGGAACGGATTTACAATTCTAGAACAGTAAGTTTGACAATCTAAATAAAACTAGATAAGAATGTTCAGTCTCACACGCATTTTATACCCTTTTTCTTATCTAATCCCTCTCTCCTCCCTCTCCGCAGTTCAACCAATTACAAAGCACAATCTTCCAGTCAGTATATGGTGATTCACTATCTCGTGTGATAGTGAGAGATGATAGATTGCGGTTTCAATGCCACGGGATCGAATGAGTCTATATCTGAAATTCTGGAATCTTCTAATGAGAACTTTTAAAACAATTTGCTTTAAAATGGATATTTTCTCTTAAATTGGACTTTTAAAATAAGTCAGTATGCTATTAAAAATAGTTTAGGTAATCCATTCTTCGGAGAAGGCCAAAAGGTTTTTGGAAAAAAAAAGAATTTGAGAAAAACATTTATGGTACATCATAGAATTTAAATTAATTAAAAAAATTAAAATTCGTTAAACCCATTATTAACTTAGAATAATTAAACTCCTTCATCGCAACATTTATGGGGGCCCATCGTAAAATAATAGTCAATTTGTGTATAGTAGCATGTGAAATTTTAAAGGATGTATAAAAATCTCGCATAGCACTTTTACTATACTACCAGGAAATTCATCGCAGAATTCGATGAATGCCCCACTTTTACTAACACTTTTCTTCTAATGTATAACATGCATGTATCAAGTAGAAAATCGAACATATCCTTTCTTTGTAGAAATGGATCATACGATTTTCAAATACATTACAGGCTATTTTCTAAACTAGAAATGGCATACTCTCATTTTCTTTGTATGACATGCATGTACTATTTCTACATAGAAATGGATCTTGTTGTTTTCTAATAACATAGAAATGGATCTTGCTATTTTCTAATACATAACATTTTAGATTAATCTTTAAAATAACCCAGTATACTATTAAAAATAATATGGATTCCATTTTTTAGAAGACTTTGGTAAGAATATCCATGTCACACATTTGCTCCATGCATATGCATGTCACATCTGTGCACAACATTAGCTTGTGAGGCTTTCAGTACTTTGCATTTTCTTATTTTAAAATATCTTCCAAGTTTTACATTCACTGATAATTCAGTACACCTATTCATTTTAACTACTTCCTTAAATATAGCAAAGTCTTGAATTCTCCATTTCCCATACATTTGAAAAAAAATCAATACAGCCATTTTTCATAGAAAAAAAACAGTCGAAACGGATTCAGCAGGTCCTGAAACTTGGCATAAAGAAAATCGCGTGGCACACACAATCATTCTGAAAATTGTCGAGTCATATTCTATGAGTATTATAACCTAGCATTAAAATCTCACATGGTATGTGAAAATAGACATTCAGTGTGAATTAAAACAGTTAAAGTTTCGTGTTAGGCGTTTCATAGCATTTTTATGAATATCATTTAAAAAATCTGACAACATTCCCAGTGAAATTAAAAAAAAATTGTCGAAACGTGCTCAATAAGAATTATAACATGCCATTAAAATCTTGGGTGCTGTTAAAATATGTCAGTCAAATCCTGGCTGATACGCACACACCTCTTCTAAAAGGTTAAAATCCTGTTCCCAAGTTGTTGTAAAATTTATAACATATCTTGTTAAAAATGCGATATGCTAGTTCACTATGGAGTGTTAGAAATTCCCCATTACTTCATTCAATGGCTTACCACAAAAATCATTTCATTAAACAGTCATTAAAATTCAATAACACACGCATTCCCTAACATACACCCCGTCCTTAAAATCCTGATGAACAGAAATCTTAACGTAAAAATTAATTATCTTCGTTCAAATACTCAAAACATTTATGAGTGCGAAGCTTTAGTAAAAAAATTATGAAACCCAAATATTAAGTCCACGTTCGACTATCTCCCTTCCTAATTAAAATATTCATTAACACAGAACCTAAATCAGAAATTAATTCTATTAAAATTCAATAACACGCATGTATTTCATTAAAGCGCGAATAGAGGGAGCCACCACCGCCCAAAATTTCGTAAATGTCTTCAAGTACTTTCTAAAAATAAACCATTCCATAAAAAAATAATTACCCTCGTTCAAATCAATAAAAATTGAATTCTCTTATTAAAATTCCATTTTCCATAATAAATTTTATTAATTTATTAAAAAATAATTAAAATCTTATCCTAATTTATTCGCGCTCATTTATTCCATTCGTAGAAGATCGCAAATTATTCTAAGTACCCAGCTTTCCCTCTCCTTTCGTAGGAAAGATATCATTCATTCATCGTCCAACTTCAAATCTCAGTCTGTATACTGGTTAGTGCACTTTTCTACGGTGCGATACGTTCCGAGTTCGAATTCAGCTCAGTTCAGAACCAATTCTTCCCATTTATCGTCCACAGTTCTCCAACCTGCCAATAGAGGGAGCCATAAAAATTCCCAAGATGTCCTCCAAGGTCTTCTTCAACCCCCAGTCTCTGTGTCAACACATGACGTAATCGGATAAGATAACCTTATCGGATGACGTCACCTGATAAGATCAGATAAGATAACGCCCTAGTGCCGGCATCCTCCGTGACGTCATTAATGCTCTCTTGCTCCTGCGGGGCTTCAACTGTCATTTCTCTTCTACTGATGCCATATTTCATTTTGAAGTAGGTCACGTGATCTTTTTATATCATGGTTACGTGATTGCTTCATATAAGAGGTGTAATTATTATTTTAATTTTTATTTAAAAAAACTACTGAATATATTTTGCTGAATTGTTTTTTTGTATATTTTATGGAACAATTTGAATATTACCTAAAACTTTCGAAGCAATTTGTGAATTTTAAATCCGCTTAAAAAATGTTTGAAAAATTAGATCCTACAGGGTTCAATGTATTTCATTTTTTGAATCCGGGTTCAAACCAAAACTAATTGGGTGATATTATTCATTTATATTTCCATAGGTCCTACAGACTGTCTGAACAACATACTAAAATTTCATTTTGATTAAGTCATTTTTACGGCAGTTATCGTGCTAACGGACAGATAGACAGACAGACAGAATGAATGAATGAACAACGTCATAAACAGTTTTCAACTTTGTTGTAAAGTAATAAAAAAGCATCCTGCAAAATTACTTGGAACAGTGTAAAAATGATATTAATAAAAAACATCCTACAAAATTACTTGGAACGGTATAAAATGTTGATATATTTTTGCAAATATCCTGGACAGTACAAAAATGTTAACTTCAAATATCGATCTTTATCATTAAAATTTATTCCAACTTCTATTGTCAGTCTTAAACTTATTCTACGAGTTTAGTTTAAACTATTTCCTTATTTTTATCGAAATCTGCACTAATATGAATTCTTATGAAACTCTCCTAGTACAATATATTTAACGAATATTTTATATCAATCGTGCTCTCTAATAAATAAACATTCTCGTTGTTTTAACTAAGAACTTCGTTGTTGAAATGTGCTGGAAAATACTATCGTAATAAATTCTCGCACTGAGCTTTAGAAAATGTAACCATTTTGTTTTGATCGTCCAAAGTAATCTTCACTAATATGAATTCTTGTGAAACTGTCCTAGTACAATATGTTTAACGAATATTTTATATAAATCGTGCATATCAATAAATAAACATTCTCGTTGTTTTAACTAAGAACTTCGTTGTTGAAAAGTGCTGGAAATTACTATAGAAATAAATTCTCACACTGAGCTTTAGAAAATGTCACGATTTTGGTTTGATCGTCCAAATAATCTTCCCTTATTGTCATCTCTCTTTTCTGGCACAAAACCACTTTTTGACCTGATCGCTGAAACAACCGATCTCTGAATAGTCTCCTTAAAATTATTCCAATTAATAAATTACTAAATCTTAATTAAACATTCAATTACATTATTATATACACACAGGAATTTTTAAAAATAGAAATCAAATTACATCTTACCACAGCTACAGCTTCGGCTCCCATAACTTCTTGTATTGATAATGTAGTATGGAATGCAATAATAGTGAGCGTATAAACCACCGTCACCAAAATACAGGAAATGAATATAGCTTTAGGCAAATTCCTAAAATTATATTTTGAAATATGTTAAAACATAAACAAATTATTTGAATTGAAAATCCATTTAAAAGCTTTTAAAATTATACAGCATTTTCTCGCATAAATAGCATCGAAACATTTTTAGATAATGTAAAGTAGTGGGGGGTGGGGTCGTTCGTCTTTTATTTGCCGGATGCCATGAAAATTGAACTCAGTAACAACTCCCCGAGTAAATTTGTGTCATTATAAATATTTTATTAAAAGGAAATTTACAGCAATATTAATCTTTTAAATCACCCATTTTAATGTAAATTATCGAATTATTTGTGAACAAGCATAAATACAGTTTTTCCTTGTGTTTCACTGTTTGTTCTACGATTTGTAGAAAGTTTTAAACTTCCAAATTTAATTAATATTAATCAAAATGGTATCACGTCTGCATTCAATAAACAAGAAACATCAATCATGCATAAAGCATTGATTACGAAACACTTTCCAACTTCAATGCAATTTTATATAAACATCTCTAAAATGCGATACATTCCTCGGTAATATTTTTTAAATTATCACAATACTACATTAATTTATTATATTTGAAAACATCATCGAAGAAAATGAACTTCATTCAAATTACGGCATTGAAATATAAATTGCCTGGTTTAAACATCTCTAAAATGCGATACATTCCTCGGTAATATTTTTTAAATTATCATAATACTACAATAATTTATTATATTTGAAAACTTCATCGAAAACAAATGAACTTTATTCAAATGACGTCATCGAAATATAAATCGCCTCTCTATAAAAGCAGCATTTCATTCATAAACATTTTTCCAATCGTTTCATTCATCACAATACTATAATAATTTATTTTATTTAAAAATTTGAAAAATTGTTATCTACCCTATTTATTTTAAAATGCGAAACCTCTCTTACATATAAATAATCCAACTCTTGCAAAGATATTTATTATATAATATATCTCTTTTTTCTTTCTGGAGGTTATAGTAAGAGTCAGAATTTATTTGAATTTGTTTTTCTACCTATATTAAATCATTTTTATTTAAAAAACTACTTAGCATATTTTAATGAAAAATTTTTTATATATTTTATGGGATAATTTGAATATTTCCTAAAATTTTCGAAGCAATTTGTGAATTTTAAATTCGCTTAAAAAATTGTTTGAAAACTTAGGTCCCATTGGGTTCAATGTATTTCATTTCTTCAATCCAGGTTCAATGCAAAACTAATTGGGTGATATTATTCATTTACATTCCCATAGGTCCCACAGACCCTCTGAAAGACATACTAAAATTTCATTTTGATAAAGTCATTTTTACGGCAGTTATCGTGCTAACGGACAGACAGACATACAGACATACAGACAGAACAAAGTCATAAACACTTTTCAACCATGTTGTAAGGTATTAATAAAATCAAGATCAAAGCTTCTTTAAAACGAAAGGTATTTTATTTAAAACATCCTAAAAGAAGTACAAAAGATATATTAAAAACTGCCAAAGCGCTTTCGGGCGTATATACGCCCTTCATCAGTGGGTACATGAATAGTAAAAACATGGAATGTTTATACGAGGCTCGTCCACAAAGTAAGTTTCCCTGGGGTCGTTTACAGAAAAGAAGCACAATTTCATGGAAATATTTATTGCAACAGATACAGCAAGTGTTCAGCTATTTTTCAACATATTCACCATCGGAATTGAGATATTTGTCATACCGTGGGACCAACTTTTGAATACCTGTGTCATAGAAGTCTGCCGCCTGGGATTTGAACCACTGTGTGATAACCATCTCTGCCTCTCTGTCATTCTCAAAACGCTGACGCTGACCGGACAGGAATATCTTGAGGTGTAGGAAAAGATGGAAATCACTGGGAGCGAGGTCCGGGCTACCGGCACTAAACATCCCGCGCCGCTTGTTCTGAATGGCCCGTCGCAATTTCTGCAGTGTTTCGCAGTAACGCTCAGCAATCACCGTTTCACCTCTGGTCAGGAATTCGACGTGAAGTCCCGTCTGTCCCAGAACACCATGCACATCACTTTCCGCGCCGACAACGTCTGCTTGACGGAGCTGCAACGTCTGCTGCAACGTCCTACAGGGAGATCCACTGTGATGCCAATGCATTGACTGCTGCTTTGTTTCTGGGGTAATGTGGGCATAATGCGTTCCTGCACAAGGTCGTCCGTAATGATGGATGGCCTCCCACTGCGCTTCTCATCATGCACACTTTGTCGACCTGCCGAAAATTCTCTGCACCAGCGACGCACCATCTGCTGGCTCATGACGTTAGGCCCATAGACCCGGCACAGCTGACGATGAATTTCGATCGGCGCTATGCTCTGTGCATTCAAAAATTTTATCACCGACCGCACTTCACAGTCGGCGGGAGCTGGAATAAGAACCTTCATCTTCAACAGCTGCAGCGATGCTACTGTGAGAATGCGGGAAGTACCGTTAGTGCAGGCGCCATGCTACGTCATTGCTCTATCACGTATGCACAGTCGTTTCGCGCAATATAAGGTTTGCTAGCTGTGGGACGAATGGGAAACTTACTTTGTGGACGCGCCTCGTATATATATAGCGACCAGTTTAAAGCAAGTTTGCATAAAAATATAAAATGGTAAATGAACTTACTACAGAATAATACAAGAAATATACACGGAAATTACAAAATTTAGTTTAAACGCTTCCGAATTTTTAAAAAAAATACCTGATATTTAAAGCAAATACCTGAGCGTAACTCTTACTGTGGTTACCCCCCCCCCTCCGTCAAATTTTCCATCTCGTCTCCTAATCCACCGATTTTGATTTTACTGATGGCTATAGTCTCTGAACCACCAGTACGTATCACCAGAATATGCATATTTTTTCAGTCAACTCCCTGGGCATAAATTTTAGTTTAACTAGTCCCTACAATTTTACCTTAATGTAAATTAGGACTATGTAATGTTTTTCACTAGGAAGGATACGTTCCATGTATCCAGGATTTTTATGAACGAGCGAGCAGGTGAGAGGTACATTATTTTACTTAATACATCCGTCATTTATATTTTTAATACATCCGTTGCTATGCCCAAAATACGTATATGTATATATATATATATATATATATATATATTTCAGTCCATCGTCTTATCATTTTTGTTATACAGAACATTTTCGCTTAATGATTAATATCAGGTATATATAATACAAGTAAAATAAAAATTCTTCAATTTTATATATATATATATATATATATATATATATATATATATATATATATATATTACTAACACATATATAGGCAGAAATACATAGATGAGCGCCCCCCTCTACATGTCGCTCACGAGCCGCCACTGTTAGGGCGTCACCTCGTAGAGCACAGGCCGGAACACTAACTTTTGACTTCTCGGCTTGTAAGGCCAACTGAGAGTAGGTCTTCCAGATCGCGATCGAAGCTTTTGTTATTTGCATCAATTTTATTTCTCTGTTTGATGTAAAGGAATAATAAAATTTGTCAGTAAAGCAATAATATTAATTAATAAAATCAAGGACAAAGCGTCTTTAAAACGAAAGGTATTTTATTTAAAACATCCTAAAAGGCTTACAAAACATATATTAAAAATTGCCAGAGCGCTTCCGGAAGTATATACGCCCTTCATCAGTGACTACATGAGTAGTAAATTCATGGAATGTTTATATATATAGCGACCAGTTTAAAGCAAATTTGCATAAAAATATAAAATAGTAAATGAACTTACTACAGAACAATACAAGAAATATTCACGGAAATTACAAAATTTAGATTAAACGCTTTCGAATTTTTAAAAAAATATTACAAGAAAAGAACTAATACAAATTTTGGAAAAACGTCAAGCTTGATTTTCCTGAGAATGACTTCACAAATAACTATTAAGAGGTTTGAATTACATAGAGTCGAAAATGAGTCGCCAAACATAACTTAAAATTTGAACGGATCAAAATTACAAATCGACTCACTGTAAATATAAATAAACAGGGATTCATAAAGAATAATACTACATGGATTGTTACAACGAACTAAAAGGAAAGTTTTTCAAAAACGGGCAGAAATTTATCATTAACCACATATTGAGCAAGAGCCGTTGGAAGTTTACCAAATTTGACATCGGGAGTGTGTTCTGCTAAACGGATGCCAACAGTACGTTTTGTACTACCAATGTAAAATTTATTGTCACCAACAGGAGATAACAGGGGTACGACATACACCCCAGCGAAGCTTTTAAAGTCATCAAAATTCCCAAGTTTATCGGATCGAATACGATTAAATAGAGTGGTAATATTAGAGTGAGCAGGTTTGGAACCAAATTCATGACAGAAATTAATAAAAGGACGGAAAATCTTAGGACGGTAAGGAGCACTAGATTTATGGGCTAAACGATCTTTAATAACAGCAAGTATAGTATCAAACTGAGTAGATTTAAGGCGAACGTGGTTGAAAATTCAATAAATAAATTCAAAAGAATGAGCAGCCTCGTGGCGAAGTTTGAAAATAACATTAATTTCATCAGTCAAAGCAGGGATAGAAGAGTAAACACTAATTGCGCGATTAAAATACGCGTTAAAAGAAGCTTTTTTAGAGGATACAGGATGGAAAGAATTAGCGGGGATACAGGAGTTAGTAAAAGTAGATTTACGGAAAACAGAAGTATGAAAACCAAAATCAGAAAGGGTGACCAGAACATCAAGGAAAGGCAAGGAACAGTTAGATTCATGCTTAACAGTAGAATTAATCGAAGGGTAAAAATCTTTAACTTTATTCAAAAGGTGAAGGATATCATTTAAATCACGATCACAAATAATAAAAACATCATCCACGTAACGGCACCAAAGAATAGGTTTAATCGTTAAAAAAGACAAAACCTCGTTCTCGAGCTCCTGCAAAACGGCCTCGGCCAAAATACCAGATAAAGTGCTACCCATAGGGGTGCCAGAAGTTTGCAAGAAAACATCGTCACGGAAAGCAAAGTAATTTGTCTCTGCAATAATATTCAAGGTAGAAGTGATTACGTCGATAGTGGGGGTTTTAAATTGGTGACTATGAAGTTTTTTGACAATAATATCAATAGCAATGTCAACGGGGAAACTAGGGAAGAGGGAAACGATTTCAAAACTTTGGACAGCACTATTAGGATTAAATTTAGTTTTAAAAAGTAAATTAATGAAATTTTCAGGTAAGCTAATGGAAAAATTATGATTACTAAGATACGGTTTTAAGAAATGGGCAAAGGATTTCTCTAAAACATGAGTAGGTCCTGTACATTTGGAAACAATAGGGCGCATGGGATGATTTAATTTGTGAAGTTTTTTTTGACAAAAATTTTAGGGAGTTGATGTGAAGTACGAAAAACGGCAGATTTAATATTGGGAGGAAGATCTGTGCATTTTTTATGTTTTGCGATTCTAGTATTAATCAACGTAATCGGGAATTTTTTTACCTTGCTGCAGTCCATGTCGTCAATACACTTCTACATTGAATTAACATAATCAGTTATACTGCTAAGAACAAGCTGCTTAGTTTTGTCAGCAGATAAAATAACAAGGTCGGGGTTAGCTTTAAGTTTTCTAATTTCCGCTATTTCAGTGTTCAAAGCAATATCATAACTAGAATGCCTATTTTGACTTTTAAGTTTGTTATCTTTTTGAAAGGCGGAAATAGACCGATATAAAACAAAACGGGCGCGCTTTTTATGGTCTTGAGCCATATTAAGAAGAGCATCTTCCACAGGGGGAATTAAATTAATAGAACTGGGATTAACACAAGGTTATGCAAATTTTGGGCCTCTCTCAAGAGCTTTAAGCTGTATAGAGAAATATCAATGGAGGTACAATTTACGAAACGAAAAGGTAAAAGCGTTTTTAACTGAGGAAACATTTTAGGTTTTACAGCAAGAATTTCAAGCCGGGAATATTTAAATACAGGATGTTGAGAAGAAGGAAGCATCACTCACAAGAACAGCTTGACCGATTGCAGAATTAGAAGACTGTAAGTGCGAAGGTATTTTACTGGGATACCGTTTTAAATGGTTCGTCCAACAAGAACATTTTTAGCATCATGTATTTCTAAGTCATTACGGACATGGATTAGGTGAGTATATTATGAATATGAATTTAAATTACTTTGTAACTCTATCCTTAATCTCCGCATTGATATTAGTTTTTGTGAACGTTCCTGATATTTCTGGTATAGTGAATTTGTTGCTAGTGCACATCCTACCATTGTGAATTCTTTTTGCGAGTATATTTATACTCGCCTAATCCTTTTCCGTAATGACTTAGAAATACAGCATGATAAAAAATGTTCTTGTTGGACGAACCATTTAAAACGGTATCCCCGCAAAGTACCTTCGCACTTATCCTCTTCTAATTCTGCAATCGGTCAAGCTGTTCTTGTAAGTGATGCTCCTCCTTCTTCTCAACATCCTGTGTTTAAATATTCCCGTCTTGAAATTCTTGTTTTAAAACCTAAAATGTTTCCACAGTTAAAAAGACCGTTACCTTTTCCTTTCGTAAATTGTACCTCCATTGATATTTCCTCTATTCAGAGTAAAGCTCTTGAGAGAGGCTCAAAATTTGCATATCCTTGTGTTAATCCCAGCTTTATTTATTTAATTCCCCCTGTGAAAGATGCTCTTCTTAATGTGGCTCAAGGCCAAGGATCGCGCCCGCTTTGTTTTATATCGATCTATTTCCGCCTTTCACAAAGATAATAAACTTAAAAGTAAAAATAGGCATTCTAGTTATGATATTGCTTTGAACACTGAAATAGCGGAAATTAGAAAACTTAAAGCTAACCCCGACCTTGTTATTTTATCTGCCGACAAGACTAAGCAGCTTGCTCTTAGCAATAAAACTGATTATGGCTATTCAATGCAGAACTGTATTGACGAGATGGACTGAAACCAGGTCAAAAAATTCCCGATTACGTTGATTAATACTAGGATCGCAAAACTTTAAAAATGCACAGATCTTCCTCCTAATATGAAATCTGCCGTTTTCCGTACGTCACATCAACTCCCTCAAATTTTTGGTCAAATAAAACATCACAAATTAAATCATCCCATGAGCCCTATTGTTTCCAAATGTACAGAACCTACTCATTTTTTAGAGAAATCCCTTGCCCATTTCTTAAAACAGTATTTTAGAAATCAGAGTTTTTCTATTAGCTCTACAGCAAATTTTATTAATTTACTTTACAAAACTAAATTTAATCCTAATAGTACTCTCCATAGTTTTGATGTCGTTTCCCTTTTCCCTAGAATCCCCGTTGACATTGCTATTGATATTATTGCCAAAAAACTTCATAGTCACCAATTTAAGACCCCCCCCCCACTATCGACGCAATCACTTCTGCCTTGAATATTATTGGAGACAAATTACTTTGCTTTCCGTGACTTCTTGCAAACTTTTGGCACCCCTATGGGTAGCCCTTTGTCTGGTATTTTGGTCGAGGCCGTTTGGCAGGAGCTCGAGAATGAGGTTTTGCATTTTTTAACGATTAAACCTATTCCTTGGTGCCGTTACGTGGATGATGATTTTTTATTTGGGTTCGTGATTTAAATTATCTCCTTCACCTTTTGGATAAAGTTAATGATTTTTACCCTTCGATTAATTTGACTGTTGAGCATGAATCTAACCGTTCCTTGCCTTTCCTTTTTGTTCTGGACATTCGTTCTGATTTTGGTTTTCATAATTCCGTTTTCCGTAAATCTACTTTTACTAACTCCTATATTGCCGCTAATTCCTTTCATCCTGTATCCTCTAAAAAATCCTCTTTTAACGCGTATTTTAATCGCGCATTTAATGATTGATCTTCAATCCCTGCTTTGACTGATGAAATTAATTTTATTTTCAAACTTGGCCATAAGGCTGCTTATTCTTTTGAATTTATTTATAAATATTTCGCCAACATTCGCCTTAAATTTGCTCAGTTTGATACTAAACTTGCTGCAATTAAAGATCGTTTAGCCCATAAATCCAGTGTTCTTTACCATCCTAAGATTTTCCGTTTTTTATTAATTTCTGTCATGAATTTGGTTTCAAACCTGCTCACTCTAATATTACTACTCTATTTAATCGTATTCGATCCGATAAACTTGGGAATTTTGATGACTTTAAAAGCTTCGCTGGGGTGTATGTCGTACCCCTGTTATCTCCTGTTGGTGACTATAAATTTTACATTGGTAGTACAAAACGTACTGTTGGCATCCGTTTAGCAGAACACACTCCCGATGTCAAATTTGGTAAACTTCCTACGGCTCTTGCTCAATATGTGGTTAATGATAAATTTCTGCCCGTTTTTGAAAAACTTTCCTTTTAGTTCGTTGTAACAATTCATGTAGTATTATTCTTTATGAATCCCTGTTTATTTATATTTACAGTGAGTCGATTTGTAATTTTGATCCGTTCAAATTTTAAGTTATGTTTGGCGACTCATTTTCGACTCTATATAATTCAAACCTCTTAATAGTTATTTGTGAAGTCATTCTCAGGAAAATCAAGCTTGACGTTTTTCCAAAATTTGTATTAGTTCTTTTCTTGTAATATTTTTTTAAAAATTCGAAAGCGTTTAATCTAAATTTTGTAATTTCCGTGTATATTTCTTGTATTGTTCTGTAGTAAGTTCATTTACCATTTTATATTTTTATGCAAATTTGCTTTAAACTGGTCGCTATATATATAAACATTCCATGTATTTACTACTCATGTAGTCACTGATGAAGGGCGTATATACGTCCGGAAACGCTCTGGCAATTTTTAATATATGTTTTGTACGTCTTTTAGGATGTTTTAAATAAAAGACCTTTCGTTTTAAAGACGCTTTGTCCTTGATTTTATTAATTAATATTATTGCTTCACTGACAAATTTCATTATTCCTTTTTATCAAACAGAGAAATAAAAGGGAAGTAAATAGCAAAAGCTCCGATCGCGATCTGGAAGACCTACTCGCAGTTGGCCTTACAAGCCGAGACGTCAAAAGTTAGTGCTCCGGCCTCTGCTCTACGAGGTGACGGCCTAACAGTGGCGGCTCGTGAGCGACATGTAGAGGGGGGCGCTCATCTATGTATTTATGCCTATATATGTGTTAGTAATATATATATATATATATATATATATATATATATACAGGGTGTTCCATAAATTCCGAATTAGTTTAAAAATTCCTAAAAATTGAAGGAATTGGTATATTTGAATGCGGTTTGCGACAAAGTTAGTCTCATGAAAGGGGATTTTTTGGTAGAGGAAAAAAATAGTTCAAAATTTTGTCAATAGAGGGCGCTGCATGCAGGCAATCACAGAATTCCGTGGAAAACTACGTTTATTTGCATGCAAGTAACTGTGTACAAGCACGTCACAGCACTAAAGTACTTGTTCTATGTGTCCGCCGTCACCACAAATGATAGTTTGCAAGCGAGTGACAACATCGTTAACTGCAGCATATAGCATATCCGAATGGATGCAGGAGATTTCGTGGCGAATGGCATCCTTTAACTGCACTAAAGAAGATGGGCTGTCGCGGTACACTCGGGATTTTTCGTAATCACAGAGCCAAAAATCTAAGGGTGTTAAGTCCGGTGAGCGAGGGGGCATTCAATTGTACAGTGACGGCTGATTAATCGTTCTTCAGTAAAGGTTCTGCTCAGGAACTTCTTCACTGTGTTTGCGGTATAAGGAGGTGCCCCGTCTTGAATGAATGTCACTGTGTCAAGGACATTATGTTCCAATAAGCACGGTATCACTTTCTCCGTTAGCATTTGAAAGTAGAGTGTTCCATTAATTGAGCACGCCTGCCAGCCTGCTTTTGCACAGGGTTGTTCAAAGAAAAAAGGGCCCACAATAATGGACGCAGTGAATCCACACCAAACAGTAACACGTGGGGAATGTACGGGCTCCTCCCTGTAGGCATGTGGGTTTTCCTTTGCCCATACTCTACAGTTACGGGTATTGACTGTTTCATGCAATAAAAAATGAGCCTCGTCTGTCCACAAGGTATTGAGCAGCCATTGTGGATCATCGTCGATTTTCGACAAAGCCCAATTTGCGAATTGCGCTCACTTAACTGTGTCATTTGGTAAGAGATGGTGCAGTGCTTTGAACTTGTAGGGGTACAATTTTAATTACCCTGAAGGATGCGGAATACCGATGTCGTCGGTATACCACTTATTCTTGCCAGTTCTCGTGCGCTACTTGCTGCACTCGTTGACTGTTCCCTTAGAGCAGGGGTCTCCAAACTGCGGCCCGCGGGCCAACACCGGCCCGCGAGCACCACCAATCCGGCCCGCGGTGGCGTTCCGGACATGCTCGGTATCCGGCCCGTCATAGTTTATTTTGATTACATTGTAAAATTTATAATGTAAATAAATCATACAAAATAATAATCAGATGTTTATATTTAACGACCAATTAAGAAACACGATAACTGACATACATAATGAAATTGAACATTTTAACTGTAATTAATGATATGAGATTTATCCTAAAAACTTACAATAAGTGACATACATAGGTAATTCACATAATGAAATTAAACATTATGATTAATGAGATTTATGTAGCTGTAACTTTCCACTGACAATTGTTTGCAGTTGTGGTTCAAGTTTACTAGTAGAAATTATCAGCAGCGACTTCAAATGCTCATCAGTTAATTTGGATCTGTGAATATTTTCTGTATATTTCATTTTGTTTCTTCACATAGATAAGTAGTGCCGAAAGCGGAAGAAAAGTCACGAGCAAATTTATGCAATATTCTCACACAGTTTGATCAAACTGTGTGAGTGGAAGACTCTTATAAAATTCCTCACACAGTTTGATCAAACTGTTTGAGTGGAAGACTCTTATAATATTCCTCACACAGTTTGATCAAACTGTTTGAGTGGAAGACACTTATAAAATTCCTCACACAGTTTGATCAAACAGTGTGAGTGGAAGACTCTTATAAAATTCCAGCAATGATGAATTTAAATATTTTTCTTTAAAAATATCGCTACTCTGCAAATTAATCATCTCCATTTGAAGTTCTGGGGCAAGGGTTTCTATATCGGCGGTAAAAGGATTTTGAAAAATCTTGATATCGTTTGAAATTGCATCAAAATGTGAAAAACAAGACTCAAAATTAATTTTTAAAGCACCCAAAGCTTCAATTGCGAAATCTACCGGAAATGGAGTTTCAGTTTGATGACTGAATGTTTGGCATGTATTAAAACGCGTGAAACATTTTTTGTTCAATTGAGATTGAAACAAAACAATTTTTTGTCGGAAGGACTTAATATGAGTGTATAAATCAAGCAGAAGCTGGTTTTCTCCTTGTAATTTTAAATTAAGGTCATTCATATGTTTAGTTAAATCTGTATAAAATGATAACTTCCATAACCACTCATTGTTTTGTAACTCAGCCAGAGGACGATTCCTTTCATTCAAGAAAATTTCGATTATTGCTCGGAGCTCAAAAAATCGCTTTAGAACTTTTTTTTTCAGCTAAGCCAGCGTACTATAGTATAATATGGTAAGTCATTTTCTCCAATCTCTTCAATAAACTCGTGGAATTGACAATGTGATTGCTCATGTGATCTAAT
The DNA here is from genome assembly GCA_951213105.1 of Amaurobius ferox. Lineage (NCBI taxonomy): Eukaryota > Metazoa > Arthropoda > Arachnida > Araneae > Amaurobiidae > Amaurobius > Amaurobius ferox. The sequence goes on along the minus strand of OX578142.1, from coordinate 15,257,288 downwards.
ATAATTAACAGCTGGCATGACTGGCTTTAAAATTTCTGACATATCCAAGCATTTTGCGCACAAAGACTGTTGATGAATGATGCAATGTACGATTAATGGTTTTGAACCACCATCATTTTCTGCGGCCTTTGATACGAAAGCAACGACACGTTTATTTTTTCCACACATGTTTTTGCCACCGTCAGTAGTGATACACTTCAAGTTTTTCCATTGAAGATTGTTTTTCTGAACAGCATTTTCAACTCCTTTAAAAATATCTTCTCCAGTGGTCGTGCCGTGAATGCTATGAACGTCAAGAAGCTCTTCATACACTTCATAATTTTTATCTATCCCTCGAATAAAAAGTAACACTTGAGCAGTATCTGAAACATCTGTTAACTCATCCAGGGCCAAAGAGAACCAATCTAAGTGTCGATTTTTGTCAGACAATTGAGTTAATATATTTTCTGCATATTTGTTCGAGTCAATGTTTGCTGACAAACTAATATTTTTAAATAAATTAGCTTTTCCTGGACACATTTCTTCTGCTACTGCAATCACGCAATCCTTAATTAATTCGCCGTCAGTACATACTTCGCTGAGACACGTGGAAACTAGCACGAGTTGCTGCTTCTTGTTCAGCATTTACTTTCCTAAACAACAATTGCTGAGATTTCAACCCGCGTTTCAAAGATTCATATTTTTCTAATCGTAGGCTTCCTGTAAATTTGGAGTAATTCTGAGAATGCTTAGTCTCATAATGACGTTTTATATTGTATTCTTTGAGGACTGATATTGTTCCATTGCAAATTATACACATTGCCTTATTACTTGACCCAATCAGGAAATATTGATATCCCCATTGCTCTTTAAATGTCATTCATTTGTAGCTCAGACTTCGAAGTGTGAGGTTGTGATTTTGCGAAGCTGCTGCTTTTATCTTGTGGTGACTTTTCTTGCTTACGCTTGGGCGTGTTATATCATTTACGATAGAGCACGTCGGGCTAAATAATCTTCAACTTTATTGTGTGCGACTTTTCGCCATTTTGTGCTTTACCACGTGTGCTTTTACCACGTGTGCTTTTACCACGTGCTTTTCGTGCCTTGGATTGACACTGCTGGACTATGGAGCTGGACAGAGAAGTTTTGGAAGTGACGAGGGATGTTGCAAAGAAACTGGATGGAGATGATGCTAGGCCTCTCAGGGATGCCATGAATTCTTATTGTGACTCCCTGCCGGACGATGGACTTTCCCGTACGTGGACCCAGGAAGTGATGGACACAGTGAACTTCTGTGGATTACTGATCTACACGCTGACTCTGCATATCGGGGATATGCTGAAGAATTGACTCATCGACCAGGACAAGGACCAAGTCTCCCGGATTTGGGGTATGTTCAATTTTGTGAATTCTTTTATGTTAGGCTGTGACATGACTAAATTTAAGAGTAGTGACATGTATTTAATCTTTAAATCATTTGAGGATAATAACTTGAGATTAGGCAACACTGAAATTAAATCTAAACTGCTAGAAATAGGATTAATTAATGAAATTAAACTTGTTGGTAAATGTGAAACTGTTGAAAAACCAAGTAAAAGGGCTAGGACAGAGGAGTCTCCCACTAAGGGAACTCCTACTAAAAACCAGGATGAAAACTTAAACTTAAAATCTAGTGACCATGATAACATGGACTGTAATACTGCTAGTGATAGTGTTGTAAATTAAAATGTTAGAACTAGGACTTATGCTGAAATCGCTGCTCAACCTGTTCAATTTAAAAGTGCACCTAAACCTAAAGCGATTGAAAATAGTGGTAGAGATAATATTATGGAGGTAGAAAAAAAGAACCAAAAGCAGAGTGTTTCTTCATAAAGTTTAGAGACAACTACCAGGCTCTCCTTAAAAAGCTAAATGAAATTACAGGCAATAAAGTATCTGGAAAACTCAGATATGCTCAAACTTATACCCAATGACGCTGACTCCTATAGGGTTGTTCAGCGCCATTTGACTAGCGAGAAAATCCCCTTCCATAGTTCAAACCTGAAAACTGAAAAGCCTAAAAAGGTAGTATTGAAGGGGCTTCCAACTAACTATCACATTGGGGAGTTAAAAATGACGTTAACATCCAATGGATTAGACGTAGTCCGGGTTTCTCAACTGAGAAACACAAAAACAAGATTACCCCTGCCGATCTTTTTAATCAGCCTTAGGCCTACGGAACACTGGCAGAGGGTTTACAGACTCACAAGATTAGGGTACTTGGCTGTGAAGGTAGAGGCCTTCAGAGCTAGGGGCTTTAAAATTTGCTACCGGTGCCAGCAATTCAACCACTCATCTGAGAACTGCAGTATGCCACCAAACTGCCTGAAGTGTGCTGAAGGACACTTCACACGGGACTGCCAGAGACCCCGGACAGAGAAGGCAACGTGTGCAAACTGTAATGGAGACTACCCGGCGAACTTCAGGCAATGCCCGAAGAACCCCTGGAACAAGGGAAAGGCACCGAGGTATGCCACCCCCCCCCCAAAAAAAAAGATACCCCCTTGGAGGCAAAAGGCCCTCGAACCAAACCCCCAGCACCCCCTCAGGGCTCCTCGCACATAGTGCCACAGGTAAACAGGCACCAACCTTCAGCACCTACCAGATCGGTGCAAGAGCAGGCCCCCAAACCTTCGACCTCCAGAGAATTGACTCTGGAGGAAGTTAGAGCAGCTACAGCTGCAATTAAAAGGAGATCGGAGGCAGAAAAAGCCATACAGGCAAAGGATAGACTGGATAGGAAAGTTGAGGAATGGAAAGAAACTAAACGAGTCAGGGAGGAAGAAGAGCTCGCGCAAACCCAGCTGTTAGCTAAAACGGGTGGAAAAAAACAAAAGACTATCGGGTTCCAAAAGGACACTCACAAAAAAGTGCAAACCGCGGTTGAGGCTGAGGAAATGGAAGCTGAGACTGAACCGGCTGATAAATCTGATGCTGAAAAGATGGAGGATATCCTCAACCTCATCAGAGGTTTTATCAGCATGTTCAATCTTGACGACATAAAACATCTGTTGATGCAGTTTGCAGAGTTAGTACAAAAAATGAGCGATCCAATGATAATGGTCTTTGAGGCCCTTAAAATAATCACGGACTTTAAAAGTAACAGTGAGAATCAAACCCGTCATGGCTAGGTCCCAAAAGGAATCAATTAAAATATTATTTTGGAATGCGAACGGCATATCTCCAAGAATAAATGAACTTAGGAACTATGTAAACGAAAATGACGTAGACGCCTTATTAATTCAGGAAACTAGAGTTAGAGAAAGTAAAAAACTAAACATAGCCAACTACTCTGGTTATCATAATCTTAGCTCAAATACTAATGCTAGAACGCCCCATGGAGGAACAGCAATATACATTAAAAGAAATATTCCCCACGAGGAACTAAAAAGCATAAATCTTCAAAGTATAGAAAATACTAGTATAAAGATTAAAATTAATAATACTAGCCCGTTTATCCTAACCTCAACATATGTCAAAAATATGCGTAGAGTAGACGTAGCTGCGCAACTGGAACTGCTTTTCTCGCGATATCCAAACACGATACTCGCAGGCGACTTCAACGCACATCACCGAGCGTGGGGCTATAGGAGAGCCAATGCACGCGGTACACAGATACATAGACTGCTGAACACCACAAACACTAACATTATTGCACCGTCGACACCAACCTGCTTCTCAGGCGCCAGCGGCACATTCATAGATTTTGTCCTGACGCGAAACATAGACTACGCTCACACTATTAGTACCCTGGATGAATTCGACTCGGATCATTTACCGGTACTGGTGACATTCGACCTGAACACTCCTCTTCCAGCCTCTTTGGGACAAGAGAGGGTCAACTGGGAAGTATTCAAAAGAGCACTCTTCGAGCCGCACTTAGCAGTACCTAACATAATGAGCACGGCGGATATTGACTCTGCCACGCACACACTCACAACAGAAATCAAGAGAGCAATTGCCTCTGCCACAACACATCGTGAGTCTCCAAAAATGGCCACACTTTCCCACCATGTCAAACAATTAGTCAGGCAAAGGAATATAATACGTAAGACATGGCAGGCTAACAGAGACCCAGCCCTTAAAAGGGAGCTTAACAGACTCACGTGCAATGACAGGGGAAAAATTGTCGCAGAAAAGCAGCAACAGTATAAAGAACTAATCGAATCCCTTAGCCCAGAAGATGTATCGCTCTGGCAATTCGCAAAAAGACTCAGGAAACCTCAAACTAAGCTCCCGCCTCTAATGGATGGCGCTAAAATCGCGTACTCAGACGAGGAAAAAGCCGAGGCGCGCGCAAGCCATTATGAAAAACAATTCCAACCAAACCACGATCTAATGTGTCAGGACACCCTAAGAATGGTTAGACAAACTTTAAATAACTTCAGGAATTCCCCGGTAACGGCCGAGATTAACCCAGCCACCCCGCAGGAGATAGTAGAAATTATCAAAAACCTCAAAAACCGTAAAAGCCCAGGGCACGACAAAATCAGAAATATTGCGGTTAAAATCCTACCCCTAAACGTAATATGTTACTTGCCTATCTTAATAAATAAAATATTAAAACTAAACTACTTTCCCAAAAAATGGAAGGAAGCGATAATCTTAACAATACCTAAGCCAGGTGAGGATGCCACAATTCCAGCCAACTACAGACCAATTAGCTTGCTACCGACACTTACTAAAATTACTGAGAGAATAATTCTTAAGAGACTGAACACGCACCTTAGTGAGAATGACATCATCATTCCGGAGCAGTTTGGATTTCGGCCAAAGCACTCCACCACTCATCAATTGCTGAGAGTGGTAGAGTACATATCTTCTGGACTTAATAGTAAGACACCCACAGCTGCGATTTTTCTGGACATACAAAAAGCCTTTGATAAAGTATGGTACTGTGGATTAGCGTACAAATTGATCACGTTAAAAGTCCCTGACGCTCTTGTCAAACTTTTAATCTCATACTTAAATAACAGGCACTTTCAAGTCAGTGTAGGAGGTAACTTATCAACACCCAAGCTCATTAAAAGTAGTGCACCGCAAGGTTCTATCCTGGGCCCGACACTCTTTAACATATACCTGAACGACATCCCCAGGACTCCAAACACAGAGCTGGCACTCTATGCAGACGACAGTGCGATACTTGCAAAACACCCCTATGTCTCAGTAATGCACAGACATCTACAACACTTAGATATACTCCAAACATGGTTGGGAAAATGGCGAATAAAATTAAACCCCAATAAATTTCATTGGATCTATTTCTCGAGGAAAAACAAACCGCCCCCGCCACTGTATATAAACAATCATGCCTTACGCGCGGAAAAATCTACTAAATACCTAGGTGTAACGATAGATTCCCACCTAACCTGGAAACAGCACGTAACGAACTTAATCAAAAAAGAGTATATAACTACAGGAGCCTTATACCCAATGATAGGAAACGGAAATCTCAGTCATCAAAACAAACTGCTAATTTATAAATCGGTCATCCGCCCGGGAATGCTGTATGCAGCACCCGTATGGGGACATGCCTGTAAAACTACAATAGACCTCCAAGAGACAAAACAAAACAAAATCCTACGGATTATCAGGAAAGCTCCCAGGTATTTAAGGAACTCGGTAATTAGGAATGACTTCAAAATAAAAACTGTTAGAGCCCAAATTAAAAAGCTAGCGCTTAAATTTTACAAAAATTTGCCATCCGTTTCAAATGAACTGTTATTCAATCTGCATGACTATGATCATCGCAAGGCCAAATCGCGTAAGAGACCCCGCGCTGTTCTAAACATCGATAATCGGAATTAAATATCCAACCTCAAACATCTAATATCAAATACAACTCGCGACTAATGTTCAAAACTCTAAGCTGCTAAAAGCTAGGTAACCCTCAGATCTACATCAATCCCCCAAACTGCTTAAACTCTAAATGTGCAACAAACTGCCACACTAGGAGCTAGGACAAATAATAAAAAGTAGTAAATAAAAACCTCGAACCTCCAATTAGGGTCACTGAATTAATGTCACAGTTTGACGATAAGAACCACATATTGAAACTGGAGATTAAAGGCGCTTCGCACCTGGTGCTCTGTTCTGTACGACACTCGACTTTCTTTAAATGTTCTGCACTTTTGACCCTTGGGCTCTTGCACTCTGGCCCTTGGGACTTAGTGGAGGAGTCAGTGCGACCCTAACGCTAAAAAGTTTGGAGACCCCTGCCTTAGAGTGTTCATTTGCGAAGCCACAGCGGAGGTACGGACCTCTGACAAACGTGGTCTACCACTGTGAGGGCGATTACACAAACTTCCCGTTTCTTCGAAACGTCGTACAAGGGAACCCAGTCTGGCAAGAATGATTGGACCAGAACCTTTCTTCAATCTCTTCTGTGTCCGAAACCTTCGTGAAATTTCAGCCTGCGACTCGTGGCTTTGGTAAAACAACTTAACCAATAGTGCTTTATCCACCAATGTCAACATCACAATGAAAGCCAGTAACAGGAAAATTCAGAAATGAGCTTTAAATCGTACAACCAGCATTTTATAGGACTCTGATTTGCATATTTCCTGTGATTGCTTGCGTGCAGCGCCCTCTATTGACAAAATTTTAAACTAATTCTTTTTTCTCTACCAAAAAAATCCCCTTTCATGAGACTAACTTTGTCGCAAACCGCATTCAAATATACCAATTCCTTCAATTTTTAGGAATTTTTAAACTAATTCGGTATTTATGGGACACCCTGTACATATAAAATTGAAGAATTTTTATTTTACTTGTATTATATATACCTGAAATTAATCATTAAGCGAAAATGTTCTGTATAGCAAAAATGATAAGACGATGGACTGAAATAAATAAATATATATATATATATATATATGTATATATATATATATTATATATATATATATATATATATATATATATATATATATATATATATATATATATATATATATATATATATATATATAAAGCATATGTATATACATATACGTATTTTGGGCATAGCAACGGATGTATTAAAAATATAAACGACGGATGTATTAAGTAAAATAATGTACCTCTCACCTGCTCGCTCGTTCATAAAAATCCTGGATACATGGAACGTATCCTTCCTAGCGAAAAACATTACATAGTCCTAATTTACATTAAGGTAAAATTGTAGGGACTAGTTAAACTAAAAGTTATGCCCAGGGAGTTGACTGAAAAAATATGCATATTCTTGTGATACGTACTGGTGGTTCAGAGACTATAGCCATCTGTAAAATCAAAATCGGTGGATTAGGAGACGAGATGGAAAATTTGACGGAGGGGGGGGGGGGGTAAACACAGTAAGAGTTACGCTCAGGTATTTGCCACGTTAAAATTGCATATTCAGGTGACATGTAAAAATGGTGTAGAGTTTATAGCCACAAGCCGAACCAAAATCGCACAATTAGAAGCAGATATGTAAAATTGTGGGGATAAGTTAAACTAAAAGTTACGCCCAGGGTGTTGACACAAAAAACGCATATATATTATATATCCATCAAATAGGTGTATCAAACTGAGACGTACGGATGGTGCAGATAAAACAATCAGCATAAGCAAAATCATTCAATTAGGAGGTGAGATGGGAAATTTGTGGAGGGGGCTAGTTGAAGTAAAAGTTATACTCAGAGAGTTATCACAACAAAGATGCATAACCAGATGACATGTACAAATGCTGCAGAAACTATAGCCACTAGCAAAACTAAATTCACTCAATTAGGAAAAATGCTCGATAAAAATGTAAAATTATGGGGCTAGTTAAACTAAAAGTTACGCCCAGGGGGCTGACACAAAATATGTATATTCAGATAACACGTACAGGGGGTGTAGAGACTATAACCATTGTTAAAATCAAAATAGCTAAATTAGAATTCGAGATAAGAAATTTGGGGGCTACCTCAAGTAAAATTTACTCCCAGGGGATATCTGAGCAATATAGTTGCCGTCCGGGGTCAAAATTTCGAGGAAATTTAATATTAAAGATTTTAATAAATATTTAAAATTTCTTTTAGGTATTTTTAATGTTAAGTAGCTGAAAAAGTAAGACCGCTGGGTAGGTCAAGTGACCCCTCAAACTAAATATCCGAAACAACTTATTTCTGAACCGTCACTAAAAATAATCTAGCGATCACGGGTGTGCCAAAAATAGGAAACTCCAGGCGTTTAAAGAGTTAATTTGAAGTCAAACATATTGGCATTTGTCACCAGCAGATAATCCAGAGCACAGAACTGCCCCAAATCAGAAATAACCTCCTTCCCAAAGGATAGAACCACATTACATCAGAAATGACGAAATGCGAAACCACTTCAATAAGTAAGACAGCTGGGTGAGTCAATCGATCCCTCAAACTGAGTGTCCTAAACAACACATTTTATTCACGATGGCCAGAAACCCCTAAAATATCATAACCCCCCCCCTTCCCATCACCACACACGTACACTTAATCCACTCATTTGTTCAAATGTTTATTTAAACTTCCAAATATATAATAAAGACGAGAAAAAGGACAAACACATTCTTAAATGTAGGAAATTAAAGCCAAATTAGCCAGACTGAGCCAATTTGAGAGGTCCCTCTTCATGTTTTCCTACTCTTCTATTTCTCTTTGGCGAGAAGCGCTAGCAGAACGCGACACAATCTACTGGTAATTCTGCAATGTGTGTATTTCTTTTACGCCAAATTTCTAATATTATTCCCATACTATTCGTTCGCTCAGGAGATGCCCTTGAAAGGGACGCAGCTTTAAGAAATATCCCAGTATTTTCCCCTTATGTGTTGAAAATTCTTATGCACTACAGCTTTCGTGAGTCTCCTCTCTCTGAAGAAAGCTGTAGTGCTGCCATCTAGTGACATTTTTCATAACTTATTTTTAATAATTTTCGATTTAATTGAACCAAAAATTTGGATTTTTTCAATAGAAATTGTAATAAATCTGTATAACTAAAAAAATAATTTGGGGTGTTTACTCAATGGTGTCGCGCGTATCCGCGACTTCCCTTAATGACCGCGCCTACGCCCTAATACGCACAAAATTATGCTCTAAATGCACATTAGGCGAGGACGTAATACGCTCTAAATAAGCTCTTTTGATATACCCTAAATAGGCTCATTTAATACATCATAAGTAAGCTTATAGGATACACATTTAATTGCTACTTTGATACGCCCTAATTAAAATACCTTGATAGCCCCTAGATACGACTTTCGTCCTCGACTCGGGCGTAATACGACCTAAATAAGTTCTTTTGATATGGCCTAAATAATATATTTTGATACTTTCTAAATGAGTGCGCGAAGCGTATTCAAATAGGGGATACTTAAACCAACAGCACGTTTTCTAAATGAAAATACTTGCAAATTGTGCGATAATATTTTCGATCGCTAAAGAACCAGGGCCGGATACCACAGTGGTTAAGCACGGATATTGCACCAGAGTTCGATTCCCGTTTCTGTCCAAGCTACCTTCGTGCTCACGCGGGGAACAAGCACGTTACATTTGTAGATCCGAATGTCTGTTTGAGGGGTTGGTAGCCGGGGAAGGAGAGTACTGGCTATCGCCCCCACTGGGTTCCGGTCTAAATTGAGTGGCACTGTTTCCGTCGTCCAAGCATATACCCTACACCTTGGGTAGGTCATCTGGATCGTTAAAAAAGCGGTTTGTCCCACGATTAAAATTATACCGGAACTCGCAGTGAATTCTCGAAAACCAATCACCCACACACATTACCGCTCATTAGAACTTATACACTGCCTGGACAAAAAATTGCGCTGGGATTTGAAACAAGCAAATATTAAGGAGGGACGAAGTGGTGATGCATTTCGAAATTTTACATAATTCTACGGGCTGGTGGTATACATATATATCGTATACAACTTTTAAACATAACGCCATCAGCGTGCAGCTGATAAATTCACAGAAATCATGGCTGAATACGTTATATATGGATATCACAAAGTTTAAAAAGGGCCAAATTCTTGGCCTGTATCAATTGCAGACGACGTGCAAGGACATTGCGGAAATCACTGGCACTAGATTACGAACTGTCCAGTGCATTATTAAATCTTGGAAAGATGACGGTGGACCATCACTTTTGCGGAAAATGTGTGGTCGAAAAACAATCCTAAATAATAGTGACAGAAGATCATCATTCACTTAATGAAATCGAATCACAAACAATCGACCTTAGAACTCACAACCATGTTCAATAGTGGAAGCAAAACCTTTTCCACTCGCACGATGAGACGAGAACTCAAAAGACTAGGATAACACAGCTGTGTTCAAAAAAGGAAGCCACTGGTTACTGAGAGTAATCGGAAAAAGGACTCAAATTCGCCAAGGAACACAAAGAATGGACTACTGAGTAATGGGGGGTAATCATGTGGTCCGATGAGTCCAGATTTACTCTCTTCCGACATGATGAACACATCAGAATTAGAAATGAACCGCATGAAGCATTGGACCCCTCCTGTACTGTATCCACTGTACAGGCGTCAGGAGGCAGTGTTATGATCTGGGGTTACTTCTGTTCGTCTGGTCTAGGTGCAGCAACACTATGCAGCAATAAAATGAAGTCAGCTGAATATCTGACCACACTGAATGACCATTTTTTTCCATCAATGGTATTTTTCTTCCCTGAGGGTAATGGCATATTCCAGGATCACAACGCCACGATTCATCAAGCTAAAATTGTAAAAGATTGGTTCGAGGAGCACGAGGCTTCAATCGTACACTTGAATTGGCCACTACAAGGACCTGACCTCAATCCATTGAAGATATATGGGATATACCCCCAGAAGCAGCAAAGGAGTAATTTCACTCTTCCTTCATCAACCAAGGAACTTGGCAAAATGTTACAACAAATATGTCCACAAATAAGCGTTGAGACATTAATGAACTCACAGACACAATGCCACGACGAATGTATGCCGTAATTTGTACTAAAATGTTCCAATGAAATATTAACTTGCACAACTTTTTTTTTGACAGGCAGTGTAAATATGGAAGAATAAATGGGAATCTCCTGATTTTTCAGAATTTTAGAAATCCGGGGTTAAGGTGTACCATCCTACGAATGGTTTTGACAAAAAAAGTACCAAATATCTGTCTCTGATTAGATATTCTACTTGGGATTTTGCTCGTCAATCACTTTATGTCATGTCAGTCCTTCCTAATGGTCCCCCGTATATCCGTGCTCAATAGGAGGTCACAAACTTGAACGGTAGTTACTTTTAGAAGTGATTTTACCCTGGACCTACTTCCCCTCTTAACTACTTCGGTAGGGTCATGCAAAAAACTGTGTAAGCTTAACCCACTTAAGAAACATTTTTGGACCGAAAATTAAAGTTGAATTATCTATCTACTTAATTGTTTTAACTATGCTACAGATTGGGAGCAAAAAAAAGCAAAACCAGGAAGATTGGAAGATTGTTTTTCGGAAGCGGACAAGTTTGAAAATTAATGAGAAGTTTCACATTCAAATCATTGAACATTCAGAAAGAGAAAAATTATTATTTTAATTATTAATTTCTATAATTATTTCTTTTATTGTTCGAAGATATCGCACAATGTTTATGCCAAAAATTAAAATTGTGCGACTCTTCGAATTTTGAATACAACAATATACATATGATAATCATATAAAGTTTCATAAACTCATTTTTTTAATATGAAGGAATTAGCATATGGATTCATTTGAAAGCTGGCTGAAAAGATGATTCTTCAATCTTTCCGATGTTGTCAGGATGGAAACTCTCCTATAAAATTTTCGATTTCCAAGGAACGCATCTGTGCAAAAATCGCTCAAAATCACTTCAACATTTAATAACTAAAAAAAATAATTCAAATTTTAAAAAAATCTCGGCAAGGTGTTCCAAATTGGATGGCTGTAGGATGCTTAGTTTTTCACGTACCCGACGGACAAACAAAATGACTGAGATCAAACAAAATTATTGATATTACAGATACGGCGACTAGATAAATTTGCTTCAGTAACGGTACTTTATTATGAAATATCTAATTTGTATCTTAGGGAATATTAAAAAATAATAACTTATTTTGTTAAAACATGTTTCAATTTTATTTTTATTACAGGTATGGAGACTAGATTAATTTTAATCAGTAACGGTACTTTATTATAAAATATCTCTTATGTATCATAGGGAGTAGTAGAAAAAATAATTTTTGTTGTAACATGTTTGATTTTTTTTATTACTATTACTAATATGGAGACTAGATAAATTTTGTGTCGTAAAGGTACTTTATAATGACATATCTAATTTGTATCTTTGGGAAAATTAATAAAAATAATTTACATTGCTGAAACATGTTTGATTTTTCATTATTATTACAGATATGGAGACTAGAATTATTTTGTTCAGTGACGGTGATTTATTATGAAATATCTAATGTGTATCTTAGAGAATATTAGAAAACATATTATCTTCTTATTTGAAGTTTCTTTTTTATTACAGACATGGAGACTAGAATAGTGTTGTTCAGTAACATTACTTTAATATGAAAAATCTAATGTGTATCTTGGGGAATATTAGAAAAAGTAATTTACTTTGTTAAAACATGTTTGATTTTTCTTTATTATTATAGATATTGAGACTAGAATTATTTTGTTCAGTGACGGTACTTTATTATGAAATATCTAATGTGTATCTTAAAGAATATTAGAAAACAAATTATCTTCTTATTTGAAGTTTCTTTTTTATTACAGATATGGAGACTAGAATAGTTTTGTTCAGTAACACATTACTTTAATATGAAAAATCTAATGTGTATCTTGGGGAATATTAGAAAAAGTAATTTACTTTGTTAAAACATGTTTGATTTTTCTTTATTATTATAGATATTGAGACTAGAATTATTTTGTTCAGTGACGGTACTTTATTATGAAATATCTAATGTGTATCTTAAAGAATATTAGAAAACAAATTATCTTCTTATTTGAAGTTTCTTTTTTATTACAGATATGGAGACTAGAATAGTTTTGTTCAGTAACACATTACTTTAATATGAAAAATCTAATGTGTATCTTGGGGAATATTAGAAAAAGTAATTTACTTTGTTAAAACATGTTTGATTTTTCTTTATTATTATAGATATTGAGACTAGAATTATTTTGTTCAGTGACGGTACTTTATTATGAAATATGTAATGTGTATCTTAAAGAATATTAGAAAACAAATTATCTTGTTATTTGAAGTTTCTTTTTTATTACAGATATGGAGACTAGAATAGTTTTGTTCAGTAACACATTACTTTAATATGAAAAATCTAATGTGTATCTTGGGGAATATTAGAAAAAGTAATTTACTTTGTTAAAACATGTTTGATTTTTCTTTATTATTATAGATATTGAGACTAGAATTATTTTGTTCAGTGACGGTACTTTATTATGAAATATCTAATGTGTATCTTAAAGAATATTAGAAAACAAATTATCTTGTTATTTGAAGTTTCTTTTTTATTACAGATATGGAGACTAGAATAGTTTTGTTCAGTAACACATTACTTTAATATGAAAAATCTAATGTGTATCTTGGGGAATATTAGAAAAAGTAATTTACTTTGTTAAAACATGTTTGATTTTTCTTTATTATTATAGATATTGAGACTAGAATTATTTTGTTCAGTGACGGTACTTTATTATGAAATATCTAATGTGTATCTTAAAGAATATTAGAAAACAAATTATCTTGTTATTTGAAGTTTCTTTTTTATTACAGATATGGAGACTAGAATAGTTTTGTTCAGTAACACATTACTTTAATATGAAAAATCTAATGTGTATCTTGGGGAATATTAGAAAAAGTAATTTACTTTGTTAAAACATGTTTGATTTTTCTTTATTATTATAGATATTGAGACTAGAATTATTTTGTTCAGTGACGGTACTTTATTATGAAATATCTAATGTGTATCTTAAAGAATATTAGAAAACAAATTATCTTGTTATTTGAAGTTTCTTTTTTATTACAGATATGGAGACTAGAATAGTTTTGTTCAGTAACACATTACTTTAATATGAAAAATCTAATGTGTATCTTGGGGAATATTAGAAAAAGTAATTTACTTTGTTAAAACATGTTTGATTTTTCTTTATTATTATAGATATTGAGACTAGAATTATTTTGTTCAGTGACGGTACTTTATTATGAAATATCTAATGTGTATCTTAAAGAATATTAGAAAACAAATTATCTTGTTATTTGAAGTTTCTTTTTTATTACAGATATGGAGACTAGAATAGTTTTGTTCAGTAACACATTACTTTAATATGAAAAATCTAATGTGTATCTTGGGGAATATTAGAAAAAGTAATTTACTTTGTTAAAACATGTTTGATTTTTCTTTATTATTATAGATATTGAGACTAGAATTATTTTGTTCAGTGACGGTACTTTATTATGAAATATCTAATGTGTATCTTAAAGAATATTAGAAAACAAATTATCTTGTTATTTGAAGTTTCTTTTTTATTACAGATATGGAGACTAGAATAGTTTTGTTCAGTAACACATTACTTTAATATGAAAAATCTAATGTGTATCTTGGGGAATATTAGAAAAAGTAATTTACTTTGTTAAAACATGTTTGATTTTTCTTTATTATTATAGATATTGAGACTAGAATTATTTTGTTCAGTGACGGTACTTTATTATGAAATATCTAATGTGTATCTTAAAGAATATTAGAAAACAAATTATCTTGTTATTTGAAGTTTCTTTTTTATTACAGATATGGAGACTAGAATAGTTTTGTTCAGTAACACATTACTTTAATATGAAAAATCTAATGTGTATCTTGGGGAATATTAGAAAAAGTAATTTACTTTGTTAAAACATGTTTGATTTTTCTTTATTATTATAGATATTGAGACTAGAATTATTTTGTTCAGTGACGGTACTTTATTATGAAATATCTAATGTGTATCTTAAAGAATATTAGAAAACAAATTATCTTGTTATTTGAAGTTTCTTTTTTATTACAGATATGGAGACTAGAATAGTTTTGTTCAGTAACACATTACTTTAATATGAAAAATCTAATGTGTATCTTGGGGAATATTAGAAAAAGTAATTTACTTTGTTAAAACATGTTTGATTTTTCTTTATTATTATAGATATTGAGACTAGAATTATTTTGTTCAGTGACGGTACTTTATTATGAAATATCTAATGTGTATCTTAAAGAATATTAGAAAACAAATTATCTTGTTATTTGAAGTTTCTTTTTTATTACAGATATGGAGACTAGAATAGTTTTGTTCAGTAACACATTACTTTAATATGAAAAATCTAATGTGTATCTTGGGGAATATTAGAAAAAGTAATTTACTTTGTTAAAACATGTTTGATTTTTCTTTATTATTATAGATATTGAGACTAGAATTATTTTGTTCAGTGACGGTACTTTATTATGAAATATCTAATGTGTATCTTAAAGAATATTAGAAAACAAATTATCTTGTTATTTGAAGTTTCTTTTTTATTACAGATATGGAGACTAGAATAGTTTTGTTCAGTAACACATTACTTTAATATGAAAAATCTAATGTGTATCTTGGGGAATATTAGAAAAAGTAATTTACTTTGTTAAAACATGTTTGATTTTTCTTTATTATTATAGATATTGAGACTAGAATTATTTTGTTCAGTGACGGTACTTTATTATGAAATATCTAATGTGTATCTTAAAGAATATTAGAAAACAAATTATCTTGTTATTTGAAGTTTCTTTTTTATTACAGATATGGAGACTAGAATAGTTTTGTTCAGTAACACATTACTTTAATATGAAAAATCTAATGTGTATCTTGGGGAATATTAGAAAAAGTAATTTACTTTGTTAAAACATGTTTGATTTTTCTTTATTATTATAGATATTGAGACTAGAATTATTTTGTTCAGTGACGGTACTTTATTATGAAATATCTAATGTGTATCTTAAAGAATATTAGAAAACAAATTATCTTGTTATTTGAAGTTTCTTTTTTATTACAGATATGGAGACTAGAATAGTTTTGTTCAGTAACACATTACTTTAATATGAAAAATCTAATGTGTATCTTGGGGAATA
This sequence comes from Amaurobius ferox, assembly GCA_951213105.1. NCBI lineage: Eukaryota > Metazoa > Arthropoda > Arachnida > Araneae > Amaurobiidae > Amaurobius > Amaurobius ferox. The sequence continues at coordinate 15,241,152 of OX578142.1, read as the reverse complement.
TTAGAAAAAGTAATTTACTTTGTTAAAACATGTTTGATTTTTCTTTATTATTATAGATATTGAGACTAGAATTATTTTGTTCAGTGACGGTACTTTATTATGAAATATCTAATGTGTATCTTAAAGAATATTAGAAAACAAATTATCTTGTTATTTGAAGTTTCTTTTTTATTACAGATATGGAGACTAGAATAGTTTTGTTCAGTAACACATTACTTTAATATGAAAAATCTAATGTGTATCTTGGGGAATATTAGAAAAAGTAATTTACTTTGTTAAAACATGTTTGATTTTTCTTTATTATTATAGATATTGAGACTAGAATTATTTTGTTCAGTGACGGTACTTTATTATGAAATATCTAATGTGTATCTTAAAGAATATTAGAAAACAAATTATCTTGTTATTTGAAGTTTCTTTTTTATTACAGATATGGAGACTAGAATAGTTTTGTTCAGTAACACATTACTTTAATATGAAAAATCTAATGTGTATCTTGGGGAATATTAGAAAAAGTAATTTACTTTGTTAAAACATGTTTGATTTTTCTTTATTATTATAGATATTGAGACTAGAATTATTTTGTTCAGTGACGGTACTTTATTATGAAATATCTAATGTGTATCTTAAAGAATATTAGAAAACAAATTATCTTGTTATTTGAAGTTTCTTTTTTATTACAGATATGGAGACTAGAATAGTTTTGTTCAGTAACACATTACTTTAATATGAAAAATCTAATGTGTATCTTGGGGAATATTAGAAAAAGTAATTTACTTTGTTAAAACATGTTTGATTTTTCTTTATTATTATAGATATTGAGACTAGAATTATTTTGTTCAGTGACGGTACTTTATTATGAAATATCTAATGTGTATCTTAAAGAATATTAGAAAACAAATTATCTTGTTATTTGAAGTTTCTTTTTTATTACAGATATGGAGACTAGAATAGTTTTGTTCAGTAACACATTACTTTAATATGAAAAATCTAATGTGTATCTTGGGGAATATTAGAAAAAGTAATTTACTTTGTTAAAACATGTTTGATTTTTCTTTATTATTATAGATATTGAGACTAGAATTATTTTGTTCAGTGACGGTACTTTATTATGAAATATCTAATGTGTATCTTAAAGAATATTAGAAAACAAATTATCTTGTTAATTGAAGTTTCTTTTTTATTACAGATATGGAGACTAGAATAGTTTTGTTCAGTAACACATTACTTTAATATGAAAAATCTAATGTGTATCTTGGGGAATATTAGAAAAAGTAATTTACTTTGTTAAAACATGTTTGATTTTTCTTTATTATTATAGATATTGAGACTAGAATTATTTTGTTCAGTGACGGTACTTTATTATGAAATATCTAATGTGTATCTTAAAGAATATTAGAAAACAAATTATCTTGTTATTTGAAGTTTCTTTTTTATTACAGATATGGAGACTAGAATAGTTTTGTTCAGTAACACATTACTTTAATATGAAAAATCTAATGTGTATCTTGGGGAATATTAGAAAAAGTAATTTACTTTGTTAAAACATGTTTGATTTTTCTTTATTATTATAGATATTGAGACTAGAATTATTTTGTTCAGTGACGGTACTTTATTATGAAATATCTAATGTGTATCTTAAAGAATATTAGAAAACAAATTATCTTGTTATTTGAAGTTTCTTTTTTATTACAGATATGGAGACTAGAATAGTTTTGTTCAGTAACACATTACTTTAATATGAAAAATCTAATGTGTATCTTGGGGAATATTAGAAAAAGTAATTTACTTTGTTAAAACATGTTTGATTTTTCTTTATTATTATAGATATTGAGACTAGAATTATTTTGTTCAGTGACGGTACTTTATTATGAAATATCTAATGTGTATCTTAAAGAATATTAGAAAACAAATTATCTTGTTATTTGAAGTTTCTTTTTTATTACAGATATGGAGACTAGAATAGTTTTGTTCAGTAACACATTACTTTAATATGAAAAATCTAATGTGTATCTTGGGGAATATTAGAAAAAGTAATTTACTTTGTTAAAACATGTTTGATTTTTCTTTATTATTATAGATATTGAGACTAGAATTATTTTGTTCAGTGACGGTACTTTATTATGAAATATCTAATGTGTATCTTAAAGAATATTAGAAAACAAATTATCTTGTTATTTGAAGTTTCTTTTTTATTACAGATATGGAGACTAGAATAGTTTTGTTCAGTAACACATTACTTTAATATGAAAAATCTAATGTGTATCTTGGGGAATATTAGAAAAAGTAATTTACTTTGTTAAAACATGTTTGATTTTTCTTTATTATTATAGATATTGAGACTAGAATTATTTTGTTCAGTGACGGTACTTTATTATGAAATATCTAATGTGTATCTTAAAGAATATTAGAAAACAAATTATCTTGTTATTTGAAGTTTCTTTTTTATTACAGATATGGAGACTAGAATAGTTTTGTTCAGTAACACATTACTTTAATATGAAAAATCTAATGTGTATCTTGGGGAATATTAGAAAAAGTAATTTACTTTGTTAAAACATGTTTGATTTTTCTTTATTATTATAGATATTGAGACTAGAATTATTTTGTTCAGTGACGGTACTTTATTATGAAATATCTAATGTGTATCTTAAAGAATATTAGAAAACAAATTATCTTGTTATTTGAAGTTTCTTTTTTATTACAGATATGGAGACTAGAATAGTTTTGTTCAGTAACACATTACTTTAATATGAAAAATCTAATGTGTATCTTGGGGAATATTAGAAAAAGTAATTTACTTTGTTGAAACATGTTGGATTTTTCTTTAATACAAAACGAAATATATATAATACAGATTTAAAAATTTTATTTGGTTGATCAGTACATAAAAATAGTGATTAGTCAATATGTTTAACTAAGCTTTAATATTATATAGTCAGCACTCAGGAATTTAATACTAAGAGAATACTGATTGGGCAAAGTTGCTAAATATAAATTCAAATATAAAATGTAAACTATATACGTAAAATATATATTCTTATATATATATATATATATATATATATGCACTATATTCGAATATATATGTAAACTTTCTCACGCTCTCAATTTTTCGGACGAAAAATATAAAAGGAAGATTTCAAATATAAAGAGACTACAAAATAGTACTATATTTTTTAATTAACAACAAATGTCATTTTTTCATTAGCAATTATGCAAGTATTATAAATTTCGAATTGTTATACAAATTAAATACGAACGAATTTTCTCTACATTAATAAAAAAGTAACTAGCAGCAGCCATTGATAAAAGCATTTTAAATTGTTTTTAAGCTAGCGCCTGTCCTATGGTATCCAATGATTTGCTTTAGAATAGTGTGCCATGTGTCACCTCCTAGTTTACTTACAATTGGATGAACATTTAGAGTTTTCATACAACATTTTATTATTTACACCAGTTTTCCGTCATTTATCTTCAAAATATAACCTTTCATTGCTAAAATCACTTTTACAGTTGCCATTTCAAAAGAATGGAATATATAAATGCTTTAAACAATCTATCTATATATACTAATTGCCAAGTGTCCGTCTATCTGCCCGTCACGCTTTTTTTAGGCACTTCCCGAATAGATAGGGATTTGCAATTTGGTACATGGGTCGATAGTTCGATAAAAACTCCTGGAAAAATCGAATTTTTCAAAAATGTTCTGTAGAGGGGGTGCTCCACAACAAAACGTTCGAAAAGTGAAATGGTAGGAAACCATACTATGCGATGAGAGAGAGCCTTCAAAATTAGTGTACTGGTAAATCGTTCGAAAGGAAGATAGTGTGCAATTTCAGATTTCCAATATTTGCTACTCTAGGGGGTGCCGCGCACCGTAATGTTCGATTTGACGAACAAATGAGAAACGCCTGTATTAAAATTTGATAGAGGCTCGAATTTTGGTATGGGGGCTAATCATTTGATGAAACACCCAAGACGAATATATTTTTTCAAAAATGTTCGTTTAAGGGGGTGCTCCAGAGAAAAACGTTCGACAGGTGAATTGATAAAAGTAACATGCTTCGGGATGAGACAGAAATTTCAAATTTGATGTACGGGTAGATAGTTTGAAAGGAAGAAAGTGTACAATTGCAGTTTTCCAATATTTTCCACTTTAGGGGGTGCCGCACTCCAAAATGTTCGATTTTCAGAATAACGGAGAAACACCCCTATTTTATAAAGGAGAAACGTGATAGAGGCTTGATATTTGGTATATGGACGAATCATCTGATAGAAAACCGAAGAAGAATACAGTATTTCAAAAATGTTCAATTAAGGGGGTGGGTACTCCACACAAAAACATTCGAAAGGTGAAATGATAGAAAAGGTATGCTTCGCGATGAGATAGAGACTTCAAATTTGGGATACGGTTAATAGTTGGAAAAGAAGAAAGTGTGCAATTTCAGTTTTCCAACATTTGCTATTATAGTCGGTGCCTCACACTAAACTCACACTTTAAAACTTGTTGATTTCAAACTGCATTATGTGTACTACACAGGTATAAAAATATTTTTTTTTTACCTTGTTTCGTTTAGTTTCTATTAGCTTCCCAAATCGGGGAGTTCTTTCTGACGCACCCTGTATATTCAAATAAATTTAATGGCCATTACATTTTTGACTGGAATATATCAATTACGGTTCAGATTTAAAGATTACGGTATTGATATTTTCAATTTCTTACGTTATCCGGTTTATTTTGGAAATGATTTTTCAAGCAAATTGTTGAAGCAGAATAAAAATATGAATATACCTTTTAATACCATATTAGCGCTTTCATTTTGGAATATATTGATCCAATTTCATATTTTTTGTAAATTTGTTTACAAACAAGAGCAAGATGTTTTATTCTTCCGATCGGACGGTCAAGATAATTCTGTACAGCGAGAACAGATATTCTTTTTAAGATAATTAAATCAAATATTTTAATAGGTTTGAATTAAAATGCCATTTAAAATACTGCATGAATTTAATAAATTAAATTGGAAATTGAGCTTGGAGCACTCTGTTTCTTATACTTTTTATTATAACTTTTATCAAATTTTAAAAAAAGACTATAAAAAGTTTACCGCAAACTCTATATTTTTATTTATATTTATTCCGTTTTTATATTATATATTCGGTATGAAGAATGGGTATACTGCTAGTTAAAAATTAATTTATTATTCAGAGCTCTAATATAAATGCTATCGTTATCGCTAGCTATTAAATACATAATTTCTGTCAAGGTTCCAAATGGCCCTATGCCACTTAAATTGTTTTCGTCGTAATGTAAATGTTACAACATGTAACAGACGGAGTCTCAGCAAGTGAGGGGTTTCCATTTATATAGTGGTTAACTTTTCATTTTAGGGCACATTTTTAATCTGCTTTTTGGTTTCTCTTAGTCGTCGTTGGTCCCAACTGATATGCAATATTCACTTTTATTTAGAGCATATAGTCTGCTGCGCGAGTGTACTCGGATTGCATAAGAGGACTAAGCGGTCACTTATTAGCAATTCATTTCTGATTATTTAGGAGGGTGTCGTGGAAATGAGTGAATGGCAGAGAACAAGGGCTCCGAGTGGACCCACAAGGAATGCATTACCCCTGTGTAGCAGAAAGCACAAAAGATCTCGCAAATCGAGCGCCAGGGAATAGGGGGTTCCAAAGAAAATTCCGGTTATTGGAAATCATTTGCGAATAGGGGGTGAAGCTCACTAGCAATCTTAAAAAAAGATGTTGAAAAAACTTGAAAACTTACTTGTGTGGCTCTTGAAGTTCTTCAATCACAAAATTTAAATAGTTCCTATACATAAAAAAATGTCATTATAGCATACATAGTATTAAGGGAGACTGGGTTAACAAGATAATTTTTCATTAATAAGAAAAGTAGCTTTCACACATATCATAAAGTAACTAGGATGAGCCAAGCGTGCACAAAAAAAACTATAAAACGTTTTTTTTTATTGAATAAATTTCGTAAATAATTTCTAAATATTTGGCATCTGAGTTAAGAGAAAATCAGTTGTTGCCTTTAACTTTTCCGATATATTTTGCAAAAATTTCGTAGATTTGGCGACATTTTTGTCAATTTAGTGATATTTTCAAAAAAACCGCCACATTTTTCGTCAATGTCTACAAATTTGGTGCAAAATGTATTGCCAAAGATTAGCACAAATAGAGAAATATTTCTTTATATAAAATTTTATATGCCAGAGCTTAATGTATTATATTAGAGAAAACATAAGAATACTAATTTGAATAAATAAATAATCACAATTCACAAACGTTGCCTTTAGAATAAAATAACATTTAAAAAATATTGAAATTTAATTGTTTCATCATAAATCATAAAATATATAACCGTAAGCTCGATGGTTTTAATAAACAGTTGTCATATAATAATCATTGCTGGATTATTGTAGGACAATCGTTAGCACAAGTTGCAAACTATACTTTAAGTATCAAAACATTAAATTTCAACAATGGTTTATTTCGAGAAAGCGCGCGAAAGTTTCAAAAATAGTTTTTCAACTAGACTTAATATGGTGACCTCTGACCTCAATTATCTCAGTCTAAAGACCGAATTAGAAAATTTGGATTTTGTCACAACCTATAACTCGGCTAATTTTATCAAATTTCGTGCAAATCGCTCAAAATTCACTAAAAATACAATGGCAACAACAGGAACGTATTTGAGTCGTATTAAGTCTCGCTGTGCTTCAATAAAAATGTATTTTTGAATAGATCGAAAAAAGTAATTGTATAGGATTTGTACATGTCAATTGTAATGGAACATGATATATTTCCCCTTAATTTTTTTTTTCAATTCTGCTTTATAAAATTAAAGCAATGGATATTTACATGGGAAAGAAAGGTCAGAATGAATCTAATAGATCATTTAAATGTTTATGTATAAAACAAAGAACATAATGTCACCATAACTTCTAGGTAAGTAGTATTCGATGGTATAAGAAAATAAATTAACTTTACGTAAAAAAGTATGTCTTCAAAAAAAAATTAAAAAATTCTTCTTATTTAAAATTAATTCAAATTTTCTATGTATAAAATAAAGGCCGTGCCTCAAGAACTATTTATTATGAAAAAAAAAATCCAATTGTGTTGGTTATCATATAAAACAAATAGTTTGAGTTTTATAGTTATTAACGATATAAACTAACAGTAGGTTAACATTTCAGTACTCAAATTTTAAAGTATAGGGATATTAACATTAAATTTATTTTTAGAACCATTTTTGTCTTATGTAAAAATCTACCATTCATATTCTCTATAAAGTTTAAAAGATAAATTATATGTATGTTGTTGGTGAACACAGTGTATATATTTAAAAATATAGCCCATTACATACTATAAAATGAAAATTTGTACAAGCTTGAAGAACTATTGATTATGAAATCATCAGCATTAATCATGAATCGTCAGTAGCAGTACTTTTTATCGAGCATAACAAACAATACCAACTCTTCTGACTAAAATCGGGAAGTTTTGAACTCATACTCAGGCAGCAAGCATAAAGCGGAAGTAATAATGTGTGCTACTACAAGTGATTTGGGTATTTGTAAGAAAACACAAGAACTCGAATATTTTATTAGAAAAAGTCAAAATTCCTTTTTTAGTTGAAATAGTAAAGTGACCCTAGATTATCTAAAACTAGAAATTGCTTAGAATAGTTGGGAGGAAATGTTTAAGGCACCAAATACGACAAAATGATGCTTTCATTGAAGAGTTGTTTGAAGAGAGACAATTTAGAGGAGTTTGTGTGTTACATTAAAATCCAACAATAAATTAGAAGTTGTCGTTGTTAAATAAAATCAATTTGTTTTTCTTCTTTGGTATTATCATAGAAGTTAAGTCAAACTAATATTTTGGCGCAAAAATATTTATCTTTTAATTTTAAGGGTTTATTGTGAACGGGACACATACCAATTGGTCTTATTACAAAATCTGATTTCCAAATAAAAAGTTAATAAAATGTACCCTTGTTTCCGTCATTTTAATTCAGGAAATAGTAAGTATCATAGCCATACCTAGATTAGCATCAAGTTCCAAAGACAATAAAAAAAGGAAATTAATTTCTTTACATAAATCTACAATTAATTCTCGTTGCGATTTTAAAAATACATTTGTATTTTCCAAAAGTTAAGATTTAATTAAACATTCACTAGTATTTAAGCCTGATAAAGACTGGGAAAAACTCGCAAAAAATTACGATGCAATTTTTTTTTTAAATAATGTTTATTTTGTTTTAGAATATATGGCACTTTTCATCAAATATAGTCGTCTTAATCGAAAATTAGCTGAGCTCATTTCTGTACCTTGATCAATGTCATAAGTTTGTAGGTCTCCGCCTTCTAGGGACAGGGGGCATCTAGAACTGAGATGTCAAACTTCATCTTGTAAAGTGCAAATATTTCTTTCAAAGTATATCAGCAGGACAGGATTGAATTAAACACTAATTTTATATAAAAAAGATATTTTATTTAAATTTAAAATATGCATCTAAATTAAAATGACATCAAGCCATTATTTCAAAGATCCAGATACTTGACATCTTTTCAGCTTACGTCATCGATGTACGGCGTCAAAACGGTTGTATTGATTTTGAGAATTAACTGAAAATGTTTATTTGTGAATCTTGAACGATATTGAGATTTATTAAAAAATATTTTTTTATATGTGATATTAGTGCGCTGCAGAGGTATGACTAAATCTACTACATAGAAGAAACAATCGCAAGGCAATATTATTAGAGGCTTATTAAATGAAAAGATTACGTGCGTCTTCAGTAGGTATCGGGAATCTGTACATATAGTATATGTTCAATGTATAGAAAAAAACTATTTCTGAAATTAGAGTATTATTAATTAAGGTCGTGGGCATGCCTGATGTAGAAGGTCTGAAAAGCCCTCGGGAAGGAAATCCAAACCATTCGATTTTGTCCCGCAATCGATATAATAGGAAGGAGTGCAGTCACCTAAAAGCTTGTGGATGCTCTCCTAAGATCTCCGATCGATTTTTTCCGCCCCGGAAGAGAAATCGAATGTCCAGGCACGGATATTTTCCTTTCAGCCTTCTAGGTGATCGGAAAAACTTATGTAAGAATTCCCAAGAAAATTAAAAATTCTGCCTTGTGGTCAATACTATAAATGTGTAAATATTTAGCCTTCGAAATTACCGGAGGGCTTCTGAAATACACAAACACTTTAGACAATTATTATATACATAGATACCCAATGGTACTTTGGAAAGTTTAAGAATCGTAATTCCATTTACGGCGTTTGTTTGGGACAATAAAGAAAATAACTAAAAAAATTTTGAAAATATTAACAATTTGAAACATAAAGGATTAAAAGTGCATTGGAGGGAAAATGTTAAAAGTCACTTACCATCCGTTATATGCAAAAAGTCCCGAATAGAAAGACAATGCTATTTTTGTTATATCTGTTTCCGAGTTATCAAAGTTAAAGTGCTCCACATGTCCTGCCAATAAAGAAGCCTATAATAAATTTATCAGTAGTTCTAAAAACAAAAGTCAAAATTTTTACACAAATTATTTAAATTGAAAAATAACCAAACCGATTATCTGAAACAGTCGGAATTCGAAGATAAGAGAAATTATGATATTTAAACAGATAAAGTATTTTCAAAACTATTTTAAAGGTATAGTATGACATTATTCCCTTTTTTACATATCTAATACATTTTTTTGCGTTGTAAAGCGAGTGTATTAAAATGGACGGGGATGTGGAGAGTGTATGAATATTTTTTCTCCTTTATCTAGGATTAGGACAGTCAGCGATAATTAATTTAATAATTTACTTCAGTCTTCAATTTCCTTGAAATCGCGGTTTTCTCAGAAAGAAAAAAATGGCACACTTTCGCTTTTTTGATATCTCTTGAGTGACACAAAAATCCAAAATGCTTTGGCGTTAGTAATTCAATTCATGAGCAAAATTATGTCCTCATTGTGTTACTTTCCCCACAGGGGGCCCGTCACAAGATGACTGTGTATGGAACTCGACTTCCTCATAGTCCTGATCCTCCTTTTACCTGTTGGGTAAATCAATCTGTGGATAGGCCGGCTGCTAACGTCTTTGAAGCAACGGCTTCCAGTTGGCGGAGAAGAGCAGGGCCTTTATGACCTGTTTCCAGACCCGTCGACTGCCTTCGCCCTGCCCGCTGAATGGTTCCGCCGATTCTTATATACGCAATTTGTATCAGAACATCGATCGGTGGTTTGAATCCTGGTGAGACACTTCTTTACAATGATGCTCGCCGAGTAACTGGTTAAATGCAGTCTACCAAATCTTGATTTTTCCCAAAACATTTTGGCAGCGATTTTCAATTCACAAAAGTTACCCAGAACAGTATGCTGGCCAGTATATATAATTGCAAAGACGGGAATAAACAGGATATTTTAGCGGAAGGAAATTTTGGAAAACTGGAATTTTCCAAAGCTTCTAAAAAGTGGACATTTTAAGTCATTGCATTATGCATGGTATTGAAGTGATTTGAGTGTTAAGATTGTTTAATAATAAACAAGAAAGATCAATCATGCATAAAACATTGATTACGAAACATTTTCCAACTTCAATGCAATTTTATTTAAACATCTCTAAAATGCGATACATTCCTCGGTAATATTTTTAAAATTGACACAATACTACATTCATTTATTATACTTGAAAACTTCATCGAAAAATATGAACTTCATTCAAATGACGGCATTGAAGTATAAATTGCCTGGTTTACACATCTCTAAAATGCGATACATTCCTCGGTAATATTTTTAAAATTATCATAATACTACAAAATTTTATTACATTTGAAAACTTCATCGAAAACAAATGAAATTTATCCAAATGACGTCATCGAAATATAACACGCTTGGCTCTCTCTATCAAAGCAGCATTTCATTCATAAAAAAATTTCCATTCATTTCATTCATCACAATACTATAATAATTTATTTTATTAAAAAATTTAAAACCATGGATGTACCAAGTAATTTAACTCTATGCTTAAAACTTCATCCAAAAATCGTTTGCATCTCTGCGTAAATTCAATGAATGTTTCATTCATATCAGCTATATTGCAGACTCCATAAGTTGAATAATTTTGCGTTAAAGAAATGAAACAATTCTTATACAACTCATTCTACATCTTTTGGTATTTACATTTTCCATAAGTAGGCTTCGTTGCAGAAATAATCAAATTTGGATGATCTTTTAAACTCAACTATATTGTAATTGCGTTGTTTTAAAATGTAGATGCACAGAATTTAAGCAAAAATAAAGCGGTTTTAGGACGGATGCGACACTAAATTTGAATTAAAAATAACTTTAAAAATCACGATTTTGACACAAGATGGATGCCATATTTTATTTTGAAGTGGGTCACGAGATCTCTTCATATAACTGTCATGTGATCTCTCCATATAAAGGGTGTAAATATTATTTTAATTTTTATTTAAAAAACTACTAAATATATTTTGCTGAATTTTTTTTTCATATATTTTATGGTATAATTTGAATATTTCATAAAACTTTCGAAGCAATTTGTGAATTTTAAATTCGCTTAAAAAATGTTTGAAACATTAGGTCCCATAGGGTTCAATGTATTTCATTTTTTCACCCGGGTTCAATCCAAAACTAATTGGGTGATATTTTTCATTTATATTCCCATAGGTCCCACAGACCGTCTGAACAACATACTAAAATTTCATTTTGATAAAGTCATTTTTACGACAGTTATCGTGCTAACAGACAGACAGACAGACAGAATGAACAAAGTCATAAACACTTTTCAACTTTGTTGTAAAGTGTTAATAAAAAAGAGGTCAAAAAATATTGTTACATTAAAAAATGCGCCAAACTGGCAATTAATGTAATGTTTTAAGCACATTGTTGTGTATTAAAATACATCGATACATACTATAGCGCCAGTCCGATCACTATGGCTTCAGAATAAGCTGTTAAAACGTTGTCAAGAAATTTGGGGTTTTGTCGTGTACTTTAATAACCAAAATCTACTAATGTTTACTATATAAACGTGGAAACGACTAACAGAAATAGTGAAAATAATCTCTGCCCTCTTTATTATAAGGAAAAAATTTTAGTCCAAATTTGTTACACCCCCCTTTTTTTCTGACTCCTCCATTGGCCCCCTAGATAAAAACATAAGGTCACGTTCCTGTTTGGACTTCAGTGGTGAATCTTGGTCTAAAAAGCAGATAATGCAGAAAAGTATCTTACCTCCCCCCCCCCCCAGGCACAGGAAACAGAGTATGCTTGGCAGTTACTATGTGAACACGGGAAAATTTCGGCTAACATTATTGTGGAGTTCTATTATAATATACTTGACTTATTTAACCGATAATTATGCTCGAGCTTAGCTTTAATTTTACTTCATTTGATAAAGCTACTATTTTTCTCTTTGTCATTGCAAGTATTTTTATTAATTATTGAAAACGTAACATCCCTCCTTCTCCCAAGCAATAAAATCAAATTCCTTATAGTTACGTAGTCTTTGGGCCTATATATATACGATTGCTAAGTGAATAAAATAATAATAATTGCTGCACGAGTGTAATAGGTGCCTGACTACGCTTTCGCTCACTATCGCGAGTGTGACACTCGCTACGTAGGATGTAGTATGCCTTTGGCTCTATACAAGCTTTAACAAGAAAGATCAATCATGCATAAACCATTGATAATGAAACACTTTCCAACTGCAATGCAATTTTATTTAAACATCTCTAAAATGCGATACATTCCTCGGTAATATTTTTAAAATTATCACAATACTACATTAATTTATTATATTTCAAAACTTAAAACTCCATCGAAAGAAATGAACTTTATTCAAATGACGTCATTGAAATATAAATTGCCTGGTTTAAGCATCTCTAAAATGCCATACATTCAGCGGTAATATTTTTTAAATTATCACAATCCTACAATAATGTATTATATTTGAAATCTTCATCGAAAACAAACGAACTTTATTCAAATGACGTCATCGAAATATAAATCGCCTGGCTCTCTATATAAAAGCAGCATTTGATTCATAAACTTTTTTCCATTCCTTTCATTCATCACAATGATATAATAATTTATTTCATTTAAAAACTTAAAACCATGGAGATACAAGTAATTTAACTCTATGCTTAGAACTTCATCGAAAAAAACGTCTATTTCTCTATATAAAATCAATTAATGTTTCATTCATATCAGCTATATTGCAGACTCTAGAGCTAAATAATTTTGTGTTAAAGAAATGCTGCAATTCTTATACAACTCATACTACATCATTTGGTGTTTTCATTCTCCCTAAGTGGAAATTAGGCTTCTTTGTGAAATAATCAAAGTTTGATGGTTATTTAAACTCAAATATATTGTAATTGCGTTGTTACAGAATGTAGAGGCGCAGAATTTAAGCAAAAATAAAGTGGTTTTAGGACGGATACAAAACTAAATATAAATTAAAAAGAACTTTAAAATCACGATTTTGACACAAGGTGGATGCCATATTTTATTTTGAAGAGGGTCACGTGATCTCTTCATATAATATGGGTGTAATTATTTTAATTTTTATTTAAAAAGCTACCGAATTTATTTTGCTGAAATTTTTTTCATATTTTTTATGGAATGATATAAATATTTCCTAAAACTTTCGAAGCAATTTGTGAATTTTAAATTCGCTTAAACAATGTTTGAAAACTTAGGTCCCATGGGGTTCAATGTATTTCATTTTCTCAATCCGGGTTCAGTCCAAAACTAATTGGCTGTTATTATTCATTTATATTCTCATAGGTCCCACAGACCGTCTGAACAACATACTAAAATTTCATTTTGATAAAGTCATTTTTACGGCAGTTATCGTGCTAACAGACAGAATGAACAAAGTCATAAACATCTTTCAACTATGTTGTAAAGTTTTAAAAACTATACCTATAGCTTGAGTTGATAAAGCCAGAGTACCCAGATTAAATGAGCCTCCGCGCAATGGGTATGGTGTAGCAGGTATGTAACCAATGAGTCCTGCGTGGTCCAAAAAAGTAATACGAACGCGTAATGGGCAGCGTTCTATGGCAAATATGTAACATTGTGAATTATGGAGGGAGTGCAACCTCTAAAGATGGTCCCTCTGCTATTTCTACAATACATATACATTTCCCTTGGTCAACACCTGCAAAAGGGTGAACAATCAATGTTTCTGCGAAAAATGCACAGAGAAGACTCAGTTGCAGAGGGGCTCACAGCAGGGCGCTTTTGGGGAGAGTTGACCCTTGACCGTTTCCGGCCACACGTGCGCCCGGGTTCATGGGAATTTTGGCCCAGATGGCACCCATTAATTCTTGGGTGCTCACCAACCCTCTGTCATGCAGCACCCAATGGCTGATATGCAACTATACGCCGACCTATGGGAAAATGCAAGGGCTTCGGTTTCAAACCAATAGAAACCAGGGGCGTAGCCTTGTAGGAGGTGTTAATTTTCAGTGTGAGAGAGAGTTCTTGAGAGAGTTTCAGTCGGAGACTTGATTTTCTGATCTCAAGCAGTGAGGTCCTGATTTTGTGGGACTCGTTTTCCCCGAGTCCGAGACGATAGGTCCCTACTCTACGGACTCCGACGCCTCCCGACACTCTGGCGATCTATCCGGCGAGATTCTGAAGGTATGCCATGCATATACTTTTACATACTTTATTGTTGGCACGAAATGATATTTCTCTCTCTCTAGACAATTATAGAGTAATAGCTTCATATTCAGATGAATTGTTTATTTTGTGTAAAATTAACATAAGGGCATTTTTAACGTATCACATGTTTAGATACGAGTTAATTCCAAATTTTAATGCAGTCTGACAACAGAGAGACTATAATATCTTAAATGGATAATTTTGAAATTCTTTATTGAAAATTGTTAATTATAACGGGATCTATATTTTTGCACAGAGATGCTGTCTAAGATTAACCATGTCTATGTTAGGATGTTAATAGAATATTTTTCATTGTTATTTTTGTGTGTGAATAAATTCTGTTATTGTTTTATGTCATGTCCGCTGTTCTCATTTCCCATTCATAATTTCTAATATATTATTGTTTGTTTATCTGTATTTTTAATCGACTCGGCCAATGTCGAAGATCTCTTTTATCAATAATAATGATTTTTTTGCATTCTGACCGGACGTGTGGTGAAAATCCACGGAACAAATAAAGGTTCCGATGCCTAGGATACGAAATAAAAATAATTGATAATATAACTGAAATTTTTTTGTGAATAAATTAAAATTAATGTGCGCGATAGGAAAATTTTAAAATAAAATTAACTTAAAATAAAATTTAAAATAAAATTAACTTGAAATAAATAAAATTAATTTAAAATAAAATTTGAAATAAAATTATTTTGAAATAAATTTAAAATAAAAACTTAAACCTTAAAATTAAACTTAACGTAAGGGAATGAGGACATTTAAGAAAATAGATGTTGTCACAATTGTTATGCCATATGTATATGAGGTGTTTATTTAAGAAATGATGTGTATATTTAAGAAAAAGAAATATAGGATTTAAATATATTGAGTTAGGGGAGAAAAATTGAGGAGAATTAATAACGTATGGAAATATTTTTCGGGGACTAAATTTGTGGAAATAAGATATGAGTAGGAGTATGATTTTATGTGTAAGATTTTTGAGTATCAATATTTGTATTTATGTTGCATGAAAAGTATTGTATTTATGTAAACTGGTATTGTTCGTAGGGATAGAAATTTTGATTAAAGAATTAAGGGAGAACTTAACAAGTTTTAAAAATGACAGAAAGGGGTGACATGACGGTAACGACTACAAGTAGGATCCCTGGAATTATGTCCTTGTTAGGAGAACTGAGCGGAAGCGACGAGAACGAGACCTCTTTTTTTACGAACAGATTAACTCATTAAGCGAATTAACAAGCTGGAATGATTTAGAAAAAATAGCAACCCGTCTACGCGGAAAACTCTAAAAAATTCTACATCGGCTCAAAAGACCTGCGTAGCGAAACATCTTTCGAGGCTTTCATACAGAAATTTCTAGATTTTTTCACCTCCGAACCAAATGTTACAACAAATCAAATTCTTTTTTCAACGTCTAAACAAACAAAGGGAGAAAGTATCAAACAATTAGCTCACAGAATTACGACATTAACCTTAAACTATGTGGGCGAAACACAACTCAACGAACATACACACGCGATTATGAACAAACTTAGCTTAAGTAAATTTTTGGAGGCAGTTGAGCCCGAATATCAGAAGGAAATAGTAAAAAACAATCCAAAAAGTTTTAGGGATGCTGTAAACATCGCTCAGAATTTAGAAGCGGCCAATCTTGCAATAATAACAGTTAATTTAAATAACATCACTCAGTACAGCGACATTCAAATGTTTAATAAGGAACATAAAGAATTTAACTCTAGCTTGCTTGAAACAATAACAAAATAAATAAACCATCTAAAAATTATAGAAAAAAAAATAACACTCAGATAACGGACACATATTTATGCCATTTTTGCGGTAAGCCTGGACATTTTATGTAGGATTGCTGGCGTTACATTAGAGATAGAAATCAACAAACACAAGTCTCATTACAATCCAAACATAATTTTTCGCGGAGGCCGGCAGAACATTATGCGGGAAGAAGGGAAATGTTCCATATTCGATACGGAACAAATTATGCTGAGAGAATCCCAAATACAGCATACACCAGACCCCAGATAGATTTTACCCCTCACGTACTCAAGATTTCAGGGATGGAGAGCATACTTATGCGGACGAAAATGTTAATGAGCTGAGAAAAGGAAACCAAAAATATACATATACGAATGACGAACGGAATTTTGAGGTCCCGCGTAACAGAAATAATTTTCAGAGGCAAAACCAAGACAGATGTAAAAATACGGAAAGCTCAGATAGATTCGGAAATGGGAGAAATGATTCTAGAAGTTATACAAATTTTAGCAGAAATTTGAACTAGAAGGGGAGATTGGGAATTTTCGTCAACAAAGACGTAGAAACGGGGTGCAGTCTCCTTTAAATCAAGATAATAGAATCCCTGTTAGAGATAGAGAATAGTTCAGAAAAGGATCGATACATGGATAGAAACAATTTCAGAGAAAGTGGAATTATAAGGAATAGAGCGGAAATTAATGAAAGGAAAAATATTAATAATAACAGAATCCAAAATAGTGGAAAAAGAGAGGGCATTAAGGACAAAATTGAACTTATCGCTTCAGTTAAGGACGAATTGAATACAGAATTACCCAAGGTTAAATTAATTGTCAGGACACGGACACAGAAATTCTCGTAGACTCCGACGCATCCATTTCGGTTTGGGCTAGTAACATTTTCAAAAAGATTAAAGAAGAGACTCAGAAATTACGTGAAAATAAAATAACCGATGTTTTGGTTAGTGAGAATGTTGATTGCATAGATACACAAAATACAAATAAAAACTATGATAATGATATATATCCAAATTTCAAATGAAAATAACGGATGTTTTGGTTAGTGAGAGTATTGATTTCGAAGATACACAAAATACAAGTACAAACTATGATAATAAAAATATCCAAATTTCAAATGGAAACAAAATACCGGGTGTTTTGGTTAGTGAAAGGGTTGATATTGAAAATATTCAAAATACAAATAAAAGTCATAATAATAAAAATATTCAGAAATCAGATGAAAATAAAATAATGAAAGTTAATAGAAATCAAATGGTTAATTTTCAAGAGGCTCAAAACGAGAAGGAAATGGTTAATTGTCAAGAAATGCAAAAAGAAAATGAAAACCATAAGGTAGAAAATACTCAAATTCCAAATGAGAATAAAATAATGGGTGTTGTGAACGATGATATTGAAAATGCAAATTTTCAAAATTTGCAAAATTCAAGTAATACTAGTAAAAGTATTCAAAATAAAAATTGTAATACAAGAAGAGAGAAAAATCAAAATGATAGTGAAGTTAATAATGTTTAAAAACCTTCAGAAATAGGTGAGAACCAAAACAAATATAAAGAGTTTGTTAGGCAAAAATTAGAGGTACTAAATGAAATACGAGTTTATAACACAAGTGAAATTGAAAATATTCATGATCAGAATGATAGAAAGCTTGATTCAGACTTTTTCATAGAATCAAAAATTTTTGGGAACTCAATATTTTCGGATGATTGGTATTTAAAAATTTTAAAATGAGAAAGAGGTGAAAAAATAATAATAAGTCAAAATGAATTCTATGGAAAATGATCTGGCCATGAACGAATTATAAAAATGAAAAAAGGGACATGAGGTCAAAATTGGAATGGAAAACAACAATCCTTTCCCGCACTTCTCATTTAATGAGTTGGTGACAGATCGTAAATAAACAGTCAGCGCAAAATGTCAACACAACACTAGCGAAAGGGCTTCTTTCTCCCCCCTTAAACTGTCAGGGACGCATGCAACACGATGGAACTGGTTTGCAGAAGGACACGGGGGAGAGCAGGTTGCCAATCATCCAAAACACTCCGGTGGTGATAAATTCAGGGATTCAGGATTCACCCGTGGCGACTCCCGGTCAGAGAGTGGAAACATGTTCCACCTAAGGTCAATTTTCGGGCGGAAACGAAGGGGAAATGGAAACTCAGAAAAGGGGGTGACTTTCAAGTTCAGCTTGCACAGGAGCAAAGTACGCACGATATAAAAAAGGGGAGGACAGGTTTTGGTCATGACGGAAAAACAAATGCAGGAGGACGATTTACCCTTGGTCAATCCCACACAGGAAATTTCTAGAATTGTGGAGAGAGTGCAGGATAAAGAGAATCTTAATAGGACATTATTACAAAAACCGGTACCTTCCCACAATTATGCACTAAGGAGCAAAGCAAAAAGAGAATAAAAATTTAGAATAAATGTAGGAAAAGGTATACATTTTTTTATATTTTAAACTCGGTATTGAAATTGTAAATAGAAAAATAAGGTTAGGTAGGAATAAGAAGAGAAATGTGGTTTAATTTTGGAAACAGGCCACAACAAAAATTTATATATAAAATATATATATATATAAAAGGCGAGAGAAAATATACATTAAAGGTTGTGCGAAAAGCGCGTAAGATGGGGCGCAAATTTTAAATAAATATTGCATTATAAATAGAGGAAATTTTAAATAAATATTGCTTTATAAATAGAGGGAATTTTAAATAAATATTGCATTAATTAGAGGGAATTTTAAATAAATATTGCATTATAAATAGAGGGAATTTTAAATAAATATTGCGTTATAAATAGAGGAAATTTCAAATAAATATTGCATTATATATAGAGGAAATTTTAAATAAATATTGCATTATAAATAGAGGGAATTTGAAATAAATGTAGCATAAATATATCATTTAAGGAAATTGGGTAATACGAAGTAAAGAATAATATGAAATAAAAAAATGAATTGAAGTAAAACTTTAACGGAAAACACTGGGCGACATTTTAAGTATTATAACGGAGTGATTTAGATGACAAACGAAATAAATAAATAAAAATATATAGGAATGGATACAGCGAAAATTACTTTTAGGATAATAACAGGAATTTAAATAGAAGAATAAAGGAAAATTACATTAAAATTAATAAGTGGATAGTAATGACACGGAATTTGGATAAAGTAAATGAGATTTAAAAAGAGAAAAAAATAAGCTTGGGTTACGGAAAAAAATGAATAAAGATGGAAAGTCAAATTTTAATTCAGAACCGAAACAGTGGCGTGTACAGAAATCGTGTTTGGCCACCGGTAGAGTTTATTTCACTATAGAAGGGAATATTTCTTAATAAACATAAATACTCAAAGGAGAATGAGGATAACATGCAATTATTTTAACATAAGGGATAGCAATGAATAGGAATTTGTTATGCAATAAGGAAACATATGTAAAATTTAAAAATACTGAAACATTAATATAATAAAAATTTTAAAGTTAAAATTGAAACTTTGGGGAATGCTTATGCGTTTTTGAATGAAACTAGGGGGACTGATCAACCATCCTAGTCGTACTTACATTACACATTGGCTTAAACCACGGAAAAAGCTCCATGTAAAATGTAGCCATACGTGATATACGTTAAAGCTCATTTTCTTCCTTAATTTTAAAAGATAATGAATAAGTATGAACACTTACCCTTTTCTTTTCCCTCGATAGGTTACTTATCCAGGCGTAAATCCTTTAAGCGTAATCCAAAATTGGCACAGAATAAAGCACTACACAAAACACACAATTTTTTTTCTCCTCATAACACAACGTAGTTTTAAGACATACACTCATCTACATACAGCTAACGCGAGGTAGAATTGTGCACTGAGATACACGGAGCCCACAGCTCTAAGGACACGAATTTCTTTGAGGAGGGGTCATTTTTTTCCCCAAAATCTGTGTCGCTAATCATTGCAGAAATGTTTGACACGAACACATGCTGGGTAAGCAAGTAGGACAGCTTTAACGGAGCTGAATGGGAAATACACTTCACACGTTACGACCCTTCCCCCCGAAACTTTGACGGAAATGGATTATACATAGGTACTCTGGGGTGTTTGGAAGTAAAAAAAAAGAAAGCTGGCTGATTACAAGAAAGGAATTAAAGGAGAGGCGTACTGTTTACGGAGCAAATTTTTTACTGGAAAAGAGAATTATGAATTTTATTAGGAAATGGTTTATTAAAGGGAAAATTTGCAAGAAGTGTATGAAAAAAAGAAGGGTAAGAGAATTATGAATTTTATTGGGAAATGTTTTATTAAAGGAAAATTTGCAGGGAGTTTATGATAAAAAGAAGGGTAAGAGAATTATGAATTTTATTAGGAAATGATTTATTAAAGGAAAATTCAAAACGCTAAGGCGAGATTCAGAATACAGAATTTGGGGGTTATGTATATAAAGGATATGTATAAAGGAAAGTCAATTAATAATCTGAAGAAAATTTGTTTATTGTGTTTGTACAAATTATGAATTTATTATGAAATGTAATATGGCATGGCAATTCGTGATAATATTGACAAAATGTTTGTTTGTTGGTTTTTCTTTGTTTTTTTAATGAGAAGGTATAATGTATTTGTAAATATTAGTGAATGGATTAAACAGTGAGAAATTTTTGTTGGTCAGATAAATGTAGAAAGAAATGAAGAAAGAGAATTAGAGATAAAAATAATGGGAGAATAATATTCATTTTGAAGTACTAAAGAATGTATAAAAAAATTTATACATAGGAGTAACATAGGAGAAAATACGGTATTTTGAGTATTAAAGAATGGTGAATAAAAAAGGGAATTAGTTTTTGTAAAAAAAAACCGTCAGGGATTTCATGTTAAATAGGTTTTGTGAATTCGAGAGAGAGAATTTGTGTCATCAGACTGTATGTATATGTATGCATTGGTATTGTTAGAAAGTGTTTGCGTTAATTAAGAGCTTTTCACATGTTTGCTCGACAGTGAGAGGATGCAGTGGTGTGTGCTAATTTATGATCTCCAAAGTACAATTTTTCACATGTTTGCTCGACAGTGAGAGGATGCAGTGGTGTGTGCTAATTTATGATTTCCAAAGTACAATTTTTCACATGTTTGCTCGACAGTGAGATGATGCAGTGGTGTGCGCTAATTCCTGATCTCCAAAGTACTATTTTTCATATGTTTTCTCGACAGTGAGAGGATGCAGTGGTTTGCCTAACAGCGAAAGGAGGCAGTGACGCCTTTTTCACATAAACTTTCACTTTTCCGCATGTTTGCCTGACAGCGAAAGGAGACGGTGGCGTGCCATAGCCACACATTAATTCTTGGGTGCTCACCAACCCTCTGTCATGCAGCACCCAATGGCTGATATGTAACTATATGTCGACCTATGGGAAAATGCAAGGGCTTCGGTTTCAAACCAATGGAAACCAGGGCGTAGCCTTGTAGGAGGTGTTAATTTTCAGTGTGCGAGAGAGAGAGAGAGAGTTCTTGAGAGTTTCAGTCGGAGACTTGGTTTTCTGATCTCGAGCAGTGAGGTCCTGATTTTGTGGGACTCGTTTTCCCCGAGTCCGAGACGATAGGTCCCTACTCTACGGACCCCGTGATGGGACTCCGACGCCTCCCGACACTCTGATCTATCCGGCGAGATGCTGAAGGTATGCCATGCATGTACTTTTGCATACTTTATTGTTGGCACGAAATGATATTTCTCTCTCTCTAGACAATTATAGAGTAATTGCTTCATATTCAGATGAATTGTTTATTTTGTGTAAAATTAACATAAGGGCATTTTTAACATATCACATGTTTAGATACGAGTTAATTCCCAATTTTAATGCAGTCTAACAACAGAGAGACTATAATGTTTTAAATGGATAATCTTTGAAATTCATTATTGAAAATTGTTAATTATAACGGGATCTATATTTTTGCACTGAGATGCTGTCTAAGATTAACCATGTCTATGTCGGCCAATGTCGAAGATCTCTTTTATCGATAATAATGAATTTTTGCCTTCTGACCGGACGTGTGGTGAAAATCCACGCAACAGGCAGGGTGTGGCGGTGGCATAACAGTTAAAGAGCCGGCCTCAGACCAAAGGTATATGACGCGGGAGCACATGTGTCTGTGTCACACTCGCTGTAGTGAGTGAAACGTATTTAGGTACTTACTTAGGATCTATTGCACTTGTGCAGCGATTTTTTTTATTCTAAGAAGGAGTATCGTTAACGCGTTGTTGCATTTTCGAGAATACGCCGTGTGTTTCGGTGTAAACTTAATCAGAGATTTGTATCGGAAATCCTTGGTAACGTCGGGTATTCGTGCTAATCTTAAATATAAATTTTTGATATCTCTACATATATAAATCGAAAGTGACTTGACTATCTGATTAAAATACACAGACTTTTAGGTGAGTTATAATGTACTAGAACGAATTACCCGGCGTTGCCCCGATCGGAAATAAAAGTCCTTTATTACTCAATTCCTCAATCACACTATTTGCAAAGCACAGTGGGGGGGGGGAGAAAAAAGGCTCTTTGCAAAGCAGAAAAACACAGGATTCAAAAGTTCTAGGGCAGTGTTTCCCAGCGTGGGGAGCACGCCCCACAGGGGGGCAATTTGATTGTTAAGGGGGCAATTCGAAAATGGACTCATCCAGAGTTTAAGTTAACCATATGGCGACTCTCAGTCGCTACTCGAGCTGGGTAAACGTTCAGTATAGGTAACTTCTGTCCGCCATGTTCGTAGCCGTGATTACACTATTAGACGCTAGGGGCAGTCGTAGTTAAAACCACCTGAGTCTAAATAGATAACCCTAACTCACATTATGGCCACCAGAGCACACTGGGAAACGTCAAATAAATCCCGCCATGTTCGTTCCAAAGATTATTAGATGCTAGGGGCTGTTGCCTGTTGAGGCAAAGAGTTAAAAGGAGAATCGTTGGTGTTAATTTCAAATAAGCGTTCGTTAAAACTGTTGTAAAAGTCTAGTTGATTTAAAAAAAATATACATTGTATAAATATAAGTAGTAAATTTTTGTGTTTTATTTTCATTTATTTCAGTTTTAGAAGCATCTTTTCCCAGAAAAAATTGTCAAATGGAAAAAATATGTTATTTTGCGGTGGGGTAAATGTGTCACATACATTTAAATATGCATTTTTAGTTTACGTTTACTCCACTTCACATTAAATTAATTTTAACACATACTTTATTTTTATTTTTTAATTGATCTTATATTTATTTATTTCAGCCCATAGTAAAATGAATGGTGCAAGCAAGAAAAAAATTCGTCAGTATTAGGAAGAATATTTAAAATTTGGTTTCATACACGCTCTCCACGATGGACGGTCACCTTTTTGTCTTTTATGCCAACAATGCTTGACCAACGAATCAATGAAACGAGGTCGTCTTGAGGCGCATTTGAAGGCGAAACTTAGTGCTCATATTAATTCAGATTTGAATTACTTTCGAAATTTAAAGAAACATTTTGAAAAAGAGCACCATTAAAATCTCTATTTACTGCTCATACTGCAACTGTTAATCGTACTCTTGAGGCTAGTTATCAAATTTCCTTACTCATCGCTAAATCTGGGAAAAATCATACAATAGGAGAGAATTTAATCAAACCATCAATATCAGCATTTCTTTAAACGGTTCTGAAAAAAGATGACAAAGACGTGAAAGCTATGCCACTCAGTAACAATACTGTTAGCAGAAGAATAGACGAAATGAGTGAAGATATTGAAATACAACTTGTTGAAAAGCTGAAAACAAGAAAATTCTCAGTGCAAATGGATGAATCAACTTTGAGGGACAGTGAGGCCGTATTGATAACTTAACGTAAGATATATAGATAAAGGGGATTTTGCTGAAGAAATATTGTTCTGCAAATCATTAGAAAGCACCACTACCTCCAAAGATATATATAATAAGGTAAAAAATTACTTAGATATCAATAATGTACCGCTTAAAAATATAACACCTTGTGCTGCAGATAGTGCTCCTAATATGATGGGCAAGAAAAATGGCTGCTTAAAATTGATGAAAGATGAGAATCCATAAATACTTCTTGTGCATTGAACTATTCATAGGGAAAACTTGGTAGCTAAAAACATTTCACCTGTTCTAAATGAAGTACTAAATTCAGTTATAAAGTGTATCAATGCTATTAAAGCTAATGCCAAATGTGAACGTCTCTTCAAGCTATTTTGTGAAGAACAAAATGTAGACCATGTGAGACTTTTACTTCACGCTGAAGTAAGATGGCTCTCGAAAAGGAACTGCTTGAAAAGATTTATGGAACAATTTGATACTCTTAGTGAATTTTTAAGAAATGACCTGAAATGAAGTATCTGTTAATGGTCGATGGTAAAGCATTTGTGAGTTATTTAGCCGATATCTTTGAAAAACTAAATATATTAAATAACAAACTTCAAGGAACACATAAAACTCTTGTCGATGCAAATGCAAAGATATTTGGTTTCATTACCTTTATTGAATTATGTCAGAAATATAGTTACAACAAAAATTTTGAAAAGTTTCATTGGCTCCAAAAATGTGAAGTGACTGATACCACTATAGTTGTTATTGTCGATCATCTAAAAATTCTATCGACTGATTTAAAAGAGATTTTCTGATTTGAAACAAATTGATTTTCCAACTTGGATGATGCAGCCAATGTTAGTGGATTTGTCTGATATTTCAGATATGCAGTATCAAGAAGAACTCGCAGAAATGCAAAATGACGAGTCGGTTAAAACTTTATTTAATATAAAAGGAGCGATGGCATGGCTTTGTGAGGAAAGAGAAATCAAATATCCAATTCAACCAAATATGCAAGAAAACTATTATTACCGTTTCCATCTTTATATTTAGCTGAATGTGGATTTAGTGCCATAAATGATTTGCTGCTAAAAAAAAGAAATCGATTGGATATAACACAACGGGGAGACTTGAGACTAAAGCTAACTAAATTGGAACCTAACATAAAATCTCTTTGCAACAAGCGCAAGGATCTCACTAAATTTAAATAATAAATAATTACTAATAATTAAAATATAGAAAAATCTTTCATTAAAATTATTTCGTACTTGAATTTCATTTCTCCATTATATGTTTTGAAAATTTACTTACTGTGTTTCCTCAACAATTCCCTAGTAATTTCTTCCTAAAACCTATCATTTAAGTTTCTTCAGTGAACAATTCAATTTTTGAATATAAAAAATTATGTATATGTTACATGGGGGTAGGCATAAGAATTTTAGAAGGGCTTAGGTGGGGCATGGTACAAAAAAGGTTGGGAAACACTGCTCTAGGGACTTCCTTCCTTTTACCAAAAACCCATTCATTATGCGCTTATCCCGATTTATATTGGATCTGATCCAGAGCAGGGGAAACTCCATTGTAATGTGAAACGGTCCATTGAGAGGACTGAATAGGATCACTTAAAGATTATAAAAATTATCATTACTTAAAAAATCAAAATTTTTTTTGTTAGAATGCTGATACAGTGAAACCTGTGAAGTTGAACACCTGTCTAAGTTGACATAATTGACCAGGAACGGAATGGCTTAATTACTTTAACATTGAGTGAACCCTTTATAAGTTGACCACACCTGTCTAACTTGTATGTTGATGAGGTAATTAGGTAGAATTTGCCACAAGGCATAGCTCAAAATCTTTGTAAGTTGATCACTTCCAGAATTTTCCAGGCTGCAGAAAATTGTGAGAATGTGGCAAAATTTGTCAAAGAAGTGATAGTCTTATACGCAGTCCGCTGCATTTATGAAGCATGGAAAAATCTATCAGAAAACACGATTGATAAGTGTTTCAAGTATGCGGGATTTCTATGTGATCTCATCTCTTCTGCTTGCCAAGTGACAGACTGTTTCAAATTGGAGTCACTGGATGAAGAACTAAAGTGCCTTCCTGAAACGTGCAGAAAAGAGTTATCCGATGCTTGTCAAAATTTCGCATCTGTCAAAATCTTGAAACCCATAATATTGAATCTACATTTGTTGCTACATCGAGCAAGAGTGATTATGACAGGTTTTCTTCGGAGGAAGAGGAAAAAACAGATGTAGAACTTCCTACACACGAAAGTGCAATGCAATGTGTCAAAAAATTTGAACTGTATGCTTTTATGCAAAATACGCCAGAACACATTAAGGCTGTGTTTAATCTGCACAGTAAAATAGAAATACAATGGACATCTGGAATCAGAAAAAAACAAACTCTTCTGACAGAGTACTTTTCTGAACAATAGGAATGGATTACGGCATCAATCTGATCCAATGAATTCAAATACAGCATATGAGTAGCCCTTACATATTACATATAAAAGTAGGTGTATTCCTTGATTCATATAAAAGTAGGTGTATTCATTACATATAAAAGTAGGTGTGTTCCTTGATTCACATTTTAATTTTGTACGTACATACATAAGTATTTTGTAACAGTAATTACAATATTTAATTAAAACCATTGGCTCATTAGTATTTTATATATGTTAAAAGGAAAGTATTTTGAAATGCTTTATTGAAGGGAAAAATAAAATTTCATCACACTGTCTATGTTGGACACCTGTCTAAGTTGGACACTTTTAGGGGGAACCGTGAGTGTCCAACTTAGACAGGTTTCACTATATGCGAAACTTTTAGCCAAAATTAACGAATTGTGCTAATCTTGGTTTTTCGAATCCGACGATATATATCGGATGACATAAAAACTGCAAGTATCAGTGTATTTAAAAAATAAATAAGGAAGGAATTGAAACACGGATTTGTTGTCAAAAACGTTCTTCGGCAATGTAAGATATTCCGATAGTGTTAAAATGGATAATATTTTAGGTCACTAAGGAATTTCTGTATTAAGCTAATATAAGCTATTTATAATAGACTTAAAAAACTAGTAACGCGGAGGTGCTCCTTCCCGAGACCTCAAGTACCAGTGTACCAAATTACATTTTATCGCTACAAACTGTACACACACATCTTCTTTTATTGTGTAAGATGAAATATTTTATACTACTTTTTCAACTACAAAACTGAATTTGGCCATTGTATGAACGCACATTTTCTCTCAGTGTATGATAAGTGTCGTCTTCAAATATGAATTGCATGAGAAACACAATATTATATAATTATTATAGTCACTTACCTTTAGATAATTGAAAAATTCCAGTTCCTATGATCACAATGAGCGCTATTAGTTTGCCATAAGTGAAAAAATCTTGTACTCTTGTAGCCCACTTGACATCCCAACAGTTTACAAATGTCAATATGCCTGAAAGAACAAACACACTTTAGACAGAGGTTGAGAAATGTTCGCGGTAGTAGGTAAGAACAGGGGGTTCACTGTCAGATTGCGCCGGCGACACAGATGGCATCATGAGCACGAGGAGGGAGAATGACTCATTGAGGAGGAAGTAAATGAGATAACCTTATCATAGGAACTTTGGACTGATGACGCAATGAGGTAACTCGACCGACGACGTAATGAAGTAACCTCGAACTTTGGCCCAATGAGGCAACCTTGAACCGATAACAGGAGCGATGTGAACTCCGAACTTATCTCTCTGCTGTTTCTGATGTACTGATAATATTTATCAGTCGTGGCATACTTAAAGTGATTTCTCGGTGGTGCCGTCCCCTAGCGGAAGTTTAGAGATTTGTGCGGATAATGAAGATTTGGAGGACGCCATCTATCGGGCGTCTTTTAAAGTTCTGAATTTAAAGGGATATATTAGCTGTGAACGGCAGAGGCTCGAACCCGTAATCAGTTGATTGCTAGCAGGACGGGCAAACTAACCGAGCTATGATGTCTTGGTGGATGTGTGACAATCAAGGATATCTTTACTGGGAATTTGAATGGAGGATGTTTTCGGAAATGAATGAATGGTGGATTGATACGAAAATGAAAGAGTATTTTTAAATTGATGAGAGTTTTGTAAACATGATTATTAATATATTAATTTTATGAATGTTTCGCGAACTTATCTTTTAGTGCTACAAGGGATCTAAAATGTGTGTTAGATCTAAAATGTATATCTGTATGTTAGTGAATGGTTCGATCCTGAGCGAATTTTCGGGAATATATTCAATATTTAAATGAAATTTAGTAAATTACACGATATTTTCTGAATGAATAGGAAATTAAAAGTTACGTTTTTTAATGTTACAAGTGGTCTAAGATCATACAATTTTGGAAACTATGGGATATGCTTTTAGTGTTACAGGTTTTTCTTAATTGTATTAATTAAAATGTAATGAAGCAGTTACATTTAGTAAACGACAAAGTATGGAGCGCTGATAATACAAGATTCCATTTTGTTCATTGTGTTTTTAATATAAGAGTTAATTTTTTAATTAAAATTTAATTAAATGATCCTATTAACAAAATATTAAACAAACAAGAAAGTGTCTCCTCAAACCTATCACAACTTACCATTCGATATTCCAAGGAGTCCTTCAATTTTATGATTGAGTGTATTCCATGGTTTTTACCGAATGAATGAGGAAATAATCTAATGGAGAAGTTTTCATTAAAAATTACAAGAATGTGTTATACATTAGAAATTTCATGTTATACATTAATAAGAATTGAAGTATAGAAAATTCAAGTCTATCGTGTTCAATATTTTTTTATTGAATTAATTAAAATTATTTTTAATTGAATAATCTGCATAACAAAAAACTTCATTAAACCAGAATGAGTCTTTCCAAACCTATCGCAACATACCATTCAATATTCCATGGGGGCCTCTAATATTTCATTATTTTATTGAAATGCACGATACTTTCTGAATGAATGGGAAATTAAAGGTACGTTTTTACTATTACAAGGGGATTAAGACCCTTCAATTTTATTATTATAGTAAATTGTATAGTATTGTGCGAATGTTGAAAGCGTAGAAAATGCAAGAATCTATTGTGCTCAATGTTTTTCAATGAAATAGTTTATTTTCTTTAATTGTTTACCTAAAGAATTTCATTAACAAAAAAAATATGAAATAAACTTACCAAAATGGGCCATTTGGCATTCCAA
The DNA here is from genome assembly GCA_951213105.1 of Amaurobius ferox. Classification (NCBI taxonomy): domain Eukaryota; kingdom Metazoa; phylum Arthropoda; class Arachnida; order Araneae; family Amaurobiidae; genus Amaurobius; species Amaurobius ferox. The sequence continues at coordinate 15,211,561 of OX578142.1, read as the reverse complement.
GGCGAATCCTCCAATTTTAGGGTTTAGTGCATTACACGATATTTACTGAACGCATTTTTGGGAAATTTATTCAATATTTAAACGCATTTTGCACATTACATGAGTATGTTTTTCCATTGTAACGTACTGTTACTAGCTCTTTTGAATGGCTTTTGAAAAACTGCCATGAGAGGCAAAGTTATTTTTCTCATGCATACGCCCCAGTGTCGACCAAATTCATGTATAAGAGGAGGTTTAGGTTTTCACAGCTGTGGTGCTGGAGGTTATGGTACATGACACCGGGAAAGGGAATCTTGGAACTGCGTTTCATTTTCCGGACGGATGGAACCGGCCCCCAGAGCCGTGAACTCTGACCTGCCAACGGAGGGAGGAGAGAAAACCCTTTTTGGAAAGAGGAATTCGATTTCAGACTTCGACGGCGCTAGTCGCTTCTCCTTCTACAGCTCACGAACCTAAGTTCGGCCGAGAGCCGATACTTAAAATAAATATGCAATTGGAATTTCCTATTTGTACATAATTGTAAATATTTCTTTTTTATGCATTAAAGTCTTATTTTAAAAATTTAATCTGCTGTTCCTCGAGTGCTCCTCGGCACTACAACGCTACTACAGTACAGCATATTAAAAATGGTGGCAGCGGTGGGATGGTTTGAGCTGTGGAAGTGGACGGTCATCGGAAATCGACTGACCGGAGCGTAAGCCCAGTTACGCTGATGAAGATCGCCATGATCCGTGTGGAACACCTGTTCCTATGCTAAAGTGGACATCTGTCCTGAATTAGATCGCCAGGATCCTATGCTAAAGTGGATATCTGTCCTGTGTTGGATCGCCAGATCCCTTGCTAAGAAAGGACATCTGTTCCTGTTTTTATTTTGGACATCAGTGCCTGTGCTGGATCGCCAGATTCCTTGCTAAGAAAGGACATCTGTTCCTGTTTCTATTTTGTATATCAGTTCCTGTGGTGGATCGCCAGATCCCTTACGAAGAAAGAACACATGTTCCTGTTTTTATTTTGGACACCTGTCCCTGGTTGGATCACCAGATCCGTGTTGTGAAGAGAAGACATCCGTTCGTCTGTATTGGGATCACCCACTCCAAAGTCCTGTGGAAAAGGCTTACTTGTGTGCATTAGTTCGGTGCGCGTTCTGTGTTGTGATTAGAAAAAAACCATTCTTATAAAAAGTGGGAGCATCTGGTTCCAGTTTTCTTATGCGGATCGCCCTGATCCTAATTGTGTTTGTGAACTCTTGTACCTAAGATTCATTGAAAAAATTCTTACCTTTCAAAAGGTAGTGGAGGTCAACTTCTTCAAAAGGGGTGAGTACCTTGATTTTACAAAAGGCAGTGACAGTAGTTGATTTTTATAGAAATTTTGAGCATATTGTCAGTTTTAGTTTAAATTATTGACATACATCTCTTAAATATTAAAATCTTAAAATTTCAAAGGATAAGAATTTTGCTATGCTTTAGTTATTAAATTGTGAAGAGTAGAGTTGTATTGAATAAGTAAAATTTAATGATAAGTTAATATAATTCATGTATAATAATTGAAGCTGTAGTTCATTAGGAAAGGTATTTTAGTTTAAAATAGCATTGAAAGTTTCAATACTGCCGAATTGTTGATACAATTGCCATTTGTTGTTTAATTCTAATTGTATGAAATCAGTGTGTACAACGTAGAAATTGTATATTTTGTATCAATTTGTTAAATTGAAAAGGGAAAAAATGTCGTTTTTGGGAGAGGCTAAGAAAGAGGATTTGTTCTCATTGGCATCTGAGTTAGGAGAAACTGCCTCTTTAAATTTAAAGGTAGTGCATTTAAAAGCAATAATCACTAAAAGTGATAACTATGAAGAAGAATTTGTTAAAGGTCTTCTTGAGACTATTGTTAAAACTCGTGTAAAGAAAGAAGAGTTAGAAGCAGAAATTGGAAGTGAAAAAACAGCCGCAGAAAATCGCAAAGCGGAAATGGAATTTGAGCTAGAAAAATTGAGAATTTCAATTGTAGAAGAAACAGGGAATTCAGAAAAGGGAAATAAAAAAATTCAGTTAGACTTGCAAAAATTAGTCCAAAAATTTGACCCCAATTTAATTGATATTAGCTTGTACTTGGTCATGTTTGAAAGGCAAGCAAAGCGGGTTAGTATTGAAAAGTCTGAATGGGTTTCACATTTGATGGCACTTCTGCCGATCGATATTGTTCAGATCATTATGAGAGAGCCCGAAGAGCAAACTGAAGATTACAATTTTGTTAAGAAAATATTATTACAAAGGTTTAAATTACTAAGCCCCGAGAAATTTAGAGTTAAATTTATGCAATATCAGAGACGATCGGATAGCACGTGGAAGGATTTTGTTTTTGAGTTAAAACATTATTTTGAGGAATGGTTGAGGGTTTAGAAATTGATAGTTTTGAGAAGTTAAAAGATTTAATGATCACCGATCAGTTAAAACATAGAGTTAGTAGCGAAGCTCGGGACCACTTTTTAGACCAATGGACAAAATTCACTTCCGCATCTGATTTAGCTGATAAACTAGATGATTTTGATAATGTCCGGAGGGTTGTAAAGAAACCCATGAAAAGTGGATTTTACGAAGAAAGGAAAATTGAGGAATTTCGTAATGAAAGAGATAGGAGACGTAATTATCCGGAGGATAAACAACGTGCGGGAAAACAGAGTAATGAAAAGAATGAGTTCTTCGTTAAACGTAAGGAAACTCGTTGTTTCGCGTGTGGGAATTTAAATCACCTGAGACCGCAATGTCCTAAACTGAAAAGAACAATTCCCGAGGTTTTAACAATAAATCATATTCAAAGTGATAAAGCGGAGGAAGATTGGTCATCCCCTTGTCTGAGTAGGGCATATGTAAAAGGACATAAAATGACAATACTCCGAGATACAGGGTCAAATATAGATCTCGCGTGTCGTAAATATATCACCCTTGAAATGTTAACAGGAGAGGTTGTGTTTGTTAAACAGCCATTAGACGAGAATTGTACGTGTTTACCTCTTGCTACAGTAGAAATAAGCGGAGAATTTGGGTGCATTAAGACAAAAGCCGCCGTTTTCGCTCATAAATTAGATTCCATCGATATTTATTGGGAAATAGAACCGCTGCTTTGCTAAAAGACAAAAAAAGTTGTAAGGCACTCCAGCCTGAAATGATTCCTGCAATAGAGACTAGGTCGGGGAAATTGGAAATTGAAAATAAACAAACATCGGATGTAGAGCTGCAGGATAATGAAACAGAAAACGAGGGTGTTCGCCCCCCCCCCCCCCCATTTAACTGAAAATATGAGAGACCAGCTGGTATTATCCCCCGCAAGTGAGAAGGAAAGAACCAGCGAACGGACAAAAGACAATCCTCCCCGCAAATTTTCGGGTATACAGCAGGCGTGTCAGACACTAAAAGAGATTTATCGGATAGTTTTGGAAGAGTCCGGGGCGAACTCTAAGTTTGAGTATGTAGTGGGGAATGATCTGTTCTTTAGGATGAAGGCGAAAATCTTGAAAACACCTGAAACTCTAAATTATGAACACTGTTTTGCTTCTAAGGAGGGAGAGAATCCCGTAACAACTTATGGTTTTGAGTGGGTCAATCGGTGGAAAAAATGTAAAGAATTGGGAGTCCAATGGTTTGGGTTGTGTATAATTGAAAATAAAGTCTCGAAAACAAATTACATAGTTAAACTAACGGGGAAGAAAGAGAGATCTCAAATTTATCATATGGATATGTTAAAACCATACTACAACAGACCTGAAATAGTAAATTCTTTATCTTGTAAACATAAGCAGGAGGAATTAATAGACAGTGATGTTGATTTCTCTTATTTAGTCTCAAATCCTAACAGTAACGATCTTTTGGATATAGTGGAAAACGTAATTTCACCGAGAGATTAGATCGCCAACAAATCGATCAGCTACAAGACCCTTTGACTAGGTATCTCAAGACCTTTTCAAATGAACCAGGTAAGACGGATTTAGTCGAGCATGATATTGAGCTCGTTAGTAACAAACCTGTCAGGTCTAGGCCGTATAGGTTTTCGCAACGGCAAAATGAAATTTTAAAGGCTGAAATTCAAAAAGTGGTAGATTTACACATAATTCAAATTGGAGAATCGGAGTATACGTAGCCCATGATAATCGTGGAGGCACCTGGTACAGATCCTCCACCTTGTATAAATTATAGTTAGTTAAAGAAAGTAATTAGAACAGCTGTCATATAAAGAGCAAACATATTTTGATATTTTAGGTTACATATTTTGATATTTTAGGTTATAATTTTATTTCTTATTCTTTTATGTAACATCATATTATTCACTTATGTTCCATAATGATTTTTTTTGTTAGTTATGGTATTGTATTGAAACTTGCTGCTTCTTTAAGTGTAAATATAAGTTAAATGTTTTTGATGTGTGTCCAGGTTAACTAGGATAGTTGTATAGGTTGGTGCAATGTACTTAGTCACTAGCCTTATTGTATAATCATGGTACTTTTGGAATGCTGATGTTTTTACTCATTTGCAATATAATTATGTTTTCATAAGCTACAAGCCATAAAAGAAGTGCTATTTTATATTTTCTCTCCCTTACTGGATAGAAAAGTTTTCTGGGGGGGAGGAAGCTGTAACGTACTGTGACAAGCTCTTTTGAATAGCTTTGGAAAAAGTGCCATGAGAGGCAAAGATATTTTTCTCATGCACACGCCCTAGTGTCGACCAAATTCATGTATAAGAGAAGGTTTAGATTTTCACGGCTGTGGTGCTGGAGGTTGTGATACATGACACCGGGAAAGGGAATCTTGGAACTGCGTTTCATTTTCCGGACGGATGGAACCGGCCCCCGAGAGCCGTGAACGCTGACCTGCCAACGGAGGGAGGAGAGAAAACACTTTTTGGAAAGAGGAGTTCGGTTTCAGAATTCGACGGCGCTAGTCGCTTCTCCTTCTACAGCTCACGAACCTAAGTTCGGCCGAGAGCCGATACTTAAAATGAATATGCAATTACAATTTCCTATTTGTACATAATTGTAAATATTTCTTTTTTATGCATTAAAGTCTTATTTTAAAAATTTAATCTGCTGTTCCTCGAGTACTCCTCGAGTGCTCCTCGGCACTACAACGCTACTACGGTACACCATTAGGAATTACATGTTACAGATTAGGAATTGCATGTCGCCCATTAGACATTGTATGTTACCCATTAGAAAGTGAACTTTAGATTGAAATACTTCCAGAATGACATTTTTTTCTAAATAAGTTCATGGTAACATAAATTTTCATTACGAATTTTAAAGTGAAATATAATTTTGAAAAAAAAAACATTAAAGACGTGTTGACATCTTATTGCATGCAAATAGAAATATTGTGGCTGTAGGTACATCGTAAAAACCAATGGTTTCTTAATGAATCTATGGACATTACCAAAAAGGTGTGATTTTTGGAAAAACCTGCTCTGAAAAGGAATATATTTAGTATGGTATAAATCCAAAGGTCTAATACCTTATTCACTTACAATGTATATTATCGTACATAATTTTAAGCGGCCGAACCTTGTTATCGCTCCCCCTCTTTATCACATGCATCACCGAGCCCTAGATGATTATTCACACATTATTTGTCTAGGCCAAAGTAAAAACTCGCGAAAAAGGAATCCATATATATTGAATACTGTTATGTGTTAGAAATACTACATTACTTGTTACTTACACAACATGGCTTTAATTACATGTTAATGAAAAAAAATAGTGCTTTGTAAATGGAAGTAGTAAGAATCTGTAATCAAACCACATACACTCCTAGAGTTACACCAAATGATCTTCTGACATCTCATTTTAAATCATGAATACGGCTAAACGTGTAAATGATTAAGGTTAATAGGCTTCGATAAAAATTAATTTTTCTTATGCTTAGGAATTAAGATCACTCTTAGGGAACTAGAGTTATTTTTCCAAGGAGACCAAGACCCTAAAATCATTATATTTGAATGAAATTTACCAAACTGTACGATACTTAACGAATTTACGGGAAACTATTTAATATTTAAATGGTATTTGCAAATTACTCCACACTTGGTGCATGTTTGAGGAATAAGAGGTGCGTTTTTAATGTTACATGAAGCCTCAGACTCCCTTATCTTTTAAAATTATGATATTAGAATGAAATTTAGCAAATTGCACGACACTTTGAGAATAATTGACAAACTAGAGGTACTTTTATTTTAGTGTTACAGAGGATCTAAGACTCATTTTTCTTTTTAAAATTATGATCTTCAAATGAAATTTACCAAATTGCATGATACTTCCAAGAGGTCCAAGACCCTGAAATTTTATTACTTTAGTGTATTGTTTGAATTTCATTACTTTTAGTGAATTGCTGGATACTTAGCGAATGCGTGCAGAAGTGGTGAGGGGGGTGCGTTTCGGATATTCCAACGTATCCAAGAACCTAAAATGTCATAATTTTAGTGAATTGTTTGGTTCATAGCGAATTTTTTGGGGAACTAGGGGTGCGTTTTTAATGTTACATGAGCCCTAAGACCCCTTTATAGTTTAAAATTATGATATTTTAATGCAATTTAGCAAATTGAACAATACTTAGTAGATGATTGGTGAATAAGAGGCTCGTTTTTAATGTTACAGGGAGTCTGTGGCCCTCAAATCGGTATATTTTTAAAAAAAATTCACAAATTTCAGGAGAATAGAATGGCACTTATTTATTTTTAAGGATATGTGATGTTTAACATTGAATTTAAATGGAAGAGTGACCCTCTGGTGGGGGCGCAGTACAATCTAACAATATTAAAATATGAAAGATACTCAATTACCACTTTAAAAGAAACGTGTAATAAGTTCGATACCTCATTGCGAGACATTGTTGGCATACAAATAGAAACTTCCGAGATTTCGATACTGTAGGTGCACTATAAAACCATTCAATTCTTAATGAACATAAGCAGACAACCAATGGATTGTATTATTTTAAGAATATATGATTTTCTTTAATGTGGAAAGAATAATATAACTTTTTAACATTGTACTTAAAGTATGGCAAATGCTTACCAATCGTAATGAGGGAGGGATGAACATGTTTGAATGTATCCATTTTAACAAAGTGTTGAAAATAACAGAGCTAAACTGAGATCCACAACAAAATATACACTTCTTACAAAATGAATCACAACTTAGAAGATTTTTAGGAAAGTAGGGTTCAGTTTTTAGTGATCTTTAGTGTTTTAAACTCACATTCTTTATGAATCTAAGCTTTTTAGAAGATGGGACGTAACTTAGCATTTTTTTAATGAATAATAGAATACAATTTAAGAATTTTAACATTAAACATAAATTTATAAATTGAACTCTGTAAGGTGTAAATATCTTTCATTAAGAAAGTTGCATTGTAGACATTCAATATGATTCGAATGAATTTCTTTTTTAATTTTAGAAAAAATAGAGATTAATAAATCCAATACATATGAATGTATAGATAAGTAACCCATATAGGTATAGCATTTTTATTACCACATGTTAAAAATGAGTCGATGAATGTAAATAAGGAGTTCAGTTTGAAAGATAGAAAACATTCAATGAATCTATTCTTGATAAAATACGCATTAACCATTATTTATTGACCATTTAAACAAATAACTTAAAATAATTTTATTATCGCACATTCATAGTACTCTGATTTGAGAGACTTAAAAATATCGTACCAGTAGAAGACTCCTTTGCCACGCAGCAAATCTTTTCCTTGCTATGTTATTAATGTCAAGATTTAGAAGTACTTGTTCGCGCACACTGTTGTACATTTCTAATGGAGTACTGTGAAGGCATTCGTGATAACTTTGATCTTCAATTTGGGCAACACAACCACCAACACATTTGAAAAGTTTTCTTACACGACACATTGCACTGTCATGAAAACAAGAGATTAGGTGGTCGAATGCAAATTTTTTGTCACTGATGGCTGATGGTAGAAAGGTTATACTGTCTTTTATTTTTAATATTTGAGTAGGAAGTCTGTCTATAAATATGTTTTCTCGAAGTTTATTACTAACGTTGGGAATACAATTTTTTAAACATGTTATTTGATTTTCATCTAAGACAATGTGACACTGCGTTAGGCAAAAGTTTGAATCATATAATTGAATTATCTTTTGTAAATGCAGTTTGCCATTGTCATTAAAACAGAACATCTCATTGCGACTGACGGAGAAGGTATCTGGATATAGAATATTGAACGACTACAATTATTGGGAAAATTCATTCCAAGTAGCAGGTCATATTGCAACACCTTCACGGGTAGACAGTAGTTCATTTTGTTTATTAGGGAGATATTTCCATATATGTACTTTCAGCTTCCCATGGCGAAGTTTCAAATATGCATACATACTAGAACCTAAATGCCACCGAAGTGTACCTTGCACAGAATCTGAAGCAAATTCAATCGAATAGTGGAGGATAAAATTCCGCTGTGTGCTAGAGCACAAGAACCAGATGCTTAGTTGAGTTTCCGACCTCGGTGAGGACTTGTGGATTAGCAGTGGCATATGTTTCTGCTGGGTCTATGGAAGACATAAGGTAGATGTCTAACCGATCCACAGCAAACTTTGGTGAGGGTGAATTTAACACATCGTTGGCGATTCCTATGGATTTTGTTTCATCTAGGGCAGGAACTGGCAAGTCCATAGCATTTCCACTAGAAATTAGCTGTTCGACCGATAGCATACATAGAATTTTAGACATTATTTGTGGATAGTAACATCCAAACATCACATTTGCAGTATAAGATTTATTTCTAAAATACTAAGATCTTAAACCATTATAAATTTATCACAGCTATGATTGAACCAAGCCTATCCACGCAACAGCCAAAGCCGTAATATCTTATCGGTTCACGTTATAAGTATAATCACGTGACCTAAATCGAGTGTCGTGTGCAAACGGATTACGTAAGATAAGATACGAAGTTCTTAGAGCATGTAATTTTCAATGAATTATACAACAGTAGATAGTACTAATCGTAATTTTTATCCACATGGGAGAATCTCTACGTTATTTTATTCATCTTTGAAATCATAAAGTGAAAATATGTACAAATCTTAATTAAAGTTCATAATTTTTAATCACAGTGACATTAAATACTTAGGAAAATTTTGTATGTTTTTATAACTTCAGAGGATACGTTTGTCACATCGCGTTGAATATACCAAAATAGATAGCAAAAGCATGAAAATAACTTACAGAATGAGGTCTTCATCAACAGCCATCCGAAATAGAAATGAACGGTATACACACTAATTAGGGTATTAAATTGACATCTTATCAGTTCTTTTCTTATCTAAGATCCAGTCTAAGATGACGTCATTGGTCCAAAGTTCACACGATGACGTCAAAGTCCTAAGCATATCTTAGGTCTTTGACGTCATTTTCTTAATTACTTATTCGTACTTATTCATTATAATTAAGCAAATTAAAAATTAATAAGTAATTAAAAATAACTAATTAAGAAAGGAGATCTGCTTTGGTCGTTCAATATTCTATACGTAGATACCTCTTTCGTTAGTCCCAATGAGATGTTCTGTTTTAATGACAATGGCAAACTGCATTTACAAAATATAATTCAATTATATGATTTAAAAATTTGCCTAACGCAGTGTCATATTGTCTTAGATAAAAATCAAATAACACGTTTAAAAAATTGTGCTCACAACGTTTACAATAAACTTCGAGAAAGTATATTCATAGAATGGCTTCTTACTCAAAATACGAGTATTAAAAATAAAAGACAGTACAATCTTTCTACCATCAGCTATCAGCGATAGAAAATTTGCATTCGATCATCTAATCTCTTGTCTTCCTGATAGTGTGATGTAAGAAAACTTTTCAAATGTGTTGGTTGTGTTGCCCGAATTGAAGTCCAAAGTTATCAAGAATGCCTTCACAGTACTCCATTAGAAATGTACAACAGTGTGCTTGAACAAGTACTTCTAAATTTTGACATTAATAACATGGCACGGAAAATTTTGCTGTGTGGGGAAGGAGTCTTCTACTGGTATGATCGAAATTTTTTCGAGTCTTTCAAATCAGAAGACTTTCAAATCAAAGAGACTATGAACGTACGATAAGAAATTATTTTAAGTTATTTGTTTAAATGTGCAATAAATAATGGTTAATGTGTATTTCATCAAGAATAGATTCATTAAATGTTTTCTATCGTTCAAACTGAACTCCATTATATACATTCATCGACTCATTTTTAATATGTGGTAATTAAAATGCATTGCCTTCATGGGTTACGTATCTATACATTCAAATGTACTAATCTCTACTTTTTTAAAAATTAAAAAGGAATTTATTCGAATTGAATCATTTGAATCTCTACAGTGTAACATTCATAATGAAAGATATTTACACCTTACAGAGTTCAATTTATAAAGGTATGTTTAATGTTAAAATTCTTGAATTGTATTCCATTATTCATTAAAATAAATGCTAAGTTACGTCCCATTCTCTAAAAGCTTAGATTAATAAGGAATGTGAGTTTAACACTCTAAAGATCACTGAAAACTGAGCCCTAGTTTCCTAAAAATCTTTCAAGTTGTGATTCATTTTGTAAGAAGTGTATGTTGTGGATCTCAGTTTAGCTCTGTTATTTTCCACACTTTGTTAAAATCGATACATACAAATATGCTCATCCTTCCCTCTCTAATATTGGTAAGTATTTGCCATACTTTAAGTACAATGTTAAAAAATTTTATAATTCTTTCCACATTAAAGAAAATCATATATTCTTAAAAAAAAATTCAATCCATTGGTTGTCGGTCTATGTTCGTTAAGAATTTAATGGTTTAATGGTGTACCTACAGCCGCGAAATCTCGGCATTTCTATTTGTATGTCAACAATGTCTAGAAATGAGGTATCGAACTCATTACACGTTTCTTTTAAAGTGGTAATTGTGTGTGTATGTTTTATATTTTAACATTGTTAGAATGCACTTTGCTCCCACCAAAGCGTCACCCTTCCATTTAAATTCAATGTTAACCATCACATAGCCTTAAAAGTAAATGCTAAGTGCCATTCTATTCTCCTAAAATTCATGATTTTTTTTTTAAATATACCGATTTGAGGGCCATAGACTGCCTGTAACATTAAAAACGAGCCTCTTATTCACCAATCATCTACTGTATTGTTCAATTTGCTAAATTTCATTAAAATATCATATATTTAAACGATAAAGGAGTCTTAGGGTTCATGTAACATTAAAAACGCACCCCTAGTTCCCTCAAAATTCGCTAAGAACCAAACCATTCATTAAATAATGAAATTTTAGGGTCTTAGATACGTTGGGATATCGGAAACGCACCCCTCAACACTTCAGCAAGCATTTGCTAAGTATCCAGAAATACACTAAAAATAATGAAATTCTAACAATACACAAAAGTAATGAAATTTTAAGGTCTTAGAACTCTTGGACGTATCGCGTAATTTGGTAAATTTCATTTGAATATCATAATTTTAAAAAGAAAAATGAGCCTTAGATCCTCTGTAACACTAAAGAAAAGTACCTCTAGTTCGTCAATTATCTACTAAGTGTCGTGCAATTTGCTTAATTTCATTCAAATATCATAATTTTAAACGATAAAGGAGTTTAAGTGTTCATGTAACATTAAAACCGCACCTCTTATTCCTCAAACATGCACCAAGTGTGGAGTAATTTGCAAATACCATTTAAATATTAAATAGTTTCCCGTAAATTCGTTAAGTATCGTACAGTTTGGTAAATTTCATTCAAATATAATGATTTTAGGGTCTTGGTCTCCTTGGAAAAATAACTCTAGTTCCCTAAGAGTGATCTTAATTCCTAAGCATAAGAAAAATTAATTTTTATCGAAGCCTATTAACCTTAATCATTTACACGTTTAGCCGTATTCATGATTTAAAATGAGATGTCAGAAGATCATTTGGTGTATTTCTAGGAGTGTATGTGGTTTGATTACAGATTCTTACTACTTCCATTTACAAAGCACTATTTTTTTTCATTAACATGTAATTAAAGCCATGTTGTGTAAGTAACAAGCAATGTAGTATTTCTAACACATAACAGTATTCAATATATATAGATTCCTTTTTCGCGAATTTTCACTTTGGCCTAGACAAATAATGTGTGAATAATCATCTAGTGCTCAGTAATGTATGTGATAAAGAGGGGGAGCGATAACAAGGTTCGGCCGTTTAAAATTATGTACAATAAAATACATTGTAAGTGAATAAGGTATTGGACCTTTGAATTTATACCATACTAAATATAATCTTTTTCAGAGCAGGTTTTTCAAAACATCCTACACTTTTGGTAATGTTCACAGATTCATTAAGAAACCATTGGTTTTTACGATATTCCTACAGCTACAATATTTCTATTTGCATGCAATAAGATGTCAACATGTCTTTAATGTTTTTTTAGCAAAAATACATTTCACTTTAAATTCGTAATGAAAATTGATCTTACCATGAACCTATTTAGGCAAAAAAATGTCATTCTGGAAGTATTTCGATATAAAATTCAATTTCTAATGGGTAACATACAATGTCTAATGTGTAGCATGCAATTCCTAATATGTAACATGTAATTCCTAATGGAAAAACATACTCATGTAATGTGCAAAATGCATTTAAATATTGAATAGTTTTCCCAAAAATGCGTTCAGTAGATATCGTGTAATGCACTGACCCCTAAAATTGGAGGATTCGCCTTGGAATGCCAAATGGCCCATTTTGGTAAGTTTATTTCAGATTTTTTTTGTTAATGAAATTCTTTAGTTAAACAATTAAAGAAAATAAACTGTTTCATTGAAAAACATTGAACACGATAGAGTCTTGCATTTTCTACGCTTCCAACTTTCGCATAAAACTATACAATCTACTCTAATAATAAAATTGAAGGGTCATAATCCCCTTGTAATAGTAAAAACGTACCTTTAATTTCCCATTCTTTCAGAAAGTATCGTGCATTTCAATAAAATAATAAAATATTAGAGGCCCCATGGAATATTGAATGGTAAGTTGTAATAGGTTCGAAAAGACTCGTTCTGGTTTATTGAATTTTTGTTTTGCAGATTATTCAATTAAAAAATTATTTTAACTAATTCATTAACAAAAATATCGATCACGATAGACTTGAATTTTCTATACTTTAATTCTTATGAATGTATAGCATGAAATTTCTAATGTATAACATATTCTTGTAATTTTTAATGAATACTTCTCTATTAGATTATTTCCCCATTCATTCGGCAAAAATCGGGCAATACACTCAATCATAAAATTGAAGGACTCCTTGGAATATCAAATGGTAAGTTGTAATAGGTTTGAGGAGACACTTTCTTATTTGTTTAATATTTTGTTAATAGGATCATTTAATTAAATTTTAATTAAAAAAATTAACTGTTATATTAAAAACACAATGAACAAAATGGAATCTTTTATTCTCATCGCTCCATACTTTGTCGTTTACTAAATGTAACTGCTTCATTACATTTTAATTAATACAATTAAAAAAAATCTGTAACGTTAAGCATACCCCATAGTCCCCAAAATTGTATGATCTTAGACCCCTTGTAACATTAAAAACGTACCTTTTAATTTCCTATTCATTCAGAAGATATCGTGCAATTTACTAAATTTCATTTAAATATTGAATATATTCCCGAAAATTCGCTCAGGATCGAACCATTCACTAACATACAGAAATTTTAGATCCCCTGTGGCACTAAAACTTAAGTTCGCGAAACATTCATAAAATTAATATATTAATAACCATTTTTACTAAACTCTCATAAATTTAATAATACTCTTTCATATTCATATCAATCCACCATTCATTCATGATTCCGAAAACATCCTCCATTCAAATTCCCAGTAAAGACAACCTTCAATGTTACGCATCCACCAAGACATCATAGCTCGGTTAGTTTGCCCGTCCTGCTAGCAATCAACTGATTGCGGGTTCGAGCCTCTGCCGTTCCCAGCGAATATATCTTTTTAAATTCAGAACTTTAAAAGACGCCCGATAGATGGCGCCCTCCAAATCTTCATTACCCGCCCAAATCTCTAAACTTCCGCTTGGGGGGCGATACCTCCGAAAATTCACGTTAAGTATGTCACGACTGTTAAATATTGTCAGTACGTCACAGACCGCAGAGAGATAAGTTCGGAGTTCACATCGCTCCTGTTATCAGTTCAAATTTACCTCATTACGTCATTGGCCAATGGTCGAGTTACCTCATTACGTCATCAGTCCAAAGTTTATGTTGCGTTATCAATTCAAAGATCCCCTCATTACGTCATCGGTCCAAAGTTCTTATGATAAGATTATCTCATTTACTTCCTCCTCAATGAGTCATACTCCCTCCTCCTCCTCATGATGTCATTTGTGCCGCCGGCACGATCTGTCAGTGAACCCCTGTTCTTACGTACCCGCGGTTTTTCAGATTAATATCAATTTAAATTTATAGCATATAGATATGAATAGTAATTAGAAGTTAAATTTAAAGTACACAATTCAAGATGGACACCACTAGAATAGAAGTGGAATGTTAACTACCATCAGATATGAAATCCACAAAATACACACGGTCTTTGTCGGAAAGTAAGAAAACAATATACTCTTCATATATTTCCTATACAATCATCCAAATATATCTATTAATAAAATGTCTCACATATTGATCGACCCTAAAAGTAAACACATTTTTTGTAAGAAAGTAAAAAGCAGCATATTCCTTCTCTGTTTCCCATAAAACCATCCAAAAAATCTTCTAATAAAGTATCCGACTTATTGATCGTTCCAGAAAATATACACATTCTTTATATGAATTTAAAAAACAATATAATCCTCCTATATTTTCCCATACAATCATCCAAATAAATCTCCTAATGAAAGATCCCACTTAATGATCCATCCTGAAAGTAAATATTTTTTTTTGTAAGAAAGGGATAAACAATATACTACATCTCTATTTCCTATATAATCATCAAAATAAATCTCCTAATAAAGGATCCTACTTATTGGTCGTTCCAGAAAATACACATATTCTTTATATGAATTTAAAAAGCAGTATAATCCTCTTATATTTCCCCATACAATCATCCAAATAAATCTTCTAATGAAAGATCCCACTTATTGATCGTTCCTGAAAGTAAACTAATTATTTATAAGAAAGTAAAAAGCATTATACTCCTTCTCTGTTTTCCATATAATCAGCCACATAAATCTCCTAATAAAGGATCCCACTTATTGATCGATCCAGAAAATACACATTCTTTGTATGAATTTAAAAATCAATATAATCTTCCTATATTTCTCCACACAATCATTCAAATAAATCTCCTAATAAAAGATCCCGCTTATTGATCGATCCTGAAAGTAAACTGATTCCTTATGAGAAAGTAAAATATAATATACTCTTCCTCTATTTTCCATATAATCATCCAAATAAATCTCCTAATAAAGAATCCCATTTATTGATCGATCCAGAAAATACACATATTCTTCATATGAATTTAAAAAATAATATAATCCTCCTATATTTCCCCATATAATCCAGATAAATTTGCGAATAAAAAACCCAACTTATTGATCGATCCTGAAAGTAAATATATTTTTGTAAGAAAGTAAAAAATACTCATCCTCTATATCCCACATACACATATACACATACTCATACTTTAGATTTAAAAAACAATATAATCCTCCTAGATTTCCCCATACAATCATCCAAATAAATCTCCGAATAGAGGATCCCACTTCTTGATCAATCCTGGAATGGAAATAAACATATTATTTGTAAGAAAGTGAAAAACAATATATATATATATATATATATATATATATATATATTATATATATATTATATATATATTATATATATATATTATATATATATATTATATATATATTATATATATATATATATATACATATATATATATATATTATATATATATTATATATATATATATATATATATATATATATATACTCCATCTCTATTTCCCATATTCAAATAAATCTACCAATAAAGGATCCCACGATCCAGAAAATACACATATTCTTTGTACGAATGTAAAAAACAATATAATCCTCTTATATTTCCCATACAATCATCCAAATAAATCCCTAAATAAAGGATCGATCCGAAAAGTACACGTATTTTTTGTGATAAGTATTTTTCTGTGTAATATGCGAACGCTTTCATCGATCAAGTGCCGGTGACTCCTGATCTTCAAAATGGAATTTCCCCACTCCCAAAGCATTCCCCTGAAATCACTTATTTTCCAAAATATGCGCCTTTCCCTTCGACAGAAGGATTTTCATTTCATCCTCAGCGGACAAAAGACGCCCTTCACTAAAATTCGGTATTATTCGTCGTCAATTAATTCCTTCTATGATATCGATCGCCATTACTTGCAACATAAAACATCCGTGTTTGGAAATTGGATCAGACATATATTTACAACAAGCAGCATACCCGTTCTTCGTACGAAGTATATAATATAAAAAAAACTTAAAATTCACAATCATGTGCAAATTCCTATAATATTCTAAATGGCATTGTTATTCAAAGAATTCCATTAAAATATTTTAATTAATGCTCCTAAAAAGAAATTTCAGAATCTCTTTTCCCGCAATACAAGAATTATCTTCACCAGCAGATCTGAAGAATAAAACAGCCTGGTCCCGTTGGTAAACAAATTTGCAAAAAATATGAAATCGAATCAATATATGCCAAAATAAAAATGCTAAAATTGTATCGGACTACTTATATTCTCGAATATTAGAAGATATACCAGTGTATTAGTAGAAAATTACCCGTACTACAATATATGAATTTCAAAAATCCTTGCCAAAATACAACAGATGGCATGATAAATTGAAAATATCAATTATCTTTAAACTTGAGGGGCGTAATTGATTCCACTATATGTCAAAATGAAAGAGCTGAAATTGTATGGGAAGGTATAAAAGTGCTACTTATATTTTAGAAGATATACCCGTGTACTAATAGAAGATTACCCGTACTACAATAAGTTTTAACCGTTTTTGCCAAAATAAAACAGATGACACAATAAATTGAAAATATCAATAATCCCAAAGTAATATTTAAACCTGTTGGTCGTAATTGATATAATCCAGTCAAAAATGCAATTTCGATAAAATTTATTTCATATACATTTCTTTATTATTTAAATTGGAAAATATTTAATAAAAATCGTCTGCAGCATAAACACATTGGATCCGTTGCTAAGCGACACGATATCATTTTCTTCAAATAAATTGGCGGGAAGAATATCGTCTGCATAATGCTATCTCTATGAAAGGTTTACTTGTCCATCTTTAATTAATATCTAGACAACCCCTGGTCCTATAAACTCGAAACATGGACTAAATTTTAATTGGGGCTATTCCAAGCCTACCCTTGAAACTTCATCCAATTCTATTCAGCCGTTCTCCGGTAATGATGAGACAGACAGATTTTCAATTTTATTTATATAGACTAGAAACTATATCCGCCGTTGCTCGGAATTTTAAAGCAGGGATTAATTGAATTCATTAAGGTTTTGAAAGGCTTAATCGCACACAGTACGAGCACATGCTCGCCCTAAATACGCACCTAATCATACCTGAGACAGCTGCTCGGGTACGTAATATATTTCGGTTCCCCGCTGGCCACATCAAAAACTACTCCCTAACAAAACTGCGTATTACGCTCTAATTACGCCTTTAGCCCTCTGCGCAGATATATAAGGTATTTTGATTCGCCCTGAATAAACTATTTTGATACGTCCTAAATAAGCTCTTGATATGCCATAAATAAACCCCTTTGATTCGCCCCAAATACGCTTTTCACCTACTGCGTGGGTGTCATATGCTTCAAGTTTTCTCTTTTGATACGCCTCATATAAGCATCGTTGATTCACTACATAAGCTCTACTACAGCATGTTTTCTAAATGAAAATTTTTGCAAACTCTGATAATATTTTTGATTCAAGTACCAACTCGCAATCCAAATAAATTCCTAAGCAAATGACGTCAGTTCTACTGATCCCGTGTTATCAAAATACCCCCCCCCCTTTCCTAAAGTGCGTTCAAGATCGGAGTTTTATCTTTGGTTTCGTGCGCTGTGAGAATTCTTTTGAAAATGTGTGCATAAAAATTCATATTTAATGAATGAAATACAGCAGAAACAGAATTTTTTGGAGCAGTCAATGATATTCAAGAAAATGTCTGGTGAACTGTGAAGATGGAATTGTCAGTCAATTATTTTATTTCACAATAAAACTATCAGAGACGTTTTAAACCCTCGAAAAGTATATGTATTTTTTAATTCACGAAAATTCGTCTATTAACGGTACAGATTCCGTTTAAAATTTGTTCGAAAGAAAAGTTCTGGAACTTTTGGATGGCGTTAAGATAAAAACTCTGCTATAATAATTTGAGTCGCCAAGGAACAGATTTGTGTGGAAATCGCCCAAACTCGTGTTAAAACATAAAATAACTCAAAAACAAATTCGAATTTTTAAAAAATCTGGCCGAGGCTTATCGTCCCGGTTCCTCAAATATCCGTGTACTAACTTTAATGGCAGTACAACATTTAGATTTTCCGCTACAGACAGACATATATTATTATTATAGACGTAAAAAGATAAATTAAGTCAGAGAATTTTCAAGCCAGAATCAGCAAAGAGGAATACTCAATCTTTCGACTCAAAAATAGAACTTTTTTCGTTTATACGTTTAAGAAAGCAAAAATAGCACGACCGGATGTATAAGAAGTCGAAATACAACAAAATGGAAAACTAACATAGTGGATACATTCTAGTATATAAGAAATGCGCTTCTCTCCGCTTGCTTGTAACACTTAAGAGGATTGTCTTCTCGAAGGGAAAATTAATTTCGGTTGTCAGAGTTCGTAGCGGGAGGGGGGGAATAGGCGTTGCCAAAAACGGGCTTTCTCTTGCGTAGAACTCTGATTGACAAGTCACCCACCCTTTGAAGCAATGCGAATGGACGTTCTTAGCAGTTTCACGGTACTGTGATGAGGGGATGCCTTCCAGCACAGACTAATTGGGCCCTCCAGCCACACCTGTTCTGGGAAACACAATCCAAAAAGTTGAAGGCTTCTAGTCTAGGAGAGGGAAAATATTTAAATGGTCAGTTGCATTGGAAAGAAAAATGAACCACTTGTGGAAATCAATGCAGAATTTACTGTTACTTATGCCAGAAAAAATATGTATAGGTAAATATTTAATATTGAAAACTGTAATTAAATGTTTTTATATACTTTTATTTCACTTCGATCAGAGTATACAGGGTGTTTCAAAAAGATTACGCGATTCAATACACCTTGAACAATGGGTCGCAGGTAGTGTTTCTTTCAGATATACCTCCGGGGGGGGGCGAAGCCCTCCGAGACGAGTATTCTCCCTCTCCGGAGACATTTTATGAAACCTAGTTTCTATTTATGTTGCACAGCGTTTAGATATATTTATATAGGACAAATAGAAAACTTGTATCCCTCTAAAATGTCATTCGCCCCCCCCCCGGCCAAAAAGTCCTGAAAGAAACACTGGTCGCAGGCCTGTAGTTCCAACAGAAATGCTTTAAATAAGGTCAGGCTACGACTGTTTTGATCATGCGACGCATCATGCACACATTTTAACACATTTTAACACATGCACACATTTTGATCATGCACACATTTTAACTTTTTATACTAGCCTGTCATGAACCAGCAATACACGTTATAACTCGAAAACCTTAGTTAGAAAGCTCGAATTTAGCATATCGTTGCCTTTTTCAATATATTTTTATTGGATTTATTGTTGTTAGGATTGAACCTTACAGGTCTAGTCCGTTCCAAACTCACCATAGAAACATACACATTTTAGGGGAATAACTCGAGAGCCAGAGCAGCTGAAAAGTTCCAATTTGGCATTTTGTAGCATTTTATATTATATTTTAATTCTTTGGATTTTAAACAGTACCGGTACAGCCCGCCATAAGGAGATACAAGTTTTTCTTTTCTGGGTAACACGAGAACAGGAGCAGTAAAAATATCAAAATTCGGCTCATCGTCGCCTTTCCTGGTGTATTTTTGTTATTTGAATTTTGAACTTTACTAAAATGTAGGAAAAAAACGAGTTTCAGAATCTACACCTTTATGAAAGTACACAAAGAATAAAAATAAATGTTCTCACATTTTTATCTCGTACAATAAAAGTGGGTGCCTTGAAATTTTATAAAACTAAACTATCATTAATTTAGTATACTCCAAAATATCATCATTCAATGAATGTAATAATTGAATAAATATATGAAATCATTGGGAGTATATCCATTCTTCGTGCGAAATATATAATACAAAAAAAACTTATTTCAAAATTATGTGTAATTCCTATAGTTTTCAAAATGGCAATGTTATTCAAAACATTCAATTAAAATATTTAAATCTCCTAAATGGAAGTATTAGAATCTATGTTCTCGTTGCACAAAGTTATTTTCACAGACAGATCTGAAGAATAGAACATCCTTCTCCCGTTTGTAAACAAATTTACAAAAAAGTTAAAATTTTATCAATTTATATCAAAAAAGAAAACTCGTATTAGACGATAAGCCAGTACTATTTATATTTTACATCAACAATTAGCTAAACACAATATATGAGTTCTAGCTGAACACAATATACGAAAACACAATAGATTAGTGTCTTCCTTACCACATCTGAGTTTGAAAAATATTTTCCGAAATAAAACAGATGACGTAAGAAATTGAAAAATATCAATCATTCCCGTAATCTTTAAATCCGAAGACCGTAATTGATATAACCCACTAAAAACTGCAATATCGTTCATTTATAAAATTTGTTTTAAGGCTTTGTTATTTACATCTAATAAAAATCCTCTGCCGTATAAACACAGTTTGCGTTGTTGAGCGACATATCATTTTCTTCCAATAAATTTGCGGTGAATATATCGTCCGAATAATGCTATCTATCTCTATGGAAGGTTCGTTTTTTCTGAATATATTGACATCCCCTGGTCCTAGAAATTCGAAACATAAATTACATTTCAGGTGGAGCTATTTCAAGGTTACCACAAAATTTCATGAAAATCTGAGCAGCTTGTTTGATGATGAGACAAACACTTACACACAGACAGATTTTCAATTTTATTTATATAGATTATCACTAATGTATGAAATCAATGATTACATAAATTAAGTTATGTTATTTTAGATTTAAAAATTATATCTATATTCAATTAACTATTTGTTTTATTTAATTTCAAGCTAACCACTTTTATTATATACTAGCCGCCTTTGGCGACCAGCCTGTTCGCTACCCTTGAAAATTCTGACCGTGGCAAACTCGTTGGCGCGACCTACCAGAAAGGTGTAAGATAACTGCTTGGAAGGCCAGGAAGTGCCACACAATTTAGACCGGAACCCAATGGGGGAGGCATCCAAAGAGACCGTACCCTCCTTCCCCTACCACAAACCTCTCGGAAGGACTTGCAGTCCCACACGTTTAACGTGATCGTACTCCGCGTGAACACGGCTGCAGTTTTGGCAATGGCGGGAATCGAACCCGGGCCTACCGAGTGAAATTCCCGCGCGCTGACCACTGGGCTACCGTGCCATCCGCGACAATCTCCATAACTTTATTTTTATTCGGCTATTTTGGGAATCGAAACCGGGCCTACCAAGTGCAAATCCCGCGCACTAACCACTGGGGTACTTCACCCTCCGCGATATTCTTCATAACTTTCTTTTTATTCACCCAATTTAGACCGGAACCAAGTGGGAGAAGCATCCACAGGGACCGTACCCTTCTTCCCCTACCACCAACCTCTCGGAAGGACTTGCAGACCCACATGTTTAACGTGATCGTACTCCGCGTAAACACGGCGGCAATTTTGGGAATCGAACCCGGGCCTACCGAGTGCAATTTCCGCGCGCTAACCATTGGGCTACTTTGCCCTACGCGACAATCTCCATAACTTTCTTTTTATTCATCCAATTTAGACCGTACCCTCCTTCCCCTACCACCAACTTCTCGGAAGGACTCACGGACCCACACGTTTAACGTGCTCGTACTCCGCGTAAACACGGCGGCAATTTTGGGAATCGAACCCCGGCCTGGTAACTGGTTGGACGGCCAGGATGTGCCACCCAATTTAGACCGGAACCCAGTGGGGGAGGCATCCACAGGGAACGTACCCTCCTTCCCCTACCACCAACCTCTCGGAAAAACATACGGACCCATATGTTTAACGTGATCGTACTCCATGTCAGTGGCGGAAATCGAACCCGGGCCTACCGCGTGCAATTCCCGCGCGCTAACCACTGGGCTACTTCGCCCTCCGCGACAATCTCCATAACTTTCTTTTTATTCACCCAATTTAGACCGTACCCTCCCTCCCCTACCACCAACCTCTCGGAAGGACTCACGAACCCACATGTTTAACGTGATCGTACTCTGCGTGAACGTGGCGTAAGTTTTGGCAGTGGCGGGAATCGAACCCGGGCCTACTGAGTGCAATTCCCGCGCGCTAACCACTGGGCTGCCGCGCCCTCCGCGACAATCTCCATAACTTTCTACATATTCACCCAATTTAGACGGGAACCCAGTGGGGGAGGCATCCACAGGGGCCGTATCCTCCTTCCCCTACCACCAACCTCTCGGAAGGACTTACGGACCCACATATTTAACGTGATCGTATTCCACGTAAACACGGCGGCAGTTTTGGCAGTGGCGGGAATCGAACCCGGGCCTACCGCTAACTTCCCGCGCGCTAATTTGCAATTTAAAATGACCATATGCTTAATTCCATCATCCTCATTCCATTGTTTCATTGTTCCATCATTTAAAATATCCATAAAATTAAAATATCCATTTAAAATATCCAAAAGTTAAAATATACAAAATGACCATATGCTTAATTCCATCATCCTCATTCCATTGTTTCATTGTTCCATCATTTAAAATATCCATAAAATTAAAATATCCATTTAAAATATCCAAAAGTTAAAATATACATTTAAAAAATCCAGATCGTCCCATCATTTAAAATATAAATATAATAATTTATAGGAGCTCTATTCAGAACCGTGACGTCACCTCCACCTTGACGTCCCCACCCACCACCTTCCCTGCTTCAGCGGGGGAGAAACGAACGGAACGCCGAGAAATTTAAAATCATGACGTCTTTAAAATTGCGATCCTGAAGGCAATTTTCATTATTTCTGGACCAGATTAGACTTGTAAGAATGCCAGATATTTCAGCTTTCTAAAAATGTAAATTATTAGTCGAAATTATGAGTACTTTTTACTATGCGAGAATTTAAAAACCAAAAATCGTTTTTTTGAGCCAAAAGTGACTTTTGTTTTAAAATCTTTAAAAAATATTAGAAATCGAAATGGAGATTTGAAATTGATATATTTTTACTCGCAATTGTCTGCTCTTTCCGATGGTGTGAGTTGTTTTTTTCTACGACGTCTGGATCGTGGAGAAAAAAGGGCAAAAAGGGCAAAAAAAGGTCGAAATCGCATAAAACATTAAATAAATAAAAAAATAATTAGAATTTTGAAAATCGGTTTTCACGTGTCCCCTTCCCTCCCCCCCAGGTCTCCGATTGCCAAATTTCGTAGCTCTCCGACGCGCGGTCGCGAAACGTATAGTGTATAAGACAGACAGACACACACACACACACACACACACACAGACATTGCCTTTTATTATTTAAGAAGTGATTTGAGATAATTTGAAGAACCCGTAACAGTCATTTCATACCCGTCTACAAGGAAAGTACAATGAAATTTTTCAAGAAACTTGAACACTATATTTTGAGAACGAATAATGATTTCAATCTGCATGTGGACATGAGTCTGTTTAGTTAATGTTCAAAGGATTTAGTTTGAAAAGTCACATTAGCCAAGAAAGTTATTTGAGATAATTTGAAGAACCAGTAACAGCCATTTCATACTCATCTACAATGACATTTTTTCAAGAAGTTTAAACACTAAATTTGGAGAACGAACGATGATTTCAATCTGTATGTGGACATGGGTATGTTTAGTTAATGTTCAAAGGATTTAGTTTGAAAAATCACATTGGCCAAGGAAGTTCTTTGAGATAATTTGAAGAACCCGTAGCAGTCATTTCATACCCGTCGACAATGAAAGTACAATGAAATTTTTTCGAGAAGCTTGAACACTAAATTTTGGGAACGAGCAAGCATTTCAATCTGTATGTGGTTATTAATCTGTTTAGTTAATGTTCAAAGGATTTAGTTTGAAAAGTCACATTGGCAAAGAAAGATATTTGAGATAATTTGAAGAACCAGTAACAGTCATTTCATACCCGTTTACAATGAAATTTTTTCGAGAAGCTTGAACACTAAATTTTGGGAACGAACAATGATTTCAATCTGTATGTGGACATGAGTCTGTTTAGTTAATGTTCAAAGGATTTAGTTTGAAAAGTCACATTGGCCAAGAAAGTTATTTGAGATAATTTGAAGAACCAGTAACAGCCATTTCATACCCGTCTACAATGGCATTTTTTCGAGACGTTTAAACACTAAATTTGGGGAACGAACGATGATTTTAATCTGTATGTGGACATGAGTCTGTTTAGTTAATGTTCAAAAGATATAGTTTAAAAGTCACATTGGCCAAGAAAGTTATTTGAGATAACTTGAAGAACCAGTAACAGTCATTTTATACCCGTTTACAATGAAATTTTTTCGAGAAGCTTGAACACTAAATTTTGGGAACGAAAAAAAAATTCAATCTGTATGTGGACATGAGTCTGTTTAGTTAATGGTCAAGGGATTTAGTTTAAAAAGCCACATTGGCCAAGAAAGTTATTTGAGATAATTTGAAGAACCAGTAACAGTCATTTTATACCTGTTTACAATGAAATTTTTTCGAGAAGCTTGAACACTAAATTTTGGGAACGAAAAATAATTTCAATCTGTATGTGGACATGAGTCGGTTTAGTTAATGGTCAAAGAATTTAGTTTGAAAAGCCACATTGGCCAAAAAAGTTATTTGGGATAATTTGAAGAACCAGTAAGTCATTTCATACCCGTCTACAATGAAAGTACAATGAAATTTTTTCGAGAAACTTGAACACTAAATTTGGGGAACAAGCAATGATTTCATTCTGTATGTGGACATGAGTCTGTTTAGTTAATGTTCAAAGGAATTAGTTTGAACATTCGCATTGGCCAAGAAAGTTATTTGAGATAATTTGAAAAACCTGTAACTGTCATTTCATACCCTTCTACAATGAAAGTACAATCACATTTTTTCGAGAAGTTTGAACACTATATTTTGGGAACGAACAATGATTTCAATCTGTATGTGGACGTTGTTGTTGTTGTTGAGACCCAGACCGTCCGACCTACCAGAAAGGTGTAAGGTAACTGTATGGACGGCCGGGAAGTGCCACCCAATTTAGACCGGAACCCAGTGGGGGAGGCATCCACAGGGACCGTACCCTCCTTCCCCTACCACCAACCTCTCGGAAGGACTTACGGACCCACATGTTTAACGTGATCGTACTCCGCATGAACACGGCGGCATTTGTGGCAGCGTGCAAATCTAGCGCGCAAACCACGGGGATACCGCACCCGAGATGGCCAACAGCAAGCGGCGTTCCGAGGTGGTCACCCACCAAGTACTAACCGCGCCCGATGCTGCTTCACTTCGGTGATCTAACGAGAACCGGTGTTTTCAGCACGGTACGGCCGTTGGCCCCTGTATGTGGACGTGAATCTGTTTAGTTAATGTTCAAAGAATTTGGTTTGAAAAGTCAGATTGGCCAAGAAAGTTATTTGAGATAATTTGAAGAACCAGTAACAGCCATTTCATACCCGTCTACAATGACATTTTTTCGAGAAGTTTAAACACTAAGTTTGGGGAACGAACGATGATTTCAATCTGTATGTGGACATGAGTCTGTTTAGTTAATGTTCAAAGGATTTAGTTTGAAAAGTCACATTGGCCAAGAAAGTTATTTGAGATAATTTGAAGAACCAGTAACAGTCATTTCATACCCGTCTACAATGAATGTACAATGAAATTTTTTCGAGAAGCTTGAAGACTAAATTTTGGGAACGATCATAAACATACTATAGCAGAGTTTTTCTTGAAAGTATGTACAGCATAATTGCGAAAATATTACGAATTACATATACATAAGAAAAGTAATAAACTGCTGCAAAGCCATTGGATTAGTAGTAGATAAAACGGGGTTAAAAATGTTTTAGCTTGCTATATCCACTAATGTATACTATTAGCTAGTATACCGCTATGTATACTATAGTAAGCATAAAATGTGTGTTTGTGTGTGCAATATATCGACCAGGGTCGATCGATATTGACCAATATAGTTTCAAAATAACCTACTGAAACGGTGTCAAGAAATTTCGGCTTTTATTGTAAAGGATTATTTCGATAGCCAAAATGTACCAGTTTTTACATTGAAATGAAATTGCGAAAAACGAGTGTATTGTCTGCTTTAATGGCCATACATGTGAAAAAACTTAACGTCCCTGCGCTTCCGAAGGATGTCGAAAGAGGTGCTTTTCCTTTATTCATTTGTACTTAATTATATTTTCCTTGAATAAAACTTGAATTGAAATTTCAAAGTCTGTTTGTTTCCCTCAACTACTAGTTTATATATAAGCTGCTTTGCTTAAATAAAAAAAAGTTTATTATCAAACGAACGAAAAAACGTAGGTAACTCTTAGTTTTTATGTTTGTTATTTACTACTAGTCCATAGATAAACAATAGTATCCCCAAAGCATTATTCATATAGGCATCGACTTTTAGCAACGAAAGGCTGAACGGATACTTCACCCATATCCTTCATAAGCGTGTCCATGGGTAATTGAAGAGACAGGAAAGGTTCAACGTATCCGGCAGAGTTCGGTGCTACAGGGGTAAAGAAATGGATTCTTCCATGTAATGGTCTTTCTTGGGCACAGAATTCATTCTGAAATACAATTTTGAATTTCATTATACATATGCTTGAAGCCATTTATGCGTCACATGGTGCTTATTAGATTTCTGTACGATTGAGAAATACTATTGTTTTCGAAAAGATCGAAATTAAATAGTATATATACTTCGGATCACTCCCATTGCGGATAATGGCACTCCAGTTTGGCGCTTATTATGCGTACCTAGAAGTTTGAAAATTATGGCACATAGCAAGTTTTCTCGCTGCCTTTACAGATGTCGGCTATTCCATCCTGACAAGCGTACAACCGATCCACGCTTTCAGAGCAATCCGAATATTAGGAGCATCCCCTACAAACTTTTTGTTTCATTAAAAATATACACAAATTTATTAATTAAATATTTTTACATGTTATTTTGGATAATTCGCAACATTTTAGCTTTTTTTTTAACTTTTATAGACGTGTAGTCATTTTAAAATGATTTAACAAAGAAACCACATGAATTGCATCTAAGCTATGGCAAAAGAGAGAACGGGACTGGGTCACCTATTAGGAGTGATCGATTTATTATTATTATTATTATTATTAGATTTACATGTGACTGCTTATAGAAATTCGCGTGTCAGCTGATCCTTATAATCTATAAAAAATATGACCACGTATCGTACCCTGCGCTCTAAAATTCAGATTTTCTAAATTTCCCTTTTTGGTGTGGAGTCCATTTAACCGTTCTGAATTGAACTTTCTTATTATGTCTCTTTTTCTAGCCAAAACAGTTACCAGGAGGAAGCAATCCGAGCTCCATTCGTTCCCAGCCAAAAAGAGGGGGTAGCAATCCGAGTTCCACAATCCACATGTGCCCATCGCAATCAGCTTACCGGTCGCTTTTTTTCGTTGTTTGGTAATATTTGGTATGTTACATTTTTGATATAACCGCCCTCGACTCTAACTTTCAGAGGATATACCCTTACCTCTGCTCATGTCCGCAAATAGTTTTAGCAGTATCGGTGACTAGCTTGATCATGCGTTCTACCGTATGCGTGTGGCAGACGACAGCAATGTTAATTTGTCCATCAATAGCAATTCCTTATTCCAAGATGTCTTAATGGACGAGCGAAATATCTTGAGTAAGCTCGAGATAGATAACTTCATAATGATTGTATTTTCCAGTCGATGATCTGTGTGTAATCAGCTGCATCTTATTACGGATGGGCCTAACCACTGTTGCACTCTAAATAATGTTTAGAAACATCTAAAAAAGATGAGAATCTGAGTTAATAAAATCCTCCAGCATAATTCTTTTCCTGTACACTTAAAAATATCTTCTGCTGTCCATGGTAGTAAATAACGTAAACCAAGTAGGTCAGTTGAAAACATTCTGTATTCTAAGGACAAGGAAAACCACTGAAAAATTACGAAGCACAATCACCATAAATTCACTAATCACGCTCGTGCTCCAAGAGATCGGACTTCCAGATACCGTATATACGTAACTGCAGTTGACGGACAAGCCTCAAGTGTTCTCAAACGATTTAGCGCATGATCAAGATAGGCATCAAAACTGACAAAATTAAGAAGATATTCTCTTAAAGTATATGCCAGAAATTTAAAGTGAGCAAGATTACCAAGCAATGTACAAATAAGTAGGGTGTTTGAGATGGGCAGGAATGCTGCCATCTCTTCCAGACGAATACTGTCAACTACTTTTGTAACATTAGACGCGTCTCTATTCTCGTTTTACGAAGTCTGACTGGGTTGATTTTCGCGTACTTTGGTTGCATACAGCAAGGTTCATTAAGTTATGAGTATTTTGTTTGATTACTTCTGAATGGGGCAATGCTGATCGAAAGTATTTAGAAGCGAGTCTTCGAAAGGAAAATGAACTTCGTTAGCAAGTGAGTGTTATAAAAAAATATTTTCTTAAAATGTCTCTGATTTGCTATTTTTCCTTAGGATTTAACTAAATTAATAGGCTTTCCACTATAATTTCCCCCTCATATAGGTTTCTAGTTAATTTCAATATTTTTCCATTATGTGTTGACGAATTTGCTTGGGATCGTTCTTGGCGAACTATCGCTCTTTCTTACATTTTCTTAGCGCTCTCTTCCTTGGTGTACTATTGTCTGCTGGACAGACGATGATTATTCTCCTTTCGACCCTTCGCTGCCAATTATCAGTGCCAACATTTTTCGCCAACCCTGAGATCATTTTGCTCCTACCTAGACTACCGCCCTCCTCCCCACTTCCTATCGTTTCGCCGTGCGCCTCTGACGTCACAGAAGAGGAGTGAGATTTCTCCTCGCTGTCCATTCGGGTCACGTGAGTTTTCTATTTGACTTCTGCGGCGCAAGATTTGAATCATCTAATTTTGCTCTGCATCTTCTGTTCGTGTTGTTTTTGCGCGTGCATTTGTAACAGTTTATTTTCTTTCAATCAGTACTTCTGTCCTGTTGGTTCGGGTGGCTCTTTGTCCTGGTTTGAGTTGGAGGTCAACTCCCTTCTCGGTCGGGGATTAAGCTACTCTAAACCATCGGATGAATCCCTCGCTCTGGGGAGGCTTGATAGGAAGAGAGACGATATATTGAAAGCAGCTACTGATTAGCTGAAGAACTTTTTCGTCCGCCACACAGCATATTTCATTTGAGGTCCATAGGAATAGCATTGAACGAATTGACATCGTCTAAAAGAATTGATAATTCTTCAAATTAATGGCATGTAGCTATTTTTAATGACTTATGTCGTATTTAGAAATGTTTGAATATTTATATGAGATCCATTTTAAATGTTTTTAATTATTGTAATATCAGAAAAATGATACTCAAATCAGAAAGTCTAGTGCTTGGCGAGATTTGACTTGCACTTAGCAACAGACTGATTGGCAGTTGGCAGGTAGTGGTCATTTAATTTTTAGTTTCAAATACGTCGGCAAAGTTTAATGTTACTTAAAAATCGATGAAAATATGATATACAAATTATGTTACTGTCACGTAGATTAAAATATCAAGAAATAATTAATTGAAATTTTTTTAAATATGCCAGGTAAACATTATGCTTTTCATTTTCTTTCGCTCAATGCAACTTTCTCACACCAGAAGCAATTTTTAAATAGCTTATGATTTTTTTTTAATCTGTATTGTTAGTCCAAATGATCCCAATTATAGCAAGGTACCCTTCATTTTAAAGGGCTTGAAAAAATGTTTGACAACGTACCCCCTCCCAAGGGTGCTACTGACGTTACGAACACACAAATTTTCACAGCAATTATTGAAATTGTTAAGTTTCGCGGTCAATTTACGCGGTCTTCTATGCATAATTATGTCAAAATTTTCTCCTATACTGTTTATACTGTGTTAAGAAAACATCAAAAGTTTTAGCTAAAATTTCAAAAAACTATCTAGTTCTAGATTTTTCGTTAACAAAGTCGAATATAAATATTCGTGAAAATCTATTGATATTTGGGGCATGAACAGACGGCCATCACTCTAAAAATAGTAAAACGTGTTCAAGATGTCCTTAAACATATATTGACTTCAAAATCTCAAATCGAAAATTTTCGCGAAAACAATATTTTATGTACTATATTTTATGTACTATATTCAATAGTACGAGAAAGTAAAAATGGTTAGCCTAAAATTTTATGTTAATTCGCCTACTAAATCCAAAAAACATTTTTTTTACGAGTCAAGGGTGAATTATAGAAGATAATGTAAGCAGTTATAAGTCACTTTAGTTCAGACAGTTTTATGTTATCATTAGATCCCAATATTTGTATTTCTAAGTATATTTGTATTTAATTGCTTACTCCTATGCAGTTTATTATAACAAGAATATTTAAAAAGTAATCAATGAAATATATAAACAAATTATTGAAGTATGGAAAAATTTTTACTTCAAAATCACTAATATTTCCTATTACAGTGTCTCTAATTTCTATTTAATAGATTTGTTAAATTGTAAAGAAACATTTTGAACTTGATGCTGTTATACATTATAAATCTGTATAACTTCATGCTCCAAAGATTTATAATGAAATTGCAAATTAATAAATGTATTTAATTTCTATTAACAACATAATTCTATGCAATACAATTATTAATACATATGATTCAATGATTCATTTGAAACACAATACATATTGTTTATACATCATATTGTTATGATGATTGACATGATGATTCATATGATGATAAAGTATTGTATTCATATGATTCATTTGAAACAAAAGAAGCAGGCTAGAAAACAAAGAAAATCAGAATCCAGTTTGTATTTTTTTTTCTTTGCAAATTTTGCAAGAAAATTTTGAAAAATTTGTATCATTGGTCCAAATAATCACAATGATAGTATGTGACCCTTCACTTTCGATTGATACCAAGTTTGCGAATGTACCCTCTCGAGGTTATCCCGAAAGGGGAGAACATATTTGGCATTCAAACTCCGAACTCGAGTTGTTCTTCAGCCACAAATAACCCCTTTAATGAAGATTGTCACATTTTCTCCTTTGCTGCCATGTTAAGAAAATAGAAGTTTTCGTTCCAATTTTAGAAAATTCTATCTAGTTTCAGACTTTTCGATAGCAAAGCTGATTATAAAGTTTCGGGAAAATCCATTAATATGTGTGGCAACTATCGTGTACACACGAAATCGACTACAGACAGACGGACATTACCCCAAAAATAGTCAAAACGTGTTCAGAAGGTCCTAAAATATATATTGGCATCAAAATCTCGAAGTCGAAAATTTTGTGTGAAAACAATACTTTATAATTCAACAGTAGTACAATTTATATTAACACTAAGACAATTGGACATTTTGAACTCAAAGGGGGGGTCTAAAATTTGCTAATAAGGCCGATTCATAATGCAATCTTAGGCAGATCTGTCTAAAAATATGATAATACTGGACCAGGGGAGTATGAGGAGTTGCAATACTGGATTTTCTGTACGGACTGTATGCAATTAATCAGCCAATGGAAGGGGAATATGACCCGAAATACAACCTTTGCCAACATCAATGACTTAAGACCTGAAAAAATATAATATATGTCAATCTTGCCATTATTTTATTTATTTACTAGTGATAAAATGATTCCAAAATGAGTCGATCCAGCCTGGCCGTTGCCGTGAACGACATCTATAAAAAAATCGTTCTTCAATCAAAATAATACTCATATAGTGAAGAAATAAAGGCTATGTCATATTCAGCATTTATTTTGAACTACTACTAATAATACAACCGACTACTAATAATATAAAAGACTGAAAAAGAAAGAATTAAGAAATTCCCTTTCCGTGTTTTAAATTGTTTCATTGCATTCCTTTTTTAGTCTATAGAAGACATCGTGAAATCGATCGCTAATGCGCCGGACTCACTTATCAAGTTGGATTGGATTGATTCACTGTTCGTGATATCTTTCAAAAACTTCAATATCGCCAAGCAGTCGAATTTCCACTGATGTGGTTACCATGCTTTAGGATTTCTTTCGTTCAACTTTGGACGAAACTTGGCGGCTGCGCATGCGCAATTCTTTCTTTCGAACTGTAAGACAACTTTCTCCCTATCAAGGGTCTCTAGGTATGGGTCATGGAAGCAGTACCTAGAATACCTCGTCTTGAAATACCTGTTCCAATAATTCAGGACGCATCCCGTAAAAATGGGGATCAAGAGAGTGTAGTGCCATCTGTTGTCAGCAATGGAATATATATATCAATTAGACTAATTTTAATTAGTTAAATTTTGCTAGATTGTAATTTGATTAATCATTTAATTAATAAATCTATTTAATTTTATTAAAAACTTAGAGTACAAATTTACAAAATGTTTCTCTATAAATTTACTTCACAGAGATAGTATAAGTCAAGGTACTTTAAAAAAGAGGTAGGTCAGAGAGAGGGGGTTGCTTTTCGACCGGGAGAGCAACTTGAAGCGTGACGTCACTGAGTTAGAAGTCAAAAATAGGGAACATAGATAGACTCAAGGACTCAAGGGACACAGTTTTTGGAGCGCATAGCAAACCCGTAGGGTATGCTTTAATCGCCTAACTTAAAAATAGGTTGGGAAATCATAGGAAAGGACTTTAACGTAATAGGGATCCATTGGCATCGTAGCGGTGCACGTTAGACAGAATTAGGACAAGTCCCAATTAAGTCTACATGACGCTTAATTTGGAATATGGAGAATAAAATATCTCCGAGAAATAAAGGAATAGGGAACATAGAGATGCATGTATAAATTTTAGAAAGTTCGCGTTTATAATTCGAAAAGGAGATAAGATGATTCTTAATAAAATTTTAGAAGAATGAAATTAAATGATCGCACTCATACATGCGTAGGGCTATCATTAAAATATTATAATACATATATTATTTATAATAAAAGCTGAAATATATCGTGAAAAGTGTAGTAAATGTAAAAATTACAATTCAAGTGTTTTAATACAGATATAAATAAATATCTGATCATCGGATTTTTAAAAATATAGTATCCATAATCTTAAACATCGATAAAACTTCCTGCATGTAATATAAATATTTATTTCAAAAATATCTAATTGCGTAAAAAATCTCGCATATATTTAAAAGATATTGATGTCTATAAAATATCCTCAATCTAGTAGTTACATAACTATATGCATCATTATACTAAAAAGCGTAGTTCGGATCTTGGGAAAAGGGGGGAGTTGACGGTCGAATGGATGGTCAATGGCAGTATATGTTATTTACCCAACGAAAAGACGATACATTTTGTGAGAAATGGCTCGCCAAAATCGCCAAAATCTAAGAAAAAAGACTAAGTAGTGTATGCTCAAATGTATCAATTAAATTATTGTTTTATACGCAATTTTTGAAGAGGAAAGTAATATGACACACTCCATTATACTTTAGGAATAACCGTTCTCAAGATATTTGAGATTTCTTGCATTTTTGTTACGCCGATTTCGGAAAAATTTCCAATTACCAAATAAAAACATCAATTGAATTAAAAATGCAAATTTAGTGTTATATGGTTCAATTAAACTCAATCTAATGAATTATTAAAGAAATAAAGAAAATATAAAGTTGAGTCTGCAGGAAAAGTCATCTGCTGCTCACATCAGATTTTTTGCTATTAAAATATTTTCTATTTTTAATACTTTACAACATAGTAGAAAAGTATTTATGACTTTGTTCATTCTGTCTGTCCGTTCGCACAATAACTGCCGTAAAAATGACTTTATCAAAATGAAATTTTAGTATGTTGTTCAGACGGTCTGTGGAACATATGAGAATATAAATGAATAATATCACCCAATTAGTTTTGGACTAAACCAGGGTTGAAAAAATGAAATATATTGAACCCTATGAGACTTAATTTTTCGAACATTTTTTAAGCGAATTTAAAATTCACAATTTGCTTCGAAAGTTTTAAGAAATATTCAAGTTATCCCATAAGAAATATGAAAAAAATTTCAGCAAAATATATTCGGCAGTTTTTAAATAAAAATTATAATAATAATTACATCTGTGTTATATGAAAAGATCACGTCACCCACTTCAAAATAAAATATGGCATCCATCTTGTGTCAAAATCGTGATTTTTAAACTTCTTTTTAATTTATATTTCAGTATTGTATCTTTCCTAAAACCGCTTTATTTTTGCCTAATTGCTGTGCATCTATATTCTAAACCAGCGCAATTACAATATATTTGAGTTTAAATGATCATCAAATTTTGATTATTTCTACAACGAAGCCTAATTTTCTTTTATGAAGAATGCAAACAATATCAAAATATTGGATGAGTTATATAAGAATTGCTGAATTTCTTCAACGAAAAATTATTTAGCTCTGGAGTCTGTAATATAATTTATATGAATGAAACATTCATTGATTTTGCATAGAGAAGCAGTCGATTTTATAGAAAACTTTTTCGATGAAGTTTTAAGCATAGAGTTAAATTACTTTCACCTCCATGGTTTTAAGTAAAATAAATTATTGTAGTACTGTGATGAATGAAATAAAAATGTATGAATGAAATATTTACTGCTTTTACATAGAGAGCCAGGCGATTTATATTTCGATGACGTCATTTGAATAATGTTCATTTTTTTTCGATGATGTTTTAAGTTTTCAAATATAATAAATTATTGCAGTATTGTGATAATTTTAAAAATATTTCCTCTGAATGTATCGTATTTTAGAGATGTTTAAATGCCATTGCATTGCAGTTGGAAAGTGTTTTATAATCAATGCTTTATGCATGATTGATCTTTCTTGTTAAATTTAGTTTTTGGCTCCTCTAAAGCAGATAATATAACATAATATAATTAAACATTTATAATATAATATAATTAAACATTAGCAGATAATATAATTAAACATTTATTTTTCTGTTGATGTATTATTACACTTTTGTCTTTTTATTAGACATTGTTTAATATTAAACTTATTACATAATATAAAGTAAAAATAATACCTTATCTCTAAATATTTTGTTCAATTTTTACATATTTTATTAGACATTGTTTAATATTAAACTTATTATGTAATATAAAGTAAAAATAATACCTTATCTGGAAATATTTTGTTCAACTTATACATATTTGTTTTCCAGTTGTGTAAATTTATTGTTGAAATCAGAAAATTATTTCAATGAAGTTGGAATTCTAACATGAAGAAGAAATTTATTTAGAAGTTCTCAAACTGATGCCAAATTGATTGATGCAAAATTGATTTAATAAATGCATATAGTCATGATAGGCTGAATATGGCTGATGCAGCGTGTAAATTACTACAAAGTAACTTATAACAATGGTGTATTTACTTTGTATTTAAAAACTAGAAATAAATCTTGATATTGACTAATTGGACTGATGCATATAAGATACATTTAAATAAATAAATAAATAAAAAAACATTGTAATGAAAAGATGATCAAGATAGAATATTCTTATCTTAATAGTGCTATATATATGTATATATATATATATATATATATATATAGAGAGAGAGAGAGAGAGAGAGAGAGAGAGAGAGAAAATATATATTTTGCATTAATATCTCCGTGTTAACTATAATAGGAATTGTTTCTGATGAAAAATAATTCTCCTGAAACCCTATTTTGAAGTAAAAACATATTTTAAGCAGTTTTTTTTTTTAGTTTATTTAAATTTTTAATTTCACATGAAGTGTTTTTTGCATAGAAAAGTATAGATGAGCGGGTCAGTTTTGACTGCAGTGCCATCTGTCGCATTCCCTGAACAATTGCGACACTAGGTATTCCAGTCACTATACATCCAGCTTCTGGTAAGTCAGAGGGTCTAGATCTGGTTTCCGGTGCGGGTCATGGAATCAGTACTGATATCTCATATTTTCAACTTGATAGAATTTCCATTCATTCAATTTTCTTCACGCACTTTAGGATTTAAAACGGGTCTCTTTTCCTTTTAACAAGATAAATATTAGTTTTACTTGAAAATTTATTTGATAAGGTTCATTTGCACTTTCGTTATGTTTTTGACGTACACTTTGGGTTATGCTTTTGATGTACACTCAGGGTTATTTTAGTTTATTAAGTTTAGAAGAGACACTTATCAGAATGGACACAAATATAGTTCAGATTTAGAAAAATGTGGTTGCAAGCTTGATGGAGCTAAATAAAAATGATGATCCTTATAATCAATATTGCTACTATATACACGATTCGATACATATCCTCACTTGGTGATTTGATACATGTCCTCACTTGGTGATTTTATACATGTCCTCACTTGGTGATTTGATATTTGTATGTATTTTTTTAATCTACTCGAATATTTATTAGATACAATTCCTGTGTATTAACACTCATGTTAACTTTCAATGTTTCACAAATTATACAAGTACCAGCAGTCATATTTCCGCGTATCACTAGCTGACAACTGCTGATCTCAAAACTAGTTACAAAGCAAACACTTATTGCAAAATAGTAAGAATATTAACTTTTGATAATTTGTTTTCTATTTTTGATATGAAATGGGCATTAAATAACAAATCTATTTCAGCAAGACATTTGAACAGAATTCCCTGGACACAATATCTTGCGATCAAATTGAATAGATCGAAGTTCATTTGTAGTCAAGAAACATTGATTTCAAAATCGATCGGACCAGGTCAAGGGCAACAAACTTTCAGACACAGTTTTTTAAATAGAAAAATATTTTAAATATAATTAGGTTGAAATTAATACAAATATAACCGTTTTAGATGTAAACAATGGATAAACTCGAAAACGCATATGTCATCGTCCCAAAATTTGTCATTTGCTTTTAAATATCAAATCTATTTCAGCAAAATATTTGAACAGAATTCTCTGGATGTAATATCTTGCGATCAAATTGAATAGATCGAAGTTCATTTGCAGTCAAGAAACATTGATTTGAAAATCGATCGGACCAGGTCAAGGGTAACAAACTTTCAGACACAGTTTTTTAAATAGAAAAATATTTTAAATATAATTATGTTGAAATTAATACAAATATAACCGTTTTAGATGTAAACAATGGACAGTTTTTTAAATAGAAAAATATTTTAAATATAATTATGTTGAAATTAATACAAATATAACCGTTTTAGATGTAAGCAATGGTTAAACTCGAAAACGCATATGTCATCGTCCCAAAATTTGTCATTAGCTTTTAAATATCAAATCTATTTCAGCAAAATATTTGAACAGAATTCTCTGGATGTAATATCTTGCGATCAAATTGAATAGATCGAAGTTCATTTGCAGTCAAGAAACATTGATTCGAAAATTGATCAGACCAGGTCAAGGGCAACAAACTTTCAGACACAGTTTTTTAAATAGAAAAATATTTTAAATATAATTATGTTGAAATTAATACAAATATAACCGTTTTAGATGTAAACAATGGATAAACTCGAAAACGCATATGTCATCGTCCCAAAATTTGTCATTAGCTTTTAAATATCAAATCTGTTTCAGCAAAATATTTGAACAGAATTCTCTGGATGTAATATCTTGCGATCAAATTGAATAGATCGAAGTTCATTTGCAGTCAAGAAACATTGATTTGAAAATCGATCAGACCAGGTCAAGGGCAACAAACTTTCAGACACAGTTTTTTAAATAGAAAAATATTTTAAATATAATTATGTTGAAATTAATACAAATATAACCGTTTTATATGTAAACAATGGATAAACTCGAAAACGCATATGTCATCGTCCCAAAATTTGTCATTAGCTTTTAAATATCAAATCTGTTTCAGCAAAATATTTGAACAGAATTCTCTGGATGTAATATCTTGCGATCAAATTGAATAGATCGAAGTTCATTTGCAGTCAAGAAACATTGATTTGAAAATCGATCGGACCAGGTCAAGGGTAACAAACTTTCAGACACAGTTTTTTAAATAGAAAAATATTTTAAATATAATTATGTTGAAATTAATACAAATATAACCGTTTTAGATGTAAACAATGGACAGTTTTTTAAATAGAAAAATATTTTAAATATAATTATGTTGAAATTAATACAAATATAACCGTTTTAGATGTAAGCAATGGATAAACTCGAAAACGCATATGTCATCGTCCCAAAATTTGTCATTAGCTTTTAAATATCAAATCTATTTCAGCAAAATATTTGAACAGAATTCTCTGGATGTAATATCTTGCGATCAAATTGAATAGATCGAAGTTCATTTGCAGTCAAGAAACATTGATTTGAAAATCGATCGGACCAGGTCAAGGGCCACAAACTTTCAGACACAGTTTTTTAAATAGAGAAATATTTTAAATATAATTATATTGAAATTAATACAAATATAACCGTTTTAGATGTAAACAATGGATAAACTCGAAAACGCATATGTCATCGTCCCAAAATTTGTCATTAGCTTTTAAATATCAAATCTGTTTCAGCAAAATATTTGAACCGAATTCTCTGGATGTAATATCTTGCGATCAAATTGAATAGATCGAAGTTCATTTGCAGTCAAGAAACATTGATTTGAAAATCGATCGGACCAGGTCAAGGGCCACAAACTTTCAGACACAGTTTTTTAAATAGAGAAATATTTTAAATATAATTATGTTGAAATTAATACAAATATAACCGTTTTAGATGTAAACAATGGATAAACTCAAAAACGCATATGTCATCGTCCCAAAATTTTTCATTAGCTTTTAAATATCAAATCTATTTCAGCAAAATATTTGAACAGAATTCTCTGGATGTAATATCTTGCGATCAAATTGAATAGAACGAAGTTCATTTGCAGTCAAGAAACATTGATTTGAAAATCGATCGGACCAGGTCAAGGGCAACAAACTTTCAGGCACAGTTTTTTAAATAGAAAAATATTTTAAATATAATTATGTTGAAATTAATACAAATATAACTGTTTTAGATGTAAACAATGGCAGTTTTTTAAATAGAAAAATATTTTAAATATAATTATGTTGAAATTAATACAAATATAACCGTTTTATATGTAAGCAATTGATAAACTCGAAAACGCATATGTCATCGTCCCAAAATTTGTCATTAGCTTTTAAATATCAAATCTGTTTCAGCAAAATATTTGAACCGAATTCTCTGGATGTAATATCTTGCGATCAAATTGAATAGATCGAAGTTCATTTGCTGTCAAGAAACATTGATTTGAAAATCGATCGGACCAGGTCAATGGCCACAAACTTTCAGACACAGTTTTTTAAATAGAGAAATATTTTAAATATAATTATGTTGAAATTAATACAAATATAACCGTTTTAGATGTAAACAATGGATAAACTCAAAAACGCATATGTCATCGTCCCA
Source organism: Amaurobius ferox (assembly GCA_951213105.1). Classification (NCBI taxonomy): domain Eukaryota; kingdom Metazoa; phylum Arthropoda; class Arachnida; order Araneae; family Amaurobiidae; genus Amaurobius; species Amaurobius ferox. The sequence continues at coordinate 15,171,728 of OX578142.1, read as the reverse complement.
AAATTTTTCATTAGCTTTTAAATATCAAATCTATTTCAGCAAAATATTTGAACAGAATTCTCTGGATGTAATATCTTGCGATCAAATTGAATAGAACGAAGTTCATTTGCAGTCAAGAAACATTGATTTGAAAATCGATCGGACCAGGTCAAGGGCAACAAACTTTCAGAAACAGTTTTTTAAATAGAAAAATATTTTAAATATAATTATGTTGAAATTAATACAAATATAACCGTTTTAGATGTAAACAATGGACAGTTTTTTAAATAGAAAAATATTTTAAATATAATTATGTTGAAATTAATACAAATATAACCGTTTTAGATGTAAGCAATGGATAAACTCGAAAACGCATATGTCATCGTCCCAAAATTTGTCATTTGCTTTTAAATATCAAATCTATTTCAGCAAAATATTTGAACAGAATTCTCTGGATGTAGTATCTTGCGATCAAATTGAATAGATCGAAGTTCATTTGCAGTCAAGAAACATTGATTTGAAAATCGATCGGACCAGGTCAAGGGCAACAAACTTTCAGACACAGTTTTTTAAATAGAAAAATATTTTAAATATAATTATGTTGAAATTAATACAAATATAACCGTTTTAGATGTAAACAATGGATAAACTCGAAAACGCATATGTCATCGTCCCAAAATTTGTCATTAGCTTTTAAATATCAAATCTGTTTCAGCAAAATATTTGAACAGAATTCTCTGGATGTAATATCTTGCGATCAAATTGAATAGATCGAAGTTCATTTGCAGTCAAGAAACATTGATTTGAAAATCGATCGGACCAGGTCAAGGGCCACAAACTTTCAGACACAGTTTTTTAAATAGAGAAATATTTTAAATATAATTATGTTGAAATTAATACAAATATAACCGTTTTAGATGTAAACAATGGATAAACTCGAAAACGCATATGTCATCGTCCCAAAATTTGTCATTAGCTTTTAAATATCAAATCTATTTCAGCAACATATTTGAACAGAATTCTCTGGATGTAATATCTTGCGATCAAATTGAATAAATCAAAGTTCATTTGCAGTCAAGAAACATTGATTTGAAAATCGATCGGACCAGGTCAAGGGCAACAAACTTTCAGGCACAGTTTTTTAAATAGAAAAATATTTTAAATATAATTATGTTGAAATTAATACAAATATAACTGTTTTAGATGTAAACAATGGCAGTTTTTTAAATAGAAAAATATTTTAAATATAATTATGTTGAAATTAATACAAATATAACCGTTTTATATGTAAGCAATTGATAAACTCGAAAACGCATATGTCATCGTCCCAAAATTTGTCATTAGCTTTTAAATATCAAATCTATTTCAGCAAAATATTTGAACAGAATTCTCTGGATGTAATATCTTGCGATCAAATTGAATAGATCGAAGTTCATTTGCAGTCAAGAAACATTGATTTGAAAATCGATCGGACTAGGTCAAGGGCAACAAACTTTCAGGCACAGTTTTTTAAATAGAAAAATATTTTAAATATAATTATGTTGAAATTAATACAAATATAACCGTTTTAGATGAAAACAATGGACAGTTTTTTAAATAGAAAAATATTTTAAATATAATTATGTTGAAATTAATACAAATATAACCGTTTTAGATGTAAACAATGGATAAACTCGAAAACGCATATGCCATCGTCCCAAAATTTGTCATTAACTTTTAAATATCAAATCTATTTCAGCAAAATATTTGAACAGAATTCTCTGGATGTAATATCTTGCGATCAAATTGTTCATTTGCAGTCAAGAAACATTGATTTGAAAATCGATCGGACCAGGTCAAGGGCAACAAACTTTCAGACACAGTTTTTAAAATAGAAAAATATTTTAAATATAATTATGTTGAAATTAATACAAATATGACCGTTTTAGATATAAACAATGGACAGTTTTTTAAATAGAAAAATATTTTAAATATAATTATGTTGTATTTAATACAAATATAACCGTTTTATATGTAAACCGTGGACAAACTCGAGAATAGCATGTGTCAGCGTCCCAAAATGTTTCATTAACTTTTAAATAACAAATAACTTATAGAACTATTTACATAATAGATTTTAAAGCAGAATTATTTTTTATAATGCTTTTACGATTAAAAATTGTAAAAAATTTAGGGGCTTCTGCACGTTTTTTATCGTTCATTTCATTTAATTAATATATTTGAGGGATATGTGCTCCATGGCGAAAAATGAAATTCACAATATGTCGAGAACCGCTCCTGATAATGGGGACTATCAATATTTGATTAAAGTAACTTGCAGAGCCATCGCCACATCTTACTGAAAATGTCTTTGTAAAAATTTAACACATTTTATAACTGGCGAATAATTGATATTTTGGATTTACTGTATTTAAATATCTGACACTTTATCATAGTTCAAAAGTTTATAGTTAAATGTTTTATTTTTTCTTTGATGCGTTTCGCTGTGGGAATATCACTTGACGCCGAACCTTATCAGCAGAAGATAATTCTGAGTATTCTTTGTGCTATCCCAGATTTAGCATAGAGAACTTATTTACCCTTGTCCATCACCTATTTTATTTCAGAGTATGGAGAGAAAAGTTATTTTAAAGACAAGTTCATAATAACTATCAGTCAATGCTTTTAAAGTTATTATTCTGCAAACACAATTTTTGATAGATCAAAATCGTTCGTAACAAATTAAACAAGATCGTAATTAGTAGACAAAGTGTCTTATGGTGCCGGTGTAAAATTTTGTATGTTTTAGTACGTTTAAAATCTAAGTTATTTAAATTTAAATTATTCACTGTATAAAAACACATTTTATAGCCGTTCTTCACACATAAGACCTATTATAATGGTATCGTAAATGTAGATACATCAACGTAAATACATCTAGTATTAACATGTGCCTAAAAATTTTGAAGTTATTCCACGCAATATCATTAAGTTAGCCTGATCTAAATGATTGCACATGTTGTCAAGTTAGGATTTAAAGAGTCAATAACACACAAATGTTTGTTTAAAATCATGTAAACTTATAAATAAATACTCGGGGAAATGCTTTGATTGTGAAAATAAATTAGGGTCCAAAATACAGTACGTATTTAGCGCTGATAACTACATCTTGTTTTAGCATCTTGTAATAGTATATATTTTAATACTACATATAGAAGGTATCGCATTTTGTATGAAACCGAACTGTGTCATATTCCAAAATTTTATTATTGTATCACAGCATTATTCTGAAAAACTTGTGCTAGACTCAAAATATAAATAGCAAGGAAAATTACTTTCAAGGCATAAAACAAAAATGAACTTCTAAAATATAACATACCCCTAACTTAGAATAACTTGTAAATACGTTACTGTGTATAAAATGTGTGAATATAGCACGTATGCTAAAACGGTAAATGAGTACAATTTTATTTTTAAAATGCACTGCATTTGTACATAAACGCAATTCAATTACAAAAAACAGTCGCAGAACAAAAGTAAACTTATAGGAAAGACATTTAAAATTAATTGAAATATTTTTAAAAATGGTAAAAAAAATGAAGTCAAAAAATAAAAATTATATATTCTAAGTTATATAAAATACGAACTTACGTCTAACATCTTGAAAACATTTGAACCTGTATAAGGAATTTAACTTAGAGGACGGTATGTACACATGGCATGTTAGTACCTATTTAAGAGAAAGATTCTTCGAATTCTTAAAAATGGCACAAATCAATTCTTATTCTAACCTGAATAAAATGCAGTGATTTACTCATAAGCACAAATGCCGTATATGGAATTTAAACCCACACAAATATGAACCAATTTAGCTACCACTATAAAAGTATTGTAAATGTGCAATTAATTTGGCAACGCAAATTTGTATATTTTCTAATTTTCTTTTAAATATTACTAAAAGAACCCATTGTTCAATCCCTTATAATCTAATATACTGCAGACATATTAGACAAGAGAAAGATTCTTCGAATTCTTAAAAAAGGCACAAATCAATTCTTATTCTAACCTGAATAAAATACACTGATTTACTCATAAGCACAAATGCCGTTCTTTGAATAACAATGTCATTTCGAATAGTTGAATATTATAGAAATTTGCATATGATTGAATAAAATACACTGATTTACTCATAAGCACAAATGCTGTTCTTTGAATAACAATGTCATTTCGAATAGTTGAATAGTATAGAAATCTGCACATGATTGAATAAAATACACTGATTTACTCATACGCACAAATGCCTTTCTTTGAATAACAATGTCATTTCGAATAGTTGAATAGTATAGAAATTTGCACATGATTGTGAATTTTATAGTTCTTTATATTATATATTCCGTACGAAGAACGACTATGTAGCACGGATAATCTTCTACTAAATATAAGGGTATATTTTCTAATCTAGAAGAATGTAAGTAATAGGGGTATATCTTCCCATACAATTTTAGTACTTTCATGTTGGCATATATTGGCATTAATTATGGCCTTTGGATTTAAGCATTAGGGGATTACTGATATTTTCAATTTATTACGTTATTTGTTGGCAAATATATTTCTTCTACTGATAGACAGGTATATATATCTTCTAATATTCGATAATATGAGCAATACAGGTCTTCCCATACAACTTTAGCGCTTTTACTTTGGCATATATTTATTTAATTTGATATTTTTTGTACATTTGTTTAGAAGCGGAACCAGGATATTTTATTCGTCAGATCTTCCTGGGAAGATAATTTTGTATAGTAAAAACAGATTCTCAAATTTCTTTCTAGGAGCATTAATTTAAATATTTTAATAGAATACTTTGAATAACAATGCCATTTAGAATATTATAGGAATTTGCACATGATTGTAAATTTTAAGGTTTTTTTCATATTATATACTCCGTACGAAGAACGAGTACGTTGCTAGTTATGCAATATATCTGACGATATAGATTCAAGTTAATCATATTTTAGACTAGCAGTATACCAGTTCTTCGTACGGAGTATATAATATAAAGGAACTTAAAATTCACAATCATGTGCAAATTCCTATAGTATAATAAATTACATTTTTAATCAAAATATTTTGTTAAAATATTTAATTTAATGCTCCTAAAATGAAGTTTTAGAATCTCTGTTCTCGCTATACAAAATTATCTTCACGGACAGATATGAAGCATAAAACATCCTGGCACCATATGTAAGAGAATTTACAAAAAATATGGAATTGAGTTCATATATGCAAAATAAAAGTGTTAAAATTGCAAGGCATCCGTACTACCTATATAGGCAAATATTTGAAGATATAACCTATATTATCACCTGTATAAATAACCTGCATAAATTGAAAATATCGATAAACCCACAATCTTTAAACCTGAAAGCAGTAATTGATTCAAATATATGCCAAAATTAAAGTGCTAAAATTATATGGGGAGATATATCCGCACTACTTATAATGTCGTAGATTAGAAGATATGTTCGCGTGTTAGTAGAAGATTACTAGTATTACAATAGGAGTCTCAAAAATCTTTGCCAAAATAAAACAGATGACGTAATAAATTGAAAATATCAATAATCCCCGTAATTTTCATTCCAGAAGGCCGTACTTGATTCCAATATATGCCAATATATGTCAAAATATATGCCAATATACCTGCACTACTTATATTCTCGTAGATTAGACGATATACCCGTGCATTTGTAGAAGATTACTCTTACAACGTACAATATATGAGTTTCAACAACTTTTGACGCAATAAAACAATGGCATAATAACTTGAAAATATAGATAATCTCTGAATCAATAATCCCCGAAAATATCAATTATAATAATGTTTCAGCTTGAAGACCGTAATTGGTATTAGCCAGAAAAAAACTGCAATGGCAATGAAATTTATTTTATACTAGCAGCATACCCGTTCTTCGTACGGTGTATATAATATAAAGAAACTTTAAATTCACAATCATGTGCAAATTCCTATAGTATACTAAATGACATTTTTAATCAAAATATTCTGTTAAAATATTTAATACAATGCTCTTAAAAAGAAGTTGAATCTCTGTTCTCGCTATACAAAATTATCTTCACGGGCAGATCTGAAGAATAAAACATCCTGGCCCCTTTTGTAAACAAATTTATAAAAAGAAATGGAATTGAATCAATATATGCAAAATGAAAGCATTAAAATTGTATGGGACCCGTACTACTTATATACGCGAATATTAGAAGATATAACCTGTATTAGTACATTACATGTATAAATTGAAAATATCAATAAACCCGTAATTGACTCCAATATATACCAGAATGACAGTACTAAAATTATATGGGAATATATATATATATATATATATATATATATATATATATATATATATGCCGTGTTTTCTTTTTATTTTTATTTATATACTTTTAATTGTGAATTTTGTATCCCCCTTTCCATTGTAGTGATATGTTACCTTCTATCTTTATCATTAGTCTAGGTCTATAGTTACTCATTTGTAACAGATATGCTAGAGATGGGTTTTTTTGTACATACAGTAGTTTATGCATAATTTTTGATTAGAATCTTTCAATTTATTTATATATATATATATATATATATATATATATATATATATATATATATATATATATATATATATATATATATATATATATATATATATATATACATATATACTATTACAATAAAGTGAAACAAACATAGGATATATCCTATAGAAGCCTGAAATTAAAAGAACGATTCACTACAAAGGAGGAGGCGCAAATGCTACTCAAATTCCCGAGTAGAATACATGAATGTAAGCAGATAAAGACGGGAGTGACCATATGAAAAATGGCAGGGGTGGATTGCGACACCCCTTTCCCGCTTAAAGCAGCTTTTACAACCCGGGTAACGCTCACGGCACCAACATAACAGTCTCCCAAATGTACGAAAACAAAAGCACCAGAACAGACTCAAAACCAAAGAAGAAACGAATTTTGAAAGAGAAACATCCGTCAGTCTAACCCAATGGAACATCTCCTTATAAGAGTAAAGTTGCTCATGCGCAGAGATATATCAGGATAACAGTTTCGCAGTCATGAATATTAAACCTCAATTATCAATATTTAGATTACAACTTTTCTTTAAAAAATGAATTGTAATAATGTTGTATAAAATTGATTGGATAATTTCTTTTTATAGCTTCCTCTGCAAATTTTTTACATTTGTAAATGCAGTCTTTCCTAAAAGTATTGTAATTTTGATTTCTTCTAAAGTGGCCAATTATTATATTTCGGAAGGCATACTTTGTAAGGTTTGAATTCCAAACGATTATATGATTTACCTTGATCCAGTATGATTCTCTTTTGTCGTGTAACTCTGTATATATTCCATATTTCTGGTGTTTTTTGATTGCTAAATCCAAGAATTTCACCGATCCGTCTTCACACTCTGGATTTTCAATAAGGTCCAATTCGCTTGGGTAGAATGAAAAGTCAAAGCAAGGAGTGTTTTCATATCCCCCAATTAACACATCATCGACCTAACGGAAGTAAGGTATTTTCGATAGGATATGAGTGCCTTTTTCGTATTTAGATAGATAGATATTATCTGCTAGTATTGACGAGCAACTCCGTCCCATAGGTATGCCCTTGATTTCCTTGTAAAAATTGCTTCCGTCGTGAAGTATGTTTTCCTTTAATACCAATTCCACCAAGTCCATGTATCTTCCATAGGTTATAAATTGTCTTTTACAAGCAAATCAAGGGCATACCTACATAACAAACACATTGGATTTACATCCGTTGCTAAACGACATATCATTTGCTTCAAATAAATTGATGGAAATCATATCGACTGAATAATGCTATCTGCATGGAAGGTTTGGCGTCATTTTCGTCAATTTAGCGATAATTTAAAGAATCACGAAATTTATCGCCAAGTGGGACTGTAGAACTGAAAGTCCCATTTTGCCACAAATTGTCGAAGCATCATACTATCCCTTAACAAAACATAATTCATTTCATTTATAAAGCGCAATTTTAACAATTTCATGATATTTTTATGGATTTACAAACATTTTTATCAATTTGGTGATATTTTAAAAATTCGCTAAATGTGTTACTAAGTAGGAAGGATGGACTGACCGACAAATGCTACCGAAACATTATTTCAGTGCTCTATTATGAAAAACCAAATTTAAATTCATTGATTTGCGTCGTTTTTATCAATTTGGCAAAGTTTAAGTTGTCAAGTTAACGATATTCTGCCAAATTCGTAACTCTGAATTTGCAGATCTGAAGAACAAAATATCCTGATCCCATTTGTATATACTAAATGGAAGCACTAAAATTGTATTAGAAGATATAACCGTTCTACTCTTTTCTGTTTCAACAATCGGAAAAATAAATTTGTTGGATAAACACAATATGTGAGTTTATTAGCTAAAGACAATATATAAACTTAAAAACTCTTTGCCAAAATAAATGAAAGTGATTTGAACAAAGAAGTCAAAAAGACGAAATGGGCACAAATAGAAGAAACAGAGGGTTGTATATACGTAAGACCTAGATTAAGAAATCACCTGAGAAAGCCAATCAGAATGAAGAACAGTCCAGCAATCCAAAACGAGAAGTAACATACAAGATTGGTGTAAGTCGAAACACAACAGAAAAATGAGAGGGCAGTCCCCCAAACCGAGGACAAAAATGGAGCACTATACAAGCAAGTAACTACATGACTTGATATGGAAGATGTCCCAAGGCAAATTGGGACATTGCGAATTATGGAGGGAGTGCAACCTACAAAGATGGTCCCTGCACTTCTCCTTCAATTAATATACAGTTCCCTAAGAGAACACCTGCAAAAGGATGAGTAAGCCATGTTTCTGGGAAATATGGGCAACTATGGCCCAGTTACAGAGGGGCGCACAGCAGGGCGCTCTTGGGGAGAGCTGACCCTTGTCCGGTTCGGCTGCACGTGCACGCATGGTCGTGAGAACCCTCGGTCCACCTGCCAGATATTAATTCTGGGATGATCGCCATCCTCCTGTCATCACAGCACCCAATAGCTGGACATTTTTGGAAATATCCAATGAAAATACCAGGGGCTTCAATTGGGGGAACCAGTAACAAACCTGGGGCTTAATTGTGTAGGAGGAGACATTTTTCGGATGTTCGAGAGAGTGTTAGATTTTTCAAAAAGAACGGAGAATTGGTTGTATGCTCCGAAGAGAACGGAGAATTGGTTGTGTGCTCCGAAGAGAACGGAGAATTGGTTGTGTGCTCCGAAGAGAACGGAGAATTGGTTTTGTGCTTCGGAGAGAAAAGTTCTCCCAAAATAGGTCGGCAGCGATGACCGGCGTTTCCGCGGTCGAAGTGCCCCGCATCCAGTGACGATCCTACGCTGTATTTGAAGGTACTGAATGCATGTCTCTTATACTACTAGTCTGATGACGATTTGTTAGTTAATTTTCACTCTCTCGACATTCTATTTCACTTTCCACTTGAGTAAAATAATTAGAATGAATTTACTAGAAAACTTAAATGAAGGGGATTTAAAAATATATATTTTAAATATCTATGATTTAGGTAATGCCAAACACATATGTCAGTAGAGAATAATTATGATTTAGTAAGAGTGTTAATTGAATTAATTAAATATGTTCTTTTATTATTATTTTAATTTCCTTTTGTCAATAAATGTATTTTTGTTAATGTTTTATATCATGTCCGTTGTCCTCATTTTCCAATAATTTGATTTTCATGTATTTTTATTCGACACGGCCAATGTCGGAGATTGTTTTAATGAACAATACCACTGAATTATGCGTTCTAACCGGACGTGTGGTTAAAACCCAAATAAAAAAAAATGGTTCCGATGACCAGGATTCGAAATAAAAATAATTGTTAAAATAACTGAAAATTTTTTTTTTGTGAATAAATTAAAATTAATGTGCGCGATACGAAAATTTAAAATAAAATGAATTTAAAATAAAATAAAATTAACGTAAAATAAAATTTGAAATAAAATTAACTTGAATTAAAATAAAATTATCTTGAAATAAATTTAAAATAAAAAACTTAAACTTTAAAAGTAAACTTAACGTAAGGAAATGAGGACATTTAAGAAAATAGATGTTGTCACAAGTGTTATGCCATATGTATATGAAGTGTGTATTTAAGAAATGTTTTGTATATTTAAGAAAAAGAATTATAGGATTTAAATATATTGAGTTAGGGGAGAAAAATTGGAGAAAATTAATAATGGATGGTAATATTCTTTTGTGAGCTAAATTTTTGGGAAATAAGAATTGCGTAGGAGTATGATTTTATGTTTAAGATTTTTGAGTATCAATAATTGTATTTTATGTTGCATGAAAAGTGTTGTATTTATGTAAACGCGCATTGTTCGTAGGGATAGAAATTTTGGATTAGAAAACTAAGGGAAAACTTAACAAATTTTAAAAATGACAGAAAGGGGTGATATGACGGTAACGCCTACAAGTAGGATTCCTGGGATTATATACTTGTTAGGAGAACTGAGCGGAAGCGACGAAAACGAGACCTCCATGTTTTTCGAACAGATGGAATCTTTAAGTGAACTAACAAATTGGAACGATTTAGAGAAGCTAGCAATTGTTAAATCCCGTCTGCGCGGAAACGCAAAAAAATTCTACATCAGCTCAAAGGATCTGCGTAGCGAAACATCTTTCGAGAATTTCAAACAAAAGTTTTTTGATTTTTTCACCTCCGAACCTAATGTCACTACAAACCAAATTCTTTTTTCAACAGCTAAACAAACAAAGGGAGAAAGTATTAAAGAATTAGCACATAGAATTACAACATTAACTTTAAACTACGTGGGTGAAACACAGCTTAATGAACATACAGACGGAATCATGGACAAACTCAGCCTAAGTAAATTTTTGGAAGCTGTTGAACCCGAATATCGGAAAGAAATTGTGAAAAACGACCCAAAGAGTTTTAGGGATGCCGTAAAAATTGCTCAAAATTTAGAAGCGGCCAACCTTACAACAGTTGAATTAAATAACATATCTCAATACAGCGATATTCAAATGCTTAAAAAGGAACAACAACAGTTTAATTCCAACCTACTTGAAAAAATAACAGAAGAGATAAATCATCTTAAAATCAGAGAAAACAGAAATAATTATCAGATAACGGACACATATTCATGCAATTTTTGCGGTAAATTTGGACATTGTATACAGGATTGCTATCATTTCATTAGAGAGAGGAATAAACAAACACACATCTCATTGCAGACCATGCATAATCCTTCGCGGAGACCAACACAACATTATGCACGGAAAATATCCCCCATTCGTTACGGAACAAATTATGCGGAGAGATTTCCTAATACGACATACAATGTACCCCCAGATAGATTTTACCCCTCACGTACTCAAGACTGTAGGGAGGAAAAGCCAACTTATGGAAACGAATATGTTAATGAAGGAAGAATGGGTAGCCAGAAATATACACATAGGAATGACGGACGGAATTTTGAGGTCCCGCATAACAAAAATGATTTTCAGAGGCAAAACCAAGATAAATTTAAATATACGGATAGCTCGGACAGATACGCCAATGACAGGAATGATTTTAGGCGGAATACAAATTTTAACAGAAATGATTCTAGACGGAATTCAAATTTTAACAGAAATTTAAACTAGAAGGGGAGATTGAGAATGATCGTCAACAAAGGCGTAGAAATAGGGTGCAGTCTCCATTAAATAAAAATAAAATCCCTGTTAGTGATAGAAATTTCATAGAAAATAATTCAGGAGAGGTTCAGTACATAGATAGGAAGAATTCCAGAGAAGATAAAAATTTAAGGCATGTTACACAAATAAATATTGAGAACGAGGGACAAAATGTTGGAAAATATGAAATTCAAATTGAAAGAGAAAATATTGGTAATAACAGAACCCAAAATAGTAGAGAAAGAGAGGGCATTAAAGACAGGAAGCACAAAATTGAATTTATCGCTTCAGTTGGAAATGAATTAAATACGGAATTACCCACGGTAGAAAATAAATTTCAAAACACGGAAACAAAAATTTGCTTAGACTCTGACACATCTTTTTCGGTTTGGCCTATTGATATTTTCAAAAAAATTAAAGAAGAAACTCAGAAATTAAATGAAAACAAAATAACGGACATTTTGGTTGGTGAGAGCGCTGATTTCAAAGACACACAGAATACAAATACAAATTATGACAATGAAGATATCCAAATTCTAAATGAAAATAAAACAACGGATGTTTTGATTTGCGAGAAGGTGGATTTCAAAAGTACACAAAACGCAAGTACAAATTATGACAATGAAAATATTCAAATTCCAAAGGAAAATAAAGTAACGGATGTTCTGATTAGCGAGAAGGTTGATTCCAAAAATACACAAAACACAAATTATGACAATGAAAATATTCAAATGCCAAATGAAAACAAAATAACGGACGTTTTGGTTAAAGAAAGGGTGGATTTTGAAAATATTCAAAATACAAATAAAAGTCACAGTAATGAAAGTATCAGGGAATCAGATGAAAGCAAAATAATGAAAGTTAATAGAAATCAAAATGTTATTTTCCAAGAGGACCAAAATGAGAATGGAAAGGTTAATTGTAAAAAAAGTCGAAAAGAAAATGCAAAATGCAAGCTTCAGGAAATTCAAATTACGAATGAGAATCACGAGATACAAAATACAGAAACTTCAAATGAGAGTAAAATAATGGATGTTATGGACAATGATAATGAAAATGTTAACTTTCAGAATTTGCAAAATTCAAATGATACCAGTAAAAATACACAAAATGAAAATTGTAATACAGGTAGAGAGAAAAACCAAAATGATAGTGAAGTTAATTGTGTTCAAGAACCTTCAGAAATAGATGAGAATCAAAACAAAAAGTATGTTAGGCAAAAAGTAGAGGTTCCACAGGAAATACAAGTTTGTAACACTAGTGAAATTGAGGAGATCCAAGAGTGGGATGAAAGAAAACTCTGTTCAGATTTTTTCATGAAACCAAAAATTTTTAGGAACTTAATATTGTCTGATGATCGCTATTTGAAAAATTTTAAGATGAGAAAGAGGTAAAAAAAAAATAATTATAAGTCAAAATGAATTCTTTGGAAATTGATCTGGCAATGAATAAATTATAAAATTGAAAAATGGATACGATGTCAAAATTGTTAATGGAAAGCAACTATCTCTTCCCGCTTTTCTTATTTAACGTGCTTGCGACAAACAGGAAAGAAAACACGCGACATTCACAAAATGTCAGCATAACACAGCACTAACGAACCCCCCCCCCCTCCTCAAACGGTCAGTGCAAAATGTCAACACAAAAACTCGAGCGAAAGGGCTTCTTTCTCCCTTCTCTTAAACAGTCAGAACGCGTGCAACGGGACGAAAGCTGGTTTACAGGAAGACTTGGCAGAGAGTAAGCAGATTGCCAATCACGCACAACACTTCGGTGGCGACAATTTCAGGGGCGCAAAGTTCCCCATGGCGACTCGAGGTCAGAGAGTGGAGATGGGGTCCACTCAAGGTCATTTTTCAGATAGAAACAGGGGGAAATGGGATCTCACAAAGGGGGTGAATTGCAAGTTCAGTCTACAAAGAAGTAGGGTACGCACGATATTCACAGGGGAGAACTGGTTTCGAATACAAATGAAAAACAAATGCGGGAGGACGATTTATCCTTGGTTAGAAGAGAATAAAAATTTAAAATAAATGTAGGAATAGGTATACAAATTTTTTTTATATTTTAAACTCGGTATTGAAATTGTAAATAAAGAAAAATAAGGTTAGGTAAGAATTTGAAGAGAAATATGGTTTAATCTTGAAAACACGAATACAACAAAATTTATATACAAATATATATATATAAAAAAAAAGAAAAAAGGGGCGAGAGAAAATATACATCAAAAATTGCACGAAAAGCGCGTAAAAAGGGGCGCAAACTTTAAATAAATATTGAATTAAAAATAGAGAAAATTTTAAATAAATGTTACATTAAGTAGAGGAAAGTCTAAATGAACTTGAAATTTTAAATAAATATTGAATTATAAATAAAATAAATTTTAAATAAATATTGCATTATAAATAGAAGTAATTTTAAATAAATATTACAATAATTCGGAAATTTTAAATAAACATTGAATTATAAATTAGAAAATTTTAAATAAGTGTTACATTAATTAGGGAAAAGTTTAAATGAACATGAAATTTTAAAATAATATCGGATTGTAAATAGAAGAGATTTTAAATAAATATTGACTTAAAATTAGAGGAAATTTTAAACAAATGTTACATTAATTAGAGGAAAGTTTAAATTAACATGAAATTTTCAAATAATATTGGAGTGCAAATAGAGGGGATTTTAGTAATTTTAAATAACTAGTGCATTATAAACAGATGGAATTCTAAATAATTATTGCAAAAATAAAAATAATTAATTTAAGTAAGACTTTAACGGAAAACATTTTGCGACATTTTAAATATTATAAGCGAGTGATTTAGAAGAAAAACGGAATAAATAAATAAAATATATAGGAATGGATATGGCGAAAATTACTTTTATGATAATAACAAGAATTTAAATATAAGAATAAAGGAAAATTACATTAAAATCAATAAGTGGATAGTAATGACACGGAATTGGGATAAAGTAAATAAACGTTTTAAAAATAAATAAATAAATAAGTAACCACAGGGAGAATGAGAATAATATACAATTATTTTAACATAAGGTATAGCAATGAATAGGAATTGGTGACAATGAGACATATGTAAAAATTTAAAAATACTGACACATTAATATAATAAATTTTTAAGGTTAAAAATTAAAACTTTAAGGAATATCTATGCATTTTTGAGGGAAACTAGAGGACTGATCTACCTTCCTAGACGTACTTATATTGCACATTAGCAAACCGTGGTAAGGTTCCACGTTAACTTTTAGCCATGCGCGATAAAGTAATTTTTCTTCTTTTTAAAAGATAATGGATAAATAAAAACACTTACCCCTTTCATCGGCATACAGTACACCTTAATAATCCATAAGAGCACACTAAAAAAATCTCCTTTTGCACATCATAAAAATAAAAAAATAAAAAAAACACTCTCATAGGTAATACACACACTTTATCTCTCACACGAGGCCGGTCGGTAGAACATGCGGAACTTCTTCTACGGGTCCACAACTGTAAGAGCACGAAATCCTTTGAAAATCGGTACTTTTCCGAAAAACAAGTCTTGCCAACCCTGGGAAAACTGGTTTCATGAAAAGGGCTTGTTTACTGACGTTGACGGGAAAAGTTTATTCTGTGCATAGAGGCTCCCGGGTTTATATGAAAAAAAAAAAAGAAAGCTGACGGATTACAAGAAAGAAATTAAAGAAAATACTTACCGCTTACGGAATGTTTACTATAAAGGAATTACGAATGTAGACCGTCAAAGAAATATAAGGGAGTTTTAAAATGTAAGATAATTACGGATTTATGGCAGATAATATTACAAAGAACTACGGACGCAAAATGGTTTATTAAAAGGAAAATTTACAAGGAATTTATGATAAAAATAAGTGTAAGATAATTATAAATTTTGTTAGGAAGTGGTTTAGTGAAGTGTAAATTTGCAAGAAATTTAAGATAAAAATAAATGTAAGAGAAGTATGAATTTTTTAGGAAATGGTTTATTAGATGAAAATTCAAAACGCTAAGGCGAGATTCGGAATACACAATTTTGGATTATGTATATAAGGGATATAGATAAAGGAGAGTTGATTGATAATTTGAAAAAAAAATATATGTTTATTGTGTTTGTACAAATTATGAATTTATTAGGAAATGTAATATGGCATGACAATTCGTGATAATATTGACAAAAATTTATTTGTTTGGTTTTTTTTCTTTGTATTTTCAATATGAGGTAGTATAAGGTATTTGTAAATATTAGTAAATGGTGAGATGTTTAATCAGTGAGAAAATTTTGTAGGCAACTTAAATGTTGAAAGGAATGAAGAGAGAGAAATAAAAAAATAAAATAAAATAAATAATAATAACGATGGGAGAATAACGTTCACTTTGCAGGACTAGAGAGTAGATAAATTATACATAACAGTGAAATAGGAGAAAATACTGTATTTTGAAAATTGAATAATGGCGAATTAAGAAGGGAATTAGTTTTTGTAAAAAAAAAAAAAAGTCAGGGACTTAATGTTTAATGGGTATTGTAAATTCGAGAGAGAGAATTTGTGTCATCAGACTGTATGTATAGGTATGCATTGGTGTATCGATAAAGCGTGTGCCTCAATTAAGATTCTTCCATGCATAAAAATTCAGTTATATGATGCAGACAGTGGTGTGTTGTTCTCACAAGAAAACTTCCATTTTCCACATGTTTACTCCACAGCGAGAAGTGATGCAGTAACCTCATCCACATACAGAGTTCCAGGCTTTCAATTTGCACTACCATGACAGTGATACTACGATGATTCAGTGGCGTGATTTTCACATAAACTCTCAAAGACCACAATTTGCACTTCCATGACAGTGATACAATGATTCAGAGGCGTGATTTTCACATAAACTCTCAAAGATCACAATTTTCACTTCCATGACACTGAAATTGAAGACAGTGGCGTGCTATAGCCACAGACCCTCTACTACAATTTTTCGTAAAAGAACTTTTTCACTCTCTACACAAACTTTTAACTGTGCTTTTTTTATCATTGCTATTAAGGACTATCCTTCAACTTTTGGACAGCTAATTTATTGGACTTAAAATTTCTATAGAACTGAGAGATATGTCGGACAGAAAAATATCTTATACATTCTCTTTCCAACAGTTTGATGACAGTGATCAGAATTATGCTACTATTTTGTTATATATATATATATATATGTGTGTGTGTAAATACAATTACAGGTTTTTTAGGTGAATACTAACCAACGACACCCTTGATACTACAGGGATGGGGGTGAATGTCCCAAGGCAAATTGGGACATTGCGAATTATGGAGGGAGTGCAACCTACAAAGATGGTCCCTGCACTTCTCCTTCAATTAATATACAGTTCCCTAAGAGAACACCTGCAAAAGGATGAGTAAGCCATGTTTCTGGGAAATATGGACAACGATGGCCCAGTTACAGAGGGGCGCACAGCAGGGCGCTCTTGGGGAGAGCTGACCCTTGTCCGGTTCGGCTGCAGGTGCACGCAAGGTCGTGAGAACCCTCGGTCCACCTGCCAGATATTAATTCTGGGATGATTGCCATCCTCCTGTCATCACAGCACCCAATAGCTGGACATTTTTGGAAATATCCAATGAAAATACCAGGGGCTTCAATTGGGGGAACCAGTAACAAACCTGGGGCTTAATTGTGTAGGAGGAGACATTTTTCGGATGTTCGAGAGAGTGTTAGATTTTTCAAAAAGAACGGAGAATTGGTTGTATGCTCCGAAGAGAACGGAGAATTGGTTGTGTGCTCCGAAGAGAACGGAGAATTGGTTTTGTGCTTCGGAGAGAAAAGTTCTCCCAAAATAGGTCGGCAGCGATGACCGGCGTTTCCGCGGTCGAAGTGCCCCGCATCCAGTGACGATCCTACGCTGTATTTGAAGGTACTGAATGCATGTCTCTTATACTACTAGTCTGATGACGATTTGTTAGTTAATTTTCACTCTCTCGACATTCTATTTCACTTTCCACTTGATTCTATTTCACTTTCCACGATTCAAATTCTCTTGAACTATTAATTGTAGAGCCATGGTTCTAATTTAAGTAAAGCAGACTATCTTCGCGTGCACATTTGGATCATGGAACACCAGAAAATGGAACTTTTGAACCCTAGAAAATATCTTTCAATTAGAAATATATTTTCTATAGTCAAACAAAAAAGGTGCATTGCCATACGATCCAAATTAATTAAGATATCATTAGATAATAAATTTGACGGATCATTAGGGACTGTAAAAAACTTTTGATAGTTTTTGAATAGAAATTTTATCTAATTAAAATCAAATTTTAAACTCCCAAAATTATGTTTCCCCATTTCTTTTCATCGGCTTTAAGTCCCTAACTGTTTAAGTCCTATAACTTTGAGAACTTTTTCATGGCCAATTTTGCGTATTACAGAACCGGCTTTTCTTTTTTTAAAAAGATCTTTAAATGAATAAGGAACTATTTATAAATTGGAACTTGCATTTTACTTTTATCTTTAATTTAACTTTTTGGAATTTTTACTTTCCATATATACCTAGGGAAAATATTGCAGCGGGTTCGAAAATTCGTATTCGAGTTTTCGACAAAAGAGTACGTTTCAAGTATTCCTGAACTCGAATCGATTGTTTTTGAGATGATGTCTGTGAAGACGATATCAAACGAATGAATAGAGCATTTAGAATAAAACTTCGTACAAAAGTTCCACTCAATGAATACTGGCAGCCTATTCATTTTAAACGCAACAGTTTTTCGAAGGAAATGTTGAAAAATTCATCAAAAATCTAATATTTCAATAATGTTACATATTTAATCATTTCGTACGTAATTTGTCATAAGAAAACGATTGAGACAAATTTTAGAACGCTAACATGAACAGTTCTCGAAATATTGTACATAAAATAAAAAAAATATTAACTATTGTTCACTTTCATAGCTAATATCTATATAAATAAAATTGAAAATCTGTCTATCTGTCTGTCTGTTTGTCCCATCATCACGGGAGAACGGCTGAACCGAATTTGATGAAATTTTGTGGGTAGCCTAGAAATAGCCCCACTTAAAATTTAGTCTGTGTTTTGAGTTTTTACGATCAGTGGTTCCCGAGATATTAGTAAAAAACGAAATTTTCGTTTGTCTCATCATCACGAAAAAACGGTTGAACCGAATTTAATTAAATTTTGTGGATAGCCTTGAAATAGCCCCCCATAAATTTTGTCCAAGTTTCGAGTTTCTAAGACCAGGGGTTGTCGAGATATTAATGAAAATCGGAACTTTTTCTTAGGAGATCTACTCTCCAACTCCGTGGTTTATCCAAACGGAAAGGATGAAAATCGTTTGTTTTAAACGCCAAAATGAAATAAAACTTTATTTCCGAGTTTGGTGCAGGATTTTTGCATTAATTAGTCACTATAGGAAAACATAAATTGTTTGAAACATGAATTTAAATGGAAAAATCTACCTCCATGGTTCATCTCTCACAAGCTTTTACTCAACGATGTAAAGTATAAAGAAATCAAAATGGCTATTTAATTTCGCATTTTATGAGGAAGATTCTATCTTATATCATGTTGCTCGGCAACGGAATGAAATTAAATGTGTTGTTAATATCTATTATTATTTTTTTTATTTGTATAATAAATAAATGGATGTAAAAATATATTTTATAAATGAACGGTTTGATTGTTCTTTTAATTATATATATTGCGGACTGCGTACATCACTTTCATTTATTTTAGCAAAGAGGTTTCAAGCTCATATATTGTGTTTAGCTAATAAACTCATATATTGTGTTTACCCAATAAATTCCTTTAGCCGATTGTTGAAGCAAAAAAAGAGTAGAACGGGTGTATGTATCTTCTAATACAATTTTACTGTTTTTATTTAGTATATACAAACGGGATCAGGATATTTTATTCTTCAGATCTGCAAATTCAGAGCTATGAATTTAGAGGAATATCTCTCTCTTAATAACTTGGTAACTTTTCTTCAACTTTACCAAATTAGTGGAAATGTCACCAAATTGATAAAAATGACCCAAATCAATGAAATTAAATTTGTTTTTTTTAGAATAAAGTACTGAAATGATGTTTTTGTAGCATTTGTCGGTCAGTTCATCCATCTTACTTAGTAACACATTTAAGGAATTTTTTTAATATCACCAAATTGGTAAAAATATTTCTAAATCCATAAAAATATCATGAAATTGATAAAATCGCGCTTAATAAATGAAATTAATTGTGTTTTGTTAGGGGATAGTATTGTGATGATGTTTCGTCAATTTGTCGCATAATGGGATTATCAGTTCTACAGTCCCACTTGGTGATAAATTTGGGGATTTTTTAAGTTATAGCTAAATTGACAAAAATGTCGCCAAACCTTCCATGGAGATTGCATTATTCAGATGATATGATTTCCATCAATTTATTTAAAGCAATTGATATTATGTCGCTTAGCAACGGATCCAATATGTTATGCGGCATATGATTTTTATTAAATCTTTTCCGATTTGAATAGTAAAAATATGTATATAAAATAAATTTCATTGACATTGAATTTTTGACTAGATAATATCAATTACGGTCTTCAGGTTTAAACATCATTATTATTGATATTTTCGGGGACTGTTGATTCAGGGATTACTGATATTTTCAAATTATTATGGAATTGTTTTATTATGACGAAAATTGCTGAAACTTATATATAGTACGTTGTACGAGTAATCGTCTACAAATGCATGGGTATATCTTCCAATCTACGAGAATATAAGTAGTACAGGTATATTGGCATATATTTTGATATATATTGGCATATATTCGAATCAATTACGACCTTCTGGTATTAAGATTACGGGGATTTTTGATACTTTCAATTTTTTATGTCATCTCTTTTATTTTAGCAAATATTTTTGAGACACATATTGCAATACGGGTAAGCTTCTACTAACACACTGGCATATTTTCTAATCTGCGACAATATAAGTAGTACGGGGTTGCATATATTGATTCAATTCCTTTTTTTTGTAAATTTGCTTACAAAAGGGGCCAGGATGTTTTATTCTTCAGATCTGCCCGTGAAGATAATTTTGCATAGTGAGAACAGATATTCTTAAACTTCTCTTTATCAGCAACAAATTTAATATTTTAACAGAATTTGCACATGATTGCGAATTATAAATTTCTTTATATTATATACTCCGTACGAAGAACGGGTATGCTGCTAGTATATAAATAAAATTGAAAATCTGTCTGTCTGTCCCGTCATCACGAGAGAACGGCTGAACCGAATTTGATGAAATTCTGTGGGTAACCTGGAGATAGCCCCACTTAAAATTTAGTCTTAGTTTGGTGTTTCTACGACCAGTAGTTTTTGAGCTATTAGTAGAAAACGAAACTTTCGTTTATCTCATCGTAACAAGAGAACGGCTAAACCGAATTTAATGAAATTTTGTGGGTAGCCTTGAAATATTCCTATATAAATTCTGCCTAAGTTTTGGGTTTCTAAGACTAGGGGTTGTTGAGATATTAATGAAAACCGGAACTTTTTCCTATAAGTTCTACTCTCTAACTCCGTGGTTTATCCAAACGAAAAGGATGAAAATCTTTTGTTTGAAACGTCAAAGTGAATTAAAACTTTATTTCTGAATTTGGTGGAGATTTTTGGGGCTAATTAGTCACTTTCTGAAAGCATGAATTGTTTGAAACATGAATTTAAATGGAAAATCTATCTCCATGGTTTATTTTTCACAAGCATTTACTCAACAATGAAAAGTAAAAAGAAATCAAAATGGTTATTTAATTTCACATTTTATGAGGAAGATTCTATCTTATATAATGTTGCTTAGCAACGCAATTAAATTAAATGTGTTTGTTAATATTTATTATTATTTTTTCTATTTGAATAATATATAAATGGATGTAACAATATATTTTGTAAATGAACGGTTTGATTTTGTACTTAATTATATTAATTGCCGACTGCGTACATCACTTTCATTTACTTTGGCAAAGAGTTTTCAAGCTTATATATTGTGTTTAGCTAATAAACTCATATATTGTGTTTACCCAATAAATTCATTTAGCTTATTGTTGAAACAGAAAAAGAGTAGAACGGATATATCTTCTAATACAATTTTAGTATTTTCATTTAGTATATACAAACGGGATCAGGATGTTTTATTCTTCAAATCTGCAAATTCAGAGCAACGAATTTTGCGGAATATCGCTAACTTACCAGCTTTTCTTAAACGTTGCAAAATTGACGGAAATGTCGCCAAATTGATAAAAATGACGCAAATCAATGAAATTACATTTGCTTTTTTAGAAGAGAGTACTGAAACTATGTTTAGGTAGCAGTTGTCGGCCAATCCATCCATCCTACTTGGTAGCACATTTACCGAATTTTTAAAATTTCACCAAATTGATAAAAATGTTTGTAAATCCATAAAAATATCATGAAATTGTTAAAATTGCGCTTTATAAATGAAATGAATTATGTTTTGTTAAGGGATAGTATGATGCTTCGACAATTTGTCGCAAAATGGGACTTTCAGTTCTACAGTCCCACTTGGCGATAAATTTCGTGATTCTTTAAATTATCGCTAAATTAACGAAAATGCCGCCAAACCTTCCATGGAGATAAAATTATTTAGACGATAAGTTTTCCTTCAATTCATTTGAAGCAAATGATATCATGTCGTTTAGTAACGGATGTAGATCCAATGTGTTTATGGGGCACACGATTTTTATTAAATCTTTTCCGATTTGAATAGAAAATATATGTATATAAAATAAATTTCTTTGGCATAGCATTTTGGCATTTCATAATATCAATTACGGTCTTCAGGTTTAAACATTATTATTATTGATATTTTTTGGAGACTGTTGATTCAGGAGTTATTGATATTTTCAAGTTAATATGCCATTGTTTTATTATGACAAAAATTGTTGAAACTCATATATAGTACGTTGTACGATTAATCTTCTACAAATGTACGGGTATATCTTCTAGTCTACGAGAATATAATTAGTACAGGTATATAGGCATATATTTTGATATATATTGGCATATACTGGAATCAATTACGACCTTCTGGTATAAAGATTACAGGGATTGTTGACATTTTCAATTTATTACGTCATCTGTTTTATTTTGGCAAAGATTTTTGAGACTCATAGTGTAATACGATTAATCTTCTACTAGCACACAGGCATATTTTCAAATCTGCGACAATATAAGTAGTACGGGGATATATATATATATTCCCATAAAATTTTAGTGCTTTGATTCTGGCATATATTGGAATCAATTACGGGTTTATGGATAGTTTCAATTTATACATGTAATCTACTAATACAGGTTATATCTTCTAATATTCGATTATATAAGTAGTACAGGTCCCATACAATTTTAGCGCTTTTATTTTGTATATATTGATTCAATTTCATATTTTTGTATATTTGTTTTCAAAACGGGCCAGGATGTTTTATTCTTCAGATCTTCTCGTGAAGATAATTTTGAACAGATGAGAACGTATACTCTTAAACTTCCCTTTAGGACCAATAAATTTAATATTTAACATAATTTGCACATGATTGTGAATTATAAGTTTCATTATATTATATACTCCATACGAAGAACGGGTATGCTGCTAGTCTAGATAAATAAAATTGAAAATATGTCTGTTTGTCCCACCATCACGAGAGAACGCCTGAACCAAATTTGAGGAAATTTTGTTTATGTTTAGAGTGTCTACGACCAGTGGTTCTCGAAATATTAGAGAAAAAAAAACTTTCGTTTGTCTCCTCATCACAGGAGAACGGCTGAATCGAATTTAATGAAATTTTGTTGGTAGCATTGAAATATAGTCCTCCTTAAATTTAGTCCAAGTTTTGAGTTTCTAAGTCCAGGGGTTATCGCGATATTAATTGAAAACGAAACTTTTTCCTAGGAGTTCTACTCTCAAACTCCCTGGTTCCTCCAAACGAAAAGATTGAAAACCGTTTGTTTAAAACGTGAAAATAAATTAAAATTTTATCTCTGAGTTTGGTTGTCATCATGTTGCTCGGCAACGCAATTAAATTAAATGTGTCTGTTAAAGTTTATTATTATTTTTTCGATTTGAATAATAAATAAATGGATATAAAAATATATCTTATAAATGAACGGTTTGATTTTTCTTTTAATTATATTAATTGCGGACTGCATACATCACTTTCATTTATTTTGGCAAAGAGTGTTGGTTTGTTTGGCCAAGCTTATATTGTGTTTAGCTAATAAACTCATATATTTTGCTTAGCCAATAAATTCATTTTGCCTATTGTTGAAACTGAAAGCGAGTAGAACGGGTATATCTTCTAATGCAATTTTAGTGTTTTCATTTAGTATATACAAACGCGATCTAGATGTTTTATTCAGATCTGCAAATTCAGAGGTACGAATTTGGCGGATATCGCTAACTTGGCAACTTCTCTTTTTTGCCATTTGACGGAAGTATCGCCAATTTTTAAAAACGACCCAATTCAATGAAATTTATTTTGCTTTGTTCGAAGAAAGTACTGAAATGAAGTTTCGTTAGAATTTGTCTGTCAGTCCAACCATCCTACTCAGTAACACATTTAGAGGATTTTTAAAATGTCACCAAATTGATAAAAATGTTTGTAAATCCATAAAAAATATCTTGAAATTGATAAAATTGCGCTAAATAAATGAAATTCTGTTTTATTATTGGATAGTATCGTGATGATGTTTCGTCAATTTGTCGCTAAGTGGGACTGTCAGTTCTACAGTCCCACTTGGCAGTAAATTTGGCGATTTTTTAAAATATCTCTAAATTGACGAAAATGTCGCCAAATCTTCCATAGAGATAGCATTATTCCGACGATATTTTTTCACCAATTTGTTTGAAGCAAACGATATCATGTCGCTTAGCAGCGGATTTAAATCCAACGTGTTTATGCGGTAGACAATTTTTATTAAATCTTTTCAGTTTTGAATAATAAAGATATGTATATAAAATAAATTTCATTGACATTGCTTTTTTGACTGGATAATATCAGTTACGATCTTCAGGTTTAAACATTATTATTATTGATATTTTCGGGGATTATTGATTCAGAGATTATTGATATTTTCAAGTTATTATGTCATTGTTTTATTGCGGCAAAAATTATCAAATTCATATATTGTACGTTGTACGAGAAATCTTCTACAAAGTCACGGGTATATCGTCTAATCTACGAGAATATAAGTAGTGCAGGTATATTGGCATATATTTTGACATATATTGGCATATATTGGAATCAAGTACGGCCTTCTGGAATGAAAATTACGGGGATTATTGATATTTTCAATTTATTACGTCATCTGTTTTATTTTGGCAAAGATTTTTGAGACTCCTATTGTAATACTGGTAATCTTCTACTAACACGCGAACATATCTTCTAATCTACGACATTATAAGTAGTGCGGATATATCTCCCCATATAATTTTAGCACTTTAATTTTGGCATATATTTGAATCATTATTATATATTCGCATATATTTGAATCATTATTATTACAGATATATTGGCATATATTGGAATCACGTACGGCCTTCTGGTATTAAGATTACGGGGATTATTGATATTTTCAATTTAAAACGTCACCTGTTTTATTTTGGCAAAGATGTTTGAGACTCACATTGTAATACTTGTAATATTTTACTAACACCCGGACATATCTTCCAATCTACGATATTATAAGTAGTACGGGTTCCCATATAATTTTCTCTACGATATCCCTAAAATAGGAATTCTCTCCCCTTATATTATTGAAAAGGGAATTATAATATCTCATCAAGAAAGTTTTTGAATAGTGCTTTTTTAGTGCTTCGTTCAAAATTCTTTTATTCCGTACGATGCAGTCTGACTTAAAAGTATTGATGTTTTGATTACGTTTGAGGTGTCCAATGATAACATTTCTAAAGATGTTTTTGGTCAGATTGGACCTCCAGTCAATAATATGGTTGATTTTTATTTTGAAGTTGTTACGTTTGTCGTGTAAGACAGTGTAAATACTAGATTTGCTGTGATATTTGATCGGGATATCCAAGAAATCAACACTTTCCTCTTCGCCACTTGTGTTCTCTATTAAGAGTGAGCGTCAGTAAATTCTCTGCCCTATCCGCGCTTTGTTAACTTTCGCGGCACACATATTTCGCCGAAATTCTGCTCAAACAGTTGCGAAATATTTTCTGAAAGATAAAATGCAATGCTTAGATTATATTAAAACTAAATTTAATGCCCCCAAAAACATAGAATATGTTTCTTATTTTAATCCAAAATATTTTTGGTGCTGCCATCTGTTGTCATAATTTAATTCATACCGATTATTTTTATTTTTTAATGAACATTTTTAAATATCCATTCCTTCTAATACAGTGTTAAATACAACAACAGAGCATATATAATAATTACACAATAACGGAAAGGTAATTTATCATTCTATAAATTTGATAAGGGATCTGAATGTACATCACTCAGGACTGCAGTTTTGTCTTCAAGTTCCTTTGTCTTCAAGTCCAAGTTCAATTATGTTTCCGTGATTATGGCATTATATATGATCTGTTGTTGTATTTAATAGCGTATTAGAAGGAATAGACATTTAAAAATGTTCATTAAAAAATAAAAATAGTCGGTATGAATTAAATTAAGACAACAGATGGCAGCACCAAAAATATTTTAAATTAAAATAAAACATATATTCTATGTTTTATTGGGTATTAAATTTAGTTTTAATATAATCTAAGCATAGCATTTTATCTTTCAGAAAATATTTCGCAACTGTTTGAGCAGAATTTCGGCGAAATATGTGTGCCGCGAAAGTTGACAAAGCGCGGATAGGGCAGAGAATTTACTGACGCTCACCCTTAACTCCAGTTCACTTGGCTAAAAAGTAAAATCGAACGGTGGTGAATTCTCAAATTGTCCCCAAAGTAAATCGTCAACGTAACGAAATTACGAAAGAGAATTCCTAATTTAGGGATATCTCAGAGACATTGTAACACTGGTGTTGTAATACGCATGCGTGTACGGAACATATATATTGCACTGTCGGTTCCTCAATGTAACGTCTTTTACGGATCTTTCTTTCATGCTTTGACGTTCCATGTTGTTTCTTGTATTCGAGTGCCTCTGACTTTGCACATTTCCACTGGAATGACTGCTGCATTGCATTGGTTCAGTGAGCGTTGCCCAGGCTCAAAAGCAGCTTTAAACGGGAAAGAGGGGTCGCAACCTCCCCTCTGCCATTTTATGCATTGCATTTGGTCTATTCCCCTTTTCATCTTATGTATTATATTGTTACTTTGGGAGATTGAGCAGCATTGCGCCAACTTCATGAGTAAACTTAGGTTTTTGGAGGTTTTTGTTATTCCGGTAATAATAGGTATCTATGATATATTTATATGGTAACAATGTGTCTTGCAGCATTGCGCGGATATAGTGTTTCTTCTTTTTCGTGTTTTTGAGCTGGGGTACTTCTTGGACCATACATGTGAGGTGGCGGTCTTCCGTGTGATGTTGTAGAGTAGGCATTCGATATGAACTCCGGAACGCACTTTGGTATGTTGACTTTTCTGTTTGAAGACACTTTCCCCGTTGTATATGTAAAGGAAGTTAATTCTATAAGATTTTTAATGTTTTTTAATGTTTTTTGTGTATTTTAGGTATTGTATATATTGTATGTTATAGGTTTTATATATTCTGACTAAGACACTTCTTTTTTGTTCTTATTTGATACGCATTTCTTTGAAATAGGTTTTATGCATCTAATTTCCAAAAAAAGTATATAATGGTTTAAAACCACTACATCTAACATTCGCATAACTTGATATTTTTATGAGCTTTGCATGCTTTGATGTATTTGAGATTTAGAGAGCAGGTTCTTTACTTCATCCCTTCATATGAAGAATTATTACTTTATACTTATGGCGCACTCTTTTCCTCAACAAGAGATAAACTGTTGATATAACTTTATGCATGAATACAAAAAACTTATATAGTGACTGGCAACAATACAGATTTTCTGTATATGCCCGGCGATACAATAATACAGGGTATTTGTATCATCGACAGACAGTTACCCTCCTATGCTTTCCATGATGCCAAATATTAAGCAATACTTCAAGCCGGTGCAACATGTAAATAACAATAATGTGACTTATACAAAAAATGTCTGTAATGTATATCGTGCTTCTACCGATTCGATCCTGAATTCTAATGGATCTTCATTTTTTAAACATAACTATCGTCATTATTTCAATGCTATACGTAACTTCCTGTTTAGAAAATGCCTATCACACAGATGTAAACTCTGCCCAGTAGCAGACCCTCAACAGATCTCATCTAATAATAGTCATGGTATTTTTTGCAAATCCTATAACGTGGTTTACTGCATCACTTGCCAAACCTGCCAAGCCAAATATATCGGCCAGACAAAGAACCGTTTGAATTTACGTATCAACTTACACCGCAGCCAAATCAGTAAATCCCTACTCCATGATGCTCATATCACAAATTTGGAACTTCGCCATTATGGAATATATGATTTCTCACTCATATTAGTTACCATTATCGATGTTATACCAGATTTATCCGAACGATTATGGTGGGAAAATACCCATATCCTACAGTACACAGAACAGCTTTTCCGTATGGACTTAACTCGATGATATTCAACGACAACTATAATTTGGAATCTTACAGAAATGAAAAACGTATTCCGGTATCACAAGAGATCCACCGTACTATAACAAAACGATGGCACAGAGGAAAAAGACACATGAAAAATACAAGATATACCGATACCCTTGATAAGATCGAAAAGTTCAATAACACTATTTGTACTGGAAATATAATAAAATATGGGTGGATCAAGAATCTTATTTATGGAATCATCTAAAAATGTACAATATTGAAGAGCATTTAAATACTAATATTCAAGAAGAAGTAACAAAAAACAATGCAATTATGTTGGATTTGATTAAATTAAAAGCCAATCATTTAAAAATCATATTGGGTTCATACACCCAAAAGAAAATTACATTCGAATTTTTAATAACAACCTTCAAGAATAAAAGTTATGACAAACTGCCAATTAAAACTTTATTAAAAAATGTGGTACACCTCTTACCTATTTCTAACATAGATGTAAAATTAACTTATCGATATGTACAGACTAACGGCAGAAAAATATTCAATTATAATCGCATCAGTAAAGATATCTATGCATATAAAATGGATGCGTGTGGATGTCAGGATGTCATATTCAGATCTCTTTCACAACCATATTATCTCTGGAAATCTAGATTGAATAGAAAATCACAGTTTGAAAACTTTGTTACAACTGGGTACCAAATTCCGCAATCAGGAATTTAAAAATATTTAAACTGATTTTGAAAGCGATCTTAAAACTTTTACATATAAACTTGCAGTGAAATACAGTATGCCAATTCAGGCCTTCTATGAATGGAAATATAACCTTGCAAAACAGTTCTACTTCCACTCTAACCATCTCAATACAAAAACATACGGTTCTTCTCTTCAAAACGTAGTTAATAAACTTGAAGATCGATACGTTATATCTTATACTGATAAAGTCGTATCTAATTACGCATTTACCTGCAGAAAATATTATGCAGACACCCTGACCACCAGTTATCAAGATCGACAAATGTATTGCCGTTTACAACAAACTGGTAATAGTTTAGCTAATAAGATCAGGGCAAACGTATTGGAATTGAAATAAAAGCTGTTCACTTTCCGTATCTGGTTCTTACACCTAAACTACATAAGGAACCCATTAAATTCAGACCAGTAAACGTTGGATGCGGATCGTATCTAACCATTTCAAATAAAAAACTTCTTACTATACTCAATAACGTAATAATATTACTCAAAAAACAAGGAACCATCATGATCAATAATAGTTACGACGTAAGCAATCGACTCCAGTACTACAACAAGGATAAACGTTTTAAAAGTTTCGATTTTCGTGATTTGTTTAACAATATCAATCTGGTAAAATTACAAATGATTCTAATGGAATTACATGAAGTTTATGGCTTAAAAGAATATATTACTTATAGAAAGTATGCAGATTTGATTCGCTTGGTATTGTTTGAAAACATCTTGTATGACGGTACCAATTATTATCAACAGGTGAAAGGTATTCCTATGGGGGGGATACTCTTCCCTACAGGCGGATCTTTATCTGTGTAAATTTGAAATGGGCACTCACATTTTAAATGAAATTCCTGTTTTTCGTTACGTTGACGATTTACTTTTAGGACAATTTGAGAATTCACCACCGTTCGATTTTACTTTTTACCCAAGCGAACTGGAGTTAATAGAGAACACAAGTGGCAAGATGAAAGTGTTGATTTCTTGGATATCACGATGAAATATCACAGCAAATCTGGTATTTACACTGTCTTACACGACAAAAGTAACAACTTCAAAATGAAAATCAACCATATTATCGACTGGAGGTCCAATCTGACCAAAAACATCTTTTAGAAATGTTATCATTGGACACCTCAAACGTAATCAAAACATCAATACTTTTAAGTCAGACAGCATCGTACACAATAGAAGAATTATGAACGAAACACTAAAAAAGCACTATCCAAAAACTTTCTTGATGAGATATTATAATTCCCTTTTTAATAATATAAGGGGATATAATTCCTATTTTAGGGATATCGTAGAGACATTGTAACACTGGTGTTGTAATACGCATGCGTGTACGGAACATATATATTGTACTGTCGGTTCCTCAATGTAACTGTCTTTACGGATCTTTCTTTCATGCTTTGACATTCCATGTTGTTTCTTGTATTCGAATGCCTCTGACATTGCACATTTCCGCTGGAATGACTGCTGCATTGCATTGGTTCCGTGAGCGTTGCCCGGGCTCAAAA